>JAWWNH010000022.1:6397500-6997500 GCA_034641385.1 Darevskia mixta
GTTGCAAACACTCTGTGTATTTAAATATAAGCTGATATCCAACCATCATAAAACCAAAACATGGTGCTTACGGCAAATAGCTCCTGAGAAGAGCACACTTGCAGTCATACCGTAGCTGTTTATTTTCTGTTTGTACTTAAGGTAAACCACACATTCCATTTTTAGCCCACATGCAGACACAGAAGCAGACACAACTCAGTTTCGACTGCATGGGGAGCTTAGAACTATGAAGATCGGAGGAGCATTGGTTCATTACATGTGAACAGAGGGTGTGTAGCGCGCGCGCACGCACACACACACACACACACTGCAAGCACATTCCAGAATGTATAAAATGGGCCAACAAACATAGTAGTCAGAACATGAACAAGTGGGGTAGAAGATCCCCCTAAATAACCTGAAAACAAACAAGAAGAATGCAAGGAAATACAAAGTAGCTTCAGAAGGAGGACTAACTTTATCAGTGTCATGTTGTTCTGACATACATAGAAAATGGCCTTTTACCAAGGTAGAGCATTGGTTCTTCTAACTCAATGCCATCTATACCAGGGCTGGGGTTCCTGTGACCATCAAGATATCTTGGACTCCAACTCCCATCTGCCTCAGCTAGCATGTTCCATGGTCAGGGGTGAGGGAAGCTGTAGCCCAACAATATCTGGAAGGCCACAGGTTTCCCACTTCTGACCCATGGTGAGTGGCAGCAGGGATTAAGATGGTGGTCTTTCCCATCCCTGACTTGGAGATGCCAGGACTGTATCTGCATATAAAATAGTAGCTCTGCCACTGCACTACCCCACTCCCAATTACATTTCTGTAGCAAACTTTTATTAATTATAACAAGGTTTTCTGTATCAAAAGGAGTCTCAGTTGTTTATTCCCAGCTTTACAACCCATGGTTTATCAAGTCTAGAATGACTGAACCAGGTCATGAGCTTAATTTGATTCCATTACTGCAAACTCAACCTAGATTAAAAGACCTCTTTGCTTTTACATATGCATGCATGCATGAAATGTGTGTCAAAGCTTCCATGATTAAAAACTGAACTTTTCCTCATCCTTTTCAACTCCCCGCACCCGCAAGACATAAGTGATCAAGAGCACACAAAAATATTTCCACCTTTCTTTTTATTTGTGTAACTCTTCTTTGATAATACTGAGACAGAAGATTACTGAGCTGACACATTTGGTTTCCAGAAAGCCCCCATTGTCTGAGTTGCATTCAAAAGAGATTTATGTAACATCTACAATGAAAACAGGAGGAAGATGGAAAGCCTGAACAAAAGTAACAGGCAACTGAGAAGGGAGCAGAAAATGAATATTAAGCATGGACTTTATTCAACCTCCAGTTATTAGGGTTCTCACCTTTTTCATGTAGAAGCAGCAATTAATTTTCCCCAATCACTACAGTTTTAAGTTGGGGAGATACTTCACAGGTTCATTTTCATCTGACATGCAACTAGTGAGAGCACCATGACTTCAGAAGATGCTTCAGTTTCAACTCTTAGAAGCAATAACCCATCCTAATAGCAAGAAGGGGACATGGGTGGCGCTGTGGTCTAAACCACTGAGCTTTGGGCTTGCTGATCAGAAGGTCGGCGGTTCGAATCCCCACGACGGAGTGAGCTCCCGTTGCTCTGTCCCAGCTCCTGCCAACCTAGCAGTTCAAAAGCACGTCAAAGTGCAAGTAGATAAATAGGTACCGCTCCGGAGGGAAGGTAAACGCCGTTTCCATGCGCTGCTCTGGTTTGCCAGAAGCGGCTTATTCATGCTGGCCACATGACCCGGAAGCTGTCTGCAGACAAACGCCGGCTCCCTCGGCCTATAGAGCGAGATGAGCGCGCAACCCCAGAGTCATTCACGACTGGACCCAATGGTCAGGGGTACCTTTACCTTTAATAGCAAGAAGAAAGCATTTTTTGGGGGGGTGGATTCCTCATTCTTATAGAATTGTACTACCCATAACAAAATAGATCAATTATATGTAGAATGAAAAGCTGCAAGATTCGAGCTACTTGAACTCTGTGCATTTTGAAAGCTTGGTCCAGAAATGTCAGATGCTAGCTGAGGTACATTACCGTAAGGCCAATTCAGATAATCGGCAACCACCTTGTATCCACTTGGCATGTGCCCCACATATTGTGGAGGCTGTCACTGCTAGCCTTCTTCCATACAGTGAGCTCAGCATCCCTACCTCTCAGTATCTTTCTGCTTCTGTGAATTTCCATGTAATTGTGAAGAGATACTAAATGCTAGACTTAACCACATGGCTGGAAAATAAGCTACACTTAGGAGCAGACTACAAACAATGGGCTGGTTTGGGTGCAACTCTAAACCATAGTTTAACATTATGAGAATTAATTATTATTATTATTATTATTATTATTATTATTATTATTATTCAAATTGTTATACTACCCTTCATCCAAGGGTGGTTTACAATATAAAAACACACAAATACCGTATTTTCCGGCATATAAGACGACTGGGCGTATAAGACGACCCCCAACTTTTCCAGTTAAAATATAGAGTTTGGGATATACTCGCCATATAAGAAATACGACCCGGCGTATAAGACGACCCCCGACTTTTGAGAAGATTTTCCTGGGTTAAAAAGTAGTCTTATACGCAGGAAAATACTGTACATAACACAGTAACAAACAAAAACAATTACCCCCACTTCAGTTTAAAAGGCCTGGCGCCTAAAGACATGTAACAGAGGAATCAGTGAGCCTCCCTGGGGAGAGCATTCCACAAATGGGGAGCCACCACAGAAAAGGCCCATTCTAATGGAGCAGGCATACAAAGAATGAGCCTAGTCTCCATTGGGCTTTTACTCCACCATCCTTCCACACTGACCACGAAGAGTTTGAATGGTTTTGCTTCCATTTTTGATGCATTGCAATTTGCCATGTTGTTCGAATCCAGACAGCCTGTGGTTAATCTCAACTATGGTTAATGGAAACAAGCCAGCTTCACACCACAGCTTACGAAGCCGGCTTATTTTTGTTCACCGTAATGAAGATTAACCACAGCTCAGGGTTTGGTTAATGTTACTGGAAACAAAAACTTCTAATCTCCTCACAATCACACCGGAGAAGCGGGGTTTGGGGGTGAAGGGACCATGCAAGCCTGGGTTGGGGAAGACTGGAGCTTACCAGTACTCTGATAAAGCTAAATCATGGTTTACCATTACATCAAAACAGATCCAGTAAATTGCCACACTGCTCTTGGTTGTCTGAATCTACCCACAGTGGTGACAAAGGCATATTGCCCGTTCTCACTGGCCTCTCCTTTCCAGCCAGCCTGCATGTGATTTTTCAGAAAGTATCCCTAGTTCATAGCTCATAGATGCACAGTATAGAAGAATGTGTCTCAGTTTGTTGCAACAGGCCATTGCTCAATGGTGGAGCCTACGCTTTGCATGCATAAGGTCCAAGAATCAACCCCCGTCATCTCTAGTTATACTGCCTGAGTTGGGCAATAAAGACCATAGAGTAGGGGTTGAATACCTGTGGCGCTCTAGATGTTGTTGGACTATGCATCCCATCATCCCCGACCATTGGCCATGCTGCCTGGAGGTGATGGGAGCCAGGAGTACAACTCATTTCCCATCCCTGTTCTAGAGTCACTGGAATTTATAATAATGGACAAGTTGCACTTGGTATACTGCATCTTCATATGGTCATAGTATGCAACATATGCAAAATTAAACATTTTACCTAAGTTCTTCTGGTGGTGAAAATGACAGTTACATAATATGCTAGGCTATGTACTATTGCTGTCCATCGATGTAATGCAGATGTTTAAACAGCGGTCTGCTAAAGGGATGCCCTTGCCTTTATGTCACCCTTTACACAACCTGGAAGACTTAAGCCTGGTACTGAAATCCCATTACTGCTCCCATAAAACTAAAGCGCATGATCGCCCTTGAGAGGAGCTGTCCTGAGCTAAAACAGACGTTAATTTGGAGGACGAGGCAGGTGGTGGATCTAAGGGGGGAAATGCAGCCATACATATATAACACAAACATATTTGCAGGAGGGACGGCAGGAACCCATTCATTTTAGGTTAAAGGCACTTAAAACCAAAACAACAACTATAAGGTTCTGACACACATCCAAGATCTTCCCATAATCCAAGCACATTAGACAAAGGCGAGAAGGCAAAACAGAGAAAGCTCAGGGGACGTGGAAACACCCAGCCGTTCCCAAAATAGGAATAGATCAGATAATCACAGCTGGAACATGCATGGGATTGTACTCCCTTTGCATACCGTGGCCTAACAATGCCGAGCTCTCACACGCAGCAGTGCAAACAACGGGGTCAGGAAGTCCATTCCTTCACTAAAAATACTATGAGAAAGAAGGCCGAAAGCAGACTCAGACTCATGCCACTCACCACCCATTTTCCAGTGGCATAAGACTGAAAAAACTGGCAGGGGAAAGGCTGTTTCTTTGAAACAGAAAACTCTGTTTAAGAGGATATGGAATCTAGGTATAGCCATGGGAAATGAGACCTGGGCCGTGGCAAGCTAAAGGAGAGGCAGTCTCCAGTTTGGGTGAGGGGGATGGACCTGTGGCCCTCCAGATGTTGAGAGTTGGGAGTCAGACAGCATCTGGGAGGAACTTAGGTTCCCTATCCCTGATCTAATGGAAAGTCCTTCAAATAACCTTTCAATTTGATTATTAATTATACAGTGCGTGTATGAGAGTCATATGTGATGATAGACCAGGGATCTGCTAAAGAAAGTTGTTGAGAAAAGCAGTGAACAAGAATGAAAGAATGCAAAGAAGCTTTTTTTGAGGTCGGGGGTATGTTTGTGGGCCATCCCAAACTCCCTTTTCTTATCAAAAGCTGCTGACCTCTTAAAATCTGACTCACTCCTAGATGCCTTTTGGTCATTTCCAAGTGAGTCTGTTACTGCAACACAGAAAGGGTAATTGATTTCTTAATATATGGTGCCTTATTTGACAATTTGCCAAGAACCAGAACCTCTCTGTGTGGTCTGCATGCAAATAAAGTACCCTTTGCACACAGAGAACCCAAGACGTGACCTGGCAGCAGGACCATGCAGAAAAATAAAACAATACAACATTATCATAAAACTGAATCCTGCCTTACAATGCCTGACAATTGTAGCCATGCACCCGGAGTTCAGAAAGGAGGGTGCCTGTCTAATCTCATTTGGTAGGGGATTTACATAGGCTTGGATCCATCACACTGAATGCAAGCAAATGCAAATCTTCAGGTCTATCTTAACCACACGAATGATGGGTAGTGACAGTGATACAGCTGTACACCCAGCCCAGCAGTGGGGCTCTACTTCCCAGTCACTGTGGCAATTGACTTCATGCACATAAAGCATGGGTGGCTAAACCTGTGACCCTCCAGGTGTGGTCAAACTAACTCCCATCAGCATGGAGGGAGCTATGTTTTTTTTAGTGTTGTCATCTGAAAGCCAATTCTCGCTACAATTTTTCTCAGCAGCTCTTCCATGTACCTGCTGAGAGCATAAAATGGAGGTGGAAGTGGGGATCCAGGTAGGCTGCCCTGTGCTCCTTGCAGGAAAGATGAGATGACGATGCTGCTCACATGAAATGGAAAGCTGGAAACAAAAGTCCCCAAAGTTAGCATCCCAGTTCCTCCTCAGGCTTAGGAACTAATTCTCCACTCACTTCTCACACATAAAAAATATGAAACAAATGGCATTCTAATCTTTAAATTACATGAAACACAATGACTTCAGCAACTAGAAGTCTCCCGCACCACTCAATCGCCCAGGAGTTTTGATCCTGCAGAAAAGGGGGAAATAGGTTTCTGAACCATTTTTATAGGCTTCTGAAAAAAAGAATATTTAAAGGGTACTTTATTATTTGATTCTGGTCTTGAATTAGCTCCATGATGGGAAAACAAGTCAATTAGTGTAGGTTTCTGAATTGTGGGTTTATCTGGGGTGTGTGTGTGTGTGTGTGTGTGTGTGTGTGTGTGTGTGTGTTATGAACTGCTTAGCATTTTATAAATGCTTTTGGTTGGATAGGAGTTGAAAACACTGCATCTACTGTTCTTCTAGCTTCCGACATTCTTATGCAGAGGAATCCCACTTCCCCACGTGCCCTTTTGAAGGATTTTCCAGCTTTCCTCTTGAGTAAACAGTGTAAGTCAGAAAGCTTCTCTCTGAATTGACTCAGCCTATTTTCCCCATTGAAGCTTAAAGCTGTGTTATTAACTGTGGGGTACAAGGGAGTGCAGTGTCTTACTACAGAGTTCTGTTTCAGTGTATCTGAAGAAGTGTGTTTTATTTGCTTGGATGGACATTGTTTTGCTATGCAGAGTCCCATCACCTATCAAAGACAATTGCAAAGTACAAATGGAGAGGCTGAACCAGCACTAGTCATTTATACAGGCAAGAAAACCTTCATCCAAGGTGCATGATTCCTAAACCGACTGCCTTGGAGACAAACAGGACTCTGCCCAAAACAATTCTCCACCCCAGTCTTTCAAATGCAGCTGCCAATGTAGACTTTGAACTGTTGCCCATTACAACAATGTATATCAATTTCATCTTGAGTTTAAAAAAAACCCAATTCCCATACTCCAGCTCAAACATCTGAGGTGTTGGGGGCTTTGGCAGAACCCCACTGTGCTAGAGAGATGGAAATGATGACAGTGGCAACACTTAAAGAGGAACAGATGTTGCACTTATGCTGGGGATCTGATCTGGCCAGCTGACTTTTGCATTATTTGTACAAGACCTTCCATTGCCAGGTCATCTGGGCAGGAAGATCCCAATGAAAAAAACAGTGAACATCCACACATTCAGAAAGTACATCATCTTCATACAGTCTTTACCAAGATGAACTGTGACAGCCTGCCCGGAATGCAAACCCCAAATCTACTCATCATAATTTACATAAGAAGGTCATCAAAAAGGCAGCAGACGTGAGGCTTTCAATGCGTTAGGCCAGGGGTCAGCAAACTTTTTCAGCAGGGGGCCGGTCCACTGTCCCTCAGACCTTGTGGGGGGCCAGACTATATTTTGGAAGGGGGAAAATGAACGAATTCCTATGCCCCACAAATAACCCAGAGATGCATTTTAAATAAAAGCACACATTCTACTCATGTAATAATAATAATAATAATAATAATTTATTATTTATACCCCGCCCATCTGGCTGGGTTTCCCCAGCCACTCTGGGCGGCTTTCAACAGAGCATTAAAATACAATAATCTATAAAACATTAAAAGCCTCCCTAAACAGGGCTGCCTTCAGATGTCTTCTAAAGGTCTGGTAGTTGTTGTTTTCTTTGACATCTGAAGGGAGGGCGTTCCACAGGGCGGGCGCCACTACCGAGAAGGCCCTCTGCCTGGTTCCCTGTAACTTGGTTTCACGCAGCGAGGGAACCGCCAGAAGGCCCTCGGCACTGGACCTCAGTGTCCGGGCTGACCGATGGGGGTGGAGACGCTCCTTCAGGTATACAGGACCGAGGCCGTTTAGGGCTTTAAAGGTCAGCACCAACACTTTGAATTGTGCTCGGAAACGTACTGGGAGCCAGTGTAGGTCTTTCAAGACCGGTGTTATGTGGTCTCGGCGGCCGCTCCCAGTCACCAGTCTAGCTGCCGCATTCTGGATTAGTTGTAGTTTCCGGGTCACCTTCAAAGGTAGCCCCACGTAGAGCGCATTGCAGTAGTCCAAGCGAGAGATAACTAGAGCATGTACCTCTCTGGCGAGACAGTCCGCGGGCAGGTAGGGTCTCAGCCTGCGTACCAGATGGAGCTGGTAGACAGCTGCCCTGGATACAGAATTAATCTGTGCCTCCATGGACAGCTGTGAGTCCAAAATGACTCCCAGGCTGCGCACCTGGTCCTTCAGGGGCACAGTTACCCCATTCAGGACCAGGGAGTCCTCCACACCTGCCCGCCTCCTGTCCCCCAAAAACAGCACTTCTGTCTTGTCAGGATTCAACCTCAATCTGTTAGCCACCATCCATCCTCCAACCGCCTCCAAACACTCACACAGGACCTTCACCGCCTTCACTGGTTCTGATTTGAAAGAGAGGTAGAGCTGGGTATCATCCGCATACTGATGAACACCCAGTCCAAACCCCCTGATGATCTCTCCCAGCGGCTGCATATAGATGTTAAAAAGCATGGGGGAGAGGACAGAACCCTGAGGTACCCCACAAGTGAGAGCCCAGGGGTCTGAACACTCATCCCCCACCACCACTTTCTGAACACGGCCCAGGAGGAAGGAGTGGAACCACTGTATAACAGTGCCCCCAGCTCCCAAACCCTCTAGACGGTCCAGAAGGATGTTATGGTCGATGGTGTCAAAGGCCGCTGAGAGATCCAGCAGAACCAGGAAACAGCTCTCACCTTTGTCCCTAGCCCGCCGGAGATCATCGACCAGTGCGACCAAGGCAGTTTCAGTCCCATGATGAGGTCTGAATCCCGATTGGAAGGGATCCAAATGGTCCGCTTCTTCCAGGCGTGCCTGGAGTTGTTCAGCAACCACTCGCTCAATCACCTTGCCCAAGAATGGAATTTGAGACTGGGCGATAGTTGGCCATATTGGCCGCATCCAAAGATGGTTTTTTAAGGA
Organism: Darevskia mixta; assembly: GCA_034641385.1. Lineage (NCBI taxonomy): Eukaryota > Metazoa > Chordata > Lepidosauria > Squamata > Lacertidae > Darevskia > Darevskia mixta. The sequence goes on from JAWWNH010000022.1 coordinate 6,406,100, forward strand.
GCGGTTTAATAACCGCCTCTTTTAGCGGGTCTGGGAAGGCTCCCTCGCAGAGAGAAGCATTCACCACCCCGCAAAGCCCATCACCCAGCCTTTCCCGGCTAGCTTTTATAAGCCAGGATGGGCAAGGATCAAGGAGACAGGTGGTTGGTTTCACTCGTCCAAGCAGCCTGTCCACATCCTCGGAGGTAACAGATTGGAATTGATCCCACACAACTGGACTAGACAGGACTCTAGCACTCTCCCGCCCCGGCCCTGCTCCCACGGTGGAGTCTACCTCTTCCCGAATCTGAGCGACTTTATCTGCAAAAAACTTTGCAAAATCATTGCAGGAGAGCATGTGGCCCGTACTGGGCCCTGATGGAACAGGTGGTTCTGCTAAATCGCGAACCACCTGAAAAAGTCTCCTGCTGCTATTTTCTGCAGATGCAATAGAGGCGGTGAAGAAAGTCTTCTTCGCCGTCGCTACCGCCACTTGGTAGGCTCGAAGTTGAGCTCTAGCCTGTGTCCGGTCTGATTCAGAATGAGTTTTCCGCCACCGGCGCTCTAGCCGTCTCAGCGACTGTTTCATCGCCCTCAGCTCCGGGGAAAACCACGGGGCTGTCCGGGCTCCATGCAATCGGAGAGGGCGCTTCGGAGCCAGACAGTCAATAGCCCTGGTTAACTCCACATTCCAGCGGGCCACCAGGGAATCAGCTGAAAGGCCATCAACATGGGATAAAACATCCCCTACCACTCTCTGGAAGCCAATTGGATCCATTAAGTAGCGGGGGCGGACCATCCGAATCGGTCCCACCTCCCGGCAGAGGGGAAGGGTCGCGGAGAAGTCTAGTTGCATCAGGAAGTGATCTGACCATGGCACTTCTTTTGTTTCGCTTTTACTTAGTGTCAGATCACCAACATCCATAGAGGTAAACACCAAGTCTAAGGCATGTCCACGGCTATGAGTTGGGCCAGACTTATTCAGGGACAGCCCCATGGAGGCCATGCTTTCCACGAAGTCCCGAGCGGCCCCTTGTAAGGTCGTGTCGGCATGGATGTTAAAATCTCCTAAGACAACCAAGCTAGGTGTCTCCAGGAGCACATCCGCCACGACCTGAAGCAGCTCGGGCAGGGAATCCTTGGTGCAGCGGGGAGGTCGGTACACCAAAAGGAATCCTGTACTGCCCCTATTGCCCAACTTCCAGAACATGCACTCAGAAAACTCAGTCTTTCCAATAGGACGCCTGGTGCAAACTAATGACTTCCTAAAAATCACTGCAACCCCCCCTCCCCGCCCAGATGGCCTGGGTTGCTGTGCATAAGAGAAACCTGGTGGACAAGCAGTGGCGAGGACTGGCCCATCTGCCTCATCCAACCAAGTCTCTGTCACACATGCCAGGTCAAATCCTCCATCCACAATCAAGTCGTGGATGGCAGTTGTTTTGTTCATCATTGACCTGGCATTACACAGCAGCACTTTCAGGTCATGTGGGTATCCCTTGTTGATTCCAGTACCCGTCCGGTCAGGGCCAGACCCGGAGGCAGGGATAGTCCTCAAACAACGACTAAGCCTGTCTCCTCGGTAATGACATGGTCTGGCCTTAGCGTAACTCCTCCTCCTGCCCATGATCACCGAGATCGGGTGTCCCAGTGCATCCCCCCCTGTGGAACCTGCCCCAGCCATTCTGTTGACTGGGGCCCACTCCCAGGCAGCCCTGATCCCACCCCTTAAAACAGACCACAAACTATACAGCAACCAATAAAAATAAAAAACAAAGACATAACAATTATACTAAAATTAATCCCAAACAAAATATCCACCCCACCCAGCTACCCCCCAACGTCAAAAAATAAATAAAAAATAAATAAAATTGAGATGCCATCGACAGCTTAGGACATTTTCCAGCCCCACTCTATGCACTAGAGTCATTTTTATAGCTGGAGTGTGAGGCTTGGGCCCCGCCCCCTAGGCCAGCTGGAAATAGGCCTTGCAGGGAGCAGGCCTTGGAGTCCTCACCACAGCCGATGGTCTGAGGTCTCTCTGCAGCAGGAGTCCCTTTTTTAGCTGGAGTGTGAGGCTTGGGCCCCGCCCCCTAGGCCAGCTGGAAAAAGGCCTTGCAGGGAGCAGGCCTTGGAGTCCTCACCACAGCCGATGGTCTGAGGTCTCTCTGCAGCAGGAGTCCCTTTTATAGCTGGAGTGTGAGGCTTGGGCCCCGCCCCCTAGGCCAGCTGGTGGAAAAAGGCCTTGCAGGGAGCAGGCCTTGCAGTCCTCACCACAGCCGATGGTCCCTGGCCTCTCTGCAGCAGGAGTCCCTTTTATAGCTGGAGTGTGAGGCTTGGGCCCCGCCCCCTAGGCCAGCTGGTGGAAAAAGGCCTTGCAGGGAGCAGGCCTTGCAGTCCTCACCACAGCCGATGGTCCTCACCACAGCCGATGTAAAAACATGCTGATTCCCGGACCGTCCGCGGGTTGGATTTAGAAGGTGATTGGGCCGGATCCGGCCCCGGGCCTTAGTTTGCCTACACATGTGTTAGGCAGATGTATTTATGGACATGAAGAAGCTGCTAGGAAAGTAGGAATTCCTTCCTGAGCCACCATCTCATTTGACCGAGATTTTGGATAAATCTTAACTGGAAAAGTCGGAGTATGGACCAGTAGCACTACATAGATACAGAATAATATAAACACCCTAGCACTTTAACACTGTTTTGAAGCAAATGCTGTGTAGGTGTTATCTAATAGAACAAAATAATGTAGGACTATGGAAGTCCATCCTCTGAGAGCAGGGATGGGGCCAGCATGGCTAATAGGAGTCGAAGTTCAACAACATCTGGAGGGCCACAAGTTTCCCATCTCTGTCATAGGGGATTCAACTGACCATCAAACGCACTTTTGGTTTTGCCTGTTTTACTACAAGGTCATTGTTGAGGCACAGCTGCTAAGCAGCTGTGGAGAATCACAGGAAGCTATCACTTCAGATCACACTCATTCTCTTCGCACAAGTCATTTCCCCCTTATCATGCACTTTCACTTGAGCCACTGAGTTAGAGGCAGTTAAAGACGGTCACTCAGATAGGATACGGTACATACATAAAAGCTTGATGTATCAAGCTCTTCCCATATAGCCATGGGCGATCACTTCCAGCAACCCCTATGTGTGAGCCAGCGAGCTAGAGCTACTTGTCGTTTATTTCATTTCAGCCACCAACTACACAGGCCACACCTATCATTGTATTTGATACAAACAAAAATGAGAGACATGGCATTACATCCAGGCTTGCAATCTACTAAACTAAGCTATTCCCTTTGGATTTGTTCTGAGAACAGCATACACCAATGTCTCGGTATTCAAAGTCACTCAGACTGAAACACTGGAAGTTCCTTGGCTTCTGGGTTGTGACCTGCTGTTACTGTACATTTTGACCATCCAATTAAAAATTGGCAAATCTTTGCAAACAGCTGGGTTTTTTGTTTTTGTTTTTTGTAGAATGGGAAAAAATAACAACCACCCTTCTAGATTTCTCAGCAGCTGCTTTTCAGGGATGCCGAGTTAAACTTCCAGCAGAGAAACTTAAAGAAGACCCTCTCCCCAACACACACCTCTAGGGGCTGTTTAATATGTTATGATCTACTTCTATGGGTATGATATCCATATCGGAAAACACCAGTTTTCCACAATGTGTGACTTCTATGCTACATGTGCCAATGAAGGCAGCACCTGCCCACTACATGAACTTCCAGAACGAACAATGGAGATTGTCTCTGAGCAGGAAATTAAGATGTCTGCATAAGCCTTCACTTGCAGAGTGTTCTGTGACTTAAAGCAAATAATGAAGTTGTTCAAAGAAGCGACTGAGTACAAGTATATAGTTCAGTCAGTTCAGGTCAGAACAGAACATACTTTTGCTACAGGAGATTCTGCTGAAATGCCATCCTTCACAATAAGTGCCTACCCAAAGCACACAGTTACATTCCTCAAGTCCTGTGAGATTTTGTCACAAAATTTTGCAGTGTTATGTTCATACTCTGACACACACACACACACACACACACACACACACACAGGAAAGAAGACCTCCGCACATGTAATTTGAAATGTAAATATGTTTTGCAACTCCCTTTATCTTCAGGGATACCTGGAACCTAGGATTAATGGGAAGTTCAGACAAAAGGAAGCAGTATTTGGGTGTAATAAACTGCCATGAAACCACAGGGGAGCTATCTAAGGAAACAATGGTCCTGAATCCTTTGACATCCATCACAAGCAGGGCAAAGGCTCTGCTGACACCATTGTTCACTACATCTAGATATACTAGTTGATCTCCAAGGAAAACAGATGCAAAACAGATAAGGCAGTATCTTTGACCAGGACAACTTTTTGTAACTGCAGGATATTCCAAGCCTTTGACTTCTACTTTGTGAGGCAAATTATAAGGTTGACATACCTCACCACAATAAACAAATCAAGCCCCAGAGAGCCGGACTTTGACAGAGAATATGAGGAGAAAGTAACGTTGATTCGCCACGCATCTTATTTATCCCTTCAATTATTTGTGCCATCTGTCTTCAGCATTTGACTCCCACTAACCCACTCCCACATTCCCTCTTACAATGTGACTGTTCCTTCCAATTACGTTTAAAGACTGGTATTTATTCATGCGCAGTTTTCAGAATCAATGGCATCCTTTCTTACTTGCAAACTGGCAGGCACCAATTTCAGAAGGACCATTGTTTTCTCCCGATGAGGAACTCTTTACACAACTTCTGCAGAATAGATAGCTAGCCCTCTTTGTTTAGAGTGCCAGTGGATCCCTTACAGCAACCCGGTTGTTCTCAGACTGTCAAAGGGTGAGGATTTCTCTCCAGTATAATTATTCATTCAGTTCTTCCTCCATTCTAATTTACATCAAACACGTCCATCATTTTAAAAACCGAATTGCCAACAAGAATTTGCAGTTAGATCTTCAGTACTGGCAGGCCAGATGTTGCATACCTGAGAAGCATCCTTATTGAAGAGGCAAACTTCTGATTAAATAACTCCCCAATACCTTAAATAATTTGGTTTCAGCTAAAAGCCTTTGAGGATTTTAACCAGGAACTATTTCCATTAGTGGGAAATCCCTAGGCAATGTACCTTCAGCACTCTCTGAAAGAATATTTATATAAAGTAAGCTTGAATTAATTTGCCACTTGTTTTGAACACATCTCTTTCAAGGATGCCTTCATGAAATTCCCCCATGACCAGTTCAGAACCAACTTCAGCTACTTCCATTGATCCTGATCTCGTCAACATGAATAATCTACCTACAAAATTAAATTTTCCTCAACTACAAATTCATTTTCATATTCACATTATCACCCTACCAATTCTTTATTAAACTCTTTATAAAGGTAAAGGTAAAGGGACCCCTGACCATTAGGTCCAGTCGTGACCGACTCTGGGGTTGCGGCGCTCATCTCGCTTTATTGGCCGAGGGAGCTGGCGTACAGCTTCCAGGTCATGTGGCCAGCATGACTAAGCCGCTTCTGGTGAACTAGAGCAGCGCACGGAAACGCAGTTTACCTTCCCGCTGCAGTGGTACCTATTGATCTACTTGCACTTTGACGTGCTTTCGAACTGCTAGGTTGGCAGGAGCGGGGACCAAGCAACAGGAGCTCACCCCGTCGCGGGGATTCGAACCGCCGACCTTCTGATCAGCAAGCCCTAGGCTCAGTGGTTCAAAAGCCAGAATGTACAGGCACCAGACTTGTGGAAAACATTGACCTTTGAATATCCAGCAGATGTCCCTCTTAATTAATCTGGGGGAAGGGTGTTATTCTTTTATCAGTTATAAAGTCCACAGTGAGGGGTTCACTTCACCATTTCAAAACAAGGTTACAGAATTATTCCACGCCACTTCGGTGGCATCTTAAAAAGCCACATTAGCAACATCAGTATTTGTTATTGACAGATTCTTGAAACTCAAGGTATGTGTTACTGACATCAGCTGCATATATTGACTCATTTGCTGCCAATAACAATTAGCTGCTTGTTACACAGAGGGCGAGGGGAGAGGAGGCAGGGAGGTTGATGTGGTGCAGGTACAAGCATGGGAACATCAGCAATGAGCCTGGCATTGGGAAGCCAGGTGAGGAGCAGTCCCACCCTGCCCTGCCCCACTGACTAGTGCTCACACACGGAGAGCCACAGTCGCTTGGGAGCACGCAGTGGAGGCACATAGCGAGTGGGGCCAGAAGCTTAGAGGAAGGGATTCCTGACATGACAGCTAGAAGGGGACTTGGGGGCTTTGCGTTCCAAAGACACAATTCTAGGGGTCTCCTTGCGCAGCATACTTGCAGTGCTGGCCATTCCAGCTATGAGAAAGCAACCTGTGCCCCATCCATCCAGAACAAAACTGATCAGGAAAATCCCTATGATCAGTGGGTGAATGGGGAACTGTCCCACCAATCTCAGCCTGCCCTCAGCCAACCCCACCTTCCTGCCTTACAAGTTGCCTGGCGGTAGGGGTGGCCCTAGACATTCGCTTCCTCCTCTTGACCCTGTTTTGCCCTTGTAGAACTCAGCAAGGAGGAGAATGGGGGGGAAACATTTGGCTCCACCTGCCATTGGTTCTGGCCCTGGCTCCTATTGGCCTCCCTGCCTTAAGCTCTTCCAGTCCCAATGGACACCAGCCACCACTGCCTAGGATATGTGGCTTCAGAAGAAGGCTGGCCCTGTATCAGAGGTACAGTTTCTCACTTGCGGAAAGTGAAGTGGAGCAGATCAGCACACCCATTACATTTTGAAACTTGAGGCTTGCACAATAAAATGCAGCAAGCTAAACTTGTGTAAGTTCCACTGGAATAAATTCAGATTTTTAAGCAGAGCTTGGATGGCCATCTGTCATGGATGCTTTAGTTGAGATTCCCGCATTGGGGTTGGACTAGATGACCCTTGGGATCCCTTCCAACTCTACAATTCTATGACCCTATGAATGGGAGCAGTGGAGCAGCTCTTGGGGACTTCTTTACTTTCTTACATGGTCTTAGGATGTCACATTCTGAGCATAGTAACAGTTCAGTATGCATTTCTTTATTTCTTTACGAGACACCATTTTCCCTCTCCCTGCTGGTATTATAGGGCTCTGCTACAAAATCCCAGTAACCACAGGTAACCACAAGCCCATGGTGCAATCAGCATGGGCTTAATTAACTGCCTCCATACTACTGAAGATAACTATATTTTCCAGCAAAGTTTTTGGTTGCAGAATTCTCTCACTAGGGTGCTTTCTGTCCATTGGCTCTGGAGAATGTGGTGGCTGCTTTGATCTGAAAATGGGATTTTCCAACCCTGCTAAGAAAGCAGATTATTTTAATCTTTTGCGCTGCGCAGATACATGCCTTGTACTGTCAATTGCCAAGACTTTAAAAGGGTTGGTTTTTCCCCCAAAGGGAACAAATAGTGTTTAGGAGTCATAAACAGTGATAACGTTGCATAGGCCCCCAACTGTCATCGGAACACTTGAAAGCCAACTACTATATGTGGAAGACTGATGAGACGCTAAAATGCTGCAGATTAATCTTCTAAGGAAAAAGGTAGAACCAACATGTGACTTGGAGCATTTAGAACTGCACTGAAAAAGTGAGAAAATACACTTCAGGGAATAAAGTAGTCCAGGCAATAAATATCACAGATCAGGGTCCTCTAGCTTCTTTTACTCCAAATAATAGGCTATTGATTTAGGTGCGAACTCTAACTCCAATTCACTGTGTGAGTCACATGCCCCTGCTTCTGACATTACATTGGAAATGGGAATGATTCATGTGTCTGCTATTCCCCTTTCTGTGCATGGTCCAAATTGGCTTTAATTTGCTGCCTGGAAAGATTAATAGGCACCCTGAGCAGACATGTGCATTATTAGACCATCCTATCAAAGATCCAAGGATGAGTGTATGGTCTGTGCACTTGTTTCAACTTTCTGGAGGAGTTGGGCCACTACTGGCCTTCATGAGATCCCATGGCAACCATTGACAGCAAAGTTCCTGTGCTTTGCCGGAAATGGCAGCTTCTGCACTTAAACACAAGGTGGTTCAGTTTGAAAGGTGAAGTGACACACCATACTTACTAAGTGGGGATGCTGGCAAATTGCACCCAAAGGGCACACCCTATCTATGAAAACAACACAAGCAAGAGGACCAGATACATGAACCGTTGCTCACTACTTATCAGCTGCCCAACCATAGATCATTGATCACATGTGCATCAGGTAATCCTCCTGTTGCAGAATAAACAGGGCCCCATGCTACACGAAGTTGTGTGATCCTAACTAACCGAGAGCAGGACTGTGTACAGAATCATCAGACTGGCAGCAATAGCCTGCTCAATATGCATGTGGGTGCAGTAGGCAAAATCAATAATGTCCTATCCAATATCAGTGGCTAAGAATCCAGTGTCATCATGAAAATTGTAACAGCAAGATATAGGTGGTGGAAACCAGATTCTGACCATCTTTCCATGCTCTACTTTAAACTGAAGCTTGGCTATTGATTCACAGAACACTGGGTCCATATTTGACTGTCACTGCTTAGATCTAAATGGTGTTACCTCCAAGAGAGAACTAACACAGACACACCTCGTCACAGAAACATAATAATTCACCTCACACAGCTTATTCCAGCAAAATGAATCAGACTGTTAGGAATTTACCTGCTCCACAAGTCATGTGGCTACACATCTTTTATATGAGAGCACACCAGCAAGCTAGCATGTGCGTGACTCAGTGAAGGCAGCAGACTGACTGGCTTTGACCCAGGCTAGGAAGTGCCCAGGATGTTAGCCATTACAGAGCTTGGGGGTATTCTTTTATTAAAACTGTCTGGTGAGTAAAAGAGAGAAGTTAGATTATATTATTTATAATAGCAACTGTGACTGCATTCTACATCCTGCCTAATCAAAATCCCCTCTTAGTAGCTACATCCTGCCTAATCTAAATATCCTCTCTGATTTCAAATAGATAGGGCTTTGTTCTTTTGATTTCCAGAAAAAAGCTGTGAGCAGTGGGCTTGAAGGTCTATCTATAGTAATAGATTACTCTTCTTCCTCATGAAATACGTGTTTCATTGCCAACTCCTAGGGGCCCGAGGTCCCTTCCAATAAAATATTTGAGGGGGTCACCCCCCCACCCAATTTGATGGGCATTGCCATTCAAATGGTTTGCATGCACCACTATTTGTGATCAATTAAGCAGGCCAGGGCTTACCTGCCCCCCCCCCCAATATTGGCACCCCTGCAACCAATAGACCAGTGGTGGAAGCAACACTTTTCTTGATTTCTTATATAAGAGAAAAAGACACAGGAAGGAAACCAGTGGTATTGCACCAAGTGGCAATCATGCTAAAGCATTTAATAAATAAATACAAAATACTGTACAGTGGTATCTCGGGTTAAGTACGCTTCAGGTTAAGAACTCCTCTAAGAACAGAAATCGTGCTCTGGCGGCGCAGCGGCAGCAGTAGGTCCCATGAGCTAAAGTGGTGCTTCAGGTTAAGTAAGCTTCAGGTTAAGAACGGACCTCCAGAACGAATTAAGTACTTAACCCGAGGTACCACTGTATATAGGAAGCTGTCATACACACAGAAACACAGGAGGATTCCCTATATGGATCCAGGCCATAGCTCCACCCATCTGGTTTAGTACTGTCTCCATTGACTACCAGTGTCTTCTGTCTGAAACAGAAGATGGCAGGGATTGAACTTGGAACCTCCTGCATATAATGAAGCTATAACTTGAAAGGTATGTATCATTTCAAGTACCAGACACCATGCCCCATAGTAAATGGATGCTTCCATGCCAGCAATGTCCAGTGCATACAATGTTGGGTGTATATCTTGGAAACCAAGGTTGAAATCCAAATCTACTAGGGTCTCATGTAATGGTACTGAGCAAACCTCGCCTCCATTTATTTCTCAGGGTTTTTTTAGTTTTCCTGAGAGTGAATGGAGTAAAGAACTGCTGTTACCTCATCTGCCTTGTGAACCTTTGCGAACAGGCTGTAGATCTGCCTCACATAACAGCTTGGCATCTACACAATATCATCCTAATGAGGACCATATTATTTCCATATTACAGATTAAAAAGAGTCAAAAGCATAATTTGGGATCAAACTCTTACATAATATCCATTCTCTTCAAGGAAGTTAACAGAGCAGTGTTCATTAATAACAAAGACTGACTAAAGACATTTTGGGTGCCTGAGGCAAAGGAAAATAGGTGGCATTCCCCCCCCCCCCATTCCACATCCAGAAGCTGGCTGAACAACAGGTGACTCTCACTTCGACTCTGGTGATGGAAAAGCATCTTCCATCATGCCTTAAGGCAGCAGGGAGGGCAGGTCATGCGGCAAACACAGCTGTATCTTCCAATGTCTCACCACCAATCCCTCTGCTCATTCTGCAGCATACCTTGCCTGAGGTGGTGGCCTCACTCTGCCCAACGCTAAGACTGGCCCTGTCAATAATTCTCTTCAGAGATACTGATCTGAGGTCCTCAGATTATGTATCAAGCCATTTTAAGGGCTTCTGAAAAACACCCTCCACATGACAGTTACTCCATTTGGCAAGTGATTTAAGGCAGTGGTGGTCTCCGTCAGCCCCAGGTCAGAGGTGACTGGAACATATTCATGGCCACAGGTTCCCACCCCTGGCAACTAGCAAGATAATAGATGGGCCTCCACGACACAATTTGTTTCCTTGCCGGTACATGGTGAATTAATATGCACAGAACAGTTTGTAGCATGGGTCACAGCGGACGGCTGAAGCATCTCTATGCAGCAGCTGTGTTGTAGGATGTGGGGGCAATAAAAGCTTTGCCCAAGAAATGGATTTCTATGAATCTGACCCGAAAGAAATAACTTACCTCTTATTCAAATTATTCAAAATCAAATGTTTCCCACTGTGATTTCATGTCAGTATAAATCTATGCAAATGGACCCTATGATTTATCTCACCATATCTGTTCTCTCTGAATGAGGTTGTGCACTTTTAAAAAACTGATTACCAAATAAAATCTTACTGAACTACTTAACATTTTTCTGCATAACACAAATAACAAGCTTGACAACAAATTAGTGAATTAAGTTCCAGTAAAAAAACCATGGTCTACCTGATTACACAATACAGGCTTTACTTTTCCAGTTTTCTTAACAATCCTGGGTTGGATCCAGAATTAGCTGAACTTAGTTCCCTTAGAAATCAATGGCATAGGTCCCATTGATTTAAGTGGGTGCTCATTGCAGCTAACTGAGCCTAGGAACTTTCTGTTTCTAGGATAATTAGGTACTGATATTTCGACTGATTATATATAAATTGTGCAACAGTCTGCAAACTTAATCTTTTAGCAGCAATGTCTCTTTCACTGCAATTATATTTTCTAATTGATTCAGCGGCATGTATCAAAGACAAACATAGATGTCTCAAAGTTAATATAAGATTCTTTTTGGACCACAGTGAGTCCTGAAATCATGCTCTTGGTTTTGCTGGAGGGACATCAGGACAAATGTTGGCCTTGCTGGTGTTTCCCCTAGATTCTGGCCAACAAGACAGTTATGTTTATTGAGAGAAACAAGAACATATGTTGCAAAGAGTCAGATTCCAACAAAAACTCAGACTAGCATGGGAATGAAATTTCATGGCAAAATCTATATGGTTAGCTAAAGGCCTGCTCAGATCACTTTTTCTATTTTATTTTAGAGTCTATCTGCGATTCTATCAGCCCTTCAGCAGATTACCAACCATGAGTCAAAATCTAGTCTTGAAACCTTGGATTGGATCCATATTTAGTTAGCTGAACTTAGGTCCCATTGAAATCAAATAGGACAAGTAAGTCATATCTGAAGTCTCGCCAACTGCAGTGGGAACTAGCTAACCTAGGCTGCATACAAATCATACATTTAAAATGCGTGCGCACACCCAAAGAATCCTGGGAACTGTAGTTTGTTAAGGGTGCTGAGAATTTTGCCTATGGGGGATAAACTACAGTTCCCAGGATTCTGGGGGTGGGGGAAATGTGCTTTAAATGTATGGTACACATGGGGCTCAAGTCAAGATGCAACTCAACATGTGTGAGTAGTGTAGGAGAAACTAGTCTGATTTTGAAGGGCAGTATAATAAACATATTTGTGTAATATTGACAAGCAATTCATGAATTAATATTCTATTGGACCAAACTGTAATTTATAGATGCTATGCCAAGTGTCAGATTTCATTTCAGTCAAAATGAGCACCAGATTAACTTTAAAAAATGAAACAATATGTTTTATCCTCATTTTGGTGCAGGTTTATGCTGCATCTGTACTCAAAACGCACATAATGGCTCCATAATTATTGTGAAATTTGCAAAATGGATGAAAGCTATACAAATTTGCACTCATCGGTTTCCACTTTCCGCCACACGTTGCTTTGGGCTATGGGGAGGCGTATATCATTTGTACTTTGATTTGTACAATAGTGCATAGATCAACTATAAAAGCTGGGAAAGAACAAAGGGAAAGCACATCTGGGAAAACAGAGTAATTTAAAACAGCATCAAAGCACGAAAGATATACAGGTTAGGAATTCAGGAAAGTAAATACCAAAATTACATGTTCTTTTTATTGGAAACCTTAAACTAAATTAATAAGTTTATGCCAAGATGCAGTCTGTTCGCAAATTAAGTCACTTAACAATAGATTTATTTGTGTAGCCTTATCATAATCTAGGCACGTAACTAAAATAAATTGCTCATTTAAACTGCTAGTGTCAGCTACACCTATAGTTCTGATATAAGAATTCCCTGCAATGTTGTTGCTTTTAATAAAAGGTACGACTGTACTCACTTTAAACCTACTTTCTAGGAGACCAACCCCATGGAATTCAGTCTGAGTAAACATTTGAGTTGCTGTATAATCTGGTACTGTAACCACCTAGTCACGTGATCACAAGAATCTGCAATCATGCCCATTTTGCATTCTTCTGCACCCTCTTACTGAAGTATTTTCTAAAGTCAGAAGCCAGCTCTTGAAGATGACAGGATTAACACTTGAAACTCGGGCATTCTACAATCAGTTGCTTTCTTGAAGTAGAATCTACCCAAGGAGATTGGAGACCTGGCATACCACAAGGACAGGAAGAGAATATCTGCCCTATGCAGATGCTGTCTGTCTCTACAGGGTGGTATTCTGGGATGGTGCCATCTTGCCCTTTGTCCACCTCATAACCATGCACTGGACATCACATTCAAACTGGGTCTAGGTGTGTAAAGAACAGGAGGTTCTAATTTAATTACATTAGTGTGGTAATGTCAAATTTAGACTTGCACCGGGCACACGAATCTAGTGAGTGCTGAAGTTCAGTACAGTGGTACCTCAGGTTAAGAACTTAATTCGTTCCGGAGGTCCGTTCTTAACCTGAGGTACCACTTTAGCTAATGGGGCCTCCCACGGCCGCCAAGCCGCCACCGCACGATTTCTGTACTCATCCTGAAGCAAAGTTCTTAACCCAAGGTACTATTTCTGGGTTAGCGGAGTCTGTAACCTGAAGCGTCTGTAACCCGAGGTACCACTGTAATGTCTTGGTATACTGTACACTGGGAGATGTTCAGAAACAAGGAGGAGCTAAAAGAAGTGTCTCAAATAATCAGAGGTCCTTGGGGCTCAGATATTTACTTTTTCCTGTCTATGTCGTCTGCTTGCTGTCAAGCTTTATGCCTTTCCTTTAACTCTGAGCTCTCTGCCATCCAAATATATGCCCCATAATCAAAATTATTTGAAATCGCTACCCTGAAGCTTGGCAGTAGAATAAATTATGCAAAGTAATTAAGAAAATGCAAATGTGCTTAGTTCACAAACCCAAAAGCTTCTTGGCAAGAAACTCACATTACTCTGACAAAGGCTGCACACAGCCATGATTACTTATTTGTCCATAGATATGGTGAGGTGGAGCGGAGCATATGGAGTTACCAGTGTAGTGAAAAGGTCATTGTCTGGGTTACACACAACTAAGATAGAATTCTTAACTACACTTCTAGTCTATACAAAAATAGCTTGACTGGATGTCTAGCAACCCTAACTCACATTCTGCATATTTTAGACACCTCCCAATTAATCAGTTATTATTATTACGCATGCTGTTTAGAAGAAACAACCACAAAAAGATTATCTGTTGTTCCTCTTGTTGTTGCCATTTTAGCTTGTTGTGAATTAGTGCTTTCCAATTATATTTGCTTCAGAGATACATTGCAATGACTTTCTAATGTGTTTTTTCCACTTTGGAAGTAGAATTCTTAATTGTGCTGTAGAGAGCAGAGTGTTGCACCTGGACTGGAGAGGTCTGGGTTCAAATTCATGTTTCACTACTGGGTAGCCTTGGCATGTCCCAGCCCATCAGCTTAACCTAATGCACAGGATACACTTCCTCAAGTTCCTTGCAGGATGCATAGGACGTACCGGTAATAGTGCTCTTTATATGTTACTGATGTTTAGGAAGCAAGCTGATCAGGGTTCTCAATTACACAGACACAGCCTCCATACACAGAGAAAGCTCCCTGCTGCAGACATTATCCTCAACACAAGGACCTCAAAGGTGGATGGAGGAGAAGCAATGTGACTCTTGTGATAGGGCTAAACAAATGGCCCAAGTCACTTTTCAACACACTTGAGCTCTGCGCGCGAGTTATGCATAATGAGGGCTTGTTCATCAGTATTATTATCTAGAATAATAGCACTTTTACAGCATTCAAAGCACTCCACAACTCCACATATATGTTCACAGCAACTGTTATTTGAGCCCTTCAAAGGAGGCTATCATTGCTATCTTTGTATCCAGGAGTCCACAGATTCATGCGCCACCTTGCTAAGAATGTGTAAGAACATAAGAAGAGGCCTGCTGGGTCAGGCCAATGGTCCATCTAGTCCAGCACCCTGTTCTCACAGTGGTCAGCCAGAGGCCTGTGGGAAACCCACAAGCAAGATCTGAGCACAAGAGCACCCCTCCTGTGGTTTCCACGAATTGGTATTCAGGAGCATTACTGCCTCCATGAGGGGGACAGGGAATCCCCCTAATCTTGCAAGGAATCTCCAAGAAGCTGTGGAAGTGCAAGACACCTAGCTGCCATTTAAGCCAAGTCAGTGTGAGGCCAGGGGATTTCCCCATCCTTGTCCTCAGCCTGAAGGAGAGGCAGGGACTCTCCCAGACTATGAAAGCAGCAAGTTGCCTCACTGCTTTCCAAGCCTCTTTGAAGTTCAGCTTGCTATCACAGCCAATATCATGCCACATTTTGTAGTAAATAGGCCATTGAAGCTATGCAATTTCTACCCATATGACATATGAAATGGACTGAGGCCAAGAACAGCATATTGCTCATGGCTCCCATCTGCCATGACCACTGACCATACTGTCAGGGACAGATGGGAACTGCAGTCCAACCACGTCTGGAGGGCAGCATGTTCCCCATTCCTGACCTAGGCAAGCGTGATTATGGCAAGACCAAGATTTGCATTTGGGACTTCCTGGCTCACAGCTTTCTTAATCATTATACTGCATTGCTGAAAATAGTACATTCTGCTTGGAACAGACTAGAGCCTGTGGGTTGCTACCTTTACAATCAGATTGTGCTTGGTGCCACCTAGGCAAAAGCGGAGCAGTTCTGGCGAAAAATATCATATCGCTTCTTATGAGCACGTTAGCTTTAGGCTTTGAAACCTCATGTTAAACCAGAAGACAAATGAATATCTTAAATGTGACCTTTTAAAAATATATCATGTGATTTGATGGAAATCTTGACATTTAAGCACTCATGGTGACGATGATGCAAATATATGGTATTAAAGGATCAAACTGACCTCCATATGTTTATTAAATGCGTGTTTGCCGGTTCAGTTATAAAACAGGAACTTTTAACACTATGCAGACTATTATTAATCAGAGCAACTGAGATGTGAATAACACCTGGGGTCCCACACACCCCAATGCTCCTCTGCTTTAAGACATCCCCATCCCCCTTTGCTGGACCATGCTCACTTTTGATTTTTGACCAAGCTGGGGAGGGAAACCATCTTAAAAGCAGTGGCGTGTGAAAGGGGAAATATTTCGTTCCATCCCATGTTTAATAAGCACATATGCCTCTCATTTAGCTCCAAGTGATCTGTAGTTTGTGAAGTTCACTGTAGGTGTATAAAATGAGGGGTATATTCATTCCTGCCCGTTATGCCTAGTTAGCTACTGGTCATCCACATTACCGGTATTTATTACATTTATATCCTACTTTTTCTCCAAGGATTTCAAAATGATCTACATGGCTGTTATCACCCTGAGTTGCTTTTTATCCTCACAAGAACTCTGTGAGCCCAGTTTGACAGAGAGATCATGCCATGCTAGCTAGGCTTTGCCTGTCTACAAATATCTTCAGCAAGGTGAATTCTGTTCACTTCTTCCTTCCAATTATATAGCACATTATACCCCAGCAACTAGAGTCTAGTTGATATGGGAAAACCCGTAAGATATTATTGTCTATGGAGTAAGTCAGGATTCTTCAAAGCGTTGGACTGAATAAAAGATCTCCAGTTACTTCCCAGCCCTTCTGTCCAAAGATTTTATAACGCAGGAAATTATGAAAAAAAGATACAGTCCAGCTAAAAATTAGATGGTTATCGGGATCTCTCTCTCCTCCACCCCACCCCTTTCTCGTATTAAAAAGAACACTTTCTGGAATTCTATTAATTGTTCTCTCAAAATTACTTCTGGGGTCTTTTAGAAGTCTCAAGGGGGCATGTTAAAAAACTGGAGGAAGGCGTAAATAACAGCACTCAAAACCGAAGAAAGCAAATCAGCACATCAGAGAAATGCCAATGTTGTTGAAAAACTTCCTCTCATAAGAACAATGTCCTGAATACACACAGTTGGGTAGGAAATGAGGAAGCAGGGCAGTGCAACATACAAAGGGCAAAACAGTCTCCAATTGTGATCCACACAATGCAGTTTTTGGCCTGTCACACAAGACCTTCAGTTATGTTCGTCTTAATATTCTTCTCAGGCTACGGATCTCTCATAACCTATTAGCTTCAAGAGATATCCTTGTAACACAAGCCTTCCCAGGCTGGTGCCCACCAGATATTGCTGACTACAACCAGTATGGCCAGTGGCAAAGGATAATGGGAGTTATAGTCTAAAACAGCTCTAGGGCACCACATTGGGGAAGGATGCTGCCTCTAGTAGCTTATGGTCTGTATATTTTGAGACCCATCATTCCCAACACACATGACCCATCCAATTTGAAACTTCAAACTCCACTGCTGCAGTGGAGAAGAATAGGGCAATATCTTGTCATTGTGCTCAGAACCTCTCCTAATGGTAAGTAACTAAAAGCCAATGAAAAATTAATAGGCCAAAATAGCACATTGGAGCCGGCTAGCCAATGGATGGACAATTGTTAGATGCTTCCCCATGTGTAAAAAGACATCCTTTAGCATGTAGAATAACACAAGCATATAATAATAATAATTTATAATAATAATTTATTATTTATACCCCGCCCATCTGGCTGAGTTTCCCCAGCCACTTCTCAGAGAGAAGGGCTATAAATTACCCTTCTTCCTGGCATGCTAACAGTTCATGTGAAGTAGGCTTTTATATGCAACAAAACCAAGGGAAGGTGGACAAGAAATCCACTAGTGAATAGAATACTGGCTGTAATGCGGAAACACTGAGCCGGTCCAAGTTGTGACTCTTTTCTTTCTTCCTTACATCTATTTACCACAAGACCTGGTATCTTTGTTACTGCCTCTGCCACTTCCTCATCGATCCACAGCATAGCTGGGAGGGCAGAAGGGCTTGCCTCAACAGGCTGGTGAGCAGCCTTTCAGGGACACAGACTTCCATGAGTGGCCAGACACATTCCAACCAAAGAACTGGTCAGAGGCAAGAGGAGAAAGCACAAGTCAATATATCTCCCTGTCTGCAAAGCCATTTCTTCAGCTTCTGCTTCCGTGCTAGAGCAGCACTTGCCAACCTGGTCCCCTAACGGCTGTCAGTTCTGGGCTACAAGTGTGCTGTCTGAGGCTGATGGCAGTTGTAGTCAAAAACATCTGGAAGACAGTGTGCTAGAGGGTGGCAAAGAATCAGTATGTTGCAAACTGATTACACCTTACAGAAGCAGGCCAGCAAAACTTCCATCGTTGCAACCTAACAGGGTCATCATTATGACCTACAAAGTGCGTGCTATAGGATCTTTGTCTTTTAAGAGGGTGGTGGAGGGAGGGAGGGTGAAGGGAATCGGCTACTGTATATAGATTATACTCACTAACTAAAAATGTCACATCCACAAAAGTTTCAGAACCAGAAAAGAAATCCAATAATTCTCGTGCACTCAAATCCCTTGTAGCTCAAAATCACCTGGTGAATGCAAACAAGATAGAGTAGTCATGCCCTACACAGAATTAAAAATCAATAAGCTGCCGGGTCCATGAGAACAAGCATATCGATTCCACAGACAAGGCTGTGGCAGGACATTTTGCTACCTGAGGCAAAGGTCAAGACAGTACTCCCCCCTCCCATTCCATGTGCAGATGACGGCCAGGATGGCAGCTGAAACTTTGTTTTTCAAAACCAGGGGCAGAACAGCATCCTTCACCACACCTGAGGGCAGCAGGATGTCACACAGGGCACAGCAAAGATTGCGTGGCACACACAGATTCCGTCCTCCAACACTTCCCTGCCACTCTGCATCTGCTGCCTGAGGCAGCCGCCCCACTCTGCCATATGGCAGGCAGGCCCAGTCCACACGCAACCGTCATTCAAGAAGTGGCCTTATACTTTTCTGTGTGTTTGTTTGAAGACAGTTAAAATACATGCTCTTTGAGAACATAGCAAGAACCTCATAAATCTACTCATCTGTCTGTTCCATTAATACTATCAAGGTTTAAAGCTAGGGTCTCTAGGACAAGTGGTTTCACTACAAGTACTTAAGTCCTGGATAGAGAAGGGAAGCTTCAGGCTTACTTGCAAAATACAGCAATAGCCAGTGTTCAAGAGCTGCTCAGTATGACTAAGAGTGCATTCAGACATGGGAATTATTGAACTGATTCTCCTAACTATAGGGCTAGGGCTTCTACCCAGGATTCTAATGTTCCTTTTACACTGCATTGCCTGTTGTGCTATGGAGCTGTGGCTGCTTGACCGATACACCACCATGTTGTGCTAAATTTTAAATGGTGGGAAAGAACGGTATGCTGGAATACCATCTGAAAGGTCATCATGTGAAATTACAAGGCAAAACTCCAATGACTTTCGGAGTTAACGGGGTTGCAAACAGATTTCTTCTGGAAGCAAATTAACACAGACATGAGCGCTAAACGTCCACTAGATTCCGCTAGTTTGCCAGAAGTGGCTTTTACATCGTGTGAAAGATCACTTAAAACGTGGAAATTGTCAGCTAAGGAAGCATTGTGGAAATGGAATAAAGTGCCGTCTGAATGCAGCCTCCAATGCACTTGTCATTAATTTACGTGTTGCAGGTTTTCAAAACACATTCTAAGGCTGAGCCCAAGGGAGCCTCAGTCCAAGTCCAAATTAAGCTCCGCCTGTTATGGTTACATCATGGGTTGCGCCCTCCACTCACAGTGCAATCTGATAAATAGCAAGTCCCACTGAGATCAGTCAGGCTTACTCCCAGGCAAGTGGGTACAGGGCTGAAGCCTTATTATCTCCCCTCCCATTTCCCAGTGTGCCTTAAACCAGAAAATGATCCTAACCAAAAAAGAAAGAAAAAAAGACCCTTTGAATCCAAACTCTAGGAAGTACAGTTTCTCAGATTCTATGCATGTCTCTTTCAGCCCCCAAGCTCCCTTGTTCAACACTGCAGAAGAAGCCCCTCCAAAAGGAAGTATAGCTTCCTGTTCCAGTGTTTGTTGAAATTACCCCCAATAACCTGGGACTTTTTCAGTGTTCCCTATGAAGTACAGTAATAAATGCTTGCATTAGGGTGGGAGGGAGTAGGAGGGGGGAAATTTGCTGCTGCTAGATCCTTTAAGCTACAAGTTAAATTACTCTAGTGTTGCCCTACACTAAATTTTAAGGCCACAAAACCTACACTAGTCGTCTTCTGAAGGAAGCACACATATAAGACACAACTGGTAGAAGGCCTCTGGTAAGCATCAATTTTTAAAAGTCTGACCTAGATAAATTAACTTTATGCAGCATAAGTAGCCTGATATGTTTGCTTCATGGGAATCACAGTCCGATCCCATAAGACCGGGATATTTGCCTTTAGGCAGAATTGTTTGTAATTGGATAGTATTATTATGCTGCCATATACCAAACCATCATCAGATGTGCTTTCAGTGGAATCCTGCCCACAAAGGCAAGAGGTCAGGGGTGGGGGGAGGGAATCTATTTCTGTAGACACTGACCCTTCATGTTTAGAATATTAGATCAAACACTCACAGTTTTCCCATGATGCAGATACTCAGCAGACCTTTTCTTTCCACTGCAAAACTTTCATTGTTATATTTATAGCCTGCTGCTCCTTAGAAGACATGCAACCCAATCCTATGCATATTTACTTGGAAGCAAGTCCTGTAAGTATTCAGTGGGGCTTACTCTCTGGTAAGTGTGCATAGAATTGCTGCCTCAAGGCAGTTTACATGGGCCACCTAAGCACTGACCAGATTTGCACCCGCTTAGCCTCAACAGGTGTTCCCAATTCAGAAATATTATTTGACATATTCAAAACCCAACTCTCCACCTTGCAAGGCCCTTAAGGATGCTTACAATCCAAAAACAGCACCTCCTGGATTTCTGCATGGGTTGGATCATGGTTTTCTTTGGAATCCAAGACCCATAATGAATACTACGAGGTGGTCTAAGGGCTTTGTTGAAAATCCCCCCCCCCTTTAAAAACAGCTACAGGGTTCGGCTCCTGCTGTGAGGTTTGAAAACAAGGGCTAAGAAAGCCTTAAGAACAATGTCATGTGCTGCTGCTCTCAGGGAGATTGCACAGAGTGGGGTGGAATATAGCTGTCCCTGTGGATCCAGGGGCGGAAAAGCATGGCTTCCCCCCAATACAATATCCCAGAGAGAAACAACACATCACACACAATTGGTCCCAGGGGCATTTACAGTCCCATTTTTGAGCTGCACTGTTGTAGCTGCTCCAGGTGGCTACCATCTGTTTTTAACAACAAAAGTTTTATATGGACCACTTCAGTGAGCAAACTGCTAAGTTTATGCATTGCAGGGCTGTTGTTTTTTAAGTCCACACTTTACTGTATCAACAGAATGAAGCAGACTTTAAAACACATACACACAGAAGTGGCACAGGGTGATTTGGGACTGATCCATGCCTAGTCCCCAGTCATCAGCTTCATAACCATTTTAATCGGACAGGTTTAGAGGGAAGAAGGCATTCCTTCATTTTAGCCATGTACACGCTGTAAACTTTGTGGAGGCAATTCAGGATGCCTGAATAAGCAGGTCATCAGGAGCATCCCTGTTTTGTGGATGGTAATGGGATCCCCTAGACAAATTGTTCCCTTTAATCCTGCTCCTCTACAAGAGTTATTATGTGGACAAACAGACCCAAACAGTTAAATACAGATTCAATAACGAAAGAGCACTTCAATGTCTCAAGGCAGTCAACACACAAGCAGCCAACAAACTTTACTGCAACAAATAACTAACCATGTTGTGCACAGAAGGCTGAATGGACTGGACCAATGTTTTGTGCATGAATTATAAGCCCAAGGAGCAGTTACTCAAGTAATTTGCACACAAAATGATTATAATGCCATTACAGTTCCTTAATCTGACAGCTTTACTTAACTGACTGGTCTCGTCTGTATACCCATTGTATGACAGATGACAATTCAGCATTCCAAACTAGGCAAATAAAATGCCAGTTGCATGAGCAATTTTAGATGCTTGATATGAATCACCTTGCTTCCTCCTTAGGAAAGAGCACGCCCTTGTTTTGCCTTCTTTTCCAGCACACTTACTTCCAAGATCCCAGGTCTTGCCCCAACTCCTCACCTTCTCCACAAGGCACATTTTCGTTTCATCTTTTCAACCTAGACATTTTCACAAGCAGAATTTACATACTCTCCAACAGAGGCTGGCTCAGTGAAATGGTATTCACTGACTTCTGTGGAGAACAGGCCGATCTTAGCTGAAGGAGACTCAGATTCAGATCTCTGTTCAGTCCTGTAGCTTTTTAGCTCATATTGGACAAGTCAGTATATATAAAACAATAACCTTAAGCAACAAAACTGAATATATATTGTTAGGACTACATGGCCTGTTTAATTTACTACACTGACCCATATTATGGGAAATGGCAAGAAGGTGCATTGAGTGTACCGTAGTACAGAGAACATGGACACTGCTGCCAAATGTGGCCTCTCTGAACCATCACTAGGGGCAGCGACGTTGTTCACATGCTGAGGCTTAGTGGGTTCCCTGAAGGACTGACCAGATACCACACAAAAAACAAGGTGGTTTGGTTCACTGGTCCCATGAGAGGGTATGGTCTGGATGCATCTATTTGTGGCTCCATCCAAGAGCTGGATGTGGCTTGTCACAAACCAGTAAAAGCTTTTATCTGCAGATACCATCTCAACACATTTCGTTGCACAGTTGTGCTTATCACCATCGCTCTGAAAGATCTCTTGCAAAAAAAGGTACCGAGCCTCTCTTTTTACAAAGCAGTTGTGCCGTCTCAAAGAACTTAACCCAATTGGACATGCATGCACATAAATAGCCTTCAGGATTGTAGCTTAAGGACTTGCATCCATTGGAAAGTCACACAGGGACTGGTTCAGATGCTTGAAATTCCTCCATGTGAAATGCCCACATAGGCACAGCTGCATTAAGGAAGTTAGCATCCGTTCTGGTACAGCCACGATTTAGACAGTGCTTTCTGAGGATAATAGATGCAAGCACTGCAGCTGGAAAGCACACTCCTGTGGCTAGTGGTATGTGCACCCAGGGTGGAATAAGGCAGACACTGCCTCTTCTCTGCATTCAAGGCCATTTTCCATGGGGGAATTTCAAGCATCTGAACCAGCCCAGTGACATACATTATAACAGGTTGGTCAGTTGAACAGCTATACAAACACTTACTTCAGATAAAGACTTTTTACTTTCCCAGACCCATTGCAAAATGATTATTCTTATTCCACAGCAATATCAAGCTTCTGGTTAGAAATCCACAACTTAATGGTGGTCCCATGACAGCGTGCCTGTCTGGGCCAATCAGCAGGCCACCCTCATGACTCACGGGGATGCAGAACATGAATTAATGGAAACAAGGATGCGACAGTTGCCTCGGCTGTGAAGCGATAGCAGGGACAAGCTGAGAACACTAGGACAAAGAGGTGTGGCTTTCTTCATGCCGTGATGGATACACCTCCTCTACTGCCAGGAAACCTGGATTCTGGGAATGTGGTTTCTGCCATGCCTAAGGCTGACATCAGTCCTAAAGCACTCTTGATGGCACACCTGTGCTTAAAGCCATCTAAATTGGGGTCATCACTACAACTTGTAGGAGTGAATTCTATAGTTTAACTGTACACTGCATGAAGAACTTTCTTTTGTCTGTTCTAAATCTTGCAGCATTCATTCAGAGAGATGAGGGCAAAAGAAAGCTCAGGTACAACTTAATGCTTTACCCCCACATCTGATGCTATAGCTAAGGTAGCACAGGTACAGGGCAGGCGTAGTGCCCCTCCCTGTCACATTTATCATGCCAAATCCTGTGTAGATAAGCCTTAGATTTTGTCTAGTCAATGATTAGTTGTTCTGTCTTGTTATGAAGTCGGTTGCAAGTTAGCTAACCTGTGACACCAGGTTAGAATCCAGTCTAGCAAGCTATAATAAACATTCTTTTTCATGAAACAAATGTTGGTGGAATGTCTAGACTCACCTTGAGATTGTCAGTTAATTCATTTTAATTGGGATATCATGATCCAGCAAGGGAAGTCTGCATTGGGTCATCCATACACAGAGTCAAGAACCTTGCATTCAGCATCTGGGGTTGCACAAACACCTGGGGGATCATTTAAGTCTACAGGTGCAACTTTGAACAGGTAATCAGCATCATCAGGTGTGAGAGTACTGTAGTTATATCTTATTTAAAGAGCTACAAAACCAGTTTCCTTTCCCCTCCTCCCGTTAAAAGATAGTAAGTACTGTCAAAGCTGGTTGTGTCAATGATATATTTAGTACTGTATGTACATGCAGATCCCTGAAAGAAGCCTGTAGCTATAGGCAAAGGCAAGCCTTTGAGTCTGGAAATCCTGGGGATCTCTCTGCATGGAGGAGTGAGGGAAAGATCAATGTTTATATTTGATGTTAGCCACCCTGAGCCCAGTCTCGGCCGAGGAGAGGGCGGGATACAAATAAAAGTTTATAATTATTATTATTATTATTTCCCTGGTCTGATCTTTGCATCATCTTCTGGGGGGGGGGTTGGTTGCTGCCCACCAAAATACCCCACCTAGAAATGTAGCTGGCTGCACAAAGTGTCACTTATGGCTTTTTCCCCCAGCCAGAACTCATGGGAACTCAGTTCTGGCACCTCTCAGGTGGGTGCCATTGCCATTATAACAAGAGGTGTTCATGGTGAGTTCCGGCACCTTTTTCTATAAAAATAGCACTGGGGAGACTTAATGACACTAGTTGGCCACAAGCTCAGAGCACCATCAGCTGGTTGCCACTGTAACATTCTGAATAGCACACTTTTTAGACTTGTTGTGGTGCATGCATACTTGTGTGCAAACTTTACCAGCATGGGTCAGCCAACCAACTAAATCAATTCCGGGACCTATCTTGAGAATTCAGCCTCACATCACAGAAAGTTGCATGGAGAATTCTGATGATTCCATGGGAATCATCCCTAAAGCCATCATGTGCAGGCTAAACATTACATCATTCTTAAAACAGTTGGAAATTATACACCAATTTAGCTGAATTCACAGCATGCCCCATCCCAACATGGCAGGGTGAATAACAACAGATCAAAACACAAACACAAAAATGCCTCTCTAAAATCCTGTTACGATCCAAGTAAAACAGCCAAAGAACAAAACAGCAGCTGAGTATCCCAATCACCAGTCAGCTTCTCTTTAGCCCACCACAAGCCAACCTCAACAGAAATGGACTGCTTGCAAGTGTGCTGAAAGTCATACTGGAGCTATTTCCCACCCTTAAATAATTTAAATCCTCAAATATACTCTCTGTCCTTGAAGAGTTAAAGCTTCTCAAATAGAGACACTTACTGGTTTGATTCCTTAGAGAAGTTAACAGAGCAATCCTAGCCATGTCTACTCAGAAGTAAGTCTCTATTCTGTCCAATAGATCTTACCCCCAGATAAGGGGACATAGGACTACAGCCAAAAATGTGCTTATGGACATATTTATTTATTTATTTAAATTTCTATAGCGCTTTATATTAATATATATTTTTAATAAAAACCTCCAAGTGCCTATGGTGTCCTCTCCTTATCATATGAGATTATTTTTTAATACTTCATGTAAAGAGATTCCCAGGCCTTGGCAAGACTCCATGGGGAAGAAGTCCTTAGCTAAGCTATCAATGGTGCCTTTCTGTGTGTACTTGGCCAACCCCAGAGAGCACAATCAAACATCGAAGAGGAAGGGGGTCTTCCCCTAAACCCCATTTTCCCTGCCTATAAAGTTGTCAAGCCACCTCCCCACATTCCCCTCCTGACTCTTCTGCCAATGCTTGCTCCTCCTGGTGGGCTGCCTTGCCAGCTGCTGCTGCTGCAACAGCTCCTGCACTTTCTGCAGACACAACCCTCGAGAAGAATGGTGCTCTCTGTTCCCACAGCACAGCCCGTGCATCTGCACCAAAGGCAAAAGGAACCACATCCCCAATGTAATCGGGCAGCCTCATGCTTAAGGCCTTGAGTACTGTACACAAATCCTTTATCGAAAGGCATTTGGGGCTTTCATTTTCACCTCACTTTTCATGTGAACATTGCTGCTCTTCAGGTTTAGTTATTTCAGCAAACCACTCCTCAACTTTACCGGACTTTCTTCAATGGTTGCTTTTGCACTAAACACACATCTGGGATATTTCCAGCTCTCTGTATACATTGGGGATAACCAATATGGCACCCTTCAGATGCTACTGAGCTCCCATCAGCCCTAGGTAGCATAGTGAGAGAGAATGGCAGTTGTAGTCCAGCAGTGTCTGAAGAGCACCATGTTGACTATCTCTGGTGTGCATCCTTGTTACACACAGAGCCACCTGTAAGACACACGACACTTCCTCTTGCCAACATAAGGAAAACAGTAAGATGCAATTCTTAGACACTTCAACACTACGGCTTGGGGAGTGTGGTTGAGGCAGAAGCAGCGGTGGTTGTTTCTTACCCATGAGAGCTGCACTGAAGCAGCTCCCACTTCAGAAACTATCCACAATTTTTAGAGCTTTCCATTATTTCTTTTCTTTGTGCTGGCTACTTTCATCCCAAGGGACTGACTGGTGGGATACGAAGCTGCATTCTACTAGGCCGGACTGCTTGTCAATCTTCAGGGTCGATCCAAGATGCTGCCTACAGTTGGAACAGCAAATGGCTGCCCCACAGATCAAGTACCCACTCCCTTCTCCCCAGTTCAACTTGCATATTGACCAAGGTTGGTCAAGTAATTTCGCACCTGGTCCCATTCCCAACAGAGCAAAAACACAACAATAAATTAAATAAGGGGTTTCTGCCTTTTCATGTTCACCTGATGCAATTGCCTCACTGGGAAAACGTTGACTAGGAAAAATTTCAAGAACACTTTCCTATGCAAATGAAGGGTGATTTGAAAATGGGGCAAGTAGAGAATGGTCTAATTCACATGTTTATTTTATTTGCATTTAGTAAACCAAACTTTTAAAAAGCACCCAATTTCTTACCACAAATGTCTGACCTGAAATATATGTATCCTCTTCACATACTAGTGATAATCGCCTGGAAAAACATTAATTGAAACTTCGGAACTCCCAAGCTTGCCTCATAGCGTATTTGCAGTAGGTAACCATTTGTGGTTACTAATGAAATGGGAAATTTTCCACAGTAAAATGAAGCACTGAGGGAAATAATTCCAGAATTACTTCCACTCCACTGCCTAATGCAGGCTTCCTCAAACTCGGCCCTCCAGATGTTTTGAGACTACAGTTCCCATCATCCCTGACCACTGGTCCTGCTAGCTAGGGATCATGGGAGTTGTAGGCCAAAAACATCTGGAGGGCCAAGTTTGAGGAAGCCTGGCCTAATGGTATGGCCAGCCCTCTCCATCTTGCGCAGGACTAATGTTGAATGGTAGGCAGTAGCTCTTCAGTGTCTCGGGTGGAGGGAGTGGTGTAGTTCAACTCTAGATATGAATGGGCCAAGTTCACATTGCTGGCTAATGGAAGCCAGCACAGGTCCCACTAGCACAACAGGTCACGTGTGACCCCCCAAGTCCCCCCCCAACCCCAGAACAAGACACGGGGCAGGTGAAGAGAGCATTCCATCTCGCAAGCAGAAACACTTGTACTGAGTGAATGATCACCACAGTGAGACCTTGAATCCCACCCAATGGTCATATCCTAACCCCAACCCCTTTAGGTGTCCTGCTAAATTTGGGGCCTCTCCTGCCCTGCCCACTTTGCTGAGTGGGGCTCTGGACACCTGCCCCCAAATCCTGTGCTGTTGGCCCTACTAGGCAGTCCCTCGCCTGCTGCTTGACCCTTTCAATTGGTAATACCAGGGACTGAACCTGGAGTCTTCTGAATGCATTGGCGTGGGCTCTTCCCCTGAGCAATGATGGTCACTTTTGAAAGCCAATCACCACCTCCAAAGTGCAAGGAGAAGGCAGGGAACTCTCATCTCAGGGCTCTGTCTCGCTCAGATATATCCAGACAAACTACAGTAATAACTATAATGGACTATTCCCATAGTGAATGAACACTGTTACTATTATCCAACAGCAAAGCTGATGCCTGGACACAAAAAATGGGCATATACAGTGCCATAAAGGTGTAAAAGGAGGTTACATTAAGAGACCTAGGCTGCAATCCTAGGCCCACCTATCTCTGCGGAGGTTACTTCTGAGTAGACATGAGTAGGATTGCACTATACATCCCATGATTCCTGCAAACTGCAGATTCAGGAAGTGCTGGACAATTGTCAACTATTATCTATTCAGATTACATATAAATAAATGACTCTCTGTAGACTGGTCAGTTACCATTGGAATAAGGCAAACATAGGTCCTGTTGCAGTCCTGTTGAGCTCTGGAGAGTGAAAAGTTCATTTTAAAGGTTTGCATTATAAATGCAGAAAGCCAGATCCCCAGGTACTGATGCAAACTGGCCTCACCAGACTACACTGTCAGCTGGTCCAACCACCTCCTAAACTGGTAAAGTGAGTAGACATTTATTTATTATATTTAGAATCCTTTCCTGCCCTGGCCCTAGGGCAGCATGCTGGTTGCAATGCATCCAGGGATGTGTGGTGGTGGAAAAGTTTCCAGTGCTTTTCCAGTGAATTTTCCCCTTGTCATAAGGTCATTATTGACAATAAATGAATGCAGGTTGCAAATACAATGTTAGGTAATCTTGGCAGTTTTAGTTTTGTTTACTAAATGCAAATATATATATATATAAACAAGCATTCAGAACACCCTGTAGGGCATCGGAAAATTTTCTCAGCGTAAAAGGAAAATTTTCCCAGTGCAAATTGCTGTCATGTGCAGAAGTAAAATTTCCCAGAAAAATTCCCAGTTCAACATTTTCTGGAAATCCCACACCACTGAAGGCTGCATTTCCTTGCTGCATCTTCTCAACACCCCTGCAAAGTAAGACAGACTGAATGACAGCCATTCAGCAAACTGCATAACTGAGCAAATATTGGAACATTCAAACCCACCACATTGGCCTGTATTATATATAAAGAAGAAAAAAGATAAAACTACAGTACAATCCTGTGCAAGCTTACTCAGAAGTAAACCTCCATGTGTGCAATGCAACATACTCCCACCAGGTAAGAAAGGGGATTTTAGGAATAACTTTCTGACAGCATGGGTGGTTCTATGGTGGACCAGACTACTGTACCTAGTGGGCTCACCTAATCTTTGGTTTTTAAGCAGAAGTTGAAGAGATGCTCATTTGGGGTGATGAAGAGGTAGTTTTTCTGTACCTGTAAGGGCATGGACTAGGTGAGCTTTCTGTTCCCTTCCACCTCTGACTTTAAGCATAAGTGCATAAGAACCTGGATCAGGAAAATGGCCCCTCTAGTCTAGCAGCCTCTTCTCACCCTGCAGCAATGCTCTCCCCTCCTGTGGTTTCCAGCAGCTGGTATTGGACACAGCCTTATCCTCCATCCATCATGGATTTGTCTAAGCCTCTTTTAAAGTCATCCTAAATTGGTGGCCATCACTGTTGCTTGCGGGTGCTCATTCACATTGCATAAAAGGTGTGTAAGGCTGCAACCTTTTTTATAGAACGGCAAAGACAGGCTTGCATGTTAATACGGAATACTTTCAGTTTGGTGTAAGAAATCTCGCAGAGCTTAGCATGTGTCTAGACACTCAGCTGGTTTACAACACTGGGGTTCACTCCTGAGCTATTCAAAGGGGGGGGCTGTTTCTGAGAATGTGCAGAGTACCTTTCCCTCGCCAATGAGTAACCCTATGCGTCCCCATTGCTGCCATACACTCAGGATAAGGAGTGATTCTGCCATAAGAAGGCACCTCTGTTGTTAGAATCGTAGCACTCAGCATTGCTTCCCTTAATACTTAAAAAGGGCTTTAAAACAATTCATTAAAAACACAAGGGACACTCAGCTCTCCACCCACCTCCAGATACCATTCGGCAGCCACGCCTTCCTCTTCCTTATCTTCCCCCGCACAATCTTGCAGACTAAACTTAGAAAGTCTGTGAATATTTATTACACGGGGGAATTAAATACACCCCCCTTACAATTCTGTTTTGGAGCAACCGCAAGACCGGAAGCCCTTTGATCTCTCTCTCTCTCTCTCTCTCTCTCTCTCTCTCTCTCTCTCTGTCACACACACACACACACACACACACACACAGGTGCGGGTACTGAAATCCTCCCCCGCTTCGCGCCAACCCGGCTCCAAGTCTCGTGTTCACCTTTTCATCTCCTACAGTTTCACTGGACCTCATCTAAAGGGTTTTTGGAGCACCAGATGTATGTCAAGGAGGTTCAAATACTCTCTCTTTCTCTCACACAGCATTTCTCTTAATCCTTTCAAAAAGAAGCCGGTTGTGTCACAATTTCACACACCCACACACCCGATTTGCTGTTTCTTTGTCCCATCATCACGAGCATCAGAACCAAAATCCTCCCCAAATAGGCACCCTCGACTCCTTCTCCGTCGGCGGAATGGGGCTCCGTGGACCTCAGCGAATCCCATCTCTCTAGGACTGGGTCCTGGAGGGAGACGGACCCGGCTGCGATTAGGGACTCTTCGCTCGCCACTTTCCCCCAGCCTCACAAACCCACCCCCGGCGCCCTGGCCAGTCTCGGTTCCGAGGCAACGCCTGTGGGGCAAAGATCCGTCTCAACCCACCCGCCCATTCATTAAACGCTATAGAGAAACCCACGTTTTAAAGGGACTTAAGCCTCCTACGAGCAACCACAAGTCACATTCGGCTCCTTAGGCAGGACCATCCATTGCAGACAAACTAAGTAGCAATCCTTTCCGAAGTACCGATACTGTCCCTTTCCCACGCTGAGGGTGGGGGAAGCAAACAAACCACCCCCCTTACCTTTATATTTATCCATCCTGGATCCTTCCTTTCTTCTTACTTAGTTTTCAATTCTGGCTGCGTGGGGCAGGGAGACCTTGCATAGGGCGGCGAAGGAAGACTCGGGCTTCCCACGCTCGCCCCTGAGTTAAAGACCTCTCCCCGCGGGATGCGCCGGCTCGCTCCTTTCTCGCCCGCGCCAGGCTGCATTGGCGTCCCAAGCAGCTCTGCTTCTGCCTCTCCAGTTCAGCTGGCTCCGGCTGGCTCCCTTCGCGCGGAGCGCCGCCCCTTCCGTGACGTCACGGCAGCGGGATCTACTGGGGCTAAGGAGCTGGCTTGCCCGAGGGGGTGTTTGGGGAGCGGCGGGGACTCTGCGGTGGTTGCCCCTCGAAAGTTGCATCATCATCATCATCACCACACGACGCCCATCCTCCCTTCTAGGTCAAGAACTTATCCAAACGTGGCAGAATGTATTAATTTAACGTTATGTATTAATTTAACGTTAATAAGGGAACAAAAAAGCAGCTGTTTTCGCCTCGCAGTGCTTGGGAAAAGCCAACGCCTTGGAAACGGAGAGATCGGCTTCAAAGAGAAGGATCAAATTCGGAAGGTGGTGGACTCTCCTTCCTTGGAGGTTTTTAAGCGCGGGTTGGACGGCCACCTGTCGTGAATGATTAGCTGTGATTCCTGCATTGCATGGGGTTGGACTAGATGACCCTTGGAGTCCCTTCCAACTACGATTCCTCTGTGCTAGATAAGTAATAGCAAACTGCAGGAAGAAGAAGAGGGCGCGGGCGTTTAATAGGCGAGGGTGCTGCCTCCCTCGCTGGAAACGGGCTTTGCAAAGCGAGAGAGAAATTCAGAAGAGTGTGCCAGCGGGGATGCAGGTTGGAGCGCGGCGCTGGGGAGAGATGCAGCAAAGGTTAGAAAGTTGGCCAGTAGAGTCGGAGAGGACGAAGGCTGCAATCCCACAGCATTGTTGAAAGTGCTTCCCTTCCCTTCCGGACAGGTTAGAAATTGCAGCAACTTCCGCCTCAGCCAGGGAAAACACTCCCTTTCCTCGAACCCTGATTTATCTGCAAGATTACACGAGCTGAACTCTTTGAAAACAGAATGTTTGCTGAGTGTAATTTGTAGAGCAGGAGCGATTTTATGCAGATTATTTAAAGGCTTTCTGTGCAGTTGCAGAAAAGGGAGAGGGATGCTCAGCACTATCAGGGAGATGCATGTGAATGGGAATAAATCAGTGGCTGTTTGTTTCTAGCCTTAGAACAGGAGAGGGAATTCTCAAGCCCTGGCATCATGCAGCCCTCAAAGCTTCTAGACCAGGCATGTCCAACAGGTAGATCGTGATCTACCAGTAGATCACTGGACATCTGCAGTAAATCACTAGTAGATCATTGGCTCACCCCAAAGAAGCTAAACAACTGTGGCCCCCTAAAAAAACCCTCAACATTTTACCTTCTCCCTGAAAAAACTCAACAACTTTGACCTGAACCCCCAAAAAGGGGGTAGATCACTGCCAGTTTTTAACTCTGTGAGTAGGTCGCAGTCTCTTGGGAGAGACCATGGGTAGGCAAACTAAGGCCTGTGGGCTGGATTGCCTTCTGGATCTGGCCTGCGGACGGTCCAGGAATCGCTGTGTTGATCACCAGCGCATGCGTTCTTTCTCTCTCCCTCCCTTTCCCTCACACGGCGACAGCGGTGCCGCCTCCTCCTCCTCCCTCCCTCCTCCTGGCTTCTCCCCGCCCTGCCTAGAGGAGGAAGGGGGCTGGGCTTTGTTGGTGCCAGCAGCAGCAGCAGCAGCAGCGCTCGAGGCGCCGCCATTTTAAGCAGCCCCTCTCTGGAGCCCTTTCGCATGCCACTCACCCTCCCCTCCGCCACCAGCCCGTGCCGCTCACAAGACACGGGTAAGCATCCACCGGGGCTTGTGGTGCTCTTGCATCATTCCCTCCCCCCCAAAAAAATATAGTCCAGCCCCCCACAAGATCTGAGGGACCAGCCCCCTGCTGAAAAAGTTTGCTGACCCCTGTTCTAGACCTAGAGACTCTTCCCAAGCCCCACTTCCTTCTGACTGCTTGAGTGTTTTTGCCTGCCTGGAATGTGTCCTTGAAGTCTGGTGACGCTTTTTGCTTCACCCTTGCCCTAGGTTTCTCCTAGAGCAGCTTTTCTCAACTTTGGGTCCCCAGATGGACTGCAACTCCCATAATCCCTGACTGCTGGCCCTTCTCACTAGGCTGCCCTAGAGTTCGGTGGGATAGAAATAACTAATAATAACTAATAATAATAGGAAAATACAGCTCTTTTGCAGGTTCAATGGTTTACATGCCCTGCCCTTCCTCTTTTAGGCCTATTTAGCAACCTTGCCTATCTGTGCTTTCTTCAAAAAGCAGGCAAGAAATAACAGAGAAAAATACTTCAGAATTTGTCCAGCAGGGTTGGCCTTATTGTTAGACAGAATGAGGGGACTGCCTCAGGCAACTAACACTGGAGGAAAGCAGCAGTCCCTTGGCTCATCCTTCTTGAGTCCTGAGCCTTGTGTACTAGAGGGACATGGCCTACACTTCCTGAACAAGCCTGCCTCCCTCAGGTGCTAGGGCATTGCTAGGGCCAGTTTGCATGCAATGCATGAAGAGATGATTGTGGTCACCATGGACCTGCTACTGCCAAGCTGCCTGAACCTAAGCCATGGTTTGGCCTACTGTTGCATCCCAACTGAGGCTTGCAGTTTGTTTCCACCAGATAAACCACAAACGCAAACCAAGAACAATACTTGGTTACAGCTCATTGTTTGCCTGAGGGGATAAACTTAAGAAAACTTTGTGATTCACCTGTGTATTGAGCATACTCTATCACTTTGTCTATTCCGTATTCCTAAAGATTGCATAAGGACTTGGGTTTGGGACATCATTCTGAACACTAGAAACCCTAAGCCTTGGTTTCCAAGTAAATACATTTAGGAATTGGGACTCAGGGAGAATATGGAAAATGCATGGTAAGCAGTAACCCTAGCCATAATTAACTCAGCAGGACGGCATCACATATTTACTGTTTTAATTGGTCCTACTGAGTTTACTAGGATGACTCTAAAGTAAATTTCTTAAGCGGTGTAGTTTTAATTTTAACATCCTGGTAAATAAAAGGAAATCCTTGTTTCAGATGTGGATTAAGTCCTTTGAAGACAATTGCATTCTGTGAAACATTCAGATATTCCACAAAGGATTGGCAGCTGGTTATCTGGGTGGGATGATAGGCAATTTAAAGCCAGAGGCTCCTGAGGAATTGATTCCTGCTGTATTTTTAACTGAAATGTAAATTGCAAGGTACTGGTTACATAATAATCAGCAGCATAACTTTTGCACCCAAAGGTTGCCTAATGTGGAAAAGCTTAATGAAAGCTTCTTTGCTAGGGAGCCTAAAGGAAGGATATGGTTTCTCAGAACAGTGAGGTAACCATTTGTTTACTAATGGGGGGAAAGGCTATCCATTAGAAAGACATACCGGTATTTAACATTTTCACTCAGTATAGTTTGAGACAACTACATAATAGGATTAGACAACGGAGGTAAACTGGCTTTGTAAAAAATTAACGCATTCAAGGCCCTTCCGTATTCTGGAATGTATACATTTAGAATATATTTCGGTGTATGCTGAAAACTTGTGTTTCTTATAATTAGAAGAAAGTTGACAGCAGTTCCTGCTTTTTCTCCTTTTGTTATTTGGACCAAAAGCAAAGACCGCCATGTTGGCCCATAAAGAACATTTGCAAAATATCTTTATTAGGCTAATAGTGAGCAATCTTTAGAGTCCTCTAGAATTCTTCATGGTAGGAGGAGAATGGATACACCTCTTCTCCAGTTAGAGTGCCCTAATGGTAAGTCGTAGTTAGAAAAAAGTATCTGGAACAGAATACTCTCTGTATTTTCAATACAGAAATAACGAAATATAATGGATTTTTTAAAAAAAGAAATACTTGAGGTCTGTGCTTTCTATACACCATCTCAATCAATACTTCAAGGGCACCAACATTATACCATTATAAACAGCCAGGATCTCCCACCTGGAGCTCTTTCTGTCTTTCTGGTCTATCTAAAATATGATACCTGTTTGCTTGTGTGTGTTTTTAAAAAGTTTATCTAGGATCTCCTTGTGTCCCATTCTCCATTTCAGAATGGCAATTGGACCATGTGCTATCTTCCTTTTCTCCTTCTAGTGATACCAGTTCTTTTTAGCATAGATGATGACCATAATGATACATTAGCTCACAAACCAATAATTAAGCTTCCAGGCTGCATTTTTAACCTTAAAATATCTCAAGTTAAGAAACAAGACATGGCAAAACCTGGCATCATAAAGTCATATTAAACTAATAGCTCTGGGGAATAATCCTGAGTCACAAGAGGTAATTATGAACAGTAGTCAAGGCATAAGAGCCTCTGGCATTCCGAAATTGCACAAATGTGATGTTGAACCACTTTGGGTTCCCTAGGAGATGAAGTGTCAGGCTCAGTATGAACATGCAGTAGAAGAAGAAGTGCTTGAGTGGACTACCACTGCAGAGGCCAGGGGTGTGGTGCCATTTGAAACGCTTCTGCATGTAAAAACAACAACCTTTAAAAACCCTCTGCAAATAAATAAAACCCAGTTCATTAGGGAATGTAGCCCTTTATCACTCAGGATCCTAGCCCTGATTCCATGGCACATGTAGATCAGTAAGGGCATTCATTCCTGCCATTATGGTCTGAGCACCTCCTTTCAATTATGCCTTAATACAGTCCTGCCCTATGACATTTGCCTTTGTACAGGTTTACAGCAGTTGAATGCAATATTAGACTCTTGTCACTTAGGACGGATTACTTGTATCCAGTGAAAGGCAAACGAGGGGCCTCTCCAGACATCTTTTTAAAAATGTATTTGTTATTACTTGGGCTCGTGATGTTATCAGGGTGGTTATACATTATCTTGCTTTCAATACTCTTTGCACCTGCAAACGTTTAAGGGTCAACAGAGTGCTTCATTTCCAGTCAGTGTTTGTCCCATAACTTGCTGCTTACATCCTGTAACCTTTTATACCATAAATGTTTTTTCCCCCTGCGTTGTTGTTTTTTGTCCTACTTTTGTTGCACTATAGTGCAAAGGTGCCCCTCCAGACAAATCACAGAACAACTAATAAGGCGGAATAATGTGTGGATCCACCACTTGTTGGCATCCATCTGTCTTCGGAGAAAATGAAAGAGTGCACCTTTGGGGTGAAGTCAAATTCTCAGATGCTGAGAGTTACAGCATCTGCTGTGGCTGGAGAGACCAATATGGAAGAGGCATGTTTTATTGCTGGTGGGGCAGATGAAGGTGTCCGGGTGTGTTGATGCAGGTGTACCTTGGTGTTTTCTCTCTCGACGCTCCTCCCAGCGGTCATTCCTCCTCTGGTCACTGCTCTGTATGTCCAACCTGACTTCTTGTCTCCAGGCACTGTGTTCATCTGCTAGGGATTTCCATATGGTAGGGTTGATGTTGCTGGCCTTCATGTTTGCAGACATCTTTGTAGCACAAAGTTGGTCTGCCAATGGACCAGATGCCTGAAGCCAGCTCCCCGGAGAGCATGTCCTTGGGGATCCACCGCTAATGCACTATTATTGCTTCAATTACATGTTGCAGAATAGGTAAAGGTAAAGGGACCCCTGACTGTTAAGTCCAGTTGCGGATGACTCTGGGGTTGTGGCGCTCATCTTGCTTTACTGGCTGAGGAAGCCGGCGTTTGTCCGCAGACAGCTTTCCGGGTCATGTGGCCAGCATGACTAAGCCGCTTCTGGCGAACCAGAGCAGCACATGGAAACGCCGTTTACCTTCCCACCGGAGCGGTACCTATTTATCTACTTGCACTTGATGTGCTTTCGAACTCCTAGGTTGGCAGGAGCTGGGACTGAGCAACTGGAGCTCACCCCATCGCGGGGATTCAAACCGCCGACCTTCTGATCAGCAAGCCCTAGGCTCTGTGGTTTAGACCATAGCGCCACCCACATGTTGCGGAATACACCCCATTAAAAAACTAGTTTGGAAGGGCCCTAGGAAAGTCAAGGAGGTTGGTCCAGGTCTGTATGTTATTTCTGAGTCTGTCCTTGCAATTCAGGTCATATGAAATGCACATCCCCAGCACCATTTTCCTTGCTGCCCCCTTTCACCCTTTTCAACAAGAACCTTTGTTATTATAACACCAGATAAAGCCTTCTAGTCTTCATTGCATCTGAAACTCAGCACTGGCGGCATCTGACTCACCTTGCCTCAGGGTAAGGCTGGCCTAGTAAGAATGCTCCCATCCTTTCCCATGAGATAAATGGTGCTTAGCTTCAAAACCAGACAACTCAATCATTCCAGGAAGTGACTAGGAGCCTGCCAGATAAGTGTTGATAGGGAGAGCGCCAAGGGACAAAAGGAGGAAGTTGGACCAGGCAGTGTTGGATGGAGGATTTAAATGGGACTAATGTTGAAATGGGACCAGAAAACACAAGTGACTCTGGGCTGGGATTCTGGTGAGGGTTTCTCGAGGGCAGGTAGATTTATTTGGTTTGTTTTTAGAGGTAGTCTTAGCTATTTTTCTAGGCCCAAGGCTGCATCCTGGATGGAATATTTTGACATAGTTATCAGCACAGCTGTGCAGATATGATGAACATGTGGGGCCACATCATGAGTGGGGAATGTTTTTCAGCTAGAGAGCCACATTCCCTTCGAGGAAAGCTTCTGAGGGCCACACACCAGTGGTGGGCAGAACATTGACTTAATTTTCCCTCATGCAGTAGGACAGTTTCAGCACATACAGATCCCTCTCTGTCCTTCATTCAGACAAGCAAGAGACACGATAATAGTTCAAGGAAACATTCCGGTCAGGCAAAATACTGGGGGTGTGAAGCACAGCCTATGAAGGGAGTGCCTTGGGAGAGTTCCCAGGGGACGTTTGGCCCCTAGGTCTGAGGATTCCCACCCATGTGCTACGTGGTTACAATAAAAATCACCCTTCCCCCAAATTGGACAACTTTTTCAATTGGTCCACAAGCGTGCAAGTGTTGTGGCGTCCATTACTTTCGTGATAATAGTGTACCAGCAAAAAGAAGTTCATTTGAGAACCTGCTAAATAAAACCCATGATTTTGTATAAATCGGGGAATGCAAGTTAGTGGAATAGGTGTGGTAATCTTACTCAAGCAAGACTAGAGAAGGGTGGGCAATGGTTCCACTCCCTGCTATCTGTTAATGTTTCTCTCCATTCATGAAGATACTTTCCTTTTTGATGGGGTTGTGTCTTTACTTTTTTAAAAAGGGAAGCTGAAATTTGTAGAATTATCATGAGAGCCTTTCAGGCCCCAGCCAGATTGGGAGCATCACGCTCAGTTTTACAGAATTTGCTCTCCCATACCAGTTCTGAGCTGACGAAAGGGTGTTTTTTCTGGAATATTCCCAAAGATAAAGTTTTGGGCCTTGGCTTTTTCCTTAGACACAGTGCACTTCAGTCCAGCCAAAGTCAATAGCCTTCCACAGTTCTTCAAATTGCAGCTGCATATGGAGATGCAGAATTTCTCACATAAACGTAATAGCATGAAACTGAATTTATGTCGACATATCATTGAAAAAAATAATGGATAAAAAAAAAATTCTGTCACAGACTTCAACACAAACAAGACAAGTGGGAATAGCTTCTGGTTGACACATCTATTGTGAATGGTTCCTTTTCTCTCTCCCATCCTCCTTGTCCGCCCTCCCTTCCACTTCTGCTGATTTTTATGTGAGATGAGAAGTCAGCTTTGTAAACAAGAAAATTTCAACCCTCATTTTCCCAGGCGGCCTAACAAATTCCACTGCTGTCTGCTAGCATCACTATGCATTTCGTGGAAATAGGTCACATTCTGCATATCTCTAACTGAAGTTACTATTGTTTACTCTTTTTCTTTTTAAAAAAAGATAAGTTGAGATACTGTAGTTGCTTTCCTACTTGGAAAAAAATCACTGTAATTCAAATGACTTTTTTGAAGGGGTCTGATCTATCCACATGAGATCCTCTGGTAGAAGCAACTGAGAGAATATAAATAAAAGTTCAAAAGAAGAGGAAAACTTCCAGTGGGGATGAAACAGTTGAAATTCACTGGTTTGATAGGAAGATGGATGACTGGAAATACTGTTCTCTGACACAATTAGAACTTTATGTAGGACTTTTTAAAAAAATTATATCTGACCAAACATCCTGCTGTGAGGGTATTTCAGTTCTGCAGGAGCAGAACAGACACATTGGCCCCAATCCAACATGGAGTTAAGCCTGCTTAAGCCTGTGGATTCAATGACCTTAAGCCCGTTTAACTTAGTGTTGGTTTGTGACCCCTCTGTGCAAAAGAGCCTTAACGAATTCTAGATATTCACATGTTAACTACTGCTTTTCAAGCTGTGCCTTCGAAATGCATTTATTTCAGTCATTTATGCCCTCCCGTTCTATTAAAATGTTCACCGTGTGTTAAAGTTTTTTAAATTAAAAAATATATACAGCTGTGATCTAAGCACAAAAACCAGGCAAGAATAAAAGCCTGTTTGGGTGTAAGGTTTTAGAGGTGGTGAACTCTCCTTTCTTGGAAGTTTTAAAGCAAAGGTTTATCTCCGGGGGCCGGATGCGGCCCAATCACCTTCTCAATCCGGCCCACAGATGGTCCGGGAATCAGCGTGTCTTTACATGAGTAGAATGTGTCCTTTTATTTAAAATGCATCTCTGGGTTATTTGTGGGGCATAGGAATTAGTTCATCCCCCCCCCAAAAAAAATAGTCCGGCCCACCAAATGGTCTGAGGGACAGTGGGTCAGTCCACGGCTGAAAAAGGTTGCTGACCCCTGGCTTATCTGAATGGAGGTTGGAGACAGGTGCATATGCAGAAACCACCGACATTTGCATGGTAGAAAATGTACAAAGCTGTCCTATCAGTTGCTCTTTTACTTCTGAGACTTGTCTGCTTTTTCCTCTGACCCCTCCCACCACAGGCATGTGGCTCCCAGAAGGTTGCCCACGAGGGATTGTGGCCCTCGGTCTGCAAAAAGGTTCTCCATCCGTGTTTCGATGTACATTCTGCAGCACTTTGTGCATTTACATCAGCTACTCCACTCAAAGGCTTCTGGGTTATCTAACTGCAGCCTGCCTGCTTGTCTTGCTCCCCACAAGGTGATAATTGGGACTAAGCACTTACCAGGATGCCACAGAGATTTCTCCTGGCAGCCACTTAACATTTAATTGGGGTATTAACGCCATCAAAGAAGCAATTTCTAACAATGATTCATTCACTGGCTGTCTTGAAAACAGTTTAGGATTATAAGCTTGCCTGCAGCTTGGGGTTCACAACAACTGGCCAATACATGGCATTCCTTTAATCAAGGTCCACTGTATTTACCATGCCTGCCTGGATTTTAGATTCCACACACACACACACACACACACAAAAGGCTCCCACAATAAATGTTAATATTTTTTACACTAGTGGTCACAAGTTGCTCATCTGCGTGTTCATTTTCTCAGTTGAAGTATATTAAAAATCCCAGCAAAAGAACTATATTTGTTTATTATAATTAGGGTTCTGCGTATGTATTTTATGATTTTTGTCAGCCACCTTAAACTGTTAGGAAAGGCAGGATATAAATTTATTAAATAAATAAACGTAACCCAAAAGTTTTTGATTTGCTATGTATGCTGACTCCATACCATTTTGTTATTTCTTAATAGTCTACACATCTCCTTTGGTCACCAAAATGCTTTTATGAATTCATATCTTGTTCTTCCTTGTATTATTTCTGCAGCCATTCCTGGCATTTTTATTATGTTTACAGTTGCAAGGTAGGGCACTTTGCAGTGCATTATGCCATAATTCATAGAATCATATAGCAGGATGGGGGCTCAAACTCATGCAGGAAACTAGGGTTGCCATATTTTGAAGAACAAAAAAAGAGGACACATTGGCCAACTTCTGCTTTTATCTATGGATCGCTATGACGACTCTCATTTTACATACCCATGAAAGAAAGAGGATGTGTCCTGGAAAAAGAGGACATATGGCAATCCTAAGAAGCATTGGGCTCATCTGGGATGTGAATGCAGGACCTCTTGCAGGTTAAAATCCTTGATACAAAATCGGAAGAATATGGCAGCATAGTGGCTGTTTAAAGCTGACATAGGCTCTTGACTTTGCTGGACTCCTGGGCCCTTAAAAATAAAAACCATAATCTGTAAATGAACTTTTTGAAAAAGGCACCCTCTCGAACAATTCATGACACTTTCCCTTTATCCAAACCACAGAACCCAATCTGGACTTGCTCCCAAGGTCCTTCTACAAAAGACAGGACTGAAGTCTTATTTAGTTACGGCTTCAAACCAATAAAAGCACAAGCAAAGGGAACAAGCAAGTATATTGGTGTATATGTAAATAACATTTTTGTTTCAGATTTCTCCCCTTGCTTTGAAGGAAACAATTTTTTTTTACAGATGTGGTAAAGGGGGGGCATTGAAGTCTTATGTTGTAGTTCTTAAAGGAAGTGGTCCCAAGGAGCCATATATATTTAACAGCAAATTAGTGCTGACATTTGACTGTGTTTCAATCAGATCTAGTTTTTGGCACCGTTATCTGTATTTTTAACATGCTGTGAAGATTCACTTTACCAGCTGCCTTGCTGTGTTGGGGAACGTAGTGCATTCCTCCATCATTACTCAGGGGTCAGAAACTCAGAATTATTTTAGTATCAGGGAAACAGGAAATAAAATGAGGCTTTTAGAGTTTGAAGGGGTTTTTTGTTTTGTTTTTTGTTTAAATGGGATTAAAAGTGTGCTAGTAAGTTCAGTTATTAAAGAATGCCAAGAGAGAAGGATTTGAAGCCCCATTGCGAGGGTTAATAGCAAATGAACAAACTGCTTTTTCACATGGTGGCAAATGTCGTACACAATGAATAGGAGAATTATCAAGTTTGCTATTTAAGGCTTCTCAAATATGAAGCAACTTTGGGACTGAAACTTTCAAATTTGACGTTTATTCTGAAATTCACTTGTTGAGTTTTGCAGATCACTGACATGTTTTGGATGTGAGTTGTGACACTGGTAGTCTGGCATGGTGGCGCATGCCACCTTAAGCCACAATGGCATCAGGTGACCTGTTTTCATTTGCCCATGTGGTTTGAAATGAAACTTGGTGGGCGAAGGCACAGCACTTTGCAAGTGCCGGCAACCAGCTGATTAGTACCAATGCTAAAGTCTAATGCCTGTTGAAACATCCTGGTAACTGTATGTGCTTTGCAGGCACTGCCAGTCACCTGATAGGTGGTGCCTGCAAAGCCCACTGTTGGCCCAGCTGCATCTTTAGCTGCCTCTCAGATGAAAACAGATGGGGCAGGTGGACTTGACTTGGCCAAAATAGCATCACAGACAAAATGGGGAAGCCTAGTGGGCTTAATTAGACCCATGGGTCACAGGTTGCCCACTGCTGTCTGGGCTGGGAGAATAAATCATACGTCTAAACATGAGTTGAAGAACAGAAACTAAATATTTCACTTGAAAATAGGGATCTAGCTCAGACATGGACAAACTTAAGGCATGTGGGATCTACTCTTTCTCCCAACCCCCAAATCCCAGTCCAGTAACTGGCTGTGTGTGCAGAGCTAAGCCAGTTACAGAGCTAAGACAATTGGAAACAACATCCCTTGATGTGCAAGTATAAACCTACATGTGAGTTAGCACAGAACAGAGATTCTAACAGATGGATTTAAGGAGAAACCTTTCGCTGCTGTTTTTATGGCAGCAAGAGTCAGAAATGCTTGCTGTTCTACTGAAAATCAGCCAGCAGTCTACCAATAAATACTTCCTGCCCACACTTGTCCTAGATCCAGATACAAATTCCCTCTGAGCATATTGGCTGAGTTTGGCATTATGATGTGCAAGGGATTCATCAAGGAGCCCTTCAACAACAGATACACAAGCTCAAAGCACCGTTATTGTTCTTTTTTCCTGGGTATGCACATCCTAAGTACCTGTGAGATGTGCCTTTTGAGCCCACAAACCCTCATTGCAGGCTGCATATGCAGTTGCTGATGTTTGCTGATGCTTACAAAGAAAATGTCAGATGAGCAGCTTTTTCTGTGGCAACGCACTTTTAAAGCAGGGTGGTGAGTGCTGCTCTGCCCGCTTCCAGACATCCATGTCTGTTGCTTAGAGCACAGCATTCATCCTGGTCCTACTTCCTCCAGGTTGGGAAAGGCATAGTTTAATCATCAGAGCCACTTGCTGACATTCAAAGAATTGACAAATTGGGGTTGCCATATGTCCTCTTTTTCCAGCACATGTCCTCTTTTTTCATGGGTAGAGCTGTCATAGTGATCCATAGTTAAAAGTAGAAGTCTGCAAATGTGTCCTGCTTTTAAAAATATGGCAACCCTGTTTCTTGGAATGCTTTGGAGCCTCCAACTTATCTATAATGTACAGTGCAGAGCAAGGGATAAAAATGAATATTTGACCTGTGTAGTATGAATTTCAGTCACACATGTGACTTTAGCTTTAAGAAACACTTGTTAACATTACTGTTTTGTTTAATGGCTTTGCATTATTTCCAGAATGGAACAATTATTCAGAGCACTGTAAATTTTATCCACATTATGCCTGTCTCACTCCTCTTTGTTCTGCAGCTTCTACCTCTGCAGAATCAACAACCCTTGTTTTATTCTTTTAGAACAGATTGCACCAGCAATTGCTGCTGCAAGGGAGTTGTAAAAAATACGTTAATGCAAGGCTTATCAACCTGACATCCACCAATGTATTCTTTCATGTCCTGAGAATGAACCTTGATCCTCTGATACCCAAGCACTCTTTTTCAAACAAGTTTCTAGCATTTTAAGAACCAGAGATATGAGTCCAGATGTACAGACACAATTGTTATCAATTTTTCTGAGAAATTTACCTGCTGTGCCTTCCCCAATTCCTGTATAAGAGAAAGGTGTGTGAGAGAAAAGAGGTGAATGAATGTGGTCTGTAACAGGGAGATATGCACTTGGGCAATGGAGATGTGCATGAAGAGAATATGGTGTGGTACCTTGTATATTTTTCCTGGTAGTGGGAAATGCTCCCCATTTTTTCTATATAGCAACAGCATGGGTGGGTGGGTGGGTGTGATCAATATTGTGTAATCTCCACACTCAGGGAACAGCAGGACATAGTTGACTTCCATGGTAAGCCTGAGGTTGTCTGAGGTGGGGTTGAGTAAGCAACAAGGGCTGTATCCTCTTTAGTTTTGCATTATGCTGTCCCCATGCTAGCCATGTTGTGTTCGTGCTTTCCCATGCTCCTTTCTATGGCAGCCATTTTGTGATTCACTGCACCTTCTCAAAATTCTAAATACGACTACTGATCTGAAAGGTTTGACGACCGCTGCATTAACACCTCTACTGTGACTTGCATTATGACTTGCTCATTCACATCCCTTGCTCTACTGTTAGGTTTCCAGTGAAGCTACCTATATACAAATTGCAGGTTTCATATTCTCTAGCTATTATGGGAGACCTGTGGCAGTAGAAAGGGTTTTTTGCCTGTTGCAACCTGAGAACATGCACAGGAAATGTCCAGTCACACACTAAAAGGAGATGTTGGCTATTTTGCAGAAAGTGGGTCATCCACACTCACTTGACACACTTAATACTTGCAAGCGACAGCAGTGTGAGCTCTGGGAAGGCAATCTTGTGGTGTAGGCATAGACAAGCAGTATAATGCTGCTGTGTAATTAAATTTGGATCTCAGAAGTATATATAGTAGCTTGAATAATAATAAAAATGGATCACTATTCTTCATCAATAACATTATTTTTACTGGATAATGGTATTGATTTTAAATGCAACAAACCAGTTGGGAAAGGAGTGAAAAACAAGAGTAGAATAGAATAG
This sequence comes from Darevskia mixta, assembly GCA_034641385.1. NCBI lineage: Eukaryota > Metazoa > Chordata > Lepidosauria > Squamata > Lacertidae > Darevskia > Darevskia mixta. Next base: position 6,450,775 of record JAWWNH010000022.1, read on the forward strand.
AATAGAATAGAATAGAATAGAATATTTTATTGTCATAGAAGGGAATGGAAAGGATTTCAAAAAGAAATGAGGACCTGGAGGGGTAGAAAACAGGCCAACCCCCACCCCACCCCACCCCAGTCATACACGCAAGGAGGCAGACGGTTTTAAAGCATTTGACTCCTTATTGCCCTTCAACATAAAGAACGTTACATACAGTGTGGCTTGAGTGCTGAACTGTGTTCTCATTCATCTTTATCCTTGACAGATGCCCATGAGGCAGGTGGTTATAGCACCATGGATACTTCCAGTGAGCAACTTGCTTCATCAAAGCCTAAAGGTGAACTGGGGCCTTATGAGTTCCCTCCAACCATTCTGTTCCTCCCAGGCTCTCTCTACTCGCTGCCTGAAGAGTGTGAATTCTTAAAGGACCCATCTCTGGAATGATAGCTGGAGCTTCTCCCTCCTACAGCCTCTTGCCATTGGGCAGACACAGAGGAAAGAGAGGTATGTGGAAGGTTCTCAAAGGGTTTTGGCTCAGCTTCAGTATCTGGAACTTGGTGGATGGTGGACAAGCCCTGCATGTGGCAGGCTGATTCTCCTCTGACTATAAGGTCAAAGTTGAGGCCATGACAGAATAGGACTTGGAAGGCCCAGGTTCAAATCCCTAGTAGATGACGACACTGACTGGGTGACCTTTGGCTGGTTACTATACCAAAGCCTAACCAGCCTCACAGTGTTGTTGTGAGACCAAAGTCACCAGAGCTGTGGGGTGTGGACAAACATTGCCCCTTGTTAAAGTAGTAAGTATGTCCCTCTCATCAGCTGATAACACAAAAGAGGGCCACTAAGTCTCAGCTGCCTCTACAATTGGAAAATAACAAGGCTGTAAAAAGTTGTTCTTCCTGCCACTGTAATGAGCTACCACAGAAGCAGAACAAGAATAATATTTTCCACGTATCCCATATCAGGGGAAGCCAATTCCCTCACATTGATTTATGGACACCATTTGACTGCCAAACTGGGGGCCCAAGTGAGATCTGGATGGTGGGCTTTCAGCTTTGGGACTCAGCCCCACATGTTCCAAAGCAATTTAACTCCTCTTTTCCTAAATGTGCCCTCTGAGTGACATTCCCTGATGCTTGGAGCCATGAAGGGTATCTCTTTACCAAGGACTGTCCCACTCCCAAAATGCCCTCTCTTTTCCTGTAAACATTTGATAAAAAGCAACCCTTTGTCCCAAAGTACAACATCTGCCATCAGTGCAAAATCTGTTTTATATCAAGGTTAAATACATGAAACAAAAATATCCAAAGAGCACAATAAGAATAAAGTTCAAAACTTTATTTGTTTACTTGGTTTGAGTACAACAGTGATGTAGATTATAGTGGGGTGGTTGGGTGAGATGAACAGCAATGACGGTCAATGTTTCGTTTTGCAGAAGAAGCAGACTTAACTGTATAGATAGGTATTGGTAATTTTTTTTTCTTAAACAGAGGCTCCAAATCAGAGCTGTCCTACAACAAAGGAGGAAGTACAAACAAACATAAGGGAAATAATCTGAAAAAGGCTACTTGGTTGCATTCTGGAAATTGGCTGCCCAGGAAAGGGAAGAAACATGTAATTAAAAACCTTGCAGTTTAAACGTATCAAAGTGGTGCAAAATATATCTCATTAAAGTGATCTTCCTACAGAACATTAATAAGGCTCCCTCACTACAAGGGTTGTCAGCAACTTTTACTATTTTGCACCAAATGATGTCATTAACAATACAAAGTGTTGTCATGGGAATACACAACAGTTGATAAAGGTTCTTTTCTGACCTTGCTGGCTGAGAAAAATAGCCTAACATTGTGACTCTTTCCATCAAATTCCATGGGATTTACATCAGACCTTGATTGTGCCAGTTGCTTCAATGACAGATTAGTTTGGAAAACAGGCAATGCAAAGTAGTATCTGTTACCCTTGAAGAACCAGGCCTGGGAGCAAAGAGCAGCATGAATTTGCTACCAATTTATACTGCTGCACTCCACCAGCTTGCTGAAGTTAATTACCAAACCTCCTGTTGATGTTCATGGGTTTGGAAGGAAGGCCTAGAAAATAATGATCCGACTTATGCAGTGTTATCATTCTGACACATGGGTGAACATCTTCAAGATGTAATAATGAGTATGATTTCACCCGCCTGCCCCCGTTAAAAAGCATTTTGCACAAAGAAGAAATTCACAAAACTACCTGAAACCCTCATTATTTTCTTATCTCATGATTTGGGGTTAAACTATGCTTATATGGCCACCTTTTCAAAGGCAGGAATTCAAGAAGGGCCTCTGTAGATTTGCCACTTTTTTGGGCAGCTATAATTCAGGCAGAAATTCAACTGGCATTGCTCCCCCCCCCAAAGGAACTGTTGGGAAAGCAGCACCTGAAAAAAGATTATTTGTTTGTTTACTTATTGCTACAGAGTCCCTTATTAGGAAGAGACTGTCATATTTGGAAAATAATGTCAACTAAAATGTTGCATTCTTTACACTAGATGGAATTTGGGATCAGGAAGTAGAAATGCATGAGAGAAGGGCGGGGGTAGAGAAAAATGTTTTTAGTTAAGCACCAAAAGGAAGCTCTCGCTCTGTTAGGACATGGCATTCTTCTGTGTGGCTGGAGCCTAAAGAATATTGGTTCCCCACATGTTTAGAGGGCACATGTGAGATGTTTTCCAAGTAGAAACCATGCAACAAGTGGTTCACCTATACTTTTAGCTTCTCTTAATTGCTGAGCTGAGGGATGTCTGCTCAGTGTATGAGACAATTGGGAACTGATGCCATGCTTGGCAGTATAGAAAATGTGTAGAGTGTTGAAATCAGCTGGTGGGACTGGAAGTTGGTTAATTTGTCTCACTGCATTCAGGATACACTATCTGTGCCCCTTTCTGTGGGACAGAGAGAAATGTATCTCCAGAGGTCACAGGATGGAAAGCGGTAGCATGAAGGAAAGTGCAAAGCCAAATCACTGAGATGTTGGATGTTGTGGCAGTGACAATAGCATGCCTAGGAATAAGGCATAGAACAGCCAGCCCATATATTTCTTTATAGATTAGCTTCCAAACCATTGTCTGATCTTGGTACAAATATCCATTTTTTCCATCCACTGTTCCTCCACTGCAACAGTGTGGCCTATTGCAAGCCATTAATCCAGAATGTTCTTTTGATTGTAAATGGCAGTGAGTGTGAACTAATGAGTCAACACAATATAATGATGGAAAGTGTTACTATAATGCAAATGTGGATTGAAAGTCTATTTGAGCATCCTAATGCTGCTACAAAATCATGTGGGATATGTGACAGATTTTAGTGGGTGAGATGTTTAGGTTTCCACATAACATGGCTAACCTCCCCTGCAGAGCTGGGGTCCTTATTATTCTGCTGCCGGCACTCTCCTCCTGCTAACTGATAATGGATCTGACATATGACTTTACCAGGTAGCCACTTCATAAGCTGGTCATCAGTGTGGTGGTGAAAATTTTACCGCTCACTCTGCTTCCCGGAGTTATGGTGTAGACATGTGGTAAGTTTATTTTCACCACTTGACCAGACTTTCACAAAAGACATGTAATTGCATTTTACCACATGTTGTTCTACAAATCAATATATGATGCGTGAAAGATCCTCTTTACAAGGATATGGGCTTGGATGACCAACCTATCAAGCGCTTCTATGATAACACCTTTTGGCAAACGGTTCTCTCTGCTGAGCTCTTAAATGTAAGAGCAGGGAGTCCTGAATGTCCTGCCCTCAAAGGCATCCTTCAGGGGCTGCCATTCTATACATGCTTGAACAGGAAGTCTCATTGAAGACAGGGGGGTTTACTTCTGAGTAAACATGTATAGGATTTCCCTGTAAGTGACGTGCTAGTGTCAAATTTCTATTGAAAACAGTGAAAATGGCAACAATCATCACTCAAAGTAAAAGATAAACGTATCAAGTGCATCCTACTGTTGGCAAGAAACAGCTCTGGAGTCTGTGAAAATATGTTATTAACTGTTCTGAAATGAACAGAATATGCACAGCCCTCTAAGCAGTTTTGCTAGATGGGGGCCACTTCACACAATGCTCAGGACTGCATGTAGTTGAGGGAGCATCACTGAATTCAGAAACTGCCTTAGGTGTTCCTTCTTCTAGGCACTGAGGATAAATAAAGCAAATAGCCTAGGCTGCAGCTTTGAAATATTACAAAAAAGAAAAGAAAACCCAAGCGCTCTAACTATGGGTGAGCCTGTAGTTGCATGAATAAAACCAAATAAAACACTGGCCTAGTTCATATGTCATGCTAAGCCAAATGCATAGGCTCTGGGAGAGCGTCACGTCTCCATGGTCCTGCTGCTATGCGACACTGTGCTAAGCAAAGGCATGGCTCACTGGGTCGTCTGAACCCAGGCTTGTGATTTAGCTCACTCCAGACTTAACCAGAAGTTGCAACCAAGATTTGCCCTATGATTCATGGTTTACTCAGGAGAGCTAAACCACGAGCCTGGGTTCAGATGACCCAAGGCAAGGTTTAGCTTAGCACAGCAGTATAAGGACCAGGGAGGAGCAAAGTCACTGCAGTCTCCTCTCTGGGAACATGTACAATTGCACTGACTAAGCCATGATTTGGCTTAGCATGATATGCAAATCAGGCCATTAATTAACTTGATATTGTGCTGTGTCATCAAAGCATCCAAGAAAGTGGCTGATCTGTCATTTTTAGCAGCAAAATTTCCAGGTGTCGTCTTGTTTAATAGCATCTCCTCTACAAAGTGGATTAAATATCATTTTCTTGTCACAGACATTCTGGAGTTCAACTGTACAGCATGCCAGTGGATGTATGCTGGTATAGGCGACAGTAGTCCTGATTCAGTCATTCCCTTTGTAATGGGATGGAACTTGCTTTGGTGTAGTCAGGTCCCATCCCACACTATTGATGTTTGCAGGGTTGAGCCATCTTTGCAGGGATGATGTGATTATTTCCCATCTGCTAGACATCATAACAGGTGGTGACAGCATGGGAAGCAACGACATAATTGCAAGAGCCCACATACTAGTCCTTTAGAAACATTACCAAAGCAGCATGTGGCTAGACCATGCCCCATAGATTGCCACATGGCACAAATAGCATCTGAATTAAGCCTACACCCGTATTTCACTTTGGAAATACTTTTCTCAACACAGAACGAGAAAACCAACTCTTTCATTTTTGGCTTGCTGCTCTGGTTAACACTTAGCAAACTTGCTTAAAGCTGGACAAAATGGAGGAGAGAAGACTTGACAACAAAATAGGATAATTTGCTCTTGAGATTCCTAGCAGATGTGTGCAAGTGCAAGCTGGGAGTTTCCTTGCAAAGAATTTGGCTGGTATGCAGCAGAACGCTGGCTCAGTGGCCTGCTTTGCTGATGGGCACTGCAACAATAATAAGCCATTTGAAGGCAAGGCCAATTAATTGTAATGGCTGTGGCCAAAGGATAAATATATTACACAGGATTCCTTCGTTAGCTACAGAATATAGTCATTCATTCCTTGGAGAGACCATGACGACGTAATTGTGGGTTGGCATCCTATTGGCACTTCCTGGCTCTATCAGCATTGCCCCTTGACCTTTAAATAAAAGTGAAGGGAAACGAGGGAGGGCAGAGCAGCTCCACATTATGTATTGATGCCATGTAAAAACTTTATAATGCATAAAGACCACTGCTGAGATTTAGAACGTCAACATTTTTGGGTCACAACTCCCTGGCAAGCTTGAAAGGCTCTTGCACAACTGCAAGGAATATATAGGTGCCTTTCTCAGATTTTGCCTTTAACACCCATTTCCTCTCTGTCTGTCTGTCTCTCTCTTGTGGTTGCTCTCCAAAAAGCGTTTGAACTTAAGTATGATACATTATCCTATATGTGGTATTTTCTCCCCTCCAAAGGAGAGAATGGGATTCAGAAGAGTTTGGCTTTCTTCTTCATGTCGTTGCGTCTCCAGAGAGGTAATTTATCAAATTCCTGTATCGTCATGCCGAATATTTCTTGGAAAACCTCAGGTGCTAAGTGACGCTGAAGGAAGACAAGGAAAAGGGCAGCTATCAGTCCAAATGTTAAACAAGAGACTTGTATCCTTTTAAAATCATTAGCCCAAACATCTATTTGGGGAGTCCGATATTCTCTTACCTCCAGCCTGGTTCTATCCACTTCTCGTAGAATTTTACTTCGCCCTCTGTTGGACACCATGAGCAGTTCATAGGGGAATATCTGTTAATGGTATACAAGAAGCATTTATGTAGATTTAGAGCACCCCAATAAGACACCATTAAGCTCACAAGCAGAATGCAGTCACTGTTGGCAGACAGCGTCAAGTTCGCTAAAAGGCTGCCTTAAGTACTTGAATGTAATGTGCACTGTTTCTTTGAATCCTTTGTTCCTTAAAAAAATAAATAAATCATACTTAGCAGGATGTTTACACCAGTTCATTTTTGCACAACATCATACTAAAAATATATGTGAAGAGCTGGTGGATTCTGCATATAATCCCATTTCATTTTATGGATTATCCTTGATGGGGGCATTGCCCATTTTGGTTTGTTCACATGAAAAATAACTACTTCATTAATGAAGGTACAATCGTTAAGTCTGAGAAAGTATCTCAGTCATGTGTCTTTTCTTCCACCCTTGTTCTGTCCAGTTGAAGCTTGATTTTTCACACATCCACCATAGCTAGCTACCTAACTTGTTCTGCTGATTCAGTGGTTTTCTGTGTTGTGGAGTTTACTAAGGAATTTAATACGATAGGTGTTTCTTGATTAGAAGATAGTAATGGTGGACAAGTTTCTCTTATACTGCTATTCTAGACATGGAATCATAGAACTGTGGTGTTGGAAGAGACCATGAGGGTCATCTATTTGAACCCCCTGCAATGCAGGAATCCTTTGCCAATCATGGAGCTCAAACCCATGATTAAGAGTCTTGTGCTCTACCAACTGACCTATCCCAGCTCCATGCAGTAGAGGTTGGTCTATTCTGCTAAATGGATCACTGTCCCACCAACCTCAGTCTGCCCCAACCTGCCTGCCTTCTTACTTACAACTAATACACTGGCTCTCACCTTCCTCCTCCTTAGTTTGAGTTTTGTACATGTAGGGCAAACAGGTATAGGGACAAAACTAGAATTGGCTCTGCTTGTCATTGGCTCTAGCTCTATCTACCATTGACTCCCTTTCCACCCTACTAACCCCCAATGGACACCAGTCACCAGAGCATAAGAAAGAGATTGTTTTGTGCACACTTCTGCTTGTTCCAACGCTTTTCCCCTAGGAAAACCTACTCTTTACTGCTGAATTGGAGCAAATGTCAATCAGGTTTTCCACAATGCGGAATATGGTGTACCAATAGGAGAAAATGAAACTTCTAGTCCTTTCTAGCTCTATCAAGATATCTAAACAAGAGTTCTTTATCTGAGCTACTGGCTGAATATGCCAATGATCAGGGCCCAATTTTCCTCTCCTTGAAGGTAGTAAGAGACTTTTGTCAATTTTTTAAAACTGTCAATACAATGGTGGGACCTAATTGAGACCGCTAGTTGTTTTATCAGCTGCAACACCTAATGAAGATTTCAGAAGTAAAATAAAGAAGATAAAGTCATCAAGCATATACCACTTAGTTTATTGTAATTAATTATTTAAATAATGTGTACTCTATATACAGCTTGGAAGAGAATTGGTAGTGGAATATGACAATTATACAATTCACTTTACTATATAATTACATTTTTAATGCTATACAATGCAACATAAAACTAACATACATTATTGTAACAAAATTAGCCAAAATTCCACAAAACTTTGCTGAGAACTTTGAAGTCATTAAACACATTCTTACATTTTACAAAACCACAACATAAGTAGTGCTCTTAAGTGCTTTTAAAAATATTTTAAGTTTGAGTCCAAAATTGGACAGAATTCTCAGGCTGGTTGCTTTCACGGTTGGCATCAAGCTAACGCATCTCGTCAGTACAAGGATTTATGCTAAACTTCCCATCTCCTATAAACTTCCCATAAATGGCCTCCCCAAATCCACTTTGGAGAGTTGAGGAATCCCCTGGAAGAGATTTAGGGAGCACGAGGCAAGGAGAGGCGGAACGTTATGTTGCACAAGCGTACATTCTTGTGCTGGTGGGACAAGTTCATTGGATAGAGCCCCATAGTTTTAAAGATCAACTATTATGACAGTAGTGATGAATTTCTGACCCGTGGGCCTAATCAGGTTCAGCAGGGGGTCCTGCTGCAAGGCTGCTTTCCACCTGCCCTTACCTGATGTCACACATGACACCTCCTGTCTTTACATACTTCTGTGAAGCCCAAAATGAACATTTCAAGTAAAAATGGAAGCTGTCCAACATGTGTGAGTCTACACTTTTTCTTAAGATCCATGACTCCATCTAGCTCCTAGTCACTCCTAGCTGTGACTGGTCAAGCTATGGGGTGGGGCCAATTCATAGTTCCTTTTCTTCAATCAACCCCTTGTGTAGCGGCAGCAGGCTTTAAGCTTTGCTGCCAGGTCTCTACCGTTGCATGCATGTGCAATTGTGCGAGGGCCTGAATATAAGAGAACGAGGGAAGTGGAGGTGCATTTATTTGACCTGCACCAGAACGAGGGGGAACCCCCAAACTAGCTAGGGAGACAGTTTGCCGTAGTTTTTTTTAGCACCTCTGCAGGCGGTGAACATGGCTTCTATCAAGCCGGCATCTGTTTGGGGCTGCCTTGAGTCACCCGGTGACTTACTGTAAGAACTTCATGGTAAGTTCAGCACCTATTTTTCTTGAAAAAAGCACTGGAGGTGGGGTAGGTAAAGATGTGGCTCCCTGCTGAAAGGGGTGTTAGCGGGCACCACTGCTCAGTTACAGACTGTGCCCTGTGGGTTCTTATTACTGTGGCTGTCAGAAGCTTGGTGCTGAAAGCTTAATATTTCCCCAGGAAATATTAGCTGCTCTTGCCCTGTATACATCAATGACATATGTCCTACAGTCCAAAGCAAGATAGGGCTGGCACATAAGGAGCAACATTTGGGGGGGGGGACAGACCACAGGGCTACAAGCACAAACTACCACCATTTCATAGGCAAACCATCACTGTCTTGAAGGAAAGTGAATAATGTCTGCACTTGCCTTTGGTTCCAACATGTTAGGCATAGACACTCCTCGGTCCATTCGCATTCCGGGGACATGACCATCTGGGAGGGACTGTATCAGATATAGGTAAACATCAGACACACAGGTTACATGCACACACACATAGAAAGGGTAAAGGCATTCAAGGTGAATATGGACATGAATTTATACTATGAACCCATGTCAGATCTTTACATCAGCCAATGGAATACTATTAATACGTACTCCTTAAGCAAGTTAACAATCTGGTTTCTATGGTGTCCAACGAAAGCATTCCTAGTAGTAAGGATTAAGTAGCAAGTTAAGAGAATCTTTCTGGTTCTAAGAACCAAAGAATTGACCTACTGGATCAGACCAAAGATCCATCAGATTTGGTTTGGTTTCCAAGAGTGGCTAGCTAGATGCCTCTGGGAAGCTTATAAACAGGGCTTGCAGGCAACAGCATTTGTCCCCAGTATCTGGTATTAATAAATCAGTTTGTAGGGGAGGAAGAGGAATGATGGGCAATATTGACTCACAGAACTGACTTGTCATCTTCTATGTTACTTTTCCAGCTATACTTTACTCTGAAGTTTTTGCCCTGTTGTAAAAGAATCTGCCCAGTAAAATGGCAAGTTCCTACCTATCCCAGGCTGAAAAAGACTTTCCACATTAATAGTATAATATGCAATAAAGATTCTATCCAGATCATCTCTTCATAAGAATTTTACGTAGAATTTAGAGTTAGGGGTGGTGTTTAGAAGAAACAACAACCCTTTTTATTGGTCAATCAATGGATCTTCATGTCAGTGTTATACGAGGTCATTTGCTGGCTATTTCTTCCATGCCCACAACCACATACAAAGGAGGAAAGGTCAGGGAATCATATGTGGAAAATAGGAAGATGGTATGGCTTCAGAAAGAGGAGAGTTATTGTCTGGACCTCCCTTGTTTGGAACCAGAGAGATCAGGAGAAACCCGATGGAGAAACAACTGCCACAGGTGGCTTTCAGGTCAGTCTTCCAAAAGCTTACCAAGCAAGTCACAAAACTGGCCTATGCAAGGTATTGTGTTAGCTGTGCCCTTTTCCACAGTGATATAAGTTTACATCATTGGTTAGAAATGAAACATGCAGATAAACATGTGCTAAGAAACTCTTCCCTGTAGCAGAAATTCAGACTTGAGTCACATAGCGGATGAATTGTCGATGGACTTGGTTAGATACTTGGTTACTTGATGGAAGAAAATCTGTACTGTACCTGAAAATCTGAAAAGTGATGGGGATGGGGTGGGGAGAGAAACAGCATCAGGATTAGGATGCCAAACAGTATGTGTTTCATTTAATCCCTGAGCTCATACTGTAACTTGCAGGAATCAACTAAATGTTTCCCAAACCTGGGTCTCCAGCTTTTTTGGACTACAACTCCCATCCTCCCTAGTTAGCAGGACCAGTGGTCAGGGATGATGAGAACTGTAGTTGAAAAAATAGCTGGAGACCCAGGTTTGGGAAATACTGAACTAAATGATCAGAATCAAGCAGACAAAAATACAGCTCCATATGCATAAAATAAAATACGGTTTTAATGTACACATTCCCCTCTTTATTTTAACTTGTTCTCAGTGCTGAAGAACCAGATTCATTTGCAAGAACAAAAATGTGTACATTGCAGGGATAAGTAAGGTGTTCACCAGTCTGCTATGAGAACAGACTAACCACAAAAGCAGGCTGCAAAAACCCAAGTGTATAGGTTACAGATATAGCAGCACACAAAAGAAAACCATATTTCTCATCATGTTACCTCGAGCAGCGCTGCTCACATCCCCATAACTGTTGTACTGACCAAAGTCTGTAGAGACCGGCTAGAAGAAGAAACAAATGGACACGTCAACCACATTGTTGATCTAGAGGTGTCAAAAATATGTAGCATATGCACATAAAAACAGACCACAGAAGAAGAGAAAATAGGGTAGTGGGGAAGAGATGACTGTACTGAAGCATTGGGTCTGTGAAATAGGAAACACTTGAATGAGCGAGGAGAAGTAGCAAAGATCCCAAGGAGGTGAAAAGCCACAGTAATGGCCCAGAATTAGTATACACCCTTAAGTAGTAGGTTTTGGCTCCCACTAAAGGGTATGGAGTAGTCAGGCCTGATTTTGCTTTCCCCTCAAAGGCATGTACAACCCATTCTTCAGCCAGAAAAGCTTCCACAGCAGCTTACAAATCAATAAAAATAACAGAGTGCTTGCACTCAAGCTTACAACACAGCACAGAAGATAAACTGATGGGAGGGAAGAGGAAAACAAACAAACTCAGGCATCAAATTATTGATACCCAACTGGTGGCATTAGTTTTTTCTGAACTATATTTTAAAAGTTTGGGGATGGAATTCACTAAAAAAGTTGAAGCAAATATCATCTGATGTATCGCTTAAGATACACAAAGAAAATACAGTGGAACCTCGGTTTTTGAGCATCTTGGAAGCCAAACGTTTTGGTTTTCAAACGCTGAAAACCTGGAAGTAATTGCTTCGGTTTTTGAACATGCCTCGGAAGTTGAACGGCTTCCGCGGCATGTTTTTCAATATTCACCATTGAAATTGACATTCTCCCTTTGCGCCTCAGTTGTCAAATGTTTCGGAAGTCGAACGGTCTTCCAGAACGGATTACATTCAACAACCTAGGTTCCACAGTACATCAGTTTCTAATATTGCACCACTGCATAAGAATTCCCCTTGTGTTCCTTTTGTGTTATTTTAAGGATTTTCAGAAATGGAGAGATAAGGTAGTGTTAACTAAAGCCCAGTTATATCTGATGCCTTCAGCTATTTTAGGATGGTTCAGAAATATGGCATACAGTACTCTGAATGTATCTATCCTTGCTTGAATGCATTGAGAGAGCAATACTTGGGAAGCTACGTGAATCTATAATCACTTGCATTTCCTGAACTCTAATATTGTTATTATAGAACAGATAAAGGGTTTTAGGGCCACCTTCTTTCAATCAATACCATTTGGAGACTCCATGAAATTCATAACAGAATAACGACACATATGACCCTGTCTTATAAGAAATGTTGACTGCTTACCCTATGAAGTCCATTTCTTCCATAGCCAGGAAGGGAAGAGGTTTTGGAAGCGGCCGCATGTGGAGCTAAACAGAAAAGGGAGAAGGAAATATCAAAAACGTAACAATTTATGTTAGGACAGAAACAATAACACACATTCAAAAAGTCGAAGTCAGAACATTTTAGAAATCAGTTAAAAGAACCCACAAGATTTTCTCCAAAAGGGATCTTGAAATTATAAGTTTGAAGCAAACTTGGCCTTATTATATTGAATTTAGTTTTAACAAAATCCCTCTTCAAATGCTATGAAGAGGGGGAAATAAACAGGAGGGTGGGGGTTCAGCATTCTAAAACGTGCAGGGGTGCTGCATGGGCTATAAAATGTTCCCTGCTGCTCATCTTCTAGAAGTTGGAAGGTGATTGAAATGGTGACCGAGGGGTGATGGAACTAGCCCACTCACCCCCCACCTGCTTACATTTCTGTCTTAAGGAAAGCCATTTTCAGGGGTCACAAAGCCCCCTGTCCTCTGTTTCTCTTCAAAAGGTGGAGGTATACAATCCTCTATGTTGCTTAAAATGCACTTCTTTTTTAGCCTACAGTTAGCAGGTAAGTACAAAAGGCTCAGTGGTTTAGACCACAGCGCCACCCGCGTCGGGGTGAGTTCCTGTTGCTCTGTCCCAGCTCCTGCCAACCTAGTAGTTCAAAAGCACGCCAGTGCAAGTAGATAAATTGGTACCGCTGTGGTGGGAAGGTAAACGGCGTTCCGTGTGCTCTGCCTTCTGTCACGGTGTTCCGTTGCACCAGAAGAGGTTTACTATCCAACCAAAAATATACCACGGTTACGTAAATACATAAGCTAACTCAAACCAAACGTAACCCGCTGAACATTTTTTAGATGTGGGCATTGTACCTCCTGCAAATATGCGTTGAAGGTCAAAGAATTTACAAACCTAGCAGGTATTAAGTTTACTGTACAAACCTTTGCAACATGTGCCACATCACGTGTAGTCTATGTTATTATATGTCCTTGTGGATTACTGTACGTGGGCCACACCCTTAGGCCTGTCAAAGTAAGAATCTCCAAACATCGCTCAAGAATTAGGAATAACGTTGTAGATGCCCCCTTGGTAAATCATTTTATTGAAGCATCACATACAGATGAGGATGTTATGTTTTTTGTTATTTGGACCTATCAAGGACCCACAGAGCAGGCACAAAAGATTTTGATGCAGAAAGAGACGAGGTTTATCTTTTTATTGAGTTCTTTACATCCTTCAGGTCTAAACATGGACATTGACTATAGTTGTTTTTATGAGTTATCAATACCTTTGAGTTTTATATTGTTTTGTATGTGTATAGCGCTTTAAGAAGACACCATGGCTGTGTAATTGCTAACACCTGAATTTGTTTGTATGCTGTTGTATTTAACTGGAGACTTCAGTAATGTTACCTTATGCTAGCAACCTTTGGTCATTACCATTATGATCTTGTTGAACAATGTATGGTATGTATGATTTGAAGTTCGATCATTTATATTATTGATTTGGTGCGGTAAGGATGTTAAAACATTGTATCATATTTATTTATATAGAAGTCTGTACCACTGAAGAAGCCCGCATGGGCGAAACAGGATGACTATTCCGGGAATCCTTGTTTGAAACTTGTGACATTATAACAACTTTGTTGCACCTGTTGATTGTTTGAAGATTCATGTGGAACCTGAAAAGCTCTTCAAACCCTTCTTTGCACCTGTTGGCTCCCTATATATACAGGAATCACTAAGACTGCAATGACTTTTTTGAACTAGTACAGTGGGGTGACTATCTGCTTGGTCGCTCCTTATTTGTTGTTTCCCTATTATTATATTATATAATTTTGGCTATGGTCCATTTGTATTTTTAATTATGTTCAGCAGGTTACGTTTGGTGTGAGTTGGCCAGAAGAGTTTTAGTCATGCTGGCCACATGACCCAGAAAGCTGTCTGTGGACAAATGCCGGCTCCCTCAGCCTGAAAGCGAGATGAGCGCCACAACTCCACAGTCGCCTTTGACTGGAGTTCTTTACCTTTTACCTTTACTACCGGTAGGTAAGCAGTTGTGCTTTTGTCACAAGTACTTCCATCTTAGAGTTTTGAAAAGTGCATGAAGGACATACAATCCAATTATATAGAATCATACACATCCTCCTATAAACAAACGGTTAAGCAGTAATTATAAAACGCAATCTTTTCTCTGGAATGTATCATAGTTTGCCCATACGACCTGTCTGGTGAGCCAGCGATTCCGTTTTCTATGATTCAGCACTTTGGAATGTGCTGCCCTGCTCCCTGAGGCAATGCTGATTTCCTCTCCCAATGTGGGAAAGGCTAAAAGGCTATGAGAAGTATAAATATCAACAAGGTGTATGCCACTTTTTAAACATGATTTCCTGACCTAGCCTGTTGGCTTTTCAGGAACACTAATATTGCTGTGACCTCAGCAGCAATTACATTTTATATGTTATTCATTTAGGCAAGTGAGCAATCTCATAAAATATGCTTGTTGTAAAATGTGCAACTCAGTATTTGTTTTCTAAATTAAATGCTGTTGCTTTTTAAATCTTGATGCAAATGAGGTGGGGTTTTTTTTTAAAAAAAGAATACTTTGAATTAGTCATCAAACTTCAGGCTCTATACAAGCCTTTTTTTTTAAAACTTGTTTAAGTTACTGCCAACCACATCGGGTTTTTTTTCTAATTTGAGAACTAGTTGAAGATTAATTGGAGTAAGCAACATGCCACCAATATTTTTCTGTTTCTTTACAGACCAAAGCAAAGGAAGCTTTGCCAAGAAATTGGCACCAACAATTTTCGTACTGTTCATAAAAATTCTGATCTCATGGATCAGCAGGCTTTCAAACAACATCATGATATTTCCTCTGTAATCTGGGAATATATTTACTCCCCAGCCATTTCTTCATTTGATTTATTTAAGATGTGCCAAGGATCTGGAATCAGGAAACCTCAATTATTGCACAAGGCATTCTGAGAATGTATCGTGAAAAACAGCCAGCGATAAAACAGCAGACGGTGAACATAGGAGTGATAAAAACAGCTTCACATGTGCGCACTGATCAACATCTTTTCGCAGAACCAGCAATAGAACAGATGAAAAAACTGGTCTTATTTTAAGCAGCCTAATCCATCATTTCCCATAGACCACCCATGTATGCTTTTCAGCTTTATCGCTTACATGAATTAACTGGAGAGTCATAACGACTGCTGGGAAGTGAAGACCTTTCCTTCTCCATTTCTTCTTTTAATATCAATTGTCCCAGACCTGAGTTGAGCTGCAAAAATGGGAATTAAAAATTGTACGTAAGCTAGTGAAAACATCCAGTTCAATTGGCACAGATGAGTGATTCACATCAATATCATAACCACCTTCATCAGTTGTTCCTCCTGTAGCTGCCGACGTCTCTGAAGCTCCTCAAGATCTTCATCTCTGCCAGTGGATCTGCGGCGCATGTCAGAACCTACTTCCACAAAACCACAGCACAAAGAGAGCTTCTTGCACAACTGTACACAAGGATTGACAACCATTACCCATGTCTCCTTAGGCCTGCCAAATAAAATTTGCTTGCTGAATAACAAAACTAAACTCCACTAAACACATAGCCAGCCGTTCTATCAATTTTGTTTCAGAAATAGCCATGATATACTTATCTCCAGTTTAACTCTGTCACCTACTGTGTAGAACTCAAATTTTTGTTACCTCCTAAGTGTGACATACACTGTAAATACTGTGGTTTCACTCATTTTACTAGAGGGCCATATTGAGGAAAACTGGGTGCTGACAGCCAAACTCCTGAAAATAGCTATTTGGTTAAGTCCCATCGATACAACCATTGCTTGTATCTTTCTCCTCCGTGTTCTTAATTGAGAGGCCATGGTAGAGCTAATTTGGCCCAGGTCTTCAATTTTCTAAATAGTAATTTTTCACGTTTTGGCTAATTTTTTCAAGTGGTAAGTGAATCTCGTACACATTGTAGGCTGGATCCTGAGGCACCAGTAGAAAAAATTCCAGCAAAATTCTGTCCGAAAAACTTTCGTACAATAGCTAGAGGAAGACTTTGCACAACTTGGACTTTCATAAGCATGCATCTTGAAGTTTGTGCAAGAACTTGTGTTACAGAAGTGTACCATTGGATTTCAGCTCTCACAATATGCATCTTGTGCTATGTTCAAAATAGTCCTTATGCTTATATAAGGGGACTTCCACTTTCTAAAGGGCACCTCTACGTCCAACTCCATTAAGTAAATTAAAACTTTGTCAGTTGTAACTACAGGGAATAATATCATAAAGAAGTGTGGGGCAACTTGGGAATCAGGTGGCCCCTTTTAATAAAAGCTTTAGGATGAAAGGTTTGAGCAACTCCATTTCCAGTTACCAATGGGATGGTGAGATTTGGCCCATGTTTTTAGTGAAATATGTTGTTATTACATTTATAACCCACCTTTCCTCCACTGAGCTCAAAGTGGGGTACATGGTTCTTCCCCTCTGCATTTTATTCCCACAACAACTCTATGAGTTAGGCATAGCTAAAGCTTTAGAATTTCTCTTTCTCTCTCTCTCTTGCCCTCTCCACAGGTTCACCAAGGAGAGGTATATAATATGCTGTTGCAAGAAAACAACAAAAGCCCTGAATCAATGGTTAAGGACTTTTTAAAAGTTTTGAAAATATGTAAGAAATAATCAACAATAGTGGTTGGATAAACATTTGGTCTTGAATCTAGAAACCCTGGACATTATTGCAGGCTGTAATCATATACACATTCACTTGGGTTTAAGTCTCACTGAACTCAGTGGGACTTATTTCTGAATAGAATGGCTAAGACTATGCTATGAAGTTTTTCTTCTTCTGTGAAACATACATAATATTGACCCAGCTTACAAGGCTGTTGTGTAAATCAGTCTGCCAATTAGAAGAACTACATTGAAGATAAATAACATTTCAGGTCTACAGTAAGTAAAACTTAAAGTATTAACCCAAGCATATGAATTTAGTTATTTTGCAAAGACTGCAAATGATTATGGATTTTTAAAATAGAGAAACACTGGAAATGTGAATAGGAAGAGTAAGATATACAAGCAAAATGGACATGGGGACAGTGGTGTATAAAGCAGATGTGGTGAACCATTGGCTCTCCAGGTATTGCTCCCAACATCCTTGGCCAGTGGCCATGCTTGCTGGGGCTGATGGCAGTTGTAGTTTAGTAACATCTGGAGAAGCATTGCAGTGGGGAAATGGTACACAGAGTAAGGTTAGGCACCCTCTTCTCTCCTGCCACTACTGCTTGCTGAAAACAGCCAGCTCCTGAAGTCACTTTTCCTTGGTCAAAGTAGACACACACACACACACACACACACCCTATGAAATCTCTGCTGCCCCTGGGTCCTTCTGCATTTCGAACCTTTAGCAGACGTTGCTAACATTTTCCAAAATGCAAGATAACTGTTTCCAGTTTCTTATAAAGCTGACCACATTCCATGTTAGAAGAATAAATTATTTTCTTTAGAGATCCCCAAATGCCTGCTGTAGGTCCAATTCACCTGTGCCTTCTAGATTTGGTGAAGTCAGTATGAGATGATTTTAGCTATGGCCGTTTCATATGGTGAGTATGCTGGCTTCATACACCCTATTATAGTCAGAGCTAATGCTTACTATGACCCATGGCAAACAAGCCCTCATCCTCATCTGTGTCACAATATATGTGGAATTTGTTACCCAGTCATTTAATATTAATTTTAATAATATACTTAGGGTGCAGTCATACAATAATTTTGAAAGAAAAATGACCACTGTGAGATTTCCCCCCCCCTCCAAAAGCTGGCATTGCAAAAATCTCTTTATGCTGATATGATCACACAATGCTGACAAAAACTGGTAACATTGATGTGATGTTGTAAAATCACCTCACACTGAGTTCCCCAGCTAACATGAGAATCAGGCTTTTGTATGCAACCAACCGTTAACAGGTAACCAATAGTTATTGTATTTAAATAATCATGTGGACAGATAATATGACATGATACATATTGGGTTTTAACAAAAAAAAGTGTTTTTAAAAATGAAAAAAGCATGGAAAATAAAATTAATATCTTAAGGCACAAATATGATGCTAATAGTAGGCCACTTTTAACTTCATTTATTTGGAAATCTGCTTGTGCTATGTATTGAAATAAAGAACTTTAAGGACATTTTGCAGCCTGAGATGATGGACTCATGTCCCTTCACTCAGTTCCATGAACAGAAGTCCATAGGACTGGCAACTGATTCTTGCTCCAACTCTGGCAACAAGATAACAACATCCTCCATTGCAGCTAAGGGCAGGAGGCTACCTTAGGAGGTGCAGGACAGGCTATGCGGCCCCACAGCTATGACCTCAAACACCTTGCCTCACTCATGCACTGCGCCACCTGGCACCTGCTCACTACCTGGCCAAACAAACATTGCAATTCAGCAGCAGTGTGGTGCCAATGCCTGGGCACCAGCTCAGGATGGTGGGTAGTGTATGTCTGATCACACAGGATGTCTCCCAGCACCTGCTGCCAAATGTGGTTGCCTCAGGTTTTCTAATAATATGACTCGCCCTGTCTGTATCTTTGGTTTCCTATCCTAATTAGATACAGTGAAAAGGTGTTGAAGTAAGAAAATCCTTAAACAAGTCAGGCTTCATTGCAGCAGTCAATTTAACACATTGATTTGAATGAGATTATGAAGACAATGTTATTTGCAATCTCTAAACTCTTCCCTTGAAGACCAATTCCTTGGACACATTCCTCAGCAGGCACCTTTTGTTTTAACCTTTAAACGCCTGTTGAAAACTTTTCCATGCTGCCAAGCTTATGCAGGCAATTAAAACTTATTTCAATAATAGGTGATGGTCTCTGATTTTAAGTTTTTACAAAGTTTTATTGTATATACCGGTAGATACTGTGGTCAAAACTGCATTTGATTTTTTATGATATAGCAGCATATAAATATATTCATAAATATATGAATATTTTTGACTAGAACCTAAGGACAAATATCTAAATACTCACTTTACTTCTCAAAAACTGTCCCACAGAAACCTCAACTTCCTGTTTAAACTCTCTGAATTCAAAAAGTGCATTGTGATTTTGGGGACCAAAAGCTCTTAAAAGCGGGAAATCAGAGGAACAGCATGTACACATGGGAAAAATCTCCCTTCATAAAGCTCCTGTGATAAACCCTAAATGTCTTTATGAACTCTAGATACTTTAAAGCAAAGCTTAGAGGTTCTGTGTTAGGCATGCATGGGAAGGGTCCAAGTGAGAAGGAAACGCAGGAAAACCTGGGAGTGTGCACTTCAATGGAATGTAGACCCCAGGGATTAGAAATCCCAGAGTCTGAGATTATACATTCCAAACTACAGGGTTTTCCAGGGAAACCCCTCTCCCCATCTTTTCACATTATATATTTAATGTAGCACCCATAAGACTCTTAAGGATCAGGTGCAAATGAGTTCAATGTCCCTGTATCACACAATAATTAATATTAGTCTACATTTATTTATAGGTTAGTAGAAAGCTGGGGGTGGGGTTTACACTTTTTGTCACTTGTTGTTCCATACCTACAGCCGCAAGTGCGGGTGGACCTGGCCAGTATTCTGTCTCAATCTTTGGAATCTCGTTGGGTGCTGGAGCGTGGGCTGCTGGGAACTTGGAGGACTTGATGATATCATCGGAAGACCTGTTCTGGGCTGCCAGGGCAGCTGCATCTAGATGGCAATCAGGGGAACTTAAGCTATCAAATTAAGTTGCTGCATCAATGCTATATGGTTCTTTTCTACTTCATGCTCTCTTACAATTGAAATAGTTAACACTATAAGCACTATTATTTCATCTCCTTATTCAGCAAGTGAGGGCCCCTCCAGACATCCTTTTTATTGTGCATTCTTGATAATTTTGTTCATGGTGGTGTTGGGACAGTTTTATACAATCACTCTTTTAATACAGTTTGTGACTGCAAAGGTTTTGGGGCAGTCAAACTGCCCTGTATCCAATTGGTGCATGTTTTGTAGCTTCTTGTTGAAGTCCTGTAATTTCTTATAGCACAAATGTTCTGGGAGTGGCAGTGGTGGTTGTCCTGCTTTTGTTTGGCAATAGCACAGAAAATGCCCCTCCAGAAAGCAATAATGCAGTAACACTGGGGAAGCATCACAGAATGTAAATAAAGCTGAAGGACGGGTGGATAGTTCAGGATAAATCTGCCACTAACGCACTATTACTGTGTCAATGACAAGTGTAAGACACCATGTGCCCCCACCCACCCACAGTGGAACACACACACACACACACACACACAAATAAAACACCAGTCTGGAGAGGCCCTGATATAATACTCCTATTGACATCTTGTGGCCAAATTTTAAGTTCTAATTTCTGCAAAAAAAACACACCAAGTTTCATGAGAACAGTGCATTTGAAGGTTGCATACAATCACAGCATTAAATCAGAAGTTACAGTGGAGTTCTGTAATGGAGTGAGCCTGGCTTACTCCCACCTTTACAACGTAAATAACAGACAAGCAAGTCATTCAAAAGCTTGAATTCAGCTATCTTGCCTATTCCAAATGCTTCAGGGAGGCATATGGGATGTACACTTATTCATTTAAAACAGGGAACCTGTGGCCCTTCAGTTGTTTTTGAACTTCAACAACCATAAACCACAGCCAACATGGTCAGGGAGTGTAAGGTGCGGGATTTCAACAACATCTGGAAGGCCAAGATGTCTGATTCAAATGCTCTTGCCTCAGGTTGCTTTTTTTTTAAGCAGTTGCAAAATTGTTCCCAGGTCAATGGAGGTGGGTTTGTGACATCACAAGTGTCTGCTAATTAGCTCTATGTACAGCCAACTTCTGCAAAAATTCACAGAACCAGTTTTCCTGAGCTTGATCTGGGAGAGAAAATTGTTTTGTTTGAATAGAACACAAATATATTTCCAGAGTGTAAACGGCGTTTCCGTGCGCTGCTCTGGTTCGCCAGAAGCGGCTTAGTCATGCTGGCCACATGACCTGGAAGCTGTACGCCGGCTCCCTCGGCCAATAAAGCGAGATGAGCTCCACAACCCCAGAGTCGTCCGTGACTGGACCTAATGGTCAGGGGTCCCTTTACCCTTTACCTATATTTCCAGAGTGGCACTATCATTTCAATAATCCTAGGTTTGTGCACAGCTTTAGAATGGATTTACAAAGCAAGTTCATTGGAACCACAGAAGCATTATATGACAGTCTCTCTTTTTTAAAGCAACTGCTGTTAATAAAAAGAAGAGTTCAATGTGCCTCTTGGTTTCCATGTAAGGCAAGAAGCCAGGGATATTTTAATAGTGTTCTACTGGATGTAATCTCATGACATTTTACAAAATGTCTCCAATGGGAATGAAATTTGCTGTGTATTAATAACTGTAAACTTTCTACTGTATAATTACATTTCCTTAACACATTCATTAACTAAATACGTTTTCATCAGTCCAAATCAGTAGTTGGGTAACTACTACATGATAATTACCATGGCTTCATTTTATTTTGGTTAAAGCTCTTATTAAGCATCCTTGATGTTTACTTCAGAACATTGTCATCACCATGTGAAATTGATCCCAAAGCAAGGTATAGTAATAGTGTAATATTTATCCTGGCAATTCACTTAGGGTGAAATTATACTGTCATTATGTATGAGGAAACATCACCATGAGATGCATGCAACTGTTCTTAAGATCCATGTATATTTGAAAAGAAGAAGGCAGATTTAATGCCAGTAAATAACAAAGAAAAAAAATCACCTCAGGGCAGAGTTTTACATATACAAAATGACAGTGTAGTTTCACCCTTTGCTGTTTTCAATAACCAAATGTTGGGCTGATTCCACTGTGTATGAAGCAACTAAAAAAAGATAGAAAAGAATGTGAACTAGAAAAACTATTTCCCAAGATATATTTTGTGTCTTTACTATTTTAAGGTTTGTGTTTCTGAAAGCCTCCAAAGGATATTTTCAGATGTCACAAACTTAGCTAAAACAGAGGCCTGCATCAGAAAATGTTAGAAAGTTATACAGGGCCATGCTTGCATAAGAAGAGAAGGGGTAAATCCAGACATTGATTGCCATCTGCATATTATATAAATATACTTCAATGTTTTAATGCTCCGTTCAAATGAATTTGGCCATTTTACCTGTGATCACTTAGAGGAGAGGTGGGAAATTACCAGCCAATGGACCTAATCAGGCCCTGAATGGTTCTCAATTTGACCCTTAAGACCCTTTCCCCTAAACCATGGTCATCTCAGCCTTAGACTGCAGCTCCATGATATTTTAAGACTTTGTTAACATTTCTTAAAGTACATTTTTAAATGAAAGCCCTGTGACTATCTAGTCACGCATGATGGAGGGAAAAGTCTTTATCAGATGCTACTACATAGTTAAAACCTTAACTAGATTCATTCTCCAGAAGAAGAGAAAGTAGAGTGAATACTAACTTTTTAAAGTTTGCAAGTTATAATAAAATGTAGAATTTTTAGGGAAGAGCAAACAAGAAACAAAAGATGTTTGTTTGTAGAAGCCCCCTTACTATTTTGAAATATAATAAAAATTGTTCATAAGGGATGTAACTAACTGGAAATATCTTGTGCATGGGCTTAAGTGAAACAAATGAAAGCTGCACAAGAGTTTCATCCTGTGCAGACTGGCAGCTCTCT
Organism: Darevskia mixta; assembly: GCA_034641385.1. Lineage (NCBI taxonomy): Eukaryota > Metazoa > Chordata > Lepidosauria > Squamata > Lacertidae > Darevskia > Darevskia mixta. Next base: position 6,473,729 of record JAWWNH010000022.1, read on the forward strand.
TTCATTTCAAAGGGGGCTTATGAACAAGAAAAGTTCCTGAAAAACTGTGAAGTCTTAATTCAGAAGTGAAGAACCTTTTTCAGACTGAGGGCACATTCCCTTCTAGGCAGCCTCCTAAGGGTGCGGGGCCCACAGGCAAAAGTGGGCAGAGCAATGAATGTAGATTTAACCTTTTTACAGTAGGTCAGTTTCTAAACATACTTAATATACCCCTTTCTATCCTCCACCCCAGCAAGCAAGGGACACATTCCAGCCAGCCAAGATCAGCCCTAGAATAGTGTGGCTGGGGAGCAGGGGTGGGTGACTGAGGAGGGTGTGTAGCTTGAGGAGAGTCCTGAGGGCCAGAAGAGAAGTCTCATTTGACGCCCAGATCGGAGGTTTCCCATCCCTGCTTTTAATGGATAAGGAGCAGCTACCTTGGCTCATTGCTCAGGGAATTACAAAAACATGCCTTCAAAAAGTACTTACGTATTAGAATTGATGAGGTCAGTAGCAAAAACATTCACATGTTAATGGGAGGTGAGTAGACACAATAAAAATCATAGAGAAATAAAAATGATGTCAAGAAAAAAATTAAATGGCATGATTAAAATTAAATAATAATAATAATAATAATAATACAAATGCCACCCCATAATAAGCATCAGCCCTCAAGCAATCTAAAACTTTTGCATCCCTCAGTCACCCCGCTCTTCCACGAGTCTTTACCTAAAAGCTATAATTATAATTACAGTTTCTTTCTAGATACTGTGAAAAATGTATTTTCCTAGCCAGCTCTCCAAAGACTACTGAAATTCCCTCAGAAAATACTGCAATGTGACCTTTGCTGTTAAAAAGAAATTGTGAATTGCTAATTGTGAATGCTCCATTGTCAGTGCAGAACCGCTGAGGAATAACCCTGCTATGAAGACACACTATTCGTTTTTTACTCGGAGCGTTCAACAATGGGCACATGTTGAAAGACACTCTGTAGTTACTACAGACATTCGAATGCTTTACCCCTGCACTCAAAAGCAGATTCTTGTCAGTTCTACCTCATTTTAAGCTCAGTCGAGCACAGCAATACACAATGGAGACCAAGCTTGCTCCCACGCCAGTATCAATAAAATGAATGAGGAGCGTGAGAGAGATGAGCATGCTTGTTGGAATTATGCTCTTTCAGTATTCATTGGGACCATGCCTTGGTCAAGTGACTTTCCCCATCATTTCTCATATTATTAAAGTGGGTATTCCACTGAACAGTAAAACTGATTTAAAAACCTAACTGTTCCTGTCAAGAGTTTCTTAGCTAGTTACGACAGTTTCCAAGAGATATGTTGCTTTCAATATTTCCAGATATATTAGTGCAATATCTTTAAACAAATTTGCATGTGGAATGCTGGCCTGCTAGCTGTAAAATAACCCTACATGGCTGCAGCTTATATGACTGAAACAAAGGCCAATAAGATATATGTACTATTCCTGTTTGCAAGCAGGCTACTACATAACAAAGTAGCTGTGATGGATTATCATACTCTGGAAAATGACATTCAAAGCAGTGAGGCATACAGTGTAAAGTAATCCTTCATCTTACACAGGGGTTTCCAAGCATTATGCATATGTGTAAAAATTCCATATAGTCAAACCTTGGCGTTACCCTGCAGTTAGTGTATCTGTAGCACTCCCAGAGCCAGTGCACTGAGTAGGCCTTGCCCAGCAAGCAAGACCAAGAGTTTAAATCACATTTTGTGCCAGATCTCCTTGTGTTACCCAGTGCCTTGCTTGGGACTTGACTTGCACAATTTCAGCCAGCCTGCTGCCAAACACATGTAAGATGAGAGATTACTGTATCTTTCCATCTTTCAAACACCCTCTGTTTACATCAGAAAAAATGAAGCATAAAGGGTAATAATGCAGGCAATAATCCGCTAATGTTACAAAAAGTTAACATGAAGACAAAGCTCTGGGTAAGTCAACAGTTCAGTCATGCAGCTATTTAATATATTAAGATTGTCCCACTTTGAAAACAGAAAGAATAAGGTTTACCGTGCTGTTTGTAGATAGGAGGTTTTCTATAAATATTGATGCCTTGATCTGTAAAAATAAAAAGCAGAAACATGAGACTATTTGGACATCTTCAATTAATGCTGGGATAGAGGGAAGAAATCAAACAGTAAATTGACAGGTATTCCAAACCGAAGACTTGGCACAAGTATCCAGGAAACTAATTTCAGTATCACATAAAAGAGAGAAGTATCTGATGAAAACAAAACACAAAAACAGATGGGAAAATATCACAGACAGATGACATGAAATCTTTGACATATAGAGTTGGCAACATGGCGATGTACCTAAAGGCATGGGCCATTCAGTTTAATGTCTTAGTAGATTGTTAGTGGGATAAACATTTCACAGGAGATGCAAACAAAAGAGATATGCCAGGGGTGGAGACAGGAGCATTCTGGCGGAAAACAGCCCCCAAATGACTACTGGGAAATTGTGCAACAGCAGCTCAATTTCTCCTCCAACCACAGACATCACAAATAGCAATGATGTACATTTACAGTCAAGGCTTCAGAACATGTTTCATTCAGTGCAGTCCTATGTATGCCTACTCATAAGTAAGTCTCATTGAGAACAGTGGGACTTGCTTTCAGGTAGATGTGTGAAGGATTGCAGTATAAATCTGCCGTTTTGAAATGCAGCCATATTCTCCGAGATTCTGTTGAGCCTCTGCAATGTTTCTTACCACACTTATTGGTTTGGTGGTACAACCAACTCACACCACCAACCACATATGTTCATATTCAGAAGCATTTTATGGCATAGAGCCTGGACGTAATACAGTATTTCTCTAGCAATGACTTAAATAGTACAGAATGTTTTCATTTGTTTTGTTTTTTTAAATACATGCTTGGATATACTCTCAAGGAAAAGTTCATGTTCCTCTTAAATATAAAATGCACAGACACTGAAATTAATATGAAAACACAAACAAAATGGAGAGAGGATTCTTAGAAAGCTTGAGGTAGAGTCAAAAATAAATAACCCAAAAGCCATGTTCTTTGGGTTGTTTTTTTAAAAAAAGACTCATCTAGGGTAACTCAATGGACAAAGAAAACTGAATGCTATATTGTAGCCTGATCCTATGCATGTTTACTCAGTAGTGCCACTGTGTTCGGTGGGATTGCAGCCTCATAGTGGCAAGATATGTTTAATGCAGGCTATGCCTCTTAGATGCGTAGCACCTAATTAATGGCTAGAATATATCAATAATGTTCCAACTCTAAACCATACAAAAGGGTTATGCTGTTGGTTCAGCTCCACATTTCCCACCCTCCACTATGCCTTCTCTGTATGTTAAGCAGTTACAGTATATGTGTAATCTCTTAAGAATGTCTTGGAGATCCATGACCATGAAGGCAGATGTTATATCAGCAGCAGTAGCTCCTAATTCTGTGGCCAAAATTTTCAGCCAGACAGGCACGTCTCTATTACTTCCAGAGAAACAACTCTAATTGACATGGAAGAGAGTGGGGCCATAATTCTTTATCTCCTCAAAATACATTGGAACAAGTGATCTTTGATTCAAACTAACCCCAACTCAATGTTTTGCTTAATACTGAAAAATGACATATCCATCGCTCGCTGAGACTGCTCAAGAAACATAAAGCCACAGCCATTGCTAGAAAATGGCTACCAGGTTATCTGCAGCATTCACAGCAGACAGTACTATAAAAGCAGGGTGTAATATACACAAGGCTGAACTTTTAGCAGTATCACTGGCTCCTTCTCAGGCAGTAAAAAGTGTACAGAAGCAAAGTAAATAATGGGAAGCTTTAATGTTAAATTAATGATTTGCATCAATGAGAACTACTTCACACAAGGATCTACAGATTTAAGGCCCCAAATGAAGCCTATCAGAGGCCGCCACAGTAACAACTAGATGCAATGAGTCTGTTTAAGCAATATTATTCTTAACAGAAAGCACAGTTATTGTGCCACAAAAAATGCAAAGTGTTTGACAGTGCAATTCTAAATATGCTTGCTCAGGTCCCATTGAGTTCCATTAGACGGGCTTCCTAGTACTTTTGTTTAGGATTGTAACCTGAATCCTGCCTCTTAAAATCATGAAAAACAGGAACTAACAGGTAAGATGTGTTTGGTGCTACCAAGAAGTGGCTTGGGCCATGTACACGATGCTCTTACCAAACTACATTGTATCCTCCCTATTCCAAAATCTCTAACTAAGAGAAAGATTTAATTTTAACGCTTAAATCTTTCTGCAGCCAACTTTTTCTAATTCCTCTCAAAATAAAACCAACAAGTCCTGCATTTCAAAGCAGTTCATGGTATACTCCAAAAAACAAACAAACTAAACAGCATGAGATAATGGAGACAAGACAAGGGTTACAAAGGCTACTGGTCTACACTATGACAGGACACCAAGACATACATTGCCAGCTCCTACCTGGAACATGGAAATGTTTAGGGGCCTGAGCGTAAGTTGGTGTTAGAGGGCGGCTGTCTGGCCGGTAAGGGGCAGGGGAGTTCCGACCGCTGGACGGCTCATTGCCTCCAATGAGGAGAATGGGAAACAGAAACAAAAACAAAAACAGCAGTAAAGAAGCAGACATAATTCAAAAACCCAACCAAAAGACGGTGGAAAAAGAAAACCAGGGAGGAAACGAACAAAAAATATATATAGTTGGTAGTCAGGAAATATGGCTAGCATTGGAAGGCACTGCTAGTCTGTGCTAAGAGAGACATTCACATCAGGCTGGAAATCAGGCAGCTTGCATTCTATCATTTGTACATTGCAACAGCATGCGTGAGGAAGAATGCAGTCAAATTAAATGGACAAGCCGTGGAGCGGAATGGGAAGTTACGTGGTAATGATTTAATATCAGCCAGGGTTCACACTTTCAGTTGAAGAGTCATGGCATTTGGAAAAGTCATTGCTAGGCAAACCCCAAGTCAAATTATCTGCACCCTTAGAAGAGAATCATTTATTTCAAATGATCATATGTGTACGAGAAGGAGAAAAGCTTCAGATTAATTATTCTGGTTTGCTCTTTCTTTGATTGATCAAACTAGCATAAATAAATAACTACACTCCCTTTTCTCTAGGGTCTTGTTTTTCATCTCATCTCCAGGAAATTATCTTATGGTAGGTATGATGAGCCTGTGGCCTTCGCAATGAGGCTTAACTCTAACTCCTGTCAGCAGGTCCATACAGAACTTGTCTGGGGCCAAGGGATGGAGTCTTGTTAGAATAAAGTTATAAACTCAAACAGCGCAAGTCCAGCAGGCCCCTGGCAAGCTCCCCCAGCCAGCTTAGCACTCTAAGATCCAGGACAAGTGTACCCGGCTGCCTTCCCCTCTGCACAGGTCTGTCTGTCAGTCCTGGGCAGCATGGCCAATTGTCAGGGATGACAGGAGTTGTAATCCAACAACTGCTGGTGGGGAGGGGGCACATGGGGAGCTGTTTTATTGACACTTTCCCACATTTTCATTCATGAACAGAAGCAGTCAAAGTATGTTTTCCCTTCAATGCCAACTGCACAGCCAGTGATACAAAGTGATTAAGTGAGATTAAGTGAATGGAGATTCCTTCTAATCAACACGGAGACCAATGCATTGTCGTATAAACCCCAATTGTGTGCAATACAGTTGCACACATAGGTGTTTCATGTTTGCATGGAAAGGACAGTGTATAAAACTTCTCCAAGCTTTTCAAGCTTGAACTATGTCAACTGGACTCTGAATCACTTTATCTCATGTATATATCCTATGTTGTTAGCCTGCTCTTCAGCCCAAAGGGTTTTCAGAGCAGCTCACAAATGAAGAGGATTAGAAACAGCCAACTAAAACAAATACAGCAATTATAAAACCAGTGCAACAGCGGAAGCCAATATTAAAAGTAGATTAAAAGGAGCTAAGCAAGATTAAAACCATTATTCAAATGGCATCTAAAATGTCTAGGCAACTAAAACAATCTACAAGTGGCACCATAAGGTAACAGAGTCAACACCAGGTGAGCCTCCCTGGAAAGGATATGTGTCTGCTATTGAGTGGCACTCTCTGATACAGTTTTCTGATGTGTGAACTGTTCCTTTAAAAACCTGGGAGTGGGATGAAGGGAGGGAATCCAATTCATTCAGTACATAGATTACTCAACTCATCCCAAAAGCTCAGGATCAGCAAGAACTTAGTTTATGTCTATCCTCATACCTGTGGCTTTTCAAAGACACTAGCTTTCAGTTAGTATCAGTGCTAAAAAATGTGAATGACTGCTTGGAGAGAGACATATATTTTCTGTAGAATATGTATTTATTAGAAAATAAACATTAAATCAATTGATGTGGTGTATTTACAATGGGTTATGGTAACCTCTTTATTTGCTCTCAGGAGCTGGAGGAAAATTAATCGTGCATTTAACAGCACATACATGAAAGCAAGTTGAAACAACTTGAAACTGTCTCTGCATGGCAGCTCTTCTACACATTATGCATGTGTGGCAGTGGTGAGGAGAGAAAACGGACGGTGGAAACCAGTCCTCGTGGAGCGGCTGCTATGTGGCTTCAAGTGGCCTCCTTGTGGCTTTTATGCTATGCTAACTTTGTTTGTTCAAGGCAACATTTTACAGTACAAAATTGGGATGGACCATCATGTGGTTCTCAACCTGCTATAAATCTCCTACAAACATGGACATTAAACTTGTTTTAAAAGAGGAATGGGTTATCAGCTTTTCATCACACTTTTTTTTAACCTCTGTTTTGCTCTTCAGTAAATTTGTATTGAAATGCTATTTACAGAAAGCTGAAGGGTGACAGTAATCTCTACTGACAAGCATTAAGTTAAATGGAAAGAACACAGGACCCTTGATATTCTGGTCAAACAGCCCTGTGCTACAGACTGAGCCACAGATTTACACATCTGTGAATAGAGGCCAATATGAGTGGCTGAATTGTGCCTAACATGTTGTTAGCTAAAGCAGTGGAAATGTATCTGTTAGAATGACACTTGGAAGGAAGCAAGTATCAGCAAAGAGGAAGTGAACATGGGTAAGAACAACAACACAAAGTCCCTCTGGGTATTGGAGAGGGGTGTCACAAGAGAGCTGAGACATGGCATACCTATGTAGAATGGAGCCGCATCTGAGAAAAGAAAAGGAAAAAAGTCATGTACAGAAATGAGGATAAAACAAATGGGAGAATAGAGCTAAATGCGTTCATGAGAACCATGGTGGTACTTTTCAACTAAAAAAGGAGATAAAACATATGGCTATGTAAGCACGTGTAATTAAAGGGTGCAGAAAGCAGCCATGGGAAGCACAGTGCTACTTTTTGGTTCTCAATCCAACAGATAAGCTTATCAATAATTTTTAAGAGAAATTGTCAGTTGGTACATGTGGGGAGAGGTACTTACTAAGACTGCAGCTGTAGAGGGAAATCTTAACCCAGGCATAGGCAAACTCCAGTCCTCCAGATGTTTGGGACTACAATTCCCATCATCCCTGACCACTGGTCCTGTTAGCTAGGGATGATGGGAATTGTAGTCCCAAACATCTGGAGGGTCAGAGTTTGCCTATACCTGTCTTAACCCTTCCCCTCTCACATGCTCCTGTCTACTGCTTTTCCTTCTCATGTCTGGTTTTTTTTTAATCCATGTGTTTTTTTAATCCATGTGTCAGTTGTTATATAAGGACTTGAATTCTCTCGCCATCCAACTTGTGAAACTCCCTATACCTATAAAGCAGTGGCAATTTTGGGAGATTGGGGGTGGGTTATTGCTTAGTTTTGTTCTTGTTTTTATTATGCATTTTGTGTTTTCATCTTGTATTTTTATGTTGCGAACCGCCCTGAGATCTTCAAATGAAGGGAATATACAAAACAAATAAGTTTTACTACTAACCAACCTTGCTGGGTCATCTTAAGGGTGATTGATATAATGTATGTGATCCAAACCCCATGAAAGCAAAATACATTCATGCAGGGTTTTTCACCTATCCACCCTACTTGAAACATGCCATTTCTAAACGCTTCAAAGCCAAAACTTTCAAAGAAGATGAACTCTCCTATCCCCTCCAGAAAGTCACAATCAGATTAATATACAATCAATTAATACCTTAGGTCCATTTAATTACTGATTTATTCAATATTGCCAATTGCAATTTAAAATGGCTGAGAATCTAGCACAAATCAGCTTAGCACACATATGGATGGTAGCTTCCTATACTCTCATGTCATAGTTTGGCATTGCAAGTACGTGGGAAGAACTCCTAGAAAGAGAAGCACCTTTCTTCCTGGGAGATGCTGTATGAATATTGTGAAGGCATCTGAGCACACAGCAGAGCCTGTGCTGGTTCCATAATTGCCACCATTAACTTTGTGCAGAAGTGGGGAAGCCCAGCATGGCCTTAAGCTACTGATGAGTGTGGACTGCAGATATCAAAACATCACCCCTGGGCACATGCACACATAGTCATGCTGGCACTTTCGCATGGAAGTTTATCCCATATCTTTATTAATTGCCCTTCTGTTTTTCCCGATTTTGTCATTCAAATAGACAAAGCAGGCCACAAATTTGAGCTACACACGAAAATCTTTTTTTCAGAAAGTGGTAACTATGAGCTGAACCTCAGTGAAGGTTTGCCACATCAAATCTAAAGGCGCCACTAGCTCTACCGTGTTATGAGAGAGAATGGGAATGCCTTGGGAAAGGAGGAGGAAGCTACAGTAGGTCTGCAGCATGGAAATGTTGAGCTGGAGTTTATGGATCAAGTGCATGCAAACATGAATTGTGCCTCTGTTTTTAAGGGACCCCATGTGTAAAGGATGAAGTGAGTTTTGCTATGGTGAGGATTAAAACAAACTGTAAAGAAAAGGTTGTAAAGTGTGTCTTATTATTAGAGAGAGGAGGAGGTTGAGATCTATTATCATTTCCGATAATGGCCCGTGGAAACCATGCAATCTATTTAACATCCATATTACTTCAGTTCAGGACACTGAAATGTGTAGTATAACTTGAGCATAAATCTTCCTGGTTTTTAGCAACCTAATCTACTGCTGCTCACATCAGCTCCTGAGTGAGTGTGTGATTCTGGAGGAGTTGAAAATTATATAGGGCACATTGGGAACAAGGAGGGATGGATACTGGGAGGAAAATGGGTAGACAAAGTGGTAGGATAGTCATCATGGAGGATCAATATACTGGCAGGAAGATGGAGCAAGCTACCTGGAACAGGACAAGGGAGTTACATAGTGTGACGGTATGAAAAGCAAGCTAAACCATGAAGATAGTTTTTAAGAGAGATGAATCTTAGCTTTTGAATATAAGTAGTGATTGTACCATGTCACTCCAGACAATAAAATGTTATATGAATGCACCCTTGCATGATGGTTTGCCCAGTGGTAGAGGCACATGCTTTGCTTGCGATAACTCCCAGTATCAATTGCTGGCATTTCCAGGTAGGGCTAGGAAAGCTTCCTGTCTGAAACTCTAGAAAGCCACTGCCAATCAGTGTAGATATGCTATAAGGAAGCTTCCTGCATTCCAATGACAGGAGCTGGGATTTGTTATATTAGAGCAAGCCTTGTTGTTCAACGCTGGGGTTTGCCAGTGTATGAGCTGGTAAAATGACCTGAATCTGGCCTTAGATTTGAGGGAAGGAGGCTATGCTAGAAGGCATTGTAAGTGAAAAATGTCTCTGTGCAAAGCTCGACAGACATGGCATTATTTGTGTTGGAAGTTGAAGCATGGGGAGAGGAGCTACTGGAGACCTTACAGAAAATGTAGGACATGCCAATGTGTTTGAAGAGAGAGAGGCCAACTTTCAGAGTTATGGCAATTCCAGAGTTACGTTCCCAAGGCAGCAAAATTCTGTCACCTTGCTGTTCAAAGAGCCACACTTTCCTAAAACATAAGAAATGGAGCACTTCACCTAAGGAGGACCCTTAGAAAGGACATACTTCCTCAAAGATGGAGAAGGTATGTCAGGTCTAACATAGTCATTATGACGCAGGTCTGAGGCATGCTGGGAGTCACACAGCTGATAGCCACTTGATGGAGATGTGCCTTATTAGCTTTCCTTGAATGCTAATAAATCTCCAGTCTGTCTGACACTAGCTTGAATGGCCTGTCTCCTTACCTTTGACATGGGGGATGAAGTGGTGTCGGAAAGGGGAGTAGGGGCGGGAGTCATTGTGGGTGGAGATGGGACTGCTAGTGCGCAGGTGGGCTAACCGCTGCACACCGTTAGACAGCAGCTCTGCAGCGGCAAGAAATTGTGAGGCAAGACAAAATGGAAACAAAGAAAAGAGAACACAAAATAAGACAGAAGCAGGGCCAGTGGCTGGAGGCGGGGAGAGAACAGAGGGAGAAAAGCACTAAACAAACTAGGAAGAAATAAGATTACACAAATATTAGGAAAAGTCATAGGAAGAAGGTGAAAACTCAAGATTTCCACTGGATACTTCCTTAGTCCAGGCTTAAATTAGTACCCTCTCTATATAGCAAAAAAGAACTATTATTCATGCATCACACACCTTGAACCCAAATGAGTTTCAGAAGCAGCAGCTGTCTAGGTGACAACCTGACCAAACAATGCCAAAACAGGGGTACAAAGTCCTTTTTAAATTGTTTTAAGAAATTCTGGAAGAAGAGTTTAGTCATTCCACTAAGAACACCAGGAACACCTTGGGGCCTTATGATGAAAGTTTTTAATTTAATATAGATACTGGAAGAGAGCCATTTTTGTATAGAATATATATTTTAAGCAATGTAGCCTTTCATGTGGTTTATCATTGAGGGAATTTTCAAAAAGTGCCTTTAGGTCACTTCCAAAAACATTCTGGAAATTTTGAGATCTGGGGTTACAAGAAATCTGCAAATATCTGCTATTGTGTGAGTAACGGTGTTCCTTATCCAACTTTGGGAAAACTTTCCCCAGTCATTTCAAAATATAATATTGGTTGTTTCCCCAGTAATTTGAACTGCTCTCAGAAACCATTTTATTTCCTGCATTTATTTAAATACACAATGCTAGAAAGCTATTCAAAATATCAGCAAAGCAAACTGAATCATTGTCTCAATCTTAATAGATCTCACAAATACGATTTTGAGAAATGGCATGTCCTACATCTTGTCATATTTCACACTCTTAAGTTAGTTAAATCATGGTTTAAAGGAAACACTGTACCATACTTAGTTACAATTAGAGGATTAAAAGTGTTGAAATACTAAATTCTGTTCATAGATTATGTTCACAGATACACATATTAAGAGTTGTCATATAGATCCTTCCTGAAATGGAATCAGTTGGAGATTAGCAACTATATTTTATTGCTTTTGACTATATTATACTGACCGATAAGTACACCCAATGCCAAAATGCAGGTAGTTAAAAATGGAAGTGATAGCTTCTGATCTTTTCCTTGAGGCCATACCAGAGAAAGAAAGAGGAGTGGCTCATTCATTTGTCCTTAATTATTGCTGAGCATTATGTCTTAATGAGGTCACTGCCATCTTGGATCATCATTTTCCACAGAAATAAAAACGACTAGTCATTGTGCTCTGTCAAACTCTTAAGGAAGCCTGGATTTGTTTATTATCTAGCATATATGGAGATATTATCACAAGAAGCAGAAATGTGAAGCCTTTTCATAGATTCCAATAGATTCAGTTGGCTCAACCATGTATATCTTGAAAAATTCATCATCATCTTGTTGTCAGTGCTATATGATAAACCAAATTTCATTTGTGCCTTTTAAATGAAAAACCTCTTCAGCAAATCAACCATTTTAAGCTTACCATCATCATATGAAAGCACTCAAACTTGATACCAATAAATTCCTTTGTGAAAAACATGCATCTAGACATTTGCTTCACCTGCTTTTGGATAAGGTAGCTATGCAATTCTCCTTAACCTGAATCCCAAACCCTAGTTTTGGGGTTCCAAACTGTTTCCAGAGTAAGGCTAACCAATTTTAATTTCCAGATTTTGCTCACAATGTTACCCATGAGCAGTTGAATTTAGTATGTTTTAAAGGCAAGACTTCAAAGAAAAATACAGCTTAATGCACATCTCTGAAGTAGAAATGTCACTGTTTTGTGCAAGCAGCTTAAACAGATGAACTGGTTTGCAATTTGTAGACCTTAATGGCTAACTAGGGGTGAATACAGGCACACCATTTTAAGAGCAGTGGGTGCTACCCTGCAAAGATATTCACAGTGACCAGTTGATAGTTAGCTTTCCTCAACAGGATAAAGCTCAGAAAAGAATAATTCTGCCAGTTTGAGGCTATATTTAGCTATTCACAGGGCTGGCCCCTGTGATGTCACCAAGAAATCTCTTCCTGCCTCAGTTACAGGTAGGTAGCCGTGTTGGTCTGCCATAGTCAAAAATAATAATAATCCTTCCAGTAGCACCTTAGAGACCAACTAAGTTTGTTCTTGGTATGAGCTTTCATGTGCATGCACACGAAAGCTCATACCAAGAACAAACTTAGTTGGTCTCTAAGGTGCTACTGGAAGGATTTTTTTTTATCTTCCTGCCTCAAACACTCAGAAGAGATTTACGTTTTATAAACTTAAGTTTTCTTTAAAATAATTAAGAAGACAACAAATTAAATGTTGTTTTTTTAAAGGAAGACATGAGTGGAGAGGCAAGCTTAACAACTGAGCCAGAATTTGATTCACTAGTGTGTACAGCGGACATTTCAGATGTGAAGGCAGGAAGGAAGGAATGGCTGTGGAATTTGCATTTAACTTTTAAAACTTTTATTATGTCTGTCTTCACACTAAGATTTTAAATAAAGAATTTTCCTGTTTTTAAAGACGGCCTTCCATTTCAACATCAAAGCAGAGAGGTCATGTGGACTGCGAGGTTTGATTATCAGGAGTATTCCACAGTCTGAAACCAAGGACTCATTAAAAAGGTCCCTTATAGCATGATATTCAACATTACTTGCCACTTATAAAAGAAAGGATAAGCAACCAATTTAATTTCCCAATAGTAATAGCTTTACCCTAAGACTCAAACATTCCCCCTGACAACAGGACTCATTGCAGGAAATTGTGTGCTTTTCTCTAATTGGCATAGATTCTAGGCAGCTTAATCAAAAAGTGAAGAGGAAGGGGGAGGGAACCGAACCGTATGCAATAAGTCATGTAATACTAAAGTGGCAGATTCCTTTTCTATGCAATTCTAGAACATAAAGAAGCTACGATTCTGTGGCTTGCCACTTGCCTACATTGGGCCTTACCAGGTCTGTGAAAATGTTGTGGTGAACGTGACATTGTGGGAGTGTAGCTGTGACGACTGTACACAGGAGAACCAATGGACCCCTGGCTGGTAGACCGGTGTATCATCCGATCCCGAAGATCCTGATATCCCTGAGGTAAGAAAATATTTTACATATATATTATAATATGCAGGGTTATAATGGTCAAGATACTGCTAAAATGTTTTTCCAGAGTAACTCGTTGCTTCAGTTCCATGACAGTTGGAGACAAACTAGATGTTACAAAAAAGCATTTCCCTCATAACATGGGAGCTGACACTTAAGAGAGTTGGGAGCCATTTAAAAAAATATTAGCCTATCCAAAAAGTCTATCATTCACTGAACATGGAAGCACCAAAAATTTCAAAGGCTTCATACTAGCATGAAGATGGAGCTCCTTAAGTCACCTTAGCCTACCTTAACCCTTCCAGGGTTTGCTATATATTACTGGGTAAAAATGCTGAATAGTCTGTTCTATTCATTCCCAACTCTGTCATATAGAAAGAACCCTGCATATATGATTGCATTGCTCACCAGCTCCAACTATTCAGTTCGTTTCCACTGCTTATCAACAGTTACTGATCCTTCTCCCTGCTCACTTCTTCACCTTTGACCTCTGAAATTTCAGTGTCCCAGTTATGTAACCATACTGCCCCTGAGTCTTTTGATTTTTTTAAAGCAAAATCCGAGCCTGCCATTATAAGATGAGATTGATTGCATTGAGGGTAATAAGCTAAATAAATGCCATGTGCATTTTGCTGCTGAATTGCATTCAGCACAGTGGACTGCATAGTCACAGAATGGCAGCTTACAAGAAGGCAGCACGCAACAAGCAATAATACTGTTTTAGTAGTAGTCATATTATTATTATCATCGTACAATGCAGGGGACAGCTTCCATCAAACTTACTTCTGCAGATGGAGTTGGAGACAGTGTCCTTGGAGACTGCAAGACATGGAAGAAAGGAAATTATAGATAGAGGATTACTCCCAATGTGTCACAAATCCATTAGTCGTCATTTCAGGTGTGTTATTTATTTAAAAATATTTCTGAACCACTTAATATTCCAAGAAACCCTCAAAGTTGTGTACAAACAATGCAAATCAGCATAAAAACAATAAAACTACATCACAGAAACAGAAATCCAGTCGTACAGGGCCTGAGTTGATGGATTAGGTGAAGCTTGCAGAAAAAAGTATGCCTTTAACAAGACAATCGAGGGAAATTGCTGTGATGCTTCATGTAGGGCAAAGAGAAGGGCATATCAATGTGCAGGGAAACAGGAGAAAATGCCTGTTTTCAGTTTACCCCCTCTATGATATCCTGTAGAGTGCTGATCTAAATGATCTTACAGGTTCATACAGGGGCAGGTGGTCTTTCAGGTATCCTGACCCCAAACTGTTCCGTTATCAAGATGACAATATGAAAAAGTTATAATAATAATAATAATAATAATAATAATAATAATAATAATAATTTATTTATACCCCGCCCATCTGGCTGGGTTTCCCCAGCCACTTTGGGCGGCTTCCAACAAAATATTAAAATACAATAGTCTATTAAACATTAAAAGCTTGCCTAAACAGGGCTGCCTTCAGACGTCTTCTAAAAGTCTGACATCTGGTGGGAGGGCATTCCACAGGGCGGGTGCCACTACCGAGAAGGCCCTCTGCCTGGTTCCCTGTAACTTGGCTTCTCGCAGCGAGGGAACCGCCAGAAGGGCCTTGGCACTGGACCTCAGTGTTAGGGCAGAACAATGGGGGTGGAGACACTCCTTCAGGTATACTGGACCGAGGCCGTTTAGGGTTGATTGAAAACTCCTAAATATTCTTCTATCGCACTGCCTACTCATATCCAGATTTAGGAAACTGCAACCTCCACATACGCTTAATTTAATCAAATATTCTATAAGAGCAACCTATAACAAATGACTCCTCTGGTAGACATTATAACACTACCTGTAAAGATGGCAATTACAAGTGTGATTAATTTGACAGCTACCGTAGTTGGACAGAAAGCTTTCACAATGACGATGCCTGTATTAAGTATCTCATTGGTTCAGGGTTTTGAATGACACCAAGCATTCAAGTTTTCAGTTGACTTTCACAGGGGGGTGCCATTTTTAAAAATGATCCTTGGCACTAAGGGCAGGTTGGCTGCATCTGGTAAACCTTGTCCAGATAAAATTCTGGGGTTTTTATTACAGCAGAAGTGGGAACCTTTGGCCTTCCAAATGTTGCTGTACTACAAGTGTCATCAGCCCTAGCAAGCATGGCCAGTGATGATGGAGGTTGTAATTCAGTAACATGTAGAGAGCCAAAGGTTTCCCATACCTGTTATGCAGGAAGAAAAGAATTTTGTGTAAAGAAAAAAAGTAGAAAATTATCCATCCTTTCTCTGATATCTGCTATTTGAGGATCTCTTATCATGTTAAAGCAAACTTCTGTAAGGTGCATTGCCATATGCTGAATCATGTCCTTTCAGGTCCAGGATGTAGGATCAGAATATGTAGTATGCTTGCATCCCACCATTTTTCAAATAACCAGTTTTAACCTCACAGTTGTCACCTTCTATGATGTATGCTAGGCTAAGCAATAATAACTAATGCGACTCTCCATAGCTGAACAGGGATTTTAATCTACACCCAAGCCCAACACTTCAGCAATTGTACCACATGGGTTCTTGAGCATATCTTGGATGGTATGGGATTGTTGTGAAGTTGTTATATACTTGCTGCATCACACACACACACACACACACACAGAGAGAGAGAGAGAGAGAGAGAGAGAGAGAGAGAGAGAGAGAGTCCAAAGGATGCACCCAAAAGCACTGTGACAAGAAGAAAAATAGCAACAAGCTCTGTACCACAAACACCTGTGTAAGAGTTCTGAAAATCCTATTAGAGGTGGGTCTTCTTGGTAGCAGTTCTCATTCTTTATTGCTTTAGAGAAGCTACAGCCTTTTGCCAAGCAGACGAACATATGTGGGTTTAGCTTCATTTTTTGTATGCAGTGCTGTAACTTAGGCCTGCACAATTTGTGACCTACCAGCCTGAATGAAGTCCACCAGCCAAGAGGGGCTCAACAAACCTTTTGGTTCCCTACCTGCCTGGTATTGCAAAAGAAGGGAGTGCAAGTATCTGGCAGGTCGTTTTAGCTTGGTGGGTCACATGTTGTACAGGCTTGCTCTAGCATTAAACATTCCTTCCCTGAACTGAAGATGACTTCATAGATGGAAGAGCTTTTTTGGATCCAACCCCATATTAACTATGCCATTGTGCAATCTGGTCTCCATGGTTACATAGTGGTTTGGTACATCTACCGGTAGTGATGCAGTAATCACAATGCTATTCCAGATCATCTTTTGCCAGCTGGGTCATGTGAATCTGCCATGAAATAAAAGTGCTAGATTCCAACAATGTGTAACAATGTAGAAATCAAACATATTCAGGACTTGTCCAACAATCTCTTATTCAACCTTACGGACAAACACAGGATAATTCAATGACTGCTAGTGAGGCATCAAAGAAACTGACTTCCTTTCAAGCCAACTTTAGCTTTGCATGCTGTTATACCACCACCAAGTCACCTCTGTGGAGTTTGTACTGTCTTTTTCTTTCAACTTACACTTTCATCGTGCACAGGAGAACTGCCATATCTTGAACTCTGAGTCTGTTAAGGAAAGTTTGGGTTCATCATTCTTTTTTTGTAAATTCTAAAAAGTTTTTATCAGAACATAATGCAGAGCAAAGCCTAGAAATTACTAATCTCAGGTGCAGCAGGGTAGCAAAAGGAAATACCCAGGTGGAGTCTAGTGAAAGTGGAATTTCAGGTTATAAATTAATAGTCTGGGGCTTGACCCTAAAACATCATTTGGTCCATTTTTCTAGTGCTGGCAGTCTACAAAACCATTTTTTCTGTGTTTTGATTACTGAGTCTTAGTTCTCTATGTTTTTACAGTGGTGAAGGGTTTTACACCAAAATTCAAGCCACATTTAGACTATCATATATCAGCTTAATAAACTGAGATAGTAACAAGCCTCTTGGCCAATTCTGGTGGAATCTATACACATATAAATACCGTTCTGAAAATGTGTTTTTTAAAAATACATTGACTTTTCCATAAGACTCACCATTGCCATCTAGTGGCACATTGTATATTGCACTTAAAACATTTTATTTGTGACTGAACAAAAAAAAAAGTTGAGTCCTCTGTCTTTTGCACAAATGAGCAAGAAGTCTTCCATTAACTATAGCTTCTTGTTTCATCTGTGTTGGGATACTATGGTTAACAGCGTCAGAACAAGTCAAGATGTTAAGTGATGTTTGATGTTGACTAAATATCCATCCTGTCTTTTTCTGAAACTGTTAACCGTAGTTTCCAGGTTTGAATGAAACAGGAAAATATAGTTAAAGCAAAGAGATCACATGTGTAGCCAAGAGGCTTGATCATATCTCCATTTATTAAGCCAAAATATGATTGTTCAGACAGACCCAGTGTATGTTATGTCCAAGACAGCATATCTGAGCTCCTTTGGAAGAGCGGAATATAAATCTAATAAATTGAAAAAAGAAAGATAACTAGCCTCCAACTTTGTGGGCTAGAAGACATTTTCCTGAGAAAACTAAGTAATACTGTTGCACTATTACAAGGTGTATCAACTACTAAGGTATTCCACGATAAAAGGCACTCTTATTGCCATTTTAAAACATTCCTGTTTACCTAGGCATTTGACGGCTGAAATATATTGTTCCTAGAAACCTTGACATTATTTAGTTGTGCGCAGTTGTCTGTTCTTTAATTTTTTTAAAAAATATTGTTTTTGTTGTTTTGATGTTTGCTTTCCCGAGTGAAATTTATGATTTAATAAATAAATAAAATAAGGACAGGCACAGAAAGTGCATTATATGTGTATGCCTTGAAACAGCACCCACAAAGTGAGGCCTATGAGACTGGTTTGTGTAACAGGCATGATTCTAAATCGAGGTACTGGCCTCAGATGCTTCGACACTTTCTGTATCCATTGTGATTTCAATAATGGCGATACAGTATTATTACTTTAAAGGGAAGCAAGGCAGGAATGAATTCCAAAGAGCTCTAATAAGATTTTAGCTCATGATGGATACAAATACTCAGTCATAATGTTATACAAACTCTGAAGGAATGGAGCTCCAGGAAAAACTCTAGCTAAGAAGCCACAGAACTAGTTCCATGATTGGTATAACTCACCTGACCATTAAAAACAGACCAGAGAATGTAGATCTGGAGCCAAAGGATGTCTCAAGGAATAACTAGGAGAACTGTGAAGTTATTAATCCACCTAAGTATGTTCCTGGTTCAAAACCAGCCTATGACCATGTTAGTCATGTGATATCCATGCTACCATTAGCATAAAACAACTACTACGCAAGTTAATACCAGAAAGAAGCCAAAAACTATTTACTGTTACTATTTACATTGCTTCATAGCAGGATCTACTATCATAACACACATTAAGCACACTAAGAATGTTTTCTGTGCTCCACTGCTGGGTAGGTGATTCTATGCAATCAGCAATCAGATTATACAAAAAGGCATTGCTCCATAAAAAGCAAGGGTGAGCAAGGCAGAAGCAGAAGATAGCTAGAGGTCCTTAGAAATAAATGCAGCCAAAACAACATTCCTGAAGGAAAGTGAACAATGATTAAATGCACCACAGCAATCATACAAGCAGTAGGCAGCCAAAGCCTCTGTCTTTTCTCATTCATCAGATACAACGGTGTAAGAGAAGCTGTGGGGAGTTTGCAAATAGGAATACAACCATAACATGTATGAACTATACTAAAAGCGTATGTGCTACAATCAAAGACCAACCTTTCGCTACCAGCATTATTTATTTTTCGGTAACTTTTTGCTTTATTGGCCAATCAGATCCTCTGTGTTCATTTCTGAACAAGAAGATTAACTGGTTGGTTTCCACTAGGTGGCACTATGTGAAAACATTTTCCATAATAAGATCTGACAGTAGTAGTTCAAAGACTGAAATATTAAATTCAGCGATCAAACACTTTACAAGAGATAGAGCTTTAAAGGATTTGAATGCTAAGTTGTGGGTTGTTATCCAAATTAACTTTTGTGCCAGCACTGGTGTGTGTGTGGAGAGGAGTGAGTCTCTCATTACGGAGTCCAAGACTGGGTAGGGAATCAAAACAAAGAAAGGACACAAGCTGTAGCTTGGAAGAAATGGACGAGGTAAGTGAGTGCATCCAATCCTTGAAAAAAAAGCTCTGACTAGTTATGCTTATGTGCACAAATAAATAATAATAATAATAATAATAATAATAATAATAATAATAATAATAATTTTTTTATTTGTACCCCGCCCATCTGGCCGGGTCTCCCCAGCCACTCTGGGCGGCTTCCAACAGACACAAATACATTAAAATATCACAGGTTAAAAGCTTCCCTAAATAGGGCTGCCTTGAGGTATCTTCTGAATGTCAGATAGTTGTTTATCTCCTTAACCTCTGCTGGGAGGGCGTTCCACAGGGCGGGCGCCACTACCGAGAAGGCCCTTTGCCTGGTTCCCTGTAGCTTTGCTTCTCGCAGTGAGGGAACCGCCAGAAGGCCCTCGGCGCTGGATCTCAGTGTCCGGGCTGAACGGTGGGGGTGGAGACGCTCCTTCAGGTATACAGGACTGAGGCCGTTTAGGGCTTTAAAGGTCAGCACCAACACTTTGAATTGTGCTCGGAAACGTACAAAATAAATAATATTCCTGGCTGGCCTAGCTGTCAACTTAGCAGCAACAATGCCTCTGGTCTCTATTCCATACATTACGGAAAAAGACAAAGAAGATGGCAAAGCAGTTTCAAAGCTTAGAAGAGAACAGGTTTTGTAGCTGATCTGTTGTTCTTGCAGCTATCCTCTGACAACTGTCACATTTCAGAGAAAGTTGAACACAGGCAGGGTGCTTCCAGAGTAACTGCTATTTGTTCATTTGGGAACCTTCCTTCCATAATGGAATCCAAGGAAATGTATGTGTGGTTCCCAGTCACCAATTCAGACACCGACTGCTTGGCTTCAGACCATACTCTAGTGCAGGGGTCCCCAAACTAAGGCCCGCGGGCTGGATAAGGCCCGAGGGACTTGTTTATCCGGCCCGCGGCAACCCCCAACGCCCGCTGCCGCCACCCGCTCTTACTGGCGCTGCACTGCGCGGCTGCCCACTTCCGGGTCGGAGGAACACTGGAAATAGCTTGTGCGCATGCGCAAGCGTTATTTCCGGTGCACATCTGGGTCAGAGGAGGCCCATGCACATGCACACAAGCTATTTCCGGTGCTCCTCCGACCCGGAAGTGCACTGGAAACAGCGTGTGTGCACGCATATGGGCGCGCGCTCCCCTACCCTCCGGCCCACTGCGCGATCGGTGCTGGACACACCGGCCCGAGGTGCGGTAATTTTGCTGACCCCTGCGTCTAGTGCAACCCAAATATTGTTCTTCTGTCATAGGCTACATGCAAAAAACTATAATTGACCAGAGGAGGATTTAGGGGAGCACAACCAGTTCGCCCGCACTGGGTACCAAGTCAGAATCCTGAACTTCTGATCATACTTTTCCAGTCTTCAAGCTATTATTGGGGGGGGGGGGCTGTTGTCCATCACAGCACAGAAACAAAGAATGCAGTTAATGCAGGGGCGGGGGGGGGAATGGAGCAAAGCTGAAGTGACTTGTCAAGTCACATGAATAAATAGTCTTAAATGAGGAGAGATTTTCTGTGTAAATATTTTTTATTCACACATCAGTTTGACATCATCTTTCATTATTGATTTTGCTTTGCAAATATTTACCAGGCTGCTTTTTAGGGAAATGCATAAGGAAAGTTGCCCTCTCCAAAGGTATTTACATAGACCTTTGTTTTTTCCACTGCGCAGAAGCTATTGAGGATAATGTTTCTTAAGAACAGGACATGCAAGTCTTGCACTTGTGAACATTTTGGATCTAATTCTAATTCTAATATATGGATGTTGCTGTGCACTTCTGAAGTCATTGTAGTTTCCATTTGGAAACACTATTCTCTCTCTCCCCCTGCATCTGGCAAATTAGTGCTGATTTTGATTACAGTGGTACCTCGGGTTAAGAACTTAATTTGTTCTGGAGGTCCGCTCTTAACCTGAAACTGTTCTTAACCTGAGGTACCACTTTAGCTGTTCTCATCCTGAAGCAAAGTTCTTAACCCGAGGTACTATTTCTGGGTTAGCGGAGTCTGTAACCTGAAGCATCGGTAACCCGAGGTACCACTGTACTATGTTTTTCTCCATTGAGGAAAAGTAGAGACAGTGGCTTACATAAGACCGGATACAGCACAATCCTATGATTGTTAATCAGAGATAAGTCCCCTTGTGTTCAATGGGTCTTACTCTTAGGCAGATGTGTATGGGACTGCAGCCTTAGTGATTTTTTTGGAAGAGGCAAATTTTAACCATGACTTCCTGGTTCACAGCTCAGTTCCTTAGCAATTACGCCATACAACTTTCTGAGCTCTTTCTTCCCTCTCCTACCTGTTCTCTGCTGACAATGACACACACACTGCTCTATTCTAGCACAGCTCTATTTCCTTATCTTCAGATGGCTACTGAATTTAGACAGATTGGATCTCATGATCAGACCCTACTTGCTTATCAACCTGAATAATAATAATAACAACAATAATCTGTATATTTATCTCTGCCTCTCTCTCATACAGACATACATATTTTTTGTTATTATCTGCTCTATTGAATATTTCAATTCAGAGCAGGAAACAATAAAATAAAGTAATATAAATATACAGAAAAAGATAACGTACAACAATGACAGGATGCATAAAAGGCTACTCCAATAAATAGCATAAATATCTTACCAACTCTTTGGTTTATGATGATAAAGCAAACAAAGTTAAATAGCAGTGAGGATCAACAGCACTGATCCTACATTTTTACCTGGCTCTAACCTTTACTGCAACTAAAGGTCAACATGGACTTTGCTGTCACTTATACTGCACAATGCATAAACTAACATTTAGAGGCATGTCCTGCTTCACTGAATAAATAAAATGCTTAAAAGAAACATGTGAATACAAGATGTAGATGAAGAAATCACTTGCCAAAGGCTACCCAACTCTTTTCATAGTAGAACTGGGAAGAAAAAAACCCTCTTAGTCAAGTACCTTCTCGATTGTATTATTCCATTTTCTAGTATTTGCATAAAGCAGCCATGATGTTCTATCTCCACTGCCAGAAGTGCTATGACTCTAAATACCAGTTGCTGGAATGCTGTTGTGCTCATGTCCTGCTTATGGCATCCCATAGGCAACTGAAATTACTGAGCTCTTTTTGACTTTGCATAATCAGGACTTTGCATAGTCAGCTTTTTTATTATTTACTCTGTATTTAAAAAACAAAGGCAAAAATCTGGAATCATACAATTGTAGAGTTGTAAGAGACCACAAGGGTCATCTAGTCCAACCGCCTGCAATGCAGGACTTTTTTGCCCATTGTGGGGCTTGAACCCATCACTCTGAAATGAAGAGTCTCATGGTAAACCAACTTAGCTATCCTGGAAGCTCAAACCTGAATGGGGTTACTAAATTAAATATATGCCTTTGTTTCCAGGGTCAGTAGATCTGTGTGTTTTAGCATAGCTCAGCTCATACTCTTTGGGTCTTGACTTATCCACTCCTGGAATACAACCCTTAAGTAAAAAAAGGGTGCCACTCCTACTGAAATTAGTACCCATTTGGTCCCACAAAAGCTCCTGAACTCCTGATGTACGCCTTCTGTTTCAAAATCACATGCTATTAGATAGAACCACTGTGCTTGCTTCATACATGCATTTGGTAACTGCCATGCTTCTACAAGGAAAAGGGGGCTGTAAGCTAAATGTGGTCCTTGCAGCTAAAGGCGTTAATTAAAAAGGTAAGCAACAAAGAGGAGCCACATGCTTTCTCGTTGCAGAAGCCCTCATGCTGCAAAACAAAAAACGCCATCATTTTTTTTAAGGCCAGAGAGATGTGGAATGTTTGCACAGATCACCAAGAGGAGCATCAAGTTTATACATCAGGCAGAAGCTAAGCTGGCTTTTAAAAACAGTGCACATAAGTGAATAGGTGAACCCCAGTTCATTACCTCTCCAAGACTCTGCCTCTCCTGTCTCTCCTCGTAGGCGGAAGTGTAGAAGGGCTCATAAGTAATTAGGTCTGGACGCTCAATGTCATAAATGGCCTTGACTTTGGGAATGGCTGCTAAATCCTTATAATCAAGGATCTCATTGTCTACTTTTGCCTGAAGGTCAAAGACAGAAGATAAATTAAACACACAAACTTGTAGATTTTTTAAAAAATATACAGTTCATTATTTAGGGACTTTGCTTATATAGTAGGCTTAAAGAAAAACCTCATAGCCGGTCTATTATTTTTCACGGAAGCTACTCTTTTTTCCTTTGGCCTTATGCATTTTTTTCAACAGGGTGGACCTTTTTTTTTTTGCCATTAAAGCCTAGACTTGGCAATACATCAGTCCCAGTCTGCTATGAAGTCTAAATTCAGCTCTGCCAGTAACTCAGTGGGTAGCCTTTGGGCAGCAACACCCTTATTTTGGATATAGCATTCCTATCAGGAAAACATGCCATACATAAACCAGCTCCTGCCAATGTCTATGTCAAGGAGATGTTGAGAATACGAGGGGCAAAATCCTGTTAGAAAAGTTGTGGTTGATTTTTATTTGTTGCATTTAATTACATTTCTATCCCACTCATCCCTGAGAATTCAAAGAAACCTGCATTAAAAAAATTAAAATATATAAAATGATTTATTTGCAAAATATTGTTGCAAGTCAGTTTCTAAGTGTTTAACTAAAAATGATTCCACACTGGCTAATAAATGTTCTTCCTTAATAAAAGAAAGGAACAAAACAAATTGTGTCTACAACCAACTATGAATTGGGTTTTGCTGCATCTCCCTTGGGAGTGAGCTCTGTGTAACCATAGGATTTACTTTGTGCCTGTCCTCATTTTGCCCAGCAAACATGGATAAAATGATGAAGTCTCACAAGTTGTTATAAAAACCTCGTGGAAATGGGCGTATCTTAAGCACACCAGGCCCATTTCAGGATTTACAAGTCCTTCTTCACACATGGTGCATCTTGATAACTTCAGCACACTAAAGTATCCATTTAAATGTAAGCCAAAATTTTATATTCCATAAATAATTGTTTGTAAATTCACTTAATCTACGTTCCCCATAAATAATATATGAAACACTGTGACACATTAAGATGCATCCTGATTACAAGAGTACAACAAGAAGCGGAGCCTCCAACAAAATGCTGTGTGGGTTGTTGGGTGAGTTTAGTGCCCCACACAACCCCCACATTTCTTCCTCTCACTTCCCAGGAGTCATTCTGCGTCTCTTTCCTCCTGTGTCTCCCATTTCACACCTGCCCTTTCACCCTCCAACTTCCTTTGTCAGTTGTCGTGCCATTTCTCTATGTCTAAAACTCTCTTCCCTCCCTCAGTCTACCTCTTTCCCCATCCAACTTCATCATCCCTCCTCCATCTTCTCCTATCTCCTGCTTCCTACACCTAGCTGCATCTTCTCCTACCCCCTTTGGTTTATTCACCTCACACACACCCAGTTCCAGTTTCTGCTTTGTGTAATAACACAAAGCAGAAACTGGAACTGGGTGTGTGTGAGGTGAATAAACCAAAGGGGGTAGGCTCAACACCTTCCACCCGAAGCTGTCTCAGATCCAGCCCCCTACATTCTCATGTCTTTTCATTAATCTCTTTCCTCCTCCTTCTCCTTTTCCTGCATTCGCCTTCAAGCAAACTTTGCCAGGAAGCCTGCTGTGTACTCCCTGATTCCAACATGTTTTTATGGCAGTAGACTGGGTGACTCAGGCACGCACTGTTTTAGCACTGAGGAAGGAAATGCCTCCTTTGTACATAGGTGGTACCATTTTGGCTGCATAAAGACCAACACACATTCCATGAAGTTGGAATATAGAAGTAGTCAATGCATAGTAAGTATGTTTAGGATTGCAGCCTAATAGCACAGTTCTATGTCTGCTTTCTGGGGATGCGGGTGGCGTTGTGGTGTAAACCACTGAGTCTAGAGCTTGCCGATCAGAAGGTGAGCTCCCGTTGTTTGGTCCCAGCTCCTGCCAACCTAGCAGTTCGAAAGCACATCAAGTGCAAGTAGATAAATAGGTACCGCTCCGGTGGGAAGGTAAACGGCGTTTCCGTGCGCTGCTCTGGTTCGCCAGAAGCGGCTTAGTCATGCTGGCCACATGACCTGGAAGCTGTCTGCGGACAAACGCCGGCTCCCTCGGCCTATAGAGCGAGATGAGCGTGCATCCCCAGAGTCGTCCACCACTGGACCTAATGGTCAGGGGTACCTTTACCTTTACCTTTATGTCTGCTTTCTAGTACATCCCGCTATGTTCAGTTGGGCTTATTCCCAGGTAAGGGCCCCTCCAGATGTCCTTTTTATTGTGCCTTCATGAATCAGCTTTCAATGAAGTTTGTGCCTACTTCACTTCTGATCAGCGCACGCCCTGTAACTTCCTTCTGGAAACCCTTAAGTTCTCAGACCACAAATATTCCAGTTTATTTCTTGCTCTGTTTTTGTTGCACTATAGCTCACAAGTGCTGCTCCACACAGCAATAAGCCAGTAACACTGCGGAAGTAGCACAGAACAACTAATAAAACAGAATGATACATGGACAGTATAAATTCACAATTAATGCACTATTATTGCATCAATGACAGCTATTGAAAATGCACCTGCCTCAAAAGGTCCTAAGTGTGAATAAAATTACAGCTTTAGGTTTCAACACTCTACATATTTTTCTGGGAGTAAGCCCCAATGAACACAGTGAGCTTACTGCATGCACAACATTCATATGGTTGTGAGGCTATTGTTACAACACCATAGAATGGAAAGAAGAGTGCCAACTTCTTAAGGTTCATTTGTCTGATTTTAAGTGGAAGAGGGGGAGAGATTAAATGGCTGGGATAATCCAAAACATTTTGGGGGGAGGGAATCAAATATCTGGATAAATGGGAGTAACTGCTGAATATTACTATTCATGAAGCTATCAGTAAAAATAATGTTCATTCTTTTTGTCTTTTTTTCTGTCATAGCACAGGCTTACTAAAGCTAGTGGCTAAAAGTATGTTACAAAGAGATGTGCATGCTACTATGTCTTCCTCAAACTTGTTTTGGAATAATTTCTAGCCATAACTGAAATGAGTCTGTGCAACTACAACTTTTAAAAGCCACTTTTGTTGAAGCCCAAGCATTCATGTCTGAACATTTTAAAGCTACTGCTGTTAAGACAAGACATTTTAATTATTCCCTTGTGCATTGGAATAATATATAAAAGTTCCCTAGAACTGCAGATTAGAGGCTATGCAATGTAATGAGGAGCTGACTCCAAATTTGCTGAAGGCTCTGAATCCACCCATTTGAATATGCTGGCTTCACGCCAAAGTGTGCTCTGTAGTTTGAAACTAGCAGTTCATAAAGAGTCCTGATTTAGCCATGTGCCCCAGTTGATATGAACAGAAAGTCCTCTGTCAACTTTACTAGCTACCATAGTGTATGCCAGACTGTTTCCGCAAATCACAGATCTATGGGTCAGTTGCTATCCACTCCATATGTTTAAAGCACATCCAACACACATTTAAAATCTCCATAAAGAATTGTGGGGAGCATAACTTCTTAGCAGTGCTGGGAATTGTTGCTCTATGAGGGGGAAACGACTCCTGCTATATATTTCAGCACACAAGCTTGGTGTGACATCCCATGCACGTAAAGAAAGTCTTCAAGCCATATTTCTTCTCAGCCACTCAATAAAGAATAGAATGGAATCTGTCAGTTTCCATTTTTACTCAAAGCATATTGTTGGCAATACCTACCACTGGATCAATAACCCGGAAAGTAACATTTCAAAGGCTTTGAAAGACATGCATTTCTGGCTGAGGTTTCGAGCCTGCGTGGTGAAAACTCTGGACTTTTCATCTCACAGGTGACAAATCCCAGCTGCTACTTCTCCATAAGGTATCATTAATAAATAAAAAGGTAAGACAAAATTATACTTACATAGATTGAATGGCCTGGTGAGCCAGGTATACTGGATCCAGGCCTAGAATAAATACTTTCCGAAGATGTTCTTGTAGGCTGTAACAACAACAGCAACAAAAAAAATAAGCTGCAAAGGCGTTGCTGCATTATATATCCTATTTGAAACACAGAAAAAGTAGTTTTTCAAAAGACCATGTCAACATTTTTTCAATGAAAACCGTAATGTTTTCATCTGGATCTTGTGAAGCAGGCTGGGTTTCTTTTGTGAAGGGGGGTTCTGCATTTTGTTGACAGGCAAGAGCTTTCTAGGCATACACAACTAGCAAGGGTAACAGCATAAAACACCAAACCACCAGAATACTATCCTTGTCTATAGTTGGGAATGTTGTTGTTTGAAAGTGTTGGCAGTTAGCTAAAATTTGTGGTTAGGGTCCAGAACCTGCCTGCAATAGCACATGTTCCACCTAACATCCCTGACATCAGGGACAGGGAACCTATGGCCCCTCAGATGTTGTTGGATTACAACTCCTACCATCCCTAACCACCGGCAATGCTGGCTAGGACTGATGGGAGTTAAGAGTTCAGCAACTTAGTTCAGCCACGGGTTCCCCATCTCAGTCTTAGATGAATGCATAACACAACAGACATCACACCACTATAGGGATACGATGGTTTCAAAGGTTTCAGTGGTCTAGCTATGATCTGGTAACCTTGTTTAGATTATTGCAATGAGGCTGCCTTTAAAGATGGTTCAGAAATTTCAGCTGGCTCATAATACTAGTCCTTGCCCACTTGCAGTGACTTGCAGTGTGTTTCCAGGCTCGTTTCAGGGTGCCAATTTTTTTAACTACAACATCTTACACACCTTGGGATCCTAGTAGCTAATGGAATATGTGTCCTAACACTGTATCACTTAACCTTTACATTAAGGAGGAATCATTGCAGATATAGCAGCAACGTGGACAGCTGCAACACGTAAAAGAAATAGCCCACATTGATACAACTTTGGGAAAGTTACAGGCTATTGGTAATTTGGTGTTATGGTTTTAAATATACCCCTTTCAGACTTTTGTGGGTGAGCTGAGAGCTTGTTTGGCTCAGCACCTGGAGGCTGAGAAGAAGGGTGTGTCAGAAGGAAAATGAATTGATATTTATTTATATATATTAGTAACTTTGTATTACTGTAACATTTTTATATGTAACTTGTGTATTTTTGTAATATGTTGTTTCAGTCGTCTATTATTGTTTTGGTTTTTTGTACACCACTTAGAGATAGTTCTAACTGGTATAGAAATTAAAATCAATCCATCAGTCAATCAATACTACAGTCTTCAAAGGGCCAAAAGCTATATAGAGGGCAACTCTACCATGTCTCCTGCTAGTGTCCATACATCCTCCCTCCCCCTAAAAGCTTCCAAGTGTCAGTGTTTATCCCTCTTTCCTACGCTAATTGTTATTTGCACCACATAGATTGTATATTTGTGGTTAAGATCACATGCCATGAACTAGGAAGCTAGAATAATGAAAGGCAACACGTAGACCAATAAACGGTAAAGGCACTAATTCATTCAACATAACAAACACATGATAACATCAGAATCTCCAAAGATAAAGTGTGTCATATAGTCTTTTTTAGCAACAACTGCAATAATATTCTTCTGGCAATGCAGTAAAAAGTCTTTAGATGCACATCGATACACGTAGATACACGTGGAATGGTGCCAAGGCGATCAAAAGGACAGTGATCAGTGGCAGTGGTACATAGGTTTATGACCACTGCTCCATAGAAGTCTATTCTTTTCACTGAAGTGGTATGTATTTGGTTTTTATTTCTGTGTTAAATTTACATCATATGTTTTGTAAATGATTTTGGTTACCAGTACTCATGCATATGCGGGTCATTGTTGCTGTTCTTTTTGTAGCTACTGCTGAGGAAGATTCATTCGAAACAGTGCTATTATCCGATCACTGTCCTTTCGATCGCCTTGGCACCATTCCACGTGTATCGACATGCATCTAAAGACTTTTTACTGCATTGCCAGAAGAATATTATAGCAGTTGTTGCTAAAAAGACTATATGACACACTTTATCTTTGGAGATTCTGATGTTATCATGTGTTTGTTATGTCGAATGAATTAGTGCCTTTACCGTTTATTGGTCTACGTGTTGCCTTTCATTATTCTAGTTTCAGAGTTTGCAACACAGGGGTTAATTGGTTGTTGACATGAACTAGGAAGCTGCAGATTCAAATTGAAGCCCACTCATGAATTTCCTGAACTTAAGTCTGTGTACATAGGAGCAAGTTTTGTTGTATTTTGGGAGCTAGGCTTCCTCCTGGATAAAATGTGCACAGGGCAGCAGCCTGAGCTCTTCTAATGGCAAAACAAGTTTAAGCAATATAAAAATGGAAGGATAATTGTGGTTTAACTGAGCAACAAATAATTGTGAATGTGATATTATTTCACTTTTCAAGAGCAATAGTCAGTATGGATCCTTTTCTTAGTCAAGCTAAATTTATTTTTTTATTTCATAAAATTTATATACTACAAGCATGCAAAACCAACCAACCAACCAAACAGAACGAACATTGAGAGTGTCTATTCAACCATAGCAAAATCAAAATAAAGCATAGCAATATATATAAGTTTTGCAAAAATATGTCAAATAAATGAAAAGTTAATTACTCCAAATGAAAGATCAACATGCATGAATAGAATTAAAAAGAAATGCAAAGCATCCAGCTAAGCTGTTATGGCAATGAGGATTTATCTTCAAAGGAAATTAAGTACTTCCCTCCAACTACCCAATTGTGAGCTTTGTAGATACAAAACTAAGAACATCCTTAAATATTTTGGAGGCTTGGGGGGGGGGGCAGTTTGACAATGTCAGGGTAATTCAGTTTGCATCCTCTTTCCCCAGTACTGCTGCTCTTCCATCCAGTACCTTTTATTTTTCTGGCTGGGTTTTTTTCTTCTCTAGCAATCCAAGCCAATCAAGGGCCACTTGGGAAATACAATAACTTCACAGTACCATTTAGTCAATTGGATTTGGCAAGCAGTTGATGACATCACTGAGGGCATATGAAGCCAGTGCTTGGTATGGGGAGAGAATGTCTCCTCTGCCAAGCCAACTGCCATACCTTGGCAACACAGCCTCTCATCTGAACCTGGATCGAAATGTCAATGCTGTCTCTCCACATTACTGTAAACATAATGGGGTGCACATCTGAATACGTATTCTCATCTAGAATATGGCACAGTCAGGGGTTGATCAGGATTAAGAAGAATCAGCCCTGTTGTCTTAGCAATGAAGACATCTTGTCTCCCCCAGCAAACAATTCCTTGCCCTTTCAAGACTACAAGAAATCATTAAAAGGGGATACAGTGGTGCTTGGCCTCCTTCTGCCTTTTAATTAAACTCTTTGTGAACTTGTCCTTGTCTCTCACTAGCCAACAACCAAGGCCAAAGAACAGAGATTGCACCCTGGATGGAAGCACGCAGTACGCCCTCCAGACCAGATCACAAATATTTCCAGAGTGAGAAGACAAAAAGCAAGGCTAGTAGAATTTCCTTATCTTTTAGAAGAGATTTCCAGTAACAGACCCTTCAGCCTTTCTGTCGGAAGTCCAGTTCCCAGCTTTATACTATCACTTCTTTATTTCTTTTTCATTTATCACATTTTTATCTTCCCTGTCTTCCAGTGAGCTCAAGGTAGGGCACATAGCTCTCCCGCTTTATCCTCACAAGAGCCCAGTGAGCTGAGTTAGGCTGAGAGACAGTGACTGGCCCAAGGTCACCCAGTTAGTTTCATGGCTGAGTGTGGATTTCAACCCATGTCTCCTAGGCCCCAATCCAACACTCCAACCACTACAACATACTGGCCTGTTTCACAATTGGTAAGCAAAACAGGTGTGCTGAGTTGTTGTCTTTAAAATGGGATGCATTTAAATGTGGGGCTAGAAAAGTTGTTATCGTTTATTTATAAAATAGTTATATACCACTGTATTATAAAAATGTATCACAGTGGTTTACAACATAATGTGGTTGGGTACATGATAATGCCAAGGTCGTGGCATGATAGATGGGTAGATGATAATGCAAAGGTATGGGACAGTTGCATATTCATACATCACCGGCAGTTGGACCAGATGATCCAACTCTTTAAAAATTCTATGAAAATACCACCACCAAGCAGAACGGAATGATCCTCAGACTCAGTAATCTGGCCACAGCTCAGTGCTTGCTTTCTGCTCAGAGGCAGACATATCAGCAACACCATTTTGTACTTGTAAGGGGGTAGAGAGGCATCATTAGTGCCTCATGTTTTGTGCATTATACAAACCTAGATTTGGTATGTACTTTATTATTAAGCTTTCATGTGGAATGATTACGGTCAAAACATTTCAAAAATACTAATAAAGCTGTGGCCTTGTTTTTCTTTTCTTCTACTTGGCCACTGTTTTCTTCCTTGGTCCACCCCTCTGTTTATCACAATTCAACTTTGGTCCCTTACGAGCTTTCTGTTATTTTGACCTTTAGCAAAATGACTGTCTGTAGCTCTGCCATTCAGCATCCCTCAACTTGATCTCATTTGGCTGTTATCATTTTGCATCCATGTGAAAACCTTTAGCTTAGCTGACATATTTCTGAACAGCCAGGCTTTTACATTTAACCTCCTTCTCTATAATTATCAGCTTTCTACATTAATCCTACAATTGCCACCTCTCTGCACAGATTTACAACTCTTTGTTTGAAGAGACAACTTGTATTTTAGGACCATTTCCTTAGTTTTAACAATTATACTTATTCAGACCCTCTCCTTCAACCCTGTGGCTCTTTATTACTGAAGGGGTTTTTAAACAATGTTTTTCCAAGTGTTTCCAAATTACCAGATACTCTGAAATTCATCAAGATTTTGCACTTTCCCCCAAAGACTGCTATCCATCCGAAGAGGATACATTGCAATTGCTGTAAAACAATCATTTGTTTTGTTTGGCTTATTTCCCAGTCTTTGAACATGAAGACTACATTTGCTGCCATGCTGTCTTCTCAACTATGTCTCTCAACTCTGCAACCCTATGAATACTTATTAGGGAAATTACTTAGAAGGAACCTCTTGGAATGAAAGTAACCTGTTTGTAGGTCAAAACACCAATCAAGGGATTTAACACCTCAACCTATGCTGAAATTCTGCCTTAATTTCAGGTGTAATAAGTACTGCAGAACTTATGTTCAACCCCCCCCCCCCAAGTTAATGTTGTCAATTCAATAAACCACAGCTGACTTGCATAATTTGGGGCAGGCGGACATTTGTTTTAGGCAGACTGGTATATGAAAGATGCCAATGGCCCAGGGAGTTTAATCATCAAAGTACAGCTTGAACACTGCTCATGTTGATTGTTCCTCTCTAAATATATGTTATTGCTTTATGTTTGTTTCTTGCATCAACCTATGAGACCAAAGCAAAAGTATAGTCATGTTCCTTTTGCATTAAGGGCATATTGTGCCATGTGCTGCTATGGTTGCAGCAAGTCGATTATAGCATATACTCTATGAAAACCACACTCTCCCCCAAAATGTATTTCCCTTGTTATTTGGGTGGGTTCACATCTTAATTAAAAGCGCCTCTGCTTTGCCTTGACATTAGTTTTGCCATGCACTGCACATAATATGGACAGATAACTTCTTAAAGCACCAGAGTCATCCACATCATCCTGACACAGTGATGTGATGGTGGCCCATTTCTACATTACAGATGTTCAAGTCATGCTCTATGGAAAAGTATGGGGTAAGTACACCATATCTGGAAGAATCCCTTGAACATCAAGTCAACTGGATGCACTACTATAAGGTATAAGGACACTGTTCCAGTGCTGCTTACAGTACCTGCCTTAGTTTTTTGATGGAGTTCATTATACAAGGTGGTGAAAACAGCTGGAGAAGAAGGGAACAATTTGGTTTTGGTTTGCAAAGTTATTCTACAGTCATTTAACATTGCTAGAAACAGTTCAAAATAATAGCTCCATGGAAACAAAATTAAGATGCAGTGCGGATCATATTCATTTTAATTAAAATTTTAGGGCACTTCTCAGATAAGTTGTCATTGGCTGTTTTCAAATGTCATGCTAAGCCATGGTTTAGTATTATGAGAATCAGTTGCAGAAAGCTCATGTACTCCCCTCTTCCACTACAATACAGCTACAAGGACCATTTTAGATTAACCACAGTTTAGCATTTCCTCTGAGCTCTTAACTGTTATTAAGTTATAGTCAGTTGAAACAAGCAGGATTAAAAACCTATAGTTTGAAGATGGCTTGGTTCAGAAAATCATAGTGAAGATTAACCAGTCTGTCCTTGTTCTAACAACTATATTAAACTGTAGTTCATAAAATGGAAGCAAAAAGTTCCAAACTCCTCATTCTGGCCACAGTGGAGGGGAGTGCACATGAGCCTAAGGCTGATAGGTCATCATTACATGTGAATGAGGTCACTGTGTGCAACATCAGCTCTGTTGCTTTAGTGGAGTTCATGGCTGAACTATATGTGACACCATCAAATTTGTAGGCAACCTCCCAGCATATTTCTTAGGGAGATTCAGGTTTTGGCACACTCAAGGGAGGGCTAGGAATGTGTGTTTTTGCAGTTAAATTGCCTTGCCCATGCTGCTTTCTCAAATGCTGGGAACAGCATTTTGAACATATAAATCACCCATTAAAAAGGTTTAAACACTTCCTTCTTCAGTGATGCTGCAATCAATCTTGAACCCTGCATTCACAACACCTACATTTCCCTTAAAAGGGGGGTGGGGAGGAGACAAGAGACCAGTAATAGATTACCTGGCATCTCATATAGTTTGACACTCAGTTCACCATTTAACTCAGTGTCAGGTGCTTATAAAAAGTTACGCTTGTTAGGAATTGGCACAAAGATCTGTGGAACCAGTGGAAACAGCCAATTCTATCAGTATATGCCTTGGGCTTCAGGGATTTTTAAAGAAACCACAGGAGGTGTATAGAAGTTCTGCATGTTAACAATATTGCATTTCCAGTAACTATCATACTTGACTATGTTGGGTTTAATAAATAAATAAATAAAAATACAAAAATTGGGATTGAAATCTCACAACAGATGACTTCTCCCTATTAATCTAGCTGCAAAGAGATGCTAAATATGTGGCTGCTGGAAGGGGTGCTGGCCAGATTGTTGCCATGTGTGCAACCGGATACAGAATTTGCTATGTCTTAACCACCAATTCCTGATAGGCTATGCTGCTGAAGGTAGACTTCCAAAATGAAATGAAGCTTTAGCATATGTATCATGCTTTCCCATCATTTCCACCTGCTATTCCTGTCTCTTATGCTTTTCTTGCCAGGTGCAATAATTTTGAACCTACTGACACTTTTCATTCTCATATACATATAAAAATGAACACCCGATTCACCTGTAGCAGGAGAAAGGAAAGAATACTTAAGGAGATGGATGAACACCAATAATTACGGTAAACACACATGACCAGAGAAAGCTGAAGTACTACCCTTCACTTGTAAAGTGAGGTTCAGCAAAGTCAACAAGGCTGTTTAAAGTTTTCAGTGATCCATTGTTCAAAAACATAAACCAGGTTTCCCCACAACCACTTTAGCTGCACACATACCTTTAATCACTGCATGTTAAATTCAGCAGGCAAAGCTTTCCTATCATTAAAGATGTAGTGACAGGAAAAACTTAATCTGCTACATTTCAGTTTTTCACGTCGCTGTTAAAGGGCACAAGAAGTTCAGAACCTTTGCCAGAGAAGCCAACAAACTGTACTTGTAAAACTGCTCAAGAAACGTTCTTCCAAACAACATGCTTTAAATTTGTAACAGCACAGCAAACTTATTTTTAAAGCCACCACTTTGCCATTTAAAATTTTTAAATGTTTCAGGGTGTACCCAATGTTTGAACCTAATAAAGTGATTTCTTGCAAAATGGCTTTCTAAATTTCCCAGGAAACATCTGGCAAGCTTTGAGAATCTAAGACCGATTGGCGCTTCTACTGCTGAATGTAACCTTAGACAGGAGACTTGATTATAAGCAACCATTTCAGCAATGGCTAAGTAATTGTGATGGGTATAAGCCAGACAAATTGGGCACACAGTCACAAATACAACACCCCAGCTACCTGTGAAACAAAACCACGCCCGTGAAACCACACCATTGGTTCCTTTACACATATATGTTAATTAATTTAACGAGAATGGGGAAAACCCCCATTAAGCTGGTCTTGGGAAACTCCTACAGAGAAAAAATATTCACCAACTGTGGGATATATATAGAGGACCATGCTGTTCCCAGGATGCAAACCAACAATGTCTGGGTATTAGACCTCATGTATTAGACTGCATGTATGTATTAGACCTCATACATGCAAGTGGGGACTTGGGATATTTCATGCATATGAATGCCTGCTTCAATCCTAGCCCAGGAAGTTTGAGGAGAACAGGAAACAGAGGTTGTAGTACTTGTTTTAACATCTCCTCCTTCAAAGTGAAAGGTAAAGGAGAAGAGGAAGGAATATGTTAAGTACTGTGTTGTGGGGTTGGTATGGGTTGCCAACTGGAGTCTGAGTACAAAGCAGGAGTCAAAAGGTGTCCCTTTTGCTCAAAGATGTCTTGGTTTGGATGATTTCTTTCTCTTGAAAGCTGCATGCGATAGAAGCCATTTTTATTCCAGGAGAAGCCATTTTTATTCCAGGAGAAGCCATTTTTATTCCAGGAGATCACTGAATTCTCACCAATCCATAGAGTAGAGAGAAGGCACAGCCTTTTCTCCCTTGAATGTTCTCCACAGAGGTCAAGACTCATGAACATTACTTGTCTATAAGTCTTGTCGTCCAACAGAGAACGTTCAAACAAGGGAATGAAAATACCTTTTATTGAACCGACTTCCACTGATGACAAATGTTATGACAATTGTTTCCTCAGGAAATACATGAATAAAACCCCCCCTGAATAATCAGTATAGAAATCATGCAATGTAGCATTTCCATTATCCAAAATGATAGATTTTTGTAACTTTTGCCATACATGTACATCAGAAACAAAACATCAAAACTCTACTTCTTGTGTGCCGGTTTTTAGGAAACACACAGTATTGAGTGCAGAAATTCAAAATCAAGTGTAATTTGCAAATTCAAAATCAAGTGTACATTTTCTAAAGAAAAAGTAAGTGCTCAAGTGAGGTGATGGTGAAGGAGGAAGTGGTATCAACAGCAGAAGCTGCAAACATGAGTGCAGAAATCAGATATCCTCCCACAGAACTGTCAGATAAGAAGTGTATAAATTCACAACTGCAAACCTCTGATGAGCGTGGCCTGCGAAGAACCAAACTCTTTGGATAAAAGAAATCAGATGAGGAATGCTGCCATAAAACAAAGAAAAGGGAAGAAAGAATGAAAATGGCAACGGTTTCTCTCAGGGCCCCTCCAGACTGGCGTTTTATTCCAGGTCTTAACGTAATATTAATGCACTCACAGTGGAATTATTCTGCTTTATTAGTTGTTCTATGATGCTTCCCCAAGGCACACTGGGCTTACCCACACTACACATTTAAAGCACTTCTATACCACTATAAATACCAGCATTTCCTTCAAAGAATCCTGGGAACTGAAGTCTGTTAAGGGTGCTAAGAATGGTTAGAAAACCCCTCCTTTCGCCCTCACGAAACTACAATTCCCAAAGATCCCCGAGAAGGAGAATTGATTGTTAATAGTGGTTTAAATATGTGGTCTGGATGCGCCCATTATTGTTGTCTGGAGGGGCTTAATCCCACCAAAAGTGGGACAAAAACAACCCAGAACAATTGTAATATGAAAAGTTATGGGATTTTCAGCAAGAAATTACAGGATATACACTGAATGAAAATGAAGCAGTGTGACAGCCCCCAAAACATTTGCGGGTGCAAAACAGGACTGAAAGAGGGATGGTGCACAAATACCCTGATAGCACCGGGGGCACAGATTACCATGAATGTGCAATAAAAAGGGCAATTGGAGGGGTAACTAGATAAACAGAAATGTAAAAAAGTTTTATTTCCCCAGTGGGAAAAAAACGCATTTCATTTAAACCAACTTGGTAACACATACTGCTAAAGCAGCAGCACATCCTATCAACAGAAAATCTCCATCTGGCAGGCAACCATAAAAGAAAGAAACATCTCTACACTTAAAGCATTGCTTTCTTTCCTGCTTATTTTGGCATCCGTAACCTTCTATGAAAGAAATCAAAAGGGAAATGGATCTTAAGCAATCATTGTTTTTATGGACTCCACCTAAAACCTAAACCAGTAAGAACTCTCACAGTTAAGGAGGGTGCAATCCAAGTACAAATGCAGACAAAAGACAGCCCAATGAAGCTGCTTCAACAACAAACAGTTTTGACAATGTGTATTTTGGCTTTCAGAAGGGGGGGGGGAAGCAAATACAATTTTGACTGTG
Organism: Darevskia mixta; assembly: GCA_034641385.1. Taxonomy (NCBI): domain Eukaryota; kingdom Metazoa; phylum Chordata; class Lepidosauria; order Squamata; family Lacertidae; genus Darevskia; species Darevskia mixta. Next base: position 6,511,573 of record JAWWNH010000022.1, read on the forward strand.
TAGTATTAAGTGCCTTCTATAACTACCACCTTCCACACTTGGTGTGTGAATGCTTTGGCATGTTGAACCATCTTCAGCTAAGGAAAGAGCACTTGCTCGTATAAAGGGGGGGGGGGAGAAATGAGATACTTGGAGGGAACATCTTCAGTTTCCTTGGGAACTGGGAATAAACCCAATGGATTTTGAAAGGTCATTCTGAATCAGTGAGAGAATTCTCATAATAGCAGTGGTGTTGTTGTGGGTGATGCAACACAATTAAAGTCTCTTGGTCTGTCTGTAGTTATTCAGGCAAATATTTCAGCCAGTGCAAAAGGCCACAAGCTATTCAATTCTATTATGGGGGTTAGGATTCGGTGAAAATATCCTCCACTGGTTTCTGCTGGTGAAGGGGTTCCGCTGCTGGAGGCCCCTCACTATGAACAGCAGAGCACGTGCCACCACCAGCAGTTGTCCCACTGGTGGTAGTTAGCATAGGACCTGAAACAAGGCCCTTCAGGAATAGAGCAGGGCTGGCAATGGAACTGCTGGATCCATTACCCGAGGAACTGGGCAGCCTGTAGATGGTGCAACAGAATAGGTGGAAAAGCTGGGGGACACCTCTAGCTAGCAGGACTGGACATGCAGCAGAGAATCTGTCACATCCCTGCCGCCAGTTACCCTGATCTTACTGATCTCAATGATACAGAAATATGCTTAGTGGCTTCTGTCACAACCTTGAAATTACTGGCGCTATTTATTTTTTCATAACGTAATAAAATATTCTCCCCCATGCCCTACAAAATCAGTTTTTTTTTATTTGGCAGTGTATATTCAGTATCCATATATTGCTGCAAGCAACAGCATTCATTCTAAACATGGGGAAGCTGCATTAGTCTACTGCAGTGAAAAACACCCAAGCCTTATGGTATCTTAAAGGCTAAGCAATAATGTTATGGGCCAGTGCCCATTCTGCCAGATATATGGTGGTCAGCTATGTCAGGAGGTATATAAGCACACATAATATATACAGAGAGGAGGAGGAGAAAGTGAGGCCAATAGATAAGACGATGTAAACAAACAGGTCTGTCAAGTTATTATTTAGACTATAAATAAATACAGCATCCAACTAAACGACCCAAACAATTTCAGTAACAGTGACATGAATCACCCTGACAACTTCATATAAATGACAGGAATTCAAGAGTGTGGAAAAAATATAATAGTATGAAAAAAATGAAATTTAATAGAATGTCAAAAGTATTGCAGTGAAGACCTTCAGGGTCCCAAGAATACAACTTTTCCAATAAGGCAACAAGTCTTTTTATTAAATGTCACATTATTTTCCATTACCAGTTTGAGGCTGTGTCTCTTTTCCTATTTTTTTGCGCCTGCTGCTGCCCACATCCCTCCTTGTCCCCCTCCCAGGAATGTAAGAACAGCCAAATCAATTATTTGAGGTGGCAAGATTCTCTTCGTAAACCACACATTTGGCTCACAGGAAAGTAATGTTGTTTTTGACAACATATGATAGTGCTGTTAGGATGCTGCCCAGGACCTGTTAGGAAGCGTTTGCAGGACTGAGTGCCATTGCAAAGGACACTTGGAAGTAGAAAATGTTTGGATGCAGGCCAGGCTATCTGCTTGCTGTGCAGGAAACAGGGTCTGTGGGTCACTCCCATGATGGTCTGCCTTAAGTAATCAGAAAGCTGTCTAATGCCACAATACCCTATACTTCTTCTAGGTAAGGTGGGTGGAATCTGCTCCTGCAAATGCAGGCTGCCAAGTGTGCTACACACCCCTTTCAACAGCAACACAACTTACCCTTAGCTTTTCTTCACCTTTTGTGGACTGCTTACAGTCAGGGTGCCAAACTGTAGAACCTGGAGGGTGGAGAGAGAACAAGTCAAGTCATGTTGCATTCAGGTCAAAAGAAACAAAGTGAAGTGAAAGTATTTCATTTCACCCATCCAAGGCAGGATTTAAGGCAGTTTTGCTGGGTCAAATTCCTTTTGGAGGAAAAACAACGTAATGAAGTATTAATGGTTGTATTGTAATAGTCTCTTTATTGACAAATGTACAGTTGATAGGGTACCTAAAGGAGCATGGAAGCATGCAAACAGCAAACAGTACTGAAGTAATATTAGTACCCTGAATTCTCAAGAGCTGCTTCTGCTGTGGACAACCTATCACTCAGGTTCTAACTACCAAGTCACTTTCTCCCATCTCCACTAAGAATTAAAATCAATTTCACAGTGCCCCTGGCACTGCAGCACTACAGTGGTACCTTGGTTCTCAAATTTAATCCGTTCCGGAAGTCCGTTCGACTCCCGAAATGGTTCGAAAACCAAGGTGAGGCTTTCGATTGGTGAATGCCCAATAAACAAACCATCTGAGGAGCCCTCAGTAAAGAGTGCTTACGTTTACCATTAAAAGGTCTTTTGGAAAATAAAATAAAAAATCCATCCCTGTCTTCACAAAAGCCAATGTCAAAATTAACTAGCATCCCAAACAAGCCAAAGCTTAAGTTTAAACCCCATTTGACCGTGGGAGTAAAAAAACATGCCTGACACTAAAAAGAAAGGGGAAAATTCCCAAAAGTTGTGCTTTTTATTAGCTACAGTACAAGCAATAAAGCAAAGGAAATCCTCTCCCAACAAAAGCAGGAGGTTTACAGAGTAAATGTCAGAGTAAACAGTATGGGGAACCTTTATTCAACAAGATCCACCTTTGGCACTGTAATAAAGGATGATAATCACATGGCATTTATTATCAGCACACTCCATTATAAACATTTTCATGGGGAGGGCACAGATTTGGGACAAGGGGGAAGAAAAGTCACTCCTTTCATGTCCAAAAGGTTCCAATGTCATGAGAATATTGGCTCAGAGACAAAGCTAGTCAAAACTTGCAGCCAAGGTAAGAAGCACAATATGGGCTTTATCCTGCCAGCATACTCCCCAGTCACGTAGCTCTGGACTGCATCTTCTTCTTCAAGAAAATCTACAATAAGACACTGCCTCTAGTGCAGACAGGCTATTGAAGAAAGGCACAGTCACAGGGAGGCCTGAGGATAAGTCTAGTTTCCTTAGGTAGTTTCTGGGTGGGATTCAGTGCCACACTCTTCCAATCATTCCATCTGCACAAGCATTTCAGCTTGCCAGTGGGAACCACCCTCCATCTCCTTCCCTCGCACACCCTGTTCTGAGTGTTCTCCTGACCTCACCCAGAGCCAATTTTGGGGGGTGTAGTGGGAGGACAAGAGGGAATCCCTATTGTGCAAGTGGAAGTCCTTGTGCAAGACTTGATCTGCTGGACCTTATTAGGTGGATCCCGCCCTCTCATTCTTTCCTTGAACTTTCAGCTTTCTTTCTTTTTCTTTCAGGTAGGCAGCCATATTGGTCTGACGCAGTTGAAATATATATAAAAAAATTAAAATGTCCAGTAGCACCTTAGAGACCAACTAAGTTTGTTCTGAGTATAAGCTTTCATGTGCATGCACACTTCTTCAGAATCTGAAGGGATGCGGGTGGCGCTGTGGTCTAAACCACAGAGCCTAGGGCTTGCCGATCAGAAGGTTGGCGGTTCGAATCCCCGCGATGGGGTGAGCTCCCGTTGCTCGGTCCCTGCTCCTGCTAACCTCACAGTTCGAAAGCGGGAAGGTAAATGGTGTTTCCATGCACTGCTCTGGTTCCCCAGAAGCGGCTTAGTCATGCTGGCCACATGACCCGGAAGCTGTACACCGGCTCTCGGCCAATAAAGCGAGATGAGCACCACAACCCCAGAGTCGTCCGCGACTGGACCTAACGGTCAGGGGTCCCTTTGCCTTTAAGGTGCTGCTGAACATTTTTTATTTTTTATATATATATTTCTTTTTCTTTGTTTTAAACAAGTGTTTAGCCCCTTTACTTGTGAAAATGAAAGGCAGGAAAAGACACAGTATTCTAACAAATTATTATATGAGAAGGAAGCCTACTTAACTAATACGTTAAGCAGGGATAACTAATAAGCACTAAGTTTTTTCATTATAAACTTAATTTTTATTCACCAGTTTTTACTGTTAAGTAACTTGAAACATACTCATCTAACATTTTTTTCATTTGCAAACATTTTCCGAGTGTCAACAAGCATACAGATAAGAGATGATCCAATTGAAACCAGCCACATTTGTACATAATGCTAAACCAAATTGTGAATTAGGGTGAAAGTGCAGGCACTTGGAGATGAGATTGCAACTGCTTTGCTCCTTCCTCAGTTCCCTTTAGGTCATCCAGTGTTTGGTCTAGCATGTTATCTGAACCAGTTATCAGGGTTAAGCTCTCTCCTCCTTACCCAAGAGCTGTAGTCAAGATTTGGAGAATATGAAAATTGGGAGAGGGGTCACCAAATATTTCTGGCAGAGGGATTCTCCAGCAGATATAGTTCATAAATAGTGGTCTGAAATGTTACATACAAATTACTAAAGAAGTGGATCTTTGTCAGTCACTTTGGTTTATTTTATTTATTTACATCAATTTGATTCTGCTTTTTTACATGCTCAAAGCAGCCCCCAAACTTAAAAAAAAGTTCTGTCCTTACCTTGCAGGTACATTTCTTCTCCTTCTGTGAACATCTGATTGCATCTGCTGCATCGTGCACAGCTCGGATGGTAATGCTTGTCCCCTGCCTGCAGAAATACAAATGAAAGAAAATGTGTTCTGACCCATACCATACCACACTTCATCATTATTCCTTATAGCCTATGATATTGCCTGGTTGTGAGTTGTTTTGGGTTGCCTTTGGCAAGAAAAAGTGACCAATATATTAAATACATAAATAAATAAATTCTGAATGTATGTATGCCAATATATAAACTCACATTCCTCACTACTCCATTTCAGCTTTGGCCCAAAGGGACCATTTGCTTGTTTTAATAGCAAGAGGTCAGTACCCAGTATTCCTCTTTCCTTTCCACTGCTATTAGCACTGACTCTTAGAAGAAATATAGCCCCTGTGGAAAACTGGGATTGACACTTTAATTTAATTTACACTGACCATTCACTGGCTGTACAATAAGGTAAGCATTCAATATATTGTTGGCCTGAGTTGGATTTAAAGTTGCAGTCTAGAGGTGATAAATGCTTTTAATCTCATTACTAAATCCAAATACTCTTAGTCACCCAAGTCTCCTAGATAAGTTGATATGAGACTGAGTAGACTTAAAAGTTATTCCGTTTATATTATTTAATACCTTGCATCCCACTTTTCCACAAAGTAGTGAATTAAAAGCAGCTCACATAACTCACACAACACATAGAAACAAATCCAACATAACATTACAAAAAAATCAAATACCAGCAAAAAAGCAACATCAATAGTGGAGGTAATAACACTAAAGCAAGAAAGTCTAGGAGGGCTATAGCAACTAAAAGTCTTCTGGAACAACCGTGAATTGGCAAATCATCTCAAGCAGGGGTCTCCAGCTTTTCGGGGCTCAAGGGCACATTTGAAAATCTAGGGAACTGTGGTAGGCACCACAAAATACCTGTTTCATGGAAGAAAAATGGATGAAGTTCGGGATCACCACCCCCAGCAAACAATAACAAAACATCTATGCTCTGTCACACTCACCCCTCCCTAACAAGAAACACTCTCAAGCAAACAAAAATAAATTGTGTGTGTTTTTTTATTTAAAAAAACCTTTAAAAATGAGGAGTGGCAGGAGGCCATAGTGGGTGCCAAGGGGCATGTTTGAGGGTGCCATGGTGCCTATGGGGACCACATCATCAGGGACCTCGGGTTCAAAGGAACAAAATGTCGGTGTTTGACAAACTGCACTCAAAAGGGCATCAAGTGAGTGCCCATATTAATGGGGAATGCCAAGTTCCTTTTGTGAAGATGTATTACTGGACACCACTAAAGCTAAAATCTTCAGCATTTTTACTAGGGTCCAAGTCCTTCCAAGTAAACATGCATCGAATAAGTAACTTTGAAGTGAAAGGAAGGAAGCAAACACTAAACTATGGGTTCTTAGCTGCATTCAATTGCATGATCATCTATGGCAGAAGACCAACAGATTGTTCTCTGTTGTGTCCTCTCACTTGAGGCAAAGGTTAGCATTAGCAAGAGAATTACACAGAATGACAGCATTATAAGTTAATGATACTAACTGAAACTTCATTGAAGCCTTAGTCTCCCCACTGGCAAATTAGGAAAATATCAAGTATCTGAGAGCTGCCTAAACATATTGAACAATTCAAATTAAAAGCAAAATAGATTGAGTGGCTGCACTTGCTAATACTTGCATAACCATGAACTGCAGAATTTAACAGAATGAAGAAACATATACAGTAAAACTGTTTTTTTAAAAGGTATGTATGTTTGGAAACTGTGCAGAATTAAAATGATAAACCAGGAGTCAAGAGAGCTAGTGTCATCTCATTCTAGAACTTAATTCCACTGAACCATTCATTGTCTGATTTCCTGCAGAAACCTGTCTTTACTTAACAGGCTAGTTAACCCCAAATCAGAGATGCTTAGGAATCATAAAAACAAAAACACTAGCCTCCCTTAGCTTCAGAGTTTTATTTTTTTTTGGGAGGGGGGGAGGAACTAATAACATGGTTTTACAGCATCTTTGGGGAGGCGTAGATGCACGGCTGCAGACAAGCAGCATCAAAGTTGTTAAGAAACAGATCTGGCTAGTCATTTGAAATTCTTTAAAAATAAGGTTCTCTTCCTTATTTGTCCGGGCAAAAGTTGCATTGTAGAATTTCATATCAAAAATTGAAATGTACTTTTGTTTGCAATACAGTATTACTCAAGGGGTAGTTTGTGTGGTAAGGTATGAGATAGCCATAGCCAGCCTTACATGTTACTCGATGAACCGAAAGCTATTATCATGGTTTGTGTTTGTTAGCAGCTTGTGGGAGAACAAAGCAGCTGTGGTTTCCTTCCTGCAAACCAGGCCATAGTCTTGACTTTCTCTAGGTTACACTTAAAGTATGCAATCCCAGCTTGAGGACCAAACGAATAATGCCATGCCAGTTCACTCCAAAATGTCTTATTCCCAAGAAAATGCCTATAGTTTCCACCCTTCCTTTCTTCACTGAACTTGTAGGCTGCAAGAACTATTGGAACTACACCCCGATCAGATGGATGTTTTCCCTCTGTGTTAAGTGTAAGTACTTCTGACCTCATTTTCCTGCTCCTTTCCAAGAGAACAGCCATTGGAAGGCAGATACACATTATCAGGCACCCACCAGGATTTCTTCACTGCCAATGAATCTGGCAGAAGGAAGGCTAATTATGAACAGATATTTTCTCTTGGCCAAAGGGACACATTTTTTGAGTATTACAGTTCAACAGCTGGGTTCAGCCCTCCTATCTCAATAACTCGTTCCTATCATTTGACAAATAATTAATTTTAATGTTGTGTTCCTCTTACAGTAAGAAAGCAATTCCCTTTCTCACAATAATGAACCATTCCATTTTGACAACTAGATCTAGTAAAATATTTAACAGTACCCCATTTCTGTATATGTCACTATGGTATTAAATACTCTCTCAGGAGCAAAACACTATTAAAACAACCTGCCTTTGTGCTGTATGGGTATTTTATGACCCTTGGAATGTTAATGGAACACCTTACATAGCAGTGCAGCCTAATATTTACAGCATGGCTTTATTAAAAAAAATTCCCCAAAGCTACAGGTAATTCCCCTCCATCTGAAATTCACATGATGCCTTCTTCATTACCTCTTCTAACTTTGGAAATCTTACTTTACGGCAATGTCTAGTTCTCAGTTTTCCTTAGTCTGCTATCACTGGTTAAACAAAGCATGGGGGGGGGGAAATATAATATTCTACCAACTTCCCTCTGATGAGCCATTTATTAAGTTTGTTTGATACATGGGCTGTTTTTTTGTGAAATGCAGAGTAATCATCGCAATAATGGCTGATAAACCTATTAGGATACAGGGACTCTATGATTCTATGATTCTATAATGCTTGGAAGACAAGGGCTCCCATTCCTGAAAACAGATATACACTAGTCATCTAGTGAAAAGCAAAGCTGTGTGGTTTGTTCTTACCACCTCAAGCTCTCCTGCTTTTGGCCTTACTCTTTCCAAAGTGGAGAAACAAACCACAGAGTGGTTGGTTTAGCATTACGTTCAAACCATTGCTCGTGGTTTGTTCCTCTCTAAATAAATCACAATCTGAAGTCAAGAGATGAATCACAAGTGCAGGTTCAGATGAAGCTCTAAACCAGACACTTGGTGGCTTGTTCCCCCACTGACTAAGGGAACTGAGAGATTGTTTTGAGATGTGTGCCCCAACCTGCAGTTCGTGCACATTGTGGTTAAAATAAACTGCACAGTTTAGCATCATAAACAAACACCAAAAGGCTTTCTAAAGTTTTTAGTCACTATTTCAGGTTTTGGGGGTTTTTTAGATTCATTTCAGGGGCAAACCAGCTGACTTTTTACATCAAACATGTCCTACATTTTCAAATAATTCTGTATAAATTAGTGGGTGCCAGAGGGTAACACAGGGCTGCTGGAGGGAAGGGAAGTTACTTACACAATCTTGGATGTTACCCTCAAATTTATATACCACTGAGGTTCTATGTATTCAAATTCATGGACATTCCACTCTGAAACAGGAAATGTCTATCTGTTGATATGTATTAACCTTAGAAAGAAAAAGGATTTTAAGGCCTTCAAGTCATGATAGGTTCCTCCCATTACACAATTTCATTATTCTATTATTTAATTTTATACATATAATTTTATTTTATTTCTTGCTATATTTCAAGGGTCTAACAATTTGATAATACATTTCTATATAGGTTCCCTTCTCTCCCTGTTACCACAAATCCTGGACATATATGGGATTTCTAGAGTGTCTCTGAAACCTGCTAGGTTGACATCTGGTTCCAATTTTAGGGTGAATGTTTCACTTGTGTTTTATGGTTGCTTCATTGTTCGAAAGGGTCACTTCAGGATGGATCTACATTTTGCTTTAAACTGGCTGCTTGTAGGATATTAGAAGAACATCTGGAAACCAAGAATTCTGGCAGATTTTATTTTTAAGCATGCTGCTGCTGAGGCCACAAACTCAGAGACAAGACTGAGGTGAGGCTTCTTAACTCTTACATTGTACTGTATGCCATTTCCCCACTCCCCCCACCCCCATTTTTTTGCAAAGTCTTCAAATGCCAACAATGCCAGGTCAGCTACATGTCACTGAAGATCAATTTGACCCTTGAACACTTCAACGTATTTGCACACAGGCTGTGGTTCAGCAAAGAAATATTCCTTTGGGCCTTTCTTACTGTAAGAGTGCAATACTAACCCAACCCTCCTCATGTAGCTGGCTCTCCAAAGCACAATTTAAAGCAGGGATCACTATTATGACACCCGTGGGTGCCAGTGTGCCTACCAGTATGTTCAATGGTAACCCCCCCCCCAAAGGTATCAGTAAATAGCCCTTCAAAATACAACAATGCACAGGAGACTTCCTGCTGCACTGCATTGGCCTCTTCTACATTGAACCCTACCACCACTCCTTAAACATGCTCACATTTCACTGGATGACAGGATTGGTACCCTTCCTCCCTGTTCTGAGCAGAGAAGAGGCATAAAGAGCCTTCCTCTGTGAGCAAGCATAGTGGTGGTTGATGAAGGTGCTTTTTTTACATTGTTTGGTGGGAGGGTGGGGAGACACACATACCCACACCATATTGTGGTCCTGTCTCTTTTTGTTATGCCACACTGCCACAGGACCCATTCAAAATATGCCAAGCGGCCCTGGTTGGTCTAAAGTCAAGATTGAGTACATAGTAATATTTTGTTACATGGTTCACTTGCTTTACTTGTTTGTTAAAATTGTTTAGTCGAAATCCACTCCCTGCATTCTGGGAACGTGAAAGCGTTGAAAAGTGGGCCAAAAACAACCTTTGAAACTTGCCTATTTTCCTCTACAGCCAGCCACCTCAGAAGAGTCCTTTAGAGCTTTTCACAATCTCACTTGACTTTAGAAAGTTTATGGATAAGTTAACTACCACCAGATCCTTGGGGGAATCCACTATCCTGTTTGACACCTTGGGTAATCTGGATCAATTAGCTATGCAAATTGTGACACAGTACAATTATACAGGCAAATCCACCCAAGTGCATGTGTCATGTGCATGTATATGCTTGTGTTGTGTCGATTGGTGCCAAGTTATTCCTGTCATTTACAAAAGGCACCAACTGATTGGCATCTGAGTCCTTGTTAGTACCTGGGCAGTAAATGAACACTATCCAGCACAAGATGTTTACAAAACAAAACAAAATAAAAAAAATTCCTTCCAGTAGCACCTTAGAGACCAACTAAGTTTGTTCTTGGTATGAGCTTTCGTGTGCATGCACACTTCTTCAGATACACTGAAACAGAAGTCACCAGACCCTTATATATAGTGAGAGGGTGGGGAGGGGTATTACTCAGAGGGGTGGTGGAAATGGGTGAAAGGTTGATAGGTGTGGTAAACCTGTTGACGACTACAGACAGCCACCCAATCTTAAACAACTCCTCACCCACAACAATACTACAACCAGACTAAACACAGACACTGGCACCAGAGCCTGCAATAAACCCAGATGCCAACTTTGCTGCCACATACACCCGGACAACACCATTACTGGCCCCAACAACATCAAACATACCATCTCAGGACTATTTAATTGCTCATCATCTAACATTGTGTATGCCATCAAATGCCAACAGTGCCCTTCAGCTCTCTATATTGGACAAACAGGCCAAACCCTACGCCAAAGGATAAATGGACATAAATCTGACATCAGGAATCACAAGACAGAGAAACCAGTAGGAGAGCACTTCAATCTCCCAGGACACTCTATACAAGATCTCAAAGTAGCTGTCTTATTGCAAAGGAATTTCAGAAATAGACTGGAAAGAGAAGTTGCTGAATTGCAACTCATTACCAAGCTTAAAACCATGGAGAGACCTGGTCTGAACAAAGACATTGGATTCTTATCTCATTATACATGACAAAGCTTTTTTAACCTTCTCACCCCTTGCTTTTTCCTGTAAGACTAATTGCAGCCGTTAACAGTCGTCAACAGGTTTACCACACCTATCAACCTTTCACCCATTTCCACCACCCCTCTGAGTAATACCCCTCCCCACCCTCTCACTATATATAAGGGTCTGGTGACTTCTGTTTCAGTGTATCTGAAGAAGTGTGCATGCACACGAAAGCTCATACCAAGAACAAACTTAGTTGGTCTCTAAGGTGCTACTGGAAGGAATTTTTTTTATTTTGTTTTGTTTTGACTATGACAGACCAACACGGCTATCTACCTTTAACAAGATGTTTACAAATCACTGGAAGAAGCATCAACAAGTTGGGCTTTCTTAGGGAGAATGGAGTGATAGAAATTTAATTAATAAATAAGTACCATGTACGTTGTGGGGCAGCCATGCACTGCCCATCTGTAGTAGAGTATTATTACAGTCTCTCTGGGACAACACCTGCACAGACAATCTAAATTTACTATGGCGTGTATTTAGCAAAGGAAAGATGAAAGCAGACTGTCTCCCCCTTTCTATTAATAGGCATGTCTGGTTTAGCACTCCCAACCAGAAATACAGGGAAACAAGACTAACAAACACTGTGACCTCTTTTTTTGAAAGGCAAGACAAACAGGGATGGCTTCTGTGTTAATGCACCCTTAGGCACGAAACCACCACAGTCCCCCCCCACCCCCAAATCAACCAGAGTCAGAGACAAGTACAGAATTGTTTCAAGCATCAACTACAATGCTCAGTTAGTTTTCCATCCTGGAACTGTCTCAGAATCCTTGGCATATCAGAGGACTCTGGAATTCCTTGCTTCTCATTGGAAGAGAGCAAGGAATGTGATTATTTCTGGGGGGAAGAAGGCAATTAAGTGGAAAGGCGAAGAAGGCAGCAGGAAGTAAACAAACAAACAAAAACAGCAACCATCGGCAAAAGACTCCTGATTTTGGGGAAGTGGGTCTGGCTGCATTCATTTATTCCTCCCTAAATTTAGTTATTTATTTTTAAAATGTATATACCGCCCTATACCCACAGGTCTTAGGGTGGTTCACAGGATAAAATCAGAATATAAAACCACAGAATACATAATCAGAATAAAAACAAAAACAACCCAATAACCCCCCCCAAAAAAATAATAAAAAAAATTGAAAGGGCATAGGATGGAGAGCGAAACTATTGTTAGCATTTTGCTCCAAGAGCCAATGTACATTTGCTTTGAGCTCTGCAAAAACACAAGCTCTGAGTTCAAATTCTTCGCATGCCAAAGACCAGTGTGGTGGAAGGTGCAATAAACTGTACTGTTCGGCCTGCCCTTCCTGGAGGCTTCTTCAACACCTCTATTGATTGTGCTATCCCTTTCAAGTAATGGCTTTTCACCCAAAATTATATGCTAGATTTCCTGTTGAAGCATTGGAAATAAACAAGCAAAACCTGTTTGTTCAGAGGCAATAGTTTTTTGGGGAGAGGAGGGAGAATAAATGAGTGTACATACCCCTGAGCAATGATGGCCTGCAAGGCTGAAGACAAATAACAGTCTTTAGAATACCCTTGGAGCCAGCACTGTCTGTGGTGTACATGATAATTTTTCCAGTCTCACCAAAGAAATTTTGCAGGCCTCTGATGCATTAAAATCCCAATAACCTGTTTGACTTAAGTTGGTAATGGATAAAAGAAATATTTACTACCAACTTTGGGTGGGGGGTGAGGGGTGGGGTACATTAGTCTACCTCCAGCATCTCAAACACTGCACTAAAATTATTTTGAGGATGAACAAAAGCCGCATGTGAGAGACAACCTGGTTGCTGAAACTATTTTGAGGATGAACAAAAGCCGCATGTGAGAGACAACCTGGTTGCTGAAACTTAACAGGTAAATCCCAAGCCGCAGCAGCAGGAAATCTGGTCATTATTTTCTGACAGGTAATCAGGAATTTGAGAGCAAAGCTCATGCAAGAAGCAAGCTTAACTTTTTTTTTCTAAATTCCTGTGAAATGTCACAAGATTTTCCAAGGGAACAATAAGATCCAAATTGTTTCACAAAGGAGATTTTTTTATTCCTTGCACAATTTCTGTTTCTTTGTACTTTATTTCCCCCGCCAGCTCTTTATATTTACTTAATATTACTTCTCAACAGCATTTTTCTGGGTGGGGGGATGAACAGGGAGACAGACTATGCACTGGCCTTCAAAACCATGTCCTGTCTAAGCAGCTGTGACCAACACAATGTTGCCAATTTCACATATGACTAATATGTTTCTGCAGTTTAAATGTCTCTGCAGACATGTATATCAGGTCATCATAGGCACTAATGGGTTTGAATAATACGTTTGCCAAAAACTACAACCAATGTAATGTGTGGGTAGCATACAGAAACTAAAAGATGTTCAGGGAGATATTCACTACTGTATTTATTTATTTTAAAATATTTACATCCTGTCTCTCTTAAATGTTCAAGTAGGGCAACAATAAAGTACAACAAAATATAGTAAAAATACAAATATATGAGTTACCAGTGAAAAAAGCAAAGGGGCCCTAAAGCAGCAAATTCTCCTATAGCAATTTATAGACATATAGGTTTATTCCCAGATGCAAATAGGCTCAACAACAAATCTATTTATTTTTAAATGATGCAGCAGCTTTTAGAGTTATACCCCCCCGCAAGAAACAATTTCTCTGCTCCACTGAGATATTTCACTAGTGTAGCCTATGCATAAGGCATAGTCATGGTTTTCACTTCTTCATTTCACACTAATTTAAGATTGACTGTGATGTAATATAGGAAACATTTTTCCATGTAAAATATATTCAAAGGAATACCATAAAAGCAAAGCACTAAGAACAGTTCAAAAAGAAATTAGAATCCAACCCAATGAATGACACACATTACATATATTAGTACATATATTTAGTACAACATATCTCATGACAAAGACAAGAAGCCACTCCAACTGCAAACAGGCATATTCTGTTCCTGCTGTCTGCTGGGCATATGGAGTCACCCCATCTCCCCTGCCCACATATTTTTCTCCTGAAAGTATTGCACTCTCTCATTCCACACTTGTATCTCACAAGCATTTGGAAGCATTTACCTTCTGCTAAGGCTTCTTTGCTGTGCTTTCTAAAACTTTTCCATCCAATGAGGTGCTCATTCCACTTTCCTCAGATTCAAAAGAACTGTGAGAAACATCTTGCTGACACACAAAAACTCCCAAAGCACAGTCCCACAGAACTGGCTAGCATAACCTCTGATAATATTTCTAATCCAAAAAACAGCCCTCTCTTCATTCCAAATCGCAACCCTCCGGTATCCCAATCACTGCACAGTGAAGAGGAGGACTGTTCAGTCTTTTCAGTTCAAGCTCAGAATCAATGGATCAGTCCATTGTGGAGGAAAAGACAGGGGGAGGTCACATTAGTCCAGGTGAGGGCAATACCATTTGTTTGTATTTAGGGTTGCCATATGTCCTCTTTTCCCAGGACATGGCCTCTTATTCATGAGTCTCGTCATAGCAATCCACAGTTAAAAGTAGAAGTTGGCAAATGTGTCCTCTTTTTTGCTCTTCAAAATATGGCAACACAAACTAGGTGTAATAATTTAACAGAATTACTCAGAGCTTTGTTCTTTCTGAGTGAAGTCAGCATCTTGGGGATACTTCTAGAATCAAGTGGAGCTGCACAGAAATGCTTTTCAAAAATGTTTCAGGACATTCTGTATCCAAAAGACTATATTTACTAAGTATCCGGTAGATATTAAGCAACTGACTGCAGTCTTGTAAACATCTGCTCAGCAGTAAGCCTCATTTATTCAATGGAACGTACTTCCAGGTACGTTTGTACAGAATTGCAGCCCAAATCTTAACCAGAGTCTTCATATTAGTAACTGGCACCCAACTGTCCTTGAGCCAATTCTCTTGATTGATTTTCTGGCAAGCTGTAGCATAATATTATGTTCCAAGGCCATTTAACAGCAATTATCTAACCAATATATTCCTGTGCATATCATACAGATGATTTGAATATTGGATCTGTGAAGCTACCTAAATCAGAGAGGAAGGAATTTGTACACCAAGCTGCACTATTCTTTTTAAAAAGGTACTTGACATGAAAATTTCAAATATTCATCTCAGCTTCATTACTAAACCTGAAATTTAATTGGGTTATTAATTGGGTTGGGTTAATTGTAATTTCAGTCTTAGCTGCTACAGTTCCATTACACTGGGATTTCATTCCTTTCTGATAAACTCAACTCTAATTAGTCCAAATCTAGCGGGAATGACGGAAAGATATGAATCTGTGATGTAATCCCTATAAAGTATGTTTTTCAAACCTTGTAGCAAGTGACATAAGTGAACCCAGGGAGGGATGCAGAAAGAAAGAAAGAAAGAAAGAAAGAGAAAGAGGAATAGAGGAGAAAAAAAGAAAATGGACTTCTGATTTTCTGTCTGTCAGTTACATACAAAAAAAAAAAATCAGAATATGACTTTCAGAAGCTACAGTCCATTTTGTGAGATGATAGATCTTGGCTTGTTGTGATGTTGCAACAGCTTGAACCCCGCTTTCTTGGGTGTTTTGGCAAATGTCTTTTACCTCCTTGGACTGAGGCCTTAGGCCTCGAGGGCACCCCCTGAAGCATGACCACATCTTATTTTCATGTCATGTCACCTCAAACTCTCTCTTTTAAAAAATGTATTGGTGCAGGCACCCCCAAACTCGGCCCTCCAGATGTTTTGGGACTACAACTCCCATCATCCCTAGCTAAAAGGACCAGTGGTCAGGGATGATGGGAATTGTAGTCCCAAAACATATGGAGGGCCAAGTTTGGGGATACCTGTATTAGTGTAATGAAAAGTTGAAACACTATGTCAGGCATAGGCAAACTCGGCCCTCCAGATGCTTTGGGACTACAACTTCCATCATCCCTAGCTAACAGGACCAGTGGTCAGGGATTATGGGAGTTGTAGTCCCAAAACATATGGAGGGCCGAGTTTGCCTATGCCTGCACTATGTGATGGTATTTCAAACAGCCCACCACACCAACCAGACTCCATTAGCTTCTATATGACTCCTTAGATATAGGAACGGATCGTGGTTGTGAAGTGGGAGTGGTGCCCTGCTCCAGCCTCTGCTCAGGGGCAGAACTAGGCTTTATTTCACCTGGGTCAAAGACCCAGTTTGCAAGAATTTCTCATTTGCATACACATATACACAGGCTGAGAGCCTCAATAGCACCTCTCTGGAAGCTTCACCCAGGGCAAAAAAAAAACAGCTATCCCCCCACCCCCCGCCCATAGGTATGGCTCTGCTCTGCTGGCGGTGTATTTAAATGTGATAGCAGTGACACCCTTTCCCTATTTTAGAATGAATTTTAAAAGTTATGATGTCCATATTATGAAAATGAATTATTCACTTGGATCGTCCTATTATGTTTTGAAATGAATCTGCATGAAACCGTTATTGTAATGATGTATTGATATGCCTTTTTCCTGTTACATTTAGAGCTGCTTGGGCAGGTTTATACGAAATAACAACATACAAATTAAAATAATAAATAGTTATGTCTGACCCTCTAGCCCAATAGTAGCAAATGTGATGCTCTCCAAGATTTGGTGCCCACTCTGTGATGATAAGCCTGATGAGGTAGGTGCCTAGCCTACCTCAAAGGGTTGTTGTGAGGATAAAATGGGGGGTGGGGTAAGAACTATGTATGCTGCCTTGAGCTCTTTGGAAAAAAGATGAGATGTAAATGTAATAAATAAATATAAATGCAGAAGGTATATCACAGTACACACAACATATGCCAAAATATACATGTGTATATTCGTCACAGTTAAATATACACACTTTTCCCTATATCAAAGTAATCATGGTATTAAAAAAGTCATATACTGTAGTGCCACACACACATTTATACACACATAATATAAAAGCAGAAAATTATAGATAGTGTAATCTTTTGTAGCTATTACTTCTTAGAAATGTTGAGAAGATATAGCCTGCACTACGTTTTTGAAGATTAACAAAATAAACTTTTCACTAAATTAAAGATAAGCCCTCATTCTTTTCATACCATCATTTCCTGTTAAGGAGCCAGCAGCCAACAGGAAACAAGCAGTTTTCCACTGATGCTGGTTCCCTCTCTGCCCTTGTTACTATGGCAATAGCTCTATAGAGCCTTACTATGTAATAAATTATACAAGTTCTTTTTTGTGCATTGCTAGAAATTAGCACAGCTTAATTAAGGTTTAATCAGCTGCTACACTTGGTATCATTAGGTGTTCTTGAGCTACAGATTTACAAATTCATCTGCAGTAGATGAGCTTTCCTTTCTACTCCTTGTTCTGAAAGGTCAAAGAGGATTTTTGTTGTTGTTGTTGTTGTTGTTGTTGTTGTTGTTGTTGTTGTTGTAATGGTTGCAGTGCCTACTCTTCCTGCTGAATCTCCTGGTTTTATTTTCCCTACTGGCTTTTTTTTTATAAGGATTCATTCTCATTCTGTGGGCTGGACTGCTGACTTCATGTTCAATGCCACTTGCCCCATATGTCTAATCAATTCCAGGTTCTCACATACTCCAAGTATGTCATTGCATACATGGTTAATTTGAACCTTCCCACTGTTGGTCGGTTGTTCTTCAAGTTCTTATCTGTCAGGGACCGTGCTGAGGAGGGCTGCACAGATGAGGAATGGTGGGAGCCTCCCCGCTCCCCCTTCTCCTGATCAGGATACTGAATCTTCCCAGGAGCAGTGGGACAGTATAGATTTGGAACAGTGGTTCGCAGAGGGACATAGTTCAGAGAACAAAAGTTGGGAAGAACTGGGTGGTGAACAGCTAAGAAAAGAACCGGGAGAGAGAGTTAACAGACTCCGGTTCGCTGGAAAGTGTCCAGCCGATCAGAGATTAGATAAGGTAGCTGCACAGAAGGCACAGTGGTTGCAAAATCAGGTTGCAAGACGATGAAGTGACTCGGGGGGAAGTGGGTGTATACCTTAATTAGGAGCACCTTTACTCCGAGAATGGACTCTTTGTTCTTTTGCTGTGATCATTAAAATCTCTTTAAATGGTAAAAGACTATTTTTGCTTTGTTCTGCTTATCCACAGCTAAAGGGAAGGAGGAAGCCACTTCCCCGAAGCCTGACATTATCTGACTCTGAGAGGCTCTGTACTGAATGCAACAAATGGGATAGCTGTAAAATTGGTTCCTGCATCTATCTTGAATTCTATAGCTCATGGGTAGTGAGGAAAAGGACTAACCACGAATCCCAGATCTGACAACATGCTAATCCAAACCCTGGCTTGGTTCAAAACAACATGGCAGCAAAAATTAGCAGGGAATAGAAAAGAGGCTACAAGCTCCCCCCTCCCCTGCCCTGTCACCCACGTTTCTGTAGTCCTGGTAAGCTATAGTTTGCTTTACTGTGTCCTATGAACCAGGTCATTGTCTCCATCTCATTTGACAAATTATTGCTTCTCAATATCCATAGAACCCAACAAGTTTTGTAATCTCCACAAGCTGAGCAGTGATGAATCAAAATCCAATTTAATAAGAAAGGTGATGAAAACATGCTAGATACACAACCTCAATCTTTTTAAAAACCCAGAGTTTCCTTTTATAGGGACTAGTGCTGCCCTCTGGTGTATTTCTTCTATGACAGTACTGGTTTAATCTATCTAAAGCGCACACACATCTTCTTATCCAAATCTATGGAAAACTACACAGAGAAAAGATTTTTAAATGTTCACAAAGCAAACTAAAGTAAAAGAAAGTGTTACAGCAAGTAGAAAATACATTGCTCCAAAGCATTCAAACATCTACTTCTGCATAAATACCAGGAAGAACATGCTGAAGATGTTGAATAATCCATCATTTGAGCTCCAAAAAATGAAACATAGTTGGCAGCCTTTTTTTTGTTGATTCCTATTTTCTAGTGCCATTGTAAGGGGACAGCCTAAGGTCTATGGGGAGCATGGGAGGAGTTGGTGAGGTCTAAGGAGGGTTAGGGAAAGGGGTTGGCAGTGTGTGTACACACAAACACACAGTAGAAAGAACTCTCTCTTCGTGTGAACCAGGAAGTAGCCTATTTAAATGAAGAAGGTATCTTAAATCATTCCCAGGGATGTTAAAAAAGAGCTGCTCATACACATCAATGAAGAAATGAATGGATTTAACAGAGGGTAAATATTAGAGAAATGAGCCTAACGAGAAGTGAGTATTCTTAGTGGGTATGGAACACTGACTGACTGGTTTTTGCAAAATGAAAATTGGGCAAGGTAGTGGAATGAGGTGGTTGGAATCCTGATTAGAAGCACCACACACTGTAAGCTTCTGTTGTAGGGTTCTACTTGTTTGATACTATTTCTAAGTGCCACCAACATGCATAGGGCTTATATAGTAAGTAATTGCTGATCAGAAGGTCGGCAGTTCGAATCCCTGCGACGGAGTGAGCTCCCGTTGCTCGGTCCCAGCTCCTGCCCACCTAGCAGTTCGAAAGCACGTCAAAGTGCAAGTAGATAAATAGGAACCGCTCTGGCGGGAAGGTAAACGGCATTTCCGTGTGCTGCTCTGGTTCGCCAAAAGCGGCTTTGTCATGCTGGCCACATGACCCGGAGGCTGTACGCCAGCTCTCGGCCAGTAAAGCGAGATGAGCGCCGCAACCCCAGAGTCGGACACGACTGGACCTAATGGTCAGGGGTCCCTTTACCTTTACCTATGGAACACTGACTGACTGGTTTTTGCAAAATGAAAATTGGGCAAGGTAGTGGAATGAGGTGGTTGGAATCCTGAAAAGAAGCACCACAC
The DNA here is from genome assembly GCA_034641385.1 of Darevskia mixta. Classification (NCBI taxonomy): domain Eukaryota; kingdom Metazoa; phylum Chordata; class Lepidosauria; order Squamata; family Lacertidae; genus Darevskia; species Darevskia mixta. Next base: position 6,531,407 of record JAWWNH010000022.1, read on the forward strand.
ACTGTAAGCTTCTGTTGTAGGGTTCTACTTGTTTGATACTATTTCTAAGTGCCACCAACATGCATAGGGCTTATATAGTAAGTAATCTAGTGGTGGCTAGTGTCTACTAGGAGTGCCAGGGCAGAAGGCAGGGACCTCTTAACAGTAGGTGGAAGAGCCAATTAGTTCTAATTTTGTCCCCCTGCTCCTCCTTGTTGAGTTGTACAAGAGCAACACTGAGACTAAGGGAGGTGAGAGGCTGGTTATAAGTGAAAATGAAGGCAGGAAAATATAGCTGAGGGCAAACTGGGGATGGTGTGGCAGTGCTCCATTCACCTCAATGGGCCAGGCTCCACTAGAGTAATATATGAAAAATAGCCATACAAAAACACAAAGCTCAGGAATATTAGAATGGCTAAATATCTGTCAATGGAAGGAAAAGCAGTTCCCACCAGAAAAGAAATGACAGTGAATTTACCAGTAAGTCAGGGATAGCAAACTGGATCTGGCCAATGGGCCAGATCTAGAATTGGCCCATCTTCCATGGGCCACTTTTGAGGTCAAGAGATTCAACTTCAAAGGAAGAATTGGAAGTTCACTCTATACAATTCTGTATTGTTATTTTCTACCTTTGCAGATACTTTCTTGCAACAAGCATTTTCCAGTACTCTCTTTTAAAACTACATTTAAAGTATATCCTTTTAATATTAGAAAATATTACAGTAGAATGAGATGTTGGCCATGCTCCTACTATACAAAAATATATGCTTCATTTCTTCTCCTTTAAACAGAAAAATACCAATGGATAAAATACTGTTACACTAAGTCATGCAGTTCTCTTACCTCTAGGACTTTCCCAGTGATGAACTGGTGGCATGCTTCACATTTGACACCAAAGAGAACCTGATAGTCCTTTTCACAGTAAGGTGCACCATCTCTGAAAGTAATCCACATGATGTAAATCAGTTTCTCCAATATGCTAAACACGTATTTGATGCATTGAAACAGCTGGGGTGAAGACAAGGTAGCTGTTTTGCACTCAACAATAAAAAAATGTGTCTGTGCAAGTATAATGGCTTCAGCCTTGTATACCTGAAGGAGTGTCTCCACTCCCATCTTTCAGCCCAGAAACTGAGGTCCAGCTCTGAGGGCTGTCCGGCAGTTCCCTCATTGCAAGAAGTGAAGTCCACAGAGAACCAAGCACAGGGCCTTCTCAATAATGGCATCTGCCCTGTGGACATCCCGTCAGATGTCAAAGAAATAAACAATTCTACAACCTTCCATAGACACCTGAAGGCCACCCTGTATCAGGAAGCTTTTAATGTCTGATGTATTCTGTGTTCTTTTATATTCTGTTGGAAGCCACCCAGAGTGGCTGGGGCAATGCAGCCAGATGGGCAGGGTACAAATAATACGTTGTTGTCATTGTTGTACAAATAATATGTTGTTGTGGTTGTTGTATGAGCACGGCTGCCCCACCATGCCTGCTAGGAATACTTATAATAAATGAGAGTATGTCTGACAGTTTAGAGAGCTGATCTGACATCATGTGTCAGGTAAGCCAAGGAAGTGATGCAGATGCCCTGATCAAACAGTTCTATTTTTATGTTTATTTTCAGCACCACTTTTTTTCCTTTGGTATCCTCAGTGACAGAAAAATCTTTCTCTCTCTCTCTCTCTCTCTCTCTCTTTTTTAGCACCACACAAGCGTCATGGAGTGGAACAGAGGTGTAAGTCATGCAGGTAGAGCTGTCACTTACACAAGTCAGATAAGAAATAATGGACAGTGCAGATTATATTAGAAAAGTTTTATCTGGCCATTCAAGCAGCAACATTCAGCAAAAACCTGCCTGGAATCAAGAAGCTCATGTATTTCAAACACAGTTGGATGCATTTATGACACCTATTATTTTAATCTGGCTGTTCAGTTAGTGCCTACAAGTATCAAAAATTCTCTCTCCCCTTGTATATTGTGCAATATTTCTCTCTTGCTTCTGAAGAATCAGCAATTGCTGCAATTTGAGAAGTGATATTTGATGGAATGATGACTTACTCTATCTGGGAAGATGAGTGGACACACATTGATTCTCTGTGTGATATGGGGGGAGGTTGAATATAGTGGAAGCATATTAGATTGTACACTTCTCCACTTCGTAAGACAGAGATACGCAGTGATCTGTTACCAAAATCTATTGCAATTTCTTATGCACATGCATCCAAGGAGAAGGAAGGCAATACCACTGTATCTCTGTCTAGTTCACATCATGGTCCTCTGATAAGAATGAATCCTGCTGGGCAAAGGGGTCGGTTCTACTGTGGGTATTATCCATGGATCAAGAGCAGGACTTCTAGCTGAGTACTCACCAGTAGGAACACTAAGAGATTGTCATAATATACCTTTGGTACTGTCACTTATTCAAAAAATGTGTTAAACCACTGTGTATTTAATGCAACAAAGATAAACGGGGGGGCTGCTTACTTGCTGATGTATTCTCCAGTCAGGACTTTTGCACAGGCCTTGCATTTGAAGCATCCCAGATGCCACTGCTTATCCAATGCTAGTAATGCTTGTCCATTCTTTATATCTCTTCCACAGCCTGCACAATCTGCAAATAAAGCAATATGCATAGATCAGTTGACCTGCGTTTCCCCCAGCCAGCCACTCCAAGATTAGACCAGCTACCGTCTCTATGAAGCAATATAATATACTTTATGCACTCCAGTACATAAATTCTATGTAGAACAAAAATTCTAAAACATCTGGCTGGCAGACCAGGCCACATGTTGCATATATTATTTTTAAGTTTAGATACAGGCAGATATAGCCCTGTCTTTGAAAGAAAACAACTGACAATTTTCTTCCAGCTTAACCAAAATGCAAGAATATGATTAATTTTATTTTTGCATACAGCTACTCTAATTAGCATGCAGGATCAAACATTTCCCCCTTTCAAGGAGTTGGGGCTGACAACCCTTTTTATCTCATTCCTCTCATTGTCCTTTACATTTCTACCCTCTAGATGGCAGTAACTCTCTAAATGTTGTCATGAAAAGCTGGTAGGTAGAATATGTAAGGGGTGAGGGTATAAAAGATCTGGTTGTTGTTTTTTTAAGGGAACCAGAGCTTCGTTCTCTGCTTCTCTTGGCTATAGGTATAGAAAAAGTATACTAAAAGAAAGAATTTCAAATGATATTTCAGGCTGGTTAAAAAAAGGAACAGTCCATTATGCCTAGACCCTACTTTAGAACATGGGAGTAAAGGTGACCTTGTCCTGATTTTCTGAAATTATCTGAACCAAGAAAAAAGCTAAGGGAATAAAAGTTGCATCAGGAAGTATGAATGGATCTACCTTCCTTTACATAACACCCTAGAGTATATTTTCATAAGGCACTGTATTGCAAAACTGTGGTCATAAATGTTGGAACCATACAGCTACAAGAACATTGAAAATCGACACAGAAAGTCAATTCAATAAATAAATAAATAAATAAATAAATAAATAAATAAATGTGTATTAAAAATTCACAGATGATTGTGATTCATTCAAATAACCAACTTTTTAGTGCAAAACACTAAAAATCCAGTTCCATTATGAATATTAAACTTTTAAAAATATTGCAACTGGCTTTGTCATTAGGACAAGAAATAAAAGAAAAAACAAAGATCCATTTTGATGCTTCAGTATCTCAGCTTCACTATTTGCTTTTGGCATCCTTATATCAACACACACCAACTGATGTGAAGCAGCACTCAATGAACAATGAAAGGGAAACCAGTCTAGTCACTGTGGGAAAGGACTAGTTCAATTAGTATAAAAAAAACCCTGATCTGTGCAGTTCAAACTATTCATGGAACCTTTTGAGTGTAAATGCCCAGAAAGCCATGGGTTACAACAACATTATCGTGTGCCAATGTGGCTACTGGAACGTCTTGCCCTTATATTATAATGAAATATCACTGTGTTGTCATGTGAGAAGAACTTTTACCCTGGCTACAAGTTTCACAAACCCACGAAAAGCCAATTAGACTTCCAATAGCCACTGTTTTTATTTATTATACATTCCCTGTAACATGTTTTGCATAACTCCAAAGCATGCAACATACTCCTCAAATCAATGAAGTGATGCCACTGAATGTTGGACTAGCTTGTTATACTGCAACTCTTAAATTATAATTTCCTTGTTGCATCTAGCTGCTGGACAGGATACTGAACTAGAAGAAACACTGATCTAACCAGTGAAATGAACACTGCCATTGTGTCTTACTTGTGAGCTTTCCAGAGATGTTTCACTGGCCAGGTCAGTAGACAGAATATCAAGATAGAAGGACCATTAGTCTGATCCTGGATGACAGTCTTTATATTCAGACAGTACAGGTCAGATGTCCCCAAATGGTATTGACTCATAGTAAGCACAAGCCCTAAGTTGCATATATTTTGGTTAAAATGAAAGTGCTCCAGGGTGACTTTAGAATGTCCAAAAGATCTCCTATTTTATGTCCAACAGCCAGGAATTTGAACCGGCCATTAACAAATATGAAAAATATATATACTTGGGGGCCAGACATGAAGCTGCTCTGTGTTGTTCCAAGAAGCAAATGTATTCAGACTATTGACGGTGAAGAGATTGCTTCTTCCTATCTGCATCACTTGGATAGGTGCTCTGCTCCCTTGGGGTGCCTCAGGGCTTGCTGACTGTATATTTATAGGTATTTTTAATTGTTCAATGTACCCCTACATTGATTAAGCAGTTTATACAATTCTTAAAATATAATCATCTACCTCCTCCAAACTTAGCCACTCTAATGGACCCATTCAATGATCTATCATGTGGAAAAAATGTGGGGGGGGGATCCCACAATTTCATTTATCTGTACCTTGTTTTGATAAAGAGAGCTATAGATGAGACCCCATATTCTGAAATGCACAATAAAGCAGAGCCCATCAGCCAAGTAGCATCAAGAAATAAATCTGTCAAAGAAAATGCTTCAAAGCCAATTTATTTTACTTTTGCTAAGAGCAAAACAAATCTTTGCCAGCAGCTACAGAAGAGCCTTGCCATCAAAAGTGGCATGCATACAACAAAGGGACCCAATTTCCTCAGGGAAATGAGCTTCATCTTCTAACAGAGTAATGATCAGAAGCAAGTTTTACTTGACGTCCAAAGTAAAAGCTTATTTTTTGAATTGTGAAAAATATCTTGATTTGTGTCTTTCAAATAGTTTGCATTTTGGGGAGGGGGAAAAATCCAGTTATGTGGCAGTATAAACAGAATTATTGCCTCCCACCACCACTGCAAAAAAAGCATTTGTGTGTGTGTATGTGTATAGTCACTTACTTACCCTATATACTCAAGTATAAGCCTAGTTTTTCAGCACATTTTTTGTGCTGAAAAAGCCGCCCTCGGCTTATACTCGAGTGAGGCAGGCAATGGCTCCTGTGAAGCTTTCCCAGGTTTTTTGTGGTAAAATTGGGTGCCTCGGCTTATATTCGGGTCGGCTTATACTCGAGTATATACGGTAAATACCGTACTGGCCTGAATATAAGCCACACTTTCCCCCCAAATTCTAACCATGAAAAGTTAAAGTGCTTTTGTAATGACCTTACAAAAATTGGCTTTTACGATATCGCTGCTGAAACAGACATACGGTAAAACGGAACAAAACATGTTTTATTGCCGATTTGCAAGCTTGAGACTGTTGTGCAATTAATTCTAATGTCATTCATTGCTTTCACTTGCGGGTCCTCTCCAGTACCCGTAGGGTTTTCTTCTACATTTTCCAATTACGGATGTGAGTGCCTGCGGAATTTTAAGGGAGCAGCTTATATTCGGGTGTTGTCTTCCCCCCCCCCCTTTGAATTTTAAAGGTGCGGCTTATTTGCAGGTGCGGCTTATATTCAGGCCAATACGGTAGTATTATCAAACTTAAAAACAGAAATAGATGGTAGCCTGGGAATTACTGGCTACATCAGAGGTTTTCAAGTTTTCTATTTCCAGAGAACATTTTGCATATCAACTTATCTCCTGAGAATCTCCTGAGCATATGCCACAGAAACCTTGCACGCTATGGAGCATGTTAGGGTGTATGTTCTACCGCTGATGAGACTTATCATAGCACCTGGTGGACAGCTTGACAATTCCAGAACACAGCTTTGTGGCTGCCCATTTTAAGGCAAGGCTGGGATACCTGTGGTCCTCCAATTGTTGATGGACTACGGTTTGTACCATTAGCCATGCTGGTGAGAGACTACTAGAGCTACAGCCCACCATCACCAGGAGGACCGCAGCTTCCGCATCACCATGCTAGGGGAGGACCATAAGGATGAGATTGTCCGCTATTATTATTATCATCACCCTTTATTTTTCTTCATCATTACTGCACGATTCTCTGAAACACCTTTTGACAAGCATTGTTATTAGTAGTTTGCTTTACTCCCTTATCAGTACTTCATACGACTGCTTATAACTCAAAACAGACAGCTTTTTTGGCCAAACACACAGCAGCTCTTTAAGGTCTAGTTTTGTGTTAACATATTCAAACCCACATCAATCGGAAGAATTCAACTGCAGGTATCATGCTCCTGGACAGTCATTGTACTTAATGAATATACAGGGCAACTAATTGAACAGTGAAGGGTAGTAGCCTATACAGTAAGACAAGAAGTAGGTAGGGCACAGTCCCATCTAGTGGAGTTCTAGGCAATCAGTATACATGCCCTTGTACTAACTGAAGAGCTGGCTCACTGATGAGGAGGGATGAAGCGCCAGTCACAGCACACACAAACATTGCAAGAACACTCCCCCCTCTCACCCAGTCTGTGAGAGCAGGGAGCGTTCCAGCATGGTGCATTGCCATTCCTCTTTTCCACCTCTGGGACGGAGAAGATGCACTGCAACGCCTTGTGGAACGCTTCCTCCTCCCACTGAGAATGCAAGAGGGGAGGCGTTCTGCTGCTGAGCTTTGCCACTGAGTGGGAAGGGAGGTTTGACAAGGGAGAAGTGCTTCCCAAAGCTCCCCCAGGCCAGCCCAGCAGGGTGGCAAGGCTTTGCACTGGCTGCTCCTTAAGAAACCTGCACAAAGCCTCCCTGCTGGATGGGAAGGGAGCTTCGTAAGACATTTCTCCTTAAGGAGAAGCGCTTTCCAAAGCTTCCCCACCCCAACCTGGAGGAGTGGTGAAGCTTTCTAAGGGATTCTCCTTTCCGAGCCTTTGCAAATCCTTGTCACTAGGCATGTGGGGGTGGGGATTCTACAGGAGCCTTTTCGCTTCAGGTGCCAAAACGTCTTCGGCCACCCCTGACTAACTGTACAAATGTGCAGCTTGGGGCTATATGCTAGTCTGAAAGCACAAAAGTCTTCTCTATCAACACCCCTCAAAAAACTCCCGGAACTCCCAGTGAAATGTTGCCAAGGCCCATCAGAATACAACACTTTAAGAAACAGGGGACAGAGAGAATATCTGCTACCTTTGCCCTTCGTGTAGCAGTATGGGAATACGAATACCTTGCAACAGTGCTATCTAAAAGTGATCCATTGCAGGAATAGATTTTTGGTTTGTTTCTACATGCCATTTAATATATTAGTATGTGATGGTGGAGGATTAGAACATGCATATTTGAGACTAGAGATATATATCGCATATCATTTCAAAAAGCAGCTGAGGGCAGAGTCAGAAAAAGGGAATAATACTGCTTGGGGATCTAATCTGACTGGTCTGTATTTTGTCAATGCCTGCAATAAACTGATTTTTTGAAAATAAATCTATTTTGACATATCATAACTGACGTTCACCATACGCAAATGTCATGCCCTATATAATCACTTTCACTGCAGGCTTTCTAAGCTATGTTCTTACAGTTTACAACACAGTGACACTTTGTTTAAACTCGGTTCTTTCAACTTACATTGACACTAATACACATACATGCAAACTTACACCCCCCCCCCAGTTGAAATAAAAAGATTTAAAGTTTCTCTGTGCAGAATCGTAACACAGGAACCTGAGAGATCTGGAAACCATACATTTGCCCTGAGAAATAGTGTGGATTCTGCAATGGCTACTATGACACAGCAACAAGAGATCTATTTATTTTCAGTACCACAATATTTCCTTAGTATCAACAGATATATAGCATATGGAGGCAAAATTTAAACTCTAGTGGGTGTCTGTGATTGGGCTGCACACAGAAAAACCTGGTATAACACAGCAAAACAACACTGGGGAGAGATCTTACTACAGTCACCATAAATCATGTACACTGTTATTACTATGCAAAACCAGCCCAGAAAATCACCAATAACATACGAAAGATTCGTAACATAGCAAGGTACACTGGGTGATCTTCATGAGTTCTTGTGTGTACAAACTACAGCTTATACTGTGGTATACTCATCTGAAAATTCATTCATTTTGAATAAATCATGTAAAGCATTAGGCAGGTTAGACTCCAAACTTGCAAACCATATTCCATTACATTCTCACTAAAGCAGAGTGATATGGCAACCTTCTGTCTCCACTGTCGAAGGCAGTATGCTTCTGAATACCAGTTGCTGGAAACAGCAGAGTGGAGAGTGCTGTTGTGCTCAGGTCCTGCTTGTGGTTTTCCCACAGGCTTCTGGTTGAGAACAGAATGCTGGACTAGATGAGTTGTCGGCCTGAACCAGCAGGCTCTTCTTATGTTCTTACACTCTCATAATGTTGTTCCCATGGATCCCTTTACCCATATAAATATACAGCACAGCAGCATGGTGTGTGGGAGGGAGGGATGTAGGTCGCCGTTTACTGAAATTTAAGATATCTATTTTACTTCTCCTCTGCGTATGATTTCATTGTTGTATATAGAGAACAATAATCCACTGATGTTTAGTCTCCAAGAGTATGAGATATATCTCACTGGGGACTTGATTAATCCTTTCAGGGACAAAAAACACACAGCAGGATTTCAAGGTCTGTCTTATCCAGCCCTTGAACAGGGCAATTTACCAGAGTCCATAGAAGTGGCTCCCTATCATCTTATGAATGCCTTGTTCACTTAATGTATGATAGGTGAACCTGTTTCTCTCTGGCAGATATTTAATAGTATACTTTTTTGGCACATAAACACTTAATGTGGAGAGAATACAAGAGCATTACAAGGACAAGGCAGGGCAGTCTTAAGTATTATATATCTGAGGGAGCTATAGGTTCTTCTGTCTCACACACAATTTTTTAAGGGTGTGTGTGAGAGCAGAGAAATAATTTATATATGGCTGGCAGGCAAAAAAAGAGAATGAGATGGAGCCTGGATATGTCATGACTGGCAAAATTAAACCTGTAGAACCACAATTAGGGTTGCGTTCGTTCCCAGGAGATCTAATAGTAATTGATGCAATTGTTTCAAACTACAAATATAAAGAACCGATTTCAAAGGATGCTATCAACAAATCTCAGTCTTCAAGAAGATGGAAAGTTGTGAGTACATATCGAGTGATAAAACTGGGCCTATTGCCTGATTCTGAGCTGTTGACTTGCCCCTGAGCCAATTGTGCAATTTTATAAATGTACTGAGCAATCAAACCCTAGACCTTTAAAGTAAATTCAAGGTGTTAGGAAATAACACCAAATGCACTCTGTAAGTAAATTTAATATGCATTTTTAGCAAGTATGCTAATGGTTTTTGGGGGGGGCTGGAGAAGAGATAGCTTTCTCTCTACTATTCTTCCCACTTGTAGCACGTAGGAACCTCTTAGATCCATGATATTTTGATCCCTCTCAGTGTACAAGAAGAACCAATTTGCTTCCAAAGCAGCTCCTTTTCAAATTCTATTCTATTTCAAATCTTCAGCAGATTTAGGAAATCTTTCATTCTAAACAGTGGAAAACCATGACAATATGACTCAACAATAAAGACCCAAGTTCAGGGGTAGCCAAAATGCTGCACACCAGAAGATATTGGACTACAACCACCATAATCCTTGATCCTTGGCCATGCTGGTTGGGGTTGATGGGAGTTGGAGTCCAACAACATCTGGAGGGCACCACAGTAGCATAATTTTAATGTTCCATGTTTGGGGATCTCTGTTCACAAAGAGAATATGGACACAGGGAGATGATATTGTTGTGGTCTGGAAGTGTTGTCAGAATAGGAGTTATAAAACAGAAAGAGCCCTGATAAAAGATCAGGGACAGGGGAGGACAGCCAGAGTATTAAAGATTTTCACTCTTCATTTCAGGCAAAGAAGAGGCATCATTCCAGTCATAAATTGTTACCAGGTTAAAGTAATATTTTGGAGCTGATCCTTGGAACAGACAATAGAGCTCTGTTTTGTTTGTTTGGTTTTTGCCTTCACTACAAAGACCGGTTTCCATTTCAATTAGTGTGCAAACTGGGACAGTAACCAATATGACTAAGCTTTGGACTCAGAATGTTCAGCGGTGGCTGAATCTCTTCTCTCCATAAACAAAGACATAAAGGCAGAGTTCTCATGCTCATGGACAGAAACAATGCAGCATCCTCATTATCAAGGTCTTTTCACAGTCAACAGAAACAAAGAAATCATCAAAAAACATGCTATTTCTACAGAAGCATGTATGTGTTAGAGGAATTCCAAAGAAGAAGTGTCAAAAAGTCTCTGCAGACAAGTATTCTGCATTTACTACATGGAAAACAGCTTGATTTTATTTCAGAACCCATTGTATGGCATTTATACATTCTCAACAAGCTTAACTTCATAAAATTAGAATAGTCTTCATGCTTACAATAGATCTCATAAAATTGAGGGGATGGAGCAGTGAATTGAACCTGTGTGCCCCTAAATTCCTGAGCAGTACTCTTTCTCAAACTCTTTTCCTCCTCCTCATTTTCATTCAGTATATACCTCTATGGATTTTTAACCATTTCAGTTATCTTTCAATATAGCAAATTCTGAACTCACTTTTTCCTTTGAGTTGGTCATGTCTGTGTGTGTGTGTGTGTGTGTGTGTGTGTGAGAGAGAGAGAGAGAGAGAGAGAGAGAGAGAGAGGGGGGGGGGAAGAGAACACCAAAAGCTAAAGTGATTTGAAAAAGAGTGAGCTCCTGGATGGAAATGTTTATTTTTTTCTATAAGCTATTGTGTAAATAACATGTTATTATATCTGACGAGTAGAGATCATAGTTCCAAACCATTACAATTCCATTGGCTCTGGCCTCACAATGAAGTAACTCTGCAGTTACTGCAATCAGTTACCTATAACCTTGGCATTTTCTGTCTAAATGGCATTAAAATTTCAGGTTTAGGACTGCTCTCCATGGACATCAGACTTGCTATCTTTCAGACAAACTGAACAAAGGATCTTCATTTTAGAAGCAACCAACGAAAGGGTGACAAGTCCGCTCACCCTTTTGGAGCTGTGGTGTTGCAGGACAGCAGAGGTTCCACTAAGGCCCCGATGAGGCAATTGTGAGCACCTGAAAACTGCTCCTGTTTTGTCACTCCCAGGGCACTCCAAGATCCCCCCCTCCCTGCAGAATGTTCCTTAGGTGTATCAATTTGCAGTGCCTCAGAGACTCTTTGCAGGCTTTTGAGCCAATGTTTCTATGTTCCATATTGGACAGTTTTCAAAAGTTGTCACTTTCAGAGTACTCCCAAGATTCAATGCATTGTCTCTTGTCAGTTTCAGTATTAAATCCTCCCTGTCAGAAACCGATGGAAGGAAAGGATTTCCATTCAATAGCTCACTTGCTCCTTTTTTTCATCCATTCCTCTGAATTCGAAATTAATGAATTAGAAACTAATGGGGGTGCATTTATTTTCCCTTCAATCTGATTATATCACTGAGTTCTGAATGATAGAGTTGTGTTTATTGAGAGATTTAACACACATAGCCCTTGTATGAAAATAAACTCACTTTCTCTTTCATCACAGCTAAAATATGCAACTACGTATGCTTTTAAAAAAGAAAGACAAACACCCAATATTATCACCATAAACATACAACAGAAATTTCACTGGAAGATACAATAATCCTCTTTTATCTAAAATCTACAACTAAGGCAATTGAAATATTTTAGCATCCTTCTTTCTCTACCTATCTCAAATAAGCTTTCTTGCTAATCTACTTAACAGCAAGTAACCAAGTAACAGAGACACATCCTATAAAAGGGATTTACTTCTGAACAGGGCTACATTACAAAACATGACTTCAAAAGGAGAGGGAAGATTGATGAGGCCTATGACTTGCAGCTTTGAAATGAAGCGGAAGATCTGGAATATTTTGCACTAATTAAAATTCACCTGTCAGAGGAGGAGAGTAGGAACCATCACATGAGAGAAGAGACATGGAAGACAAATGTTTGCCAGCTACCATTTTTCTGAAGTTTGCTTTTTAAACTCTACTCAACTTCATTTTCTAGTAGAAATAGCATCTGGTGTTCTTAGCAAAACTTGGCATTAACATTATATTATACTTCCCTTCGACAATGACAACAGATGGCCACCAGAATTTTTACCTGTATAGTATAATCTCTCTCTCTCTCTCTCTCTCAACAAATGTACTCACATACATCTTTGGATGATGGGGTTGCTGGTTTACTTTGCCACTATATCTCTTAACATAATCATCACAAAATTGTTTCTTCTTTATAAACTACTGTCAACAGTTATTTACAATTTAATTCCTAAGCTGACATTAAAAAAGGTGCAACTGCTGAAATTGTGAAGTTCTTATTTAAAAATTTAGAATCTGATTTTGAGGATCTTTTGGCATTCCTAAACTAGCAAACCAACTAGCCACAACTCATATATCCACTGCATATAACACTACAATAGGGTTATTATTTGCCAATTTCGCAACTGTAAAAATCTGGAATTTCATTCAGACCTTGAAGATTCCCTACAGTAACTACCAAGAGGTGAGAAACGAGTGATCAGCCATTACTGTACTACCAGTAACTGCCAGCAGTAATGAGAGGTTTAAAAAATCTCAGGTGGCAATTCAGGATGGCTGAAATGTTTGTACTTAGAAAACAGAAAAGAGCTAATCCTTTCCTGTAACGTTTTACTCTTTTCCCAATCAGTCCAAGTATTGACATGACCAAAATATCAGGAAATACAAGTAATTATTATAAAACACTTGTATAGAGTGTCTAGTTGATGTACTCCAAAGCTGAGTGTTACCAGAGGTCATGGCCTTGGGGGAAGAGAAGGGGAAACACATGGTGTACAGCAAAATCAGTTTTTAAATGTTAGATTAGATACAAATTTTCCATCACAATAAGGGAACTGTGAGATCAAATGTTATGTTACCACTCTCTAGACTTCAGGTCGTTTTCAGCTTTCTAAAATTCTTTTTATACGTAGCAATTACTTGAAACATTGCAAATTTCACTTTTTTCTTTTAATGGGAATCACAGCACTTATACCAACAGGGCAAAGGTTCTATATTCTCCAGAGCATCTACTATCAAAAGCACTAGGGGCTAGAATGCATTTTGAGAGAAAAGAAATGACATGGGATCAGCTCAAGAGACTAATTCACAAAATACTTTCTCCATGCATGGTTAAAAATGTAGTGCTCAGATTTCCAGAATGCAAAACTGAGCAGCCCCAGAAATAAATCAGCACTGCTCAGGTTAGGCTGAACAAATGGTACAAAATAGAGAGCAGGCTATCCAAGAGTTCAATTTTGTAGTTTAGGAAAAGATTACAGAGTACTTACTGCTGGAACTGGAGAGTTCTTTTGGGCTGGATGACACAGGCTGAGCACACATTTGACAGAGACAGTCTCTTCCATTAAAGGTAACCCGGTCTCCTGGTGGGAAAGGACGTCTGGAGAACGAAAGAACAGAAGGATTTTAATTCAAGGTTATCTGTGCAGTTTCATTCTTTCAGTCTCTTTCTCATCTCTCTTCAGCCGCCGCCTTTAGTGCAAATCAATATCTTGCAGGAATGTGGGCCAAAAATGTTCAAAATGCAACACTGGCAAAGCCAGGCACTTGGAGAAAATCCAAAAGACTAAATGCACCTCCACTGGAAGAAAAGCAGATGTTAGATGAGACTGACTGATAGTTTCGCTTCAAAAAAAGATATCATAGGAACAGTATGAAGAGGTTGTTCTTTTAAAAGTCTAGCATACATGAAGGTTTTCATTTGGGAAATATGGTCAATGGACTTTCTATGCTCATACAAAAATCAACCACTTAGCAGTCTTTTGCATTCTGGACACCCAGCTTCTTTTAAATAAGTTAAGATAGCTTAGTTGGTTAGAGCATTGTGCTGATAATGCCAAGGTTGCTGGTTCAATCCACGTAAGGGATAGCTGCATATTCTTGCATTGCAGGTAGTTGGACTAGATGATCCTTTGGGTCCCTTCCAACTCTATGATTCTAAGTGCTGATCAGATGGCTCATGCTCAGCAACTGATGTGCTCAACCAGCCCCATAGTTTGAGCAATTTCTAATCTTCTCAACAGTCACAGAGTAGTGTAGGTCCCCTGGGAACAGCACTGAACTACAACCTTTCACATAAGAAGGAAAAGCTTACAGCACCAAGTATTCCCAGGCAGCCTTCCAATCAAGTACTAACCAGGAATGATCCTCGCTTAGTTTTCAAGCTCCAATGTACTCAGAATTACATTCACACTTAACCCCTCACAGTATATTAACTGGAAAATAGCTTTCATGAATTATAATTGTCTTCCAACCCAGGAATAGAAAGATGATATTGTTGCTGTTATTGTTATTGTTTAACAACAACAACAACAATTTGGTTCTGTGTCACTCAGCTTCAGGGGCAAATAGTGGTGAGGACAAAGAGAGTGTTTTCAGCAGGAAAATAGTATTAGGGAGAAAGTTACCCCTCCCCCCACTATTTACCATTTATATAATGTTTTATCATGTATGTAATTTTTAATATGCATCTCTTACTTTGCAATTGGTACTGTCTGCAATCCTGAAGTGGTTTATCTAATATCAGATGACTTACTTGCATACAGTGCAGGCAAAGCAGTTAGGATGATAGGTCTTCCCAAGAGCAGTTACAACTTCTCCTTCCACAAACTCCCCACAGCCATTGCATCGGGTCCCGTACATCCGCTGGTAATCCACAGTACAAAGGTAATCTCCATTCTTAATGAAAAAGCCACCTTGAGCTAAGTCGCACCCGCACACTGTAGAGGAAAAACAGAAACAACAACCAATCAAACAAGAACAACAATCAATAGAACATCAAGGAGTTGAAAAGTGCATCTGTTCATGAGTGGCTGGTGGAACAGAATAGTATGAGGGATGTACTGGGATGCCAGTGGCAGCCCACACAGGAACGAGATATGGCTTTGGAGACACCACTCAGCCGTGGTGCGAGCTGAGGCTTGGAGTCACCTGTAAATCCCAGTGCATATCTATAGCAGTAGGGGATTCATGTTATATTATTACATATTGTATTCTCTTTTTCTGCATGATATCAGATTAGTTTATAAAAGCAGAAATCATTACAAATTCAAACTGTAACTCTCAGTTCTCCCCCACCCCATCTTAATTTTAGTGAAGGTAAGGCCACACAAAACTCACTCTTGTTGTTTGCAAAACTGATTTCAAGCATATAAGAAAGTAGGCCTAGTGCTAATTAATTCAGTGGATTTTTAACAATTCAGTTCTTCAGGGATCACCCAGTTAGCTACTATTCATTCAGAACTTTTAATATACAAACTACTTCATTATCAATATCTCATTCACTCATTAAAATTATTTTTAATGTGAGTTCTCACCACTTTGATTTTACAGAATCAGAGTGAAGCAGAGAACCAGTTAGTCTATGCCCAATCCAGAAATACAAATCCAAGGCTCCACAATCTATCCATGCCAAATACTACTCGTCCCTTTTGCAGAATTCCATATTTTACCCTCCCTCTGTTTTACCAAAGTTATCCTACCAAAGTATTGCGTTCTTAACATCTGTCAGCACATTTATATTAACAACTCTGCAATCCAGTGAGGAAGCAGCTACAATTACTCTCCTGATTTGAAAGAGGAATGAGATGACAGCTAAGGACAAGTCATTGTTTCCTCCTTGTCACCTAACACTATTCCCCTCACTACACTCTATATCCTCTCAGTAGGTAATATAAATTGTTATATCTTGTTGAAAGATGGAGGCATCTGGCTTGCCATGTCTGAAATGAGAATGCTGGACTAGCTGAACCTTGTCATGTTCTTATGAGTTGGGAGCTTAGCTTCACAAATGAGCTAATGCACTAGTGCTTCTCATTTCAAGAGATCATCTCTATGAGGCTCTTAGCAGGATGACTTCAGTAGCCTCCTTCACAGTATTTCTTTGTAACTCAAAGCTACTTTACAATGATGACACTGTCATCTCCAGTTACCAGTACAAGATGCTCTGGAATACGGCTGGTCTTGTTGGCTTAAAGTATATACACAAAACAACCAAGTATATACAGCATACCCCATTATGCTCAACATATTGGGCAACATATTTCTCCACAGATTAGCATATACCATCATCGTTTTATAAAGGGAGTCTGCATACTAACCAATCTGCTACAGTATACTCTGCATCTGAACAAACTTATGCAACCTTAATCACTATTTCATGGCCATACTGTAAGCAATAAATAATTTGTTTTTAATAAGCCTATATGTATTATTATTCAAATACAATTCAAAATCAGCATGTACAATGGAGTAATTCCAACCACAGCATTGTACACCCATGTTGTGGAGTAACATTGAGGGATAAAATATTTTGGGGTAACAAGGAAGACCAGTTAGTTTCCCTCACAATCAAATAAACCTGGTGTTCACCTCTATGGACGTGAGTGATCTGACACTAAGTAAAAGTGAAACAAAAGAAGTGCCATAGTCGCATCACTTTCTGGTGCAACTGGACTTCTCTGCGACCCTTCCCCTCTGCAGGGAGGTGGGACCGATTCAGACGGTCCACCCCTGCCACTTAATGGATCCAAATGGTTTCCAAAGAGTGGTAGGGGATGTCTTATCCCATGTTGATGGTCTTTCAGCTGAATCCTGACAAGATAGGACAGGCAGGTGTGGGGGACTCCCTGGTCCTGAATGGGGTAACTGTGCCCCTGAAGGACCAGGTACTCAGCCTGGGAGTCATTTTGGATTCACAGCTGTCCATGGAGGTGCAGGTCAATTCTGTGTCCAGGGCAGCTGTCTACCAGCTCCACCTGGTACGCCGACTGAGACCCTACCTGCCCGCGGATTGTCTCGCCAGAGTAATGCATGCTCTGGTTATCTCCCACTTGGGCTACTGCAATGTGCTCTACGTGGGGCTACCTCTGAAGGTGACCTGGAAACCACAACTAATCCAGAATGTGGCAGCTTAGACTGGTGTCCGGGAGTGGTGGCCGAGACCATATAACATTGGTTCTAAAGGATTTTCATTGGCTCCCAGTGCGGCAATCCAAGCACATAAGGTTTTATTAAAGTCCATGTATGTGGGAAATATCCCAATACTGCATTAAATGAATGAGGAAAACAAGACTGTCCAGTAGCACCTTAGAGACCAACTAAGTTTGTTCTTGGTATGAGCTTTCGTGTGCATGCACACGAAAGCTCATACCAAGAACAAACATAGTTGGTCTCTAAGGTGCTACTGGACAATTTTTTAATTTATATATATATATATATATATATATATATATATATATATATATATATATATATA
The DNA here is from genome assembly GCA_034641385.1 of Darevskia mixta. Classification (NCBI taxonomy): domain Eukaryota; kingdom Metazoa; phylum Chordata; class Lepidosauria; order Squamata; family Lacertidae; genus Darevskia; species Darevskia mixta. The sequence continues at coordinate 6,549,045 of JAWWNH010000022.1, forward strand.
CTATATTTCAACTGCGTCAGACCAACACGGCTACCTACCTGAATCGAAAACAAGACTGTTATGGTCACGATATCACAATTAGCAAACCCTTCCAAAATGCAGTATGGTTTGACAAACCAAACCATATAGAACAAAGTAGTACTGGGTATATCATAAGACAAATGCATCTCAGGTCATTACATGGAAACAAAGTAATCTGATTATTCATTAATAATCAGACAATCCTTGGCTCCTTCAGGAGGAAGGCTGGAATGTAAATCTAATAACAAATAAAGAGGCTATATTCACACTGAGCAGGCACACAGGGCACCTGGGCACAGTCTTGCACACCAGAGTGAGACGTACTCCCTTTCTATTTAAATGATAGTAATTATTTATAAATGTGAAACTGTACATATAAATTAACATGTGCAAATTTATGAAAAGCTATGATCCCCCTTTCAGCCTATTTCTGATTGATGCAGTTTTCTTTTTCTTGGGGGAGATGCTTAAGCGGCCACCCTAGCACCCGTAGAAATCGGGTAGGCATGTTCACATATTTTGTGTTCACAAATGGCAAAAGAAACTTGGATTGCCTTCTGTTACTCAGGAAAAGTCAGTCAGCCAGAACTCAAACCTCTGATAAGGACTCGCAATTTCTAATGCCTTAACCGCTAATAAAAGCTCACATTGCTAAAAATGGATATGATACTACACTCCCTAAATTGATGGAAATATATAGAATGCCTTCTCCTCCTTTGGCTTACACATAGCTAGGCACCCACTGTGGAGTGATCACTGCTCTAGGTTATAAAGGGAGTTAGAGTAAGGACAGAAGATGAAAGCAGTCCAAATTTAGAGCCTTCCCAGGGATGGCAAATCCTTATTAAATGCACTTGCGAGTCGCATGTTCTCAGAGAGGGGATTGAAAGGTACAGTCCGAGAACTTTCCCCAGCAGTACGCTGTTATAAATTTGGACACCAAATCCAAATTTATAGCAGTGGGCTGGCATAACACACAGATGAATCCAATTTCTTCCTAGTCCTTTCCGCAGGCTAGAATGGGATTTTAATAGCCGTGCCCCACATTGGATCCACACAGAGTACGGAGGAGGAATAGCTTTATAAACAGAGCAGAGAAGCAGCAGCAATTTCTAAGTGTGTGTCCCATTTAAGGGACTTTAGGACTGGCTGGTGTTACTCTCAAAACAATTATCTTTTCAGCAATCTGATGCAGTTTGGGAAGTCCTCCCCCACCCTTCCTAAACAGAAAACACTGGTCACTTCCTCCAGCAGAGCTTCCCCCCACCCCCACCCCCGCTGCAGAAAAGCTCAGCACTTTCCCCTTCTGGCATTTGAAGCTGTCAGGATTTGTTAATAAGTATGGATGACAACTCAGCCACATGCACTACAAAACAGTACATCCATCTTCCTTTCTCTCTCTCGCCTTTTTGGTATCCATCCAAGATAATCAGCACTAATAACTTAGGCCATTTTAAATGTTGTTTCAGTGTTAACTTGGCCATGCATTGTTTACACAATGTAATATATAATGACTGAAAGCCCAGTCAATTAGCAAATAACTATTAAAAAACTTGTGGGCAGGCTTTGACCATCTGCATGAATATGTCACATGGACAGAACACTGAAGTCATAAAATGTGATCCTAGAAGACAGTGGGAAAAGTGATACAGTGGTAACTCTGGTTACGAACTTAATTCATTCCGGAGGTCCGTTCTTAACCTGAAACCGTTCTTAACCTGAGGTACCACTTTACCTAATGGGGCTTCCTGCTGCCGCTGCGCCGCTAGCGCGTGATTTTTGTTCTCATCCTGGGGCAAAGTTCTTAACCCGAGGTACTAATTCCAGGATAGCGGAGTCTGTAACCCGAAGTGTTTGTAACCCAAGGTGTTTGTAACCCGAGGTACCACTGTAATTCCATGCATGATTCCAGGACTATTAGGTATCTTGCTTATGAAGAACTCGATGTTAATCCTTTTTGTAGCAACTCCTAGTAAGAGCAATATGGAACTGAATTGTATACATGATCAATAATCAACTGAACTGGGTTTCACATTTAGGTAGCATGCAATGGTTTCTAATGGTGCTATGCACACTCCAGGGCACAGCTGTAGAAATAGAGGTGGCAATGACAGCTTGGGTTTCATGGACAAGAAAAAAGTGAAGTGTGATAGGAGATCCTTTATTTGATGAAAGAAGCAAAAGATTATATGTGAGCCATATTTGCAATACGTTCTGAACAAAGCATCATTTCAAGTGCAAACTTACACTTCATAAAGGAACATATTCTGATCACAGTTCTCTTTTCTTTTCTTTTTTGCTCTATAATAAGGTCGAAAATAACTTAGGTGGTTTGTCAGGTACCTTTTGTGTGTTCACTTCCCTCCCACTTGTCTCAGGATGAGTTTGAATATCATCTTGTCATGATTCATTTGAGGTGATCCTACTTCTGATGATGGAGCATTCATTCACTAGAGTGCTCTTCAAAATCACTCCTGAGATGAAAATCACAACTTAGCCTTGGTGTCTACAGATGACTGAGTTATGGTAATGCTGCTATGCCTTTGGAATTCTCTGCATAGGGGTTGATTTGTGAATAGGCCTTAGGGTAAGTCTTGTGTGGCATGGCTTGGCATCCCAGAAACAGTTGCAGAATATAATATTAGGAGCTGCTCCCAGATGAACCCTCACAAACCCCCACAGCTTGGGATGGGAGGAGGGGAATCCATTTGGGTCACATTATAACCTGAACCTACCAAATTTGCACTTCCTAAAATAGTATGTGATCTAAAATGTAACCTTTGAAAATCACGCTTTTCTAAATTTTCCAATGCAGTTCTCCAATCAAAGGAAATGTGGGCAAAAGTTCATATATTATGGGAAAGAATACATAGCAATGCCTATATTTGTGAAAATAGCATGCAAAATGCATATTAGATAAAAACTGCTTGCAAAAATTTGTACAGTAGGCAAAACTACATACAAAAATATATTTATTAGGAAAAATTCACATTAAGATGCTGACAATATTTGTGAGGACATTTTTTAAAATTCAAACTGCTGCAATGAAATGACCAAAATGAAACAGCCAAGTTGACAGACTCACCCATCCTTACCCATTGCAGGCATTTTGTAATACAACACCATACCAGATCAACAGGAACCTCATATTATCTTTCATACTGAGAACAAGGAGAGTCCAATGAGAAGACAGCAACCCCATATGACATGAGGAAATAACTGAACAATTTAGTTTTTAACATCTTGACAACACCAACAGCAGGAACCAACAAGGCAGATAAATCACAAACACCCATCCCAATGCTGCTATAGCAGGTGACTTTTACTACGAGATAGACAAGTTAGATCCAGTAGGGTAAGTACAGCTGCACTTGTCATTACTGTACAAACATGGGATTCAGTCAGACTTCTTCCACTCTACACAACTGTGCAGTAGCGATCATTATGTCAACACGTATTTCCCTCAAAATTTAAAGAAGCTCTTCAGTAAATTTCTACAACAGGCTATCTCCATAGTATGAGTGGTTGGTGTCAGTTTTCATCTTTTTGACTATCTCAACTGTACCTTTCATGTCAAACAGAAGGAGTCAAGACAGACAAGGGTCTACAATCAATTGTTACGAAAGAAAGCGCAGTCCATTTGATTAATTTCAATACAATACAGCTTGGAGGGTGTGTGCGTCATTCTACTGCAGTTCCCTCACATCCAGGTCTAACAGTTAATCAAGAGTGAGTGCAGTTACACACCATTCTTGCTTGATGAAGCTAACATCAACATGTACTCTTTAGGCAGGCATCCATCGTAAGGGGACCAGACTCGTTACCAAGAATGTATAACACACTATCAAAAACTATACAAGGACAGGTAGCATGTCTGGCAGGACTTTTCTTCTCCTGAATAGACAAAAGAAATCCCACCATTATATTATTAGAACCGCTCCCCTGGAAAAGATACTGTGAAGCACTTAAGGATAGCTCTGGAAAGCAGCAAAGTCAAACATTTGTGAAGACCCCAGGAACAGGAAAGGGCTTACAACAAACAACAACAACAACAACAACAACAACAACAGGGATCACTGAATCAAACACTTAAGATGGCAGCCTGAGAGAACTTTTGGAGAAAAACACAGAAAGGGGTCTGTGATCACTCAATTTTGGGACTTCTTAACCTTGGACCAGTTTCTAGCCTCAGATTTCCTGTCATTTAGCCCAAGAGCTGCTGGGACTCATTACCTGTTGCTGATCCTGTATCTTTTTTCTGCCTGAAGACAGATTTCTTCCTTACTGTCAAGGAAGAGCCCCTGTCATTGTGGGCTGGACAGGAGCCAGGACATAACTAGATGTATGGTTGCATTCAACATGACATGCCTACTGATTTTTTAAATAGCAGCCAGGCATGGAAGAGTGATCAGGATTGGGACCATGATGCACAATCCACTTAGGCTTACAATTCCTCCTGCCCATGATGAGCACCAACCAGTATACCAATCTGCACCTTATTATCTATGGAGAACAAGAGCTGCCTTAAGTATTCAAGTGAATCAAAACATAATAAATAAATAAAAGAAACCTATTTAAAATAGAAATGCTGCTGTCAATCTCAAAATTTTATTTGGTTTCCAGAGACCTCAAGTACTTCTGCTGGGAACCAAGGTCCTTTCTGAGTTCACCAAATGCCTGAATTACTATTAAAAAATAATCTTATCTACACCTTAAAAAAAACCACATGCTGAATCACACTGGAACAAGAGAAGAAGAAGAAGAAGAATGTAGAAGCACCAGAATGAAATGAAAAGAAGCGTGGAACCTCAAAATTTAGGTATCTTCAACATAAAGCCTTCACATAAAGTCATTTTACTGTCCTCATATTCCTGATTTGAGTCTCTCTTCTTTTTTGAGGCCCTCTGCAATCTAATTGCAGACTGCAGCAATATAGGTAACTCAGCATCCATCATCCTGCTAGTGTTGGATTCACTTGCAAGTCATGACCCTGTAGAATGTGCTAATGTCAGCACATTGCACACAGACCCCCAATTAGGCTATATTTGGTTCAGAGAGACAGAAGTAACTAACCTTAACTGTGATATTCTCACCGTCTATGACATTAGAAACAAGAAAAGCTAACATTTTAAAGTCTATCACGGGAGTACTTTAGCTACTGTAGGTAAATTTATACACTGAAGAACTTTTATTATAACATCTACTTCTGTACAGGAAAAAAATATTAAAGTCGCACATAAGATTGTCACACATGTCTGTTTTGCTACATATGCTTAGTTCTTGCCTCCCAGTGCTTCTCAGCTGCAGTTATGGTCAGACACAGCAAATCCAAAGAAGATTTCAACGCTTCTTCCTACACAGAACTGTTTTCCATGTTGGAAACAGTTCAATATGAAGCACCTCTTTGCTTGACTGGCTTTTAACTGAGCTCTTATACAAGGGACAATTGCACATTCTTCACAAATGTGTGTAACTGAGTCCTGTTGCTGTGCTTTGTTTTTAAAGGAGAAGCTACCTTGGGAGGGAAGAATGTAGAGCAGAGTAACAGAAGAAATAGAAACCCTATCTGCTGTTTCTCCATTTGAAATCACCCTATGTGTTTTCTTCTTGCTGGGTTTCTTTCTTTCTTTTTAAAGTGTTTGCTAGCAATTTCCTTTGCACCAACCCGATTGCCAGTAGTCAACACAACATTATGCCACAAATAAGGAATTGTTGTGAATTTTGGGAGCTGATGGAAACAAATGCTCATAGTTGAGAATAGGCACACTAATTATGAGTCAAACCAAATTCCTAGATTCCTACTGCTGGTTTTCCTTCTCAAAGGGCAGGGAGAAAATGGCAGGAGGGAAGGGGGGAGATGGTGGAACGTTCGCAAATATGCCCAGCCTTTCCAAGTGTTGAGAAACTTCTCAGTAAAAGGTTAGAAAAACGGGGCCTTTCCAAATCATAATTGGTATCGTTCACCCATTTCTAACACGTAAAACATTTTACCACATGAAAAACTGGCTGTCTACATCTGTCCTCATTGGGAACAGATTCAGAATGGTTAAATTAATGTAACTATGTGAAAGTGGCCTAAGGAAATACACTATGGTGAATAAGTCCATATATCAAGCACATTGCAGATACGGTTTCACATTAGACCATTTGACAACTGGGTCTTTATATTACATACCATCATTGTTGTTTTTTAATTGTCGACACCTAATTACTACCTTCTGGCTTCATTGCCTTCATTCATCACTCAAAATTAGAGTAATTCTATTGAAAGAAAGATCACAAGCGAGGTCAGAGTCAGGTTGTAATCTTGCTGCCAGTCTGATCCTAATTTAGATCACCTTTTCATCTAAGCCTTTTCGTCATAATACCACCAACTGGGATTCTCTAGTTTACTCCCACTTGTGCATTTAGATGCTGTGTACAATCTGCCTGCTTTCCAACATGACAAGCAGGAGCTGATATTAATGTGGATTGTCTTCTGAGTTTGTGACATATAAACTACCCCTTTTACAAGTTCAGGCAAGCCTAGATATCTGTAGAACACTCTGAAATATTGGAGGAGTAATGTTTTACCATTGTTTATCCAAATCAGGTGCTCTAATAAAGAATCTCTTGCATTTTAATGACTGAATTGGTCAAGTGGTCTATGGAAACCATAAATATTTGCCTCCCTAAGGTATTTCCTCCAGAACACATATTTCCCGAAGAAATTGGGGCTATTCCTCCTATCATGTTTCATAATGTATAAAAGCAAACATTTTCCCTGAGAACTCCAAAATAAAAGGCTTTCATTTATTTTGCTTACAAATGTGCATTTATCACAGTGTGTATGGTCACACGGATACTTGTCTCATGGGATATGGATTAGCCACAGTTTCCTCCCCTGCCCCTGTATCCCTTTTTCTCTTCACCATTAAAGAAAAAAGGCATCTCCTTCTGCACAACATTAAATGGCCTTCAGAGATTCCTACAAGAGCACTCTACACAGTTGTAGGGAGTCACCTTGGGCTAGAGAGGAACACACACCCACACACCCAAAAAAAAACCTCAAGCATCACTAAGAGAGTCATCAGCACTTATGAATACAGTAGTACACAGTGCGGTGTTTTATTCTACTGGTAAGTGGCCAATCTGGTCCAGAGGCTATCCAGCAACAGCTAATATCAGACACCATTCCACAGCAGGCCAAGCACACCACAGCATGGGATAATCACATCACACAATGATGGCAGAGCTTTAGGCTGAAGGGAGGTGGGCCATGTATAGAATAAAGTTGCATCCTCATCAACTGCCACACCAAGTTTCTCAACATCCCCCCTACAAAGCTTAAATGAGCTCTGGTGGAATACTTTCCTCATGAATTGAATCTAATTATGTCTTCTAATGCAGCCATTAGAGGTGAGAATAATACATATTGTTATGATGTTACTGTCCAATACTGTTCATAAATACTGCTACCAAGATATTAAGTCATTCTCAGCGGTGCCAGACAGTCTGCCCTCTGAAGAATTTATTGATAGAGAACCACAGAAAGGTAAGCTGCTTCTGATAACAGTATATTCAGAGTTCAAAACTACTAGTGAATTGAATAAATCAATAGCATGGAAGGCTCTAAATTAAAATCTTTGGGAAAGAGGCTTGCAAAGTCGACTTACCAATTTCATATCCAACTGGAAACCAGATGTGTTTCTGATACAGAGACCAGCTGAGTCTGAGGCCAGTTTAATATGTTACTTTTAATTATAGATGGGAAAGTGGATATCCTGCATTTAATCCTGATTAGTAATCTTCTTCTTTTTTTAGCATCCTTCATAAACACTAAATACTGAAACTGGTGCAATCTTTTCATGAACTCGCTGTTCCCAATACATATCCCCACTTGCCTCCAATTATAGTCATTGTTTAGATCAAAAAAGCCTGTGAGATAAAGAACAATGGCCACACATCTAAAACAGCAGCAACTCCCCAGCGACATATCAATGTTGTGTGCACTGTGACACAGACTTTTCATATTATCACTCAGGGAAAATTAACCTACCAGAGAATACAATGGGGGGGGGGGAATAAGAAACTTTAGCATTAAATGAGAAGCCTTAGAATCATTAGAAAGAGAAATATAATGTCTTGCATTAAACAATAAATCACTCACTTGAAAGGAGTCATAAGGCTTTTCATATATTTTTAAAGAGTGGGGCACTATCCATTCTCTTATACATTTGCTTCCCCTTCCTCACATGGCTCCCTTCCAAGTGTGCAAGGATAGACTGTACCACTGGATTGTATATCTAGAGATAAATTCATGCTAGCCCTGTTCCAGTGGTAGCAGCCCATAAAATGGCCCAATTGCATTAGATGACTATTGCTGAAGCCAAGTAGGTTAGGGCTTGAGCCAATAATTGAATGGAAGACTGCCTCAGAGCTCTGTGTGCACTTCTCTGATCTCTGCAGAGGAAAAGAAAAACATGAACAGGATAAACAGCACATCAAAACAGTGCAACTGTCCTTGCTGCAAGGACTAGTCCTGTTCATGTAAAAAAAAAAATCAGGAGAAATATTTGATGCAATGCTGGAGAATAGGAGCAGCACAAAGGCTGCAGGAAGGTTGCTGTGTTTGTACTTTGTGTGCTTTATTTTTAAAAAGCTACATAATCACAACTGGGCTTGAATGGTCCAGCAAGGGAGCCCTGCAGGAATCTGGCTTCACTAAAAGATTAATACTGATTTTAGTTTAGTGTATCTCAAGTTTTAAAATAGTATCCCACGGAAACATCTGGTAAGTATGATGCAAAAGCCAAAACAGGTCACAGACGTAAGGGGCCTTCTGAATTAATTAAAGAGCAAGCAAACAAAAACAAACCACTGTCTCCCAAAGGATATGTTGCAAAAGCTTCATCTTTTTCTGGATCACCATGGCCAATACAGTTTGGAGACTAACAATTAAAGAATGAAGGGGTCAGGGAACTGTGATGTATGCTCCAGTAAAAGAAAATTCAGATTGTGTGTCTGTTAGAGCAAACTGGAGAGCTATGTGAGTTATGATTCCTGATCAAGTTTACATACCTGATCATGCCAACTTTCCTAAATATGAAAATATTCTGAAGTCTTAAATAGTCACTTGATGCTGTCTTGCTATATTGTCCTAAAGAAATGTCTGTCATCAAGAGTTACATGAAGAGGACTTAACACCATGACAGCTCCCTTTGCAGCTTAGTGGAGAGGTAAATCTTAATGAAATATTGCCTCCTGGTTGGCATCAATCTGTCTTGAGAGACAATGGAAGAGTACATCTTGGGAGATTAAGTCAAACCATTGGAGAGTTACAGTGCCTGTTGTGGCTGTAGAGACCGATACAGAAGAGACATGTTTTGTTGCAGCTGGGGCAGACAAAGGTGTCTGGTTGTGCTGATGCAGGTGTACCATGGCGTTTCATCTTTCTGTGCTCCTCCCACGATCATTCCTCCTCTGGTCACTGCTGTGGTTACACAACCTGATTGATTGTCTATATTGTCTCCTATGAATAGCAATATAGCAAATGTGTCTTCAGAATGCACCCCACCACCACCACCACCAATTAAACAAGAATGGCTGCAATCATAATACACAGAGGCAAACATTTGGGTTTAATTAAACCAAAATCATGTTTCAGTCCACCACTTTGATTCAAATGGTGCCCGTCATCCAAACTTCAATATAGACACCTATTCCCATCACAGGAACCCTTGTGCCAAGTTTGGCAACCATATCTCAAGAGGTGGCTGAACCTATGTAAAAAAATTCCTCAGGCCCAGAAATTCTTGCTCTGTTCTTGGAAATGTATAGCTGTTGATGAAACTCTGTTGTTATTGGACCAAGTTTAGGAAGGTCTCGGGATTCTTAAAGCTGGCCAAGAGGCACTAGGAAGATGAATTAATTGTACTACAGGTAGATGGATAACCATGTGTGCCAATAAATGTCATTTGTTACTTTAACACACACAAGGTCAAGAAGACATTGCAATAGTCATGACATTGTCAGTAGGGCACTAATTGTTATGGGAACTTAGTACCTTATTCTATCAGTCAGCCAATCCTTCTATTACCTGGTTCGCATGCCATGTAACTCATAGCGTAAAACAAGCTATGAAGTAATGTGAAGAAGCAGCAAACTCAAGAACACAACTCAAAGGTTCTTGCTTCTGCTACTGCCATAATAAACCAGAGTGTGGCTTGTGTCACCTGAACCCAAACTTGTGATTTGCTTCCTTCAAACATGACCTCAACTCTCCCAGGTGTAAAGCCAACCACATACACAGTGAAACAGTGTGGATATGTTAAGAGTCTGGTCCAGTACAATTTCCTTGTCTAAGAAAAACTGAGCACTGTACAAGCCAGCTTAGTCTGTACCTACTGGTAAAATATCACATTCTCCATCAATCAACGTTTTTAATAACCTTTCTTCAAAATTCTAAAATGTAATTTCTTTCTTATTTCACTAATAAAACAAGATTTTCTCCCCACTATAAAGGATAATGAAGTGCCCACACTTGTCAACCTTAAACCTTACAGGAATAAAATAAGGTTTAATTTGAAGAAGATTCTTATAGCCTGAGAACTTATCAATTTTTGTCTCACACATGCTGCAAAGTTTGTTCATCTCATGGAGGCTATCAGCCAAGCCACATTAATTTCTTCAAAGAACAGCAGATGGGACTAAAAAATAAATAAATTGTTGGTTATATTATATACTTGATACACTATAATTCACATTACGTTCATAAGATATTGTAAGCCAGAATGTTCCGTTCCTTTTATCTGACATCCCCACTGCAGCACCCAACTCAATTTTCTATGTTGTTTTCTCTACTTGAGTTATTGGATAAAGCTGGCTGACAGAGCAAAGGTCAAAAGATCTAACAGACCAGCCACATTCCAGATGGTTGCTAAGGAGTCTGCTTAACATGGATTCCAGTTTTTCTTCTTTCATGAAGTACAGCTGATCCAGTTCAAAGTCAATTTTTTACAAAGTACCGGTAACTCTAGATTGAAGTTAAGAGTTTAAGAAATCCCAGATTCTAAAATGAAGATGATGTGGGCTCCCAAGCATGTTTACACTACTGAGAATTGCCCTCATTGTTATTTACTGAAAGCCTTTTTGCCTCCCTCTTCAGATGACAAAAAATCCAGAGTGGCTTGCATACAACTGATAAGAACAACATTAAAATAGTAGAAACGGCATATGGCCTATATAAAGAAGTGGTGATGCTGACAGTTAATCTCACTAGTGCCTTCCATGGCCAGTCCAAAACAGCAGCTGCTTGTGGAGGAGCGGAGACGCGAACCCGGTTCACCAGATTACGAGTCTACCGCTCTTAACCACTACACCACACTGGCTCTCAGTAAGTGAAAATTGTGATTATGGCAGTTTGGCTTCCAGGCTGCTGTTGCTTTGCTTATTCATGGGGCAGCCAGTTCTTAATGGCCTCTAAGAGGAGAAGAACTAAATTAATAATGGAGATGCATTTGAAAAGAAAAGGCTGCACAACTCAGAAGGTGATAGACAATACTGTAAGTTTGTCCTACCATTCTGAATTTTGTCATTAATTTATGTTCATTTCCAAACAAAAGGCAATTACGGTAATTAACCTGCAAAGAAGACATACTGTACTTTAGTCTTTAAGAAGGTCTTCCACAGCTTCTCATAGTTGTTATTTGGAAGGACTAATTTGATTGCCATTTGTGACCATTTAATGGCTTGTGATCAGATTGGACCGTTTTTGTTTCACAAAGAAGACTGTTGGAAGATTCCAGTGTTCGAAGCAGGAGCCCCAGAGCTGGGAAACTGGACAAGCGAGAGATAGTGTCAATTGTGATTTCTCAGGCTACAGAGTCTTCTTCATGTGCAGAATGGGGAATGGGTGTGCAATGTTAACCCTTTTGACTGGCAGGCACTATGAAGCTGCTGGATTGGCAGATGTGGTAAAACTACTCCAAGTCTAGACTTCTGCTTTGTCAGGGCAATAGAACCATTGATTTGTCAGAAGCTCCTCCAACTCAGGCTACTGATCTTAGGGACTCTGAAGTAGAGAGCACATCTCCTAGATATATACTGAAGAAGAGCCACATCCTTTGGACATACCCAGAAACGCAAATAAGATAAACATTAATATTTTGCAGACAATCTAATAAATGAAGTTTGTATATAGCAATGCTTAAGAGTTTAGTATTTTGAAAATAAACTTATGCACATTTTGAATAATACTCCCCAAGTAGGAAGTAGTCGTTGTTATTATGCAACCTCAAAAACTGCTACTTTAAAACAGAGTTCTTAACTACCCCCTCTTTAAGTATAGCTTGTGGTCAATAGCTGAATGACTGAGATTCTTTGCATATCATCATGAAGAGTTCACTTCCTTAAGGATAAGCACCACTATTTCTAGCTAGCTGGTTCTTTATCAGCATTCAGCAAGAGCTAGAAATAGCCGTAGTGTCTCTGATCATAGAGCACTGGCATAAAAACACAATGGATGCAGACCGCTTTCAACTGGTACAGAATAGTTCAGGGCTACTTCTAGACTCAGGGGTTATAATAATACTGGAATGTTATTGTTGGGAGTCTCAAGAGGGTTTGCTGATTTATTTATCTTTAACACAGAGGAGAAAGACATACTGTCACTTCTAGAAAACCATTAGACTCAATCTCAACTACTGTATAGATGAAGCAGGCAGCTTGGGGCGGGGAAGCACTGCAATAAAGTAAACAACAGAAAAGAAATTGCAGAAAAGAAAGCATTGTAAATCAATGACATTTAAAAAACCACATAGATTCTCTCCAAGCCTCCGCGAATAAAACATTTTTTACCCACCATCCCACACACTGTATTTTGTTCATCTCATTTTGAGACCCTTGGTCAAGTCACATAATTTTCTTCAAAGAACAGTCTCAGCAAATGAAACAATTTTAAATTAATACTTTAAAAGATAGCAAGATTGATTTTTACAGCCTGGATGCTATTACACCTCTGACAATCTCAGCACACCTGAGAGTTTTGCTGACACAAACCTCAGCTCCAGCTCACAGTTAGTGAGAAGAAAGCTTAACCACAAGCTCCAATTCAGAAGGCATGCTAAGTCAAACCTTGACTTAATTCAGCATGGTGCAGGAGTGAAAAGAAAGCCAAGCAAAGAGGAGAGTGGCTGCAAACTCCTCTCTGGGAGCAACAGAATATGCTCATGTAAAAAAAAAATGCATATTTCCCCAAACGAAAAACTGCAAAGCAGTTTGCTGTATAAACTTGGAGTTGGGAAAATAGCTTGGAATACATCACTTAATACACAATAAATGTATCTGTCCTGCTGAAATTTCAGCACGTGTTGAAAATCCTTAACGCTGAACATGTTACATAGAAGAACATCCTACTGATTTTTAGAGAGACTTGGCTTTGTTCTAACTAATGTGTTTAGGATCAGGGTGTCAGTCTTTGATTAATTCTGACAAGTGTAGCCTCAATCTCATGTCTGGCAAACTATCAGAGCAGTCTGTCAGTAGTGGAACAGCTTTCTGATCAAATACTCAGTTTAGGTGAATGCGTCACTCATAGCAGTATCAACCTGTAGTTTTTTAAAAAATAAAAAGCTACAAGCGCAACATTCATTTGGCAAAAGTAACATCATCTATTCTTACACTTTATAATGCAGAGCCACATCTAAATTTCTTTTACCCTTGGAGAGGGTTATTCACCCTTCTCCATGTGACTGCTTGGGCTGCTCGTATTGCAAATTATTAATCTGTCAGCAGCTTTTAAACATCTTCATTAACAGCCACTCATAGCAAAACAAGTTATCCACAAAGTTGGAATGAGAATATATTCTATTAAACTACTCGAGGCAATCAATGATGGCAGCAGGTATGAAATACTGTAACAGGAACTCTAAAAGAAATATATATATACATACATACATACATACATACATACATACATACATAATTTTATTTGTACGCCGCCAGCAAAGCTGGTAAAGACTATATCAGGTAGAGCTGGAGAAAGAAAGAGATTGTGAGGAGAAGCATTCTTCTCAGCCACCAGAATCTTTGAAAATGTGACACTCCAAGTAAGGGCTAATCCAGTGAGAAGGTAATACAATGCAACAGTTCAGGAACATACAAACAGGAATTGAAGGCAGAGCAGTTTTCCAATTGTAGTTCACATAACCCCTTTCGCAAATTAAAAGAAGGCTGCAGAGAGACACATAGACAACCACTGCCCCAACACCATGATCTTCTGATATCATGTATTCAGAGTGCATAAGAAGGAACCCTAGTCACTTTTACAAAAACAAAAACAAAAAACAAAAAGCCAAACAAACAAACAAACCCACAAAACAGGAGTTCTAGTCTAATGTATACACAAAGAGTGCTAGCAAAGGAGTAATGCGGATTGGGGCCATGGTTCTTCATTGCAAAGAGAATCTCTATGTGAGCACATACTTTGTTATATGACTAGAACTCCTTCTGATATAGTTTTAACATATAGACATTGGCATGGATGGGCTTGCCTGTGTGACCCTGTATCCTCTGCCACACTTCCACTGAGGTGGTAACATGAACACCCCTCAAAGCAAAGTCAAATGCAGATTTCTTCTATGTTCCTATTTTATAGCTTTGTTTTTGATCTTTTAATTTTCATCTGTTGTTATAATTGTTATAATGTATATAAAATGAAATAATAATAATAATTTGACTACATACTAACACACACCTGAGAATACACCCTATTAAAATAAGCAGGACTTACTTCTTTTTATTTTATTTAAAACACTGATATACTTAGGAGGAAACATGGATAAGACTGTAAGGCCATAATCTTGTGCACCTGGTGTAATCTCCATTGAACACAAGGGAACTTACTTCTGAGTAAACATGCATAAGGTCTATTAACTCTATTCTATGTAGTCCATTTCATCCTCATGATTATATTATTTTTGTACTGTATTTTTGTCTATTAGGGTTTGTCCACATTACTCCACTAAAATTACTTTCAGCAAATTAGTTATTTATAGTGTTCCTTGCAAAATTAATATTATATAGCCCCTGAGGGTAGTGCTTGGCTGCCTGACAATGTGCTGTTGACCAATGCCTGACTGCCAGGAATATCACAAGCTTCATCAACAGAAGTGTCTGATCTATCCACCCAGGGGACCAGATGCAAAGGGAAGCAGTGCTCACTGCAGCCTTTATAAAAGCTGTGTATATGCATGTAAGAATTGTGTCTTATAATTAGAGAATCATGGCATTTTCAAGACCCCCCCTCACAAAAAAGAGAATGTCCTGACATTGAGCATTTGGGTTTCTAGCAGATGATGTGACTATATACTAGGTTTAAAAGTGCATCTAGTACTTATGATCACTGAGACAGAACGTTAGCTTAGCTACCCTAGAAAGCAAGCATCTAGAGTAAATAGTCTATATTAAATAGTCTGCATTGGGAGAACAAAACAATCCCAGGTGAGAGAGAGTGTGGAGCTTAGACACTATATTGGATAAATGACATCACCACCACCTCCATAGGCTTTTTTCTTAATCAAAATATTTCCACTTTAACTGGGGGAAAGTCAACTTCTAAGCATTTCATAAGGATCTTGAAAGATATTCTCCAGGCTTGCTATCACCTTGGTGAATGACAAATTTAAAATGGCATTCAAATAAAGGAAAGACACCTAATGAGACTGAAGGGACAGGCCACTTTCATCCCATTGATTTATGCAAGAGGCAGCACAGGAAAATCAAAAATCAAAAGAAGAGTTGGAGGATGTGTTCTGCTTTGCAATTTGGACAAAGGCTGACTGATATACTTCCCAAGGAACTCCAAATTTTATAAATAAATACATTCATGTACATTGTCTGAAGAGGAACTGCTTCGCACCATGTTGATTTTGTAGCTGCCTTCAGCATGCAAATTAAAACGCATTTATATATTGAGTTTATAGCTTACGTGTGTATGTATATGGGGGGGGGCGCATTCTCATTCATGGTAACCATTGCTCTGTTGTGACAAACTGCTCTCTGCAGCTTTCTTTAAGCATTATACTTTCCATGAGATGATGGGAGAGAAGAGCAGGCTTCCCGCTGCAGGCATTGGCCACCTAGCATGAGGGCACCCGTCCTCACTAAAGTTACCCCTTGTAACTTTAACTGTGTGAGGGAAACTAGTAGTTAATCGTGGCTCATAGTTTGTTCTAAACCAGAACCAGAAACTACCATTTCAAATTATCTTCCTATTCTGGTTTGGAGGCAAACTACTGCTGGTTGGACAAACTATGGGTAGCCTACAATCTGAATGTCAGAACAAATTATGGTTATTGCAAACCAGAAGAGTGCAGGAAAGGGTCAGCTTATGAAAGGGTGGAGCAGAGCATGTGTGCCCGCAGCACATTCCCAATGGCCAAGCTGCAGTTTGATCATGATGCCTGAACTGGGAGAGTGAGAGCATATATGTGCAGCGAATTTCTGTATGTCACTGTCACAGCAGATGGAAGTCTCCCAGCTGAGGGTCCTAATGAAAATTGTCATATCTGAGAGATCACAGTCTAAACAATTCTTGAGATGTAAGCTATAGTCAGGGCAGAAAAACCATACTGCATCTCAAACCATAATCATATGATTTCAGGGCTGGAAACACTGGACTCTTCTCAATGAACACTGAAAGCACATTTTATTGTGCTATGCTCATGCAAGGGCAACATTCCATCCATGTGTAATAGACTGGAGTAGGGAGGGCGGAAGAGGAGGAACAGATTTTTTGTTGGGCGGGGGTGGTAGAGATAAACTTCTTTTTTTAAGATAGATCAGGCATGGGTGTCTGTGCAGGACTGCTTTATGAAACATACCTGCTTCACTTTTGCCAAGCCACCCTACTGTTGTGTGGTGTAGTAGTTAAGAGCGGTAGACTTGTAATCTGGTGAACCGGGTTCACGTCTCCACTCCTCCACATGCAGCTGCTGGGTGACCTTGGGCTAGTCACACTTCTCTGAAGTCTCTCAGCCCCACTCACCTCACAGAGTGTTTGTTGTGGGGGAGGAAGGGAAATGAGAATGTTAGCCGCTTTGAGACTCCTTCAGGTAGTGATAAAGCGGGATATCAAATCCAAACTCTTCTTTGAAGAATGTACAGTGGTGCCCCGCAAGACGAAATTAATTCGTTCTGCGAGCTTTGTCGTCTTGCGAGTTTTGTCGTCTTGCGAAGCACGGTCTGCGAAGCTCCTGCTAGCGAAGGGAGGAGAAGGGAGCGCGGCAGCGGCAGCTGTCTCCCTGGCTCCCTCGGGAGCTGCCGATGTGGAGCAGCCGCCGGGCGACGAGGCGAACTGGGGGAGAACCCCGGAGAAAGCGGCGCCCGACAAAAGCGTGCCGCCTGCGGGGAGCCTGAGGCTTGAGGCTGGGCGGCAAAGCCCCGCTGGTGGTGCTTCGCGTCCGTGCAATCTAGCCGGCGGGGAGAGCGGCCGTCGCCGGGGCTGCTGCCGGGGCAGCTCTTCACAGCGCGCTTCCACGCGCTGCTGCTTCACCCTTCTTTCTCCCTGCCTCAGCCGCCCACGGCGGCGGCGGGGAGAGCGGCCGTCGCCGGGGCTGCCGCCGGGGCAGCTCTTCACAGCGCGCTTCCATGCGCTGCTGCTTCACCCTTCTTTCTCCCCGCCTCAGCCGCCCACGGCGGCGGCGGGGAGAGCGGCCGTCGCCGGGGCTGCCGCCGGGGCAGCTCTTCACAGCGCGCTTCCACGCGCTGCTGCTTCACCCTTCTTTCTCCCCGCCTCAGCCGCCCATGGCGGCGGCAGGGAGAGCGGCCGTCACCGGGGCTGCCGCCGGGGCAGCTCTTCACAGCGCGGTTCCACGCGCTGCTGCTTCACCCTTCTTTCTCCCCGCCTCAGCCGCCCATGGCGGCGGCGGGGAGAGCGGCCGTCGCCGGGGCTGCCGCCGGGGCAGCTCTTCACAGCGCGCTTCCACGCGCTGCTGCTTCACCCTTCTTTCTCCCCGCCTCAGCCGCCCATGGCGGCGGCAGGGAGAGCGGCCGTCACCGGGGCTGCCGCCGGGGCAGCTCTTCACAGCGCGCTTCCACGCGCTGCTGCTTCACCCTTCTTTCTCCCCGCCTCAGCCGCCCATGGCGGCGGCGGGGAGAGCGGCCGTCGCCGGGGCTGCCGCCGGGGCAGCTCTTCACAGCGCGCTTCCACGCGCTGCTGCTTCACCCTTCTTTCTCCCCGCCTCAGCCGCCCATGGCGGCGGCGGGGAGAGCGGGCCGTCGCCGGGGCTGCCGCCGGGGCAGCTCTTCACAGCGCGCTTCCACGCGCTGCTGCTTCACCCTTCTTTCTCCCCGCCTCAGCCGCCCATGGCAGCGGCGGGGAGAGCGGCCGTCGCCGGGGCTGCCGCCGGGGCAGCTCTTCACAGCGCGCTTCCACGCGCTGCTGCTTCACCCTTCTTTCTCCCCGCCTCAGCCGCCCATGGCGGCGGCGGGGAGAGCGGCCGTCGCCGGGGCTGCCGCCGGGGCAGCTCTTCACAGCGCGCGAGCGCTGCACGCGGGAAACTTCCCGCCGCCGCCGGTGACCGAGGGACCGAGTTGTACAGTAGTTGAAAAGAAAAGGGAAACTCGCAAGACGTTTTCGTCTCGCGAAGCAAGCCCATAGGGAAAATCGTCCTACGAAGCGCCTTCAAAAACGAAAAACTCGTTCGTCTAGCGAGTTTTTCGTCTTGAGAGGCATTCGTCTTGCGGGGTACCACTGTACCCTCCCTTGCAATACTGTTTCCACACAGATGCTCAGGTTTAGTCAATCTGTGATCTTCTATGTCAGTTACCCAAGCGCATCACACACAAGAGCGGGGCAAAAGGTAAGTGTGAATAAGCCCAGGGTCAAAACCAATCAGTAATCAGCTGAAGGGATTTTTAACTAGGTAAATCACCTTAGACAGTCTACCACCCACTGCATCATACTACTCACTTGCCTGTACATTTAAGTGGTGCTCTTTTTTCATTACACTTTGGAGATAGTTCTGAGATTCTTCATTGGATCTAGATCCCATCTGCACACACATGGTGGGTAGCCAGAGCAAATAATACATTACAATGTTTTCTGGATGAAAAAAGATAAGTGAACAATTTGATGGGGCCAGTTCATAAGCTTGTAAGAAAAATGAGCTTCACAGTACCTTTGCAGGTAAAGCATTTGATGTGAAAATGCCTGGCCTGGACACGAAGCACTTCTCCTTTGCATGGCTCCCCACATTTATGGCAGTGGATGACTGGCTTCTCTGTGGAATGGTGAGGCTCCTGAGGATGCGCCACTGTAAAAATAATGAGAAATTATATGCACGAGACTTTCTTTCTGATTTGTCCAGTTTCTCAGAGGATTAACCAAAAAGATGCATTTTTAAAAATATGTATGACACTCACTAGGGAGCAATGGGGAAAGTGGTTAAGGAAAACAGAAGCTTTTGCTTTCCTATAGCTTGCTCTAAATGATCTCACACTTGTGATAAGAGCTCCACTGGTAGTGATTTGCCAGATCCACTGGGCTTAAGTGATACCCCTGCCACACCTGTAGGCTTTCCACCCCCGTAGGAAGCAGAGAATCCCCCCACCCAATTTGGAGTAGTTGCTCATTTTAAATATTTTACAGAGCTACAGAGGCCAGGCCAGCCTCAGCTAGAAGATGGTTATTTAGTGATGCTGGCCCCATGCTGTGGAACACTTTCCCAGCAGAGATCTTCACTTTTAACTTTCAGGCATCTCCTGAAGACTTATTCATGTCGACAATGCCCTGCAGCTGATGAATTTTTATCATGAATAGTCAGTCATCTGCACTTTTAAATGGTATTTTATGTTTTAACATTGTAAATCGCCCTCATATTTAATGATATGATGGCACAGAAATAGTTTTAGTCAACAGAAACAAATAAAGGTTTCAATTCAGCTGTCCTACCTGAGGAATCTATAGACATTCATTTGACTATATGCCATATTATGGGCTGAAATGGACTGCAGCCAATTTCTTGATCATGAGTAAGGAGAGGACATAGGAAGACATGTCCTTAACTTTAGTCTATTGGAATTAATGGGACATAAAAAGACTCTCACTTTGCTTACATTCATATGTTTCAACCTTTGAATTCTCCTTCCCTTTTTGTAGATTTGCTTAGTTTATAGGAGTGCAAACATCTATTCTATTTACAGTGGAAAGGTGTGGTGTACATTAATGTAATTCTATAGTACCAAACTTCACATTTAAAATGTTTTATGGCAGCAAAACAGCTAGGAAGACAAAATGCTTTTTCTTTTAACCTCTGCCACCCACCACACTTCTGATAGGTTTATTGTTTTCTATTTACAGTGCTCTGTTATTTAATCCATATGAGTGCACAAAACACTGAAGGGAATGCCGACTAATGTTTTAATTAGCAATTATGTCTAAATAAGACCCCAGCAGCACACAGCCTTCGGTGAACCCTCCCTAATCTTTAAGTAATGAAGTTCTATTTTTGGATTACAAGACTGGGGTTATTAGCTTTCCCAAAAAAGACCACTGCATTAACTGGCAACTGAGGTAACACAGTACTTATGAAAGGGGGTGGATGAAGACCACCCCAGGGACTGGGTATTCACTTACAAAATAAAACTAGCAATAGCATCATTGCAGGCCCAGTTAACATGAAAACACAGGTGCTGTGAGGCAGCTTGTTGAGTCTGAAAAACTGTATTAGTGTTTGGTTGTAAACTGCTTTCATCCCACTCTTGGTGTTATGGATCTATTACTGCAGAAGTCCTGACACCTTAATGCTAACTCTCTTCCTATTTAGCAATCCCTCAGCTGAAGTCTTCTCCAAGATTCTATTACACACACACACACACACACACACACACACACACACACTTTTCTCATTTGCACTCTCATTGTACACTTCTGTCTCCTCCCACTCTCTCCCTATGTACAAAAGACTATCCTGGAACTGGTGGTGTGACCCACCTGATGTTTTAGGCCACAGCTTGCCAGCTGAAAACTAATGTTCTCTCTTCCAGCTTCTGTACTGACTTCTCAAAATCCAAAGTTATAAGTGAGGTGCTACAAAAGCCTTTTAAGTTGTCTGTCAAGTGAACAAAGTCTCAAACCTGATTAATCAAAGACTATACAGACTTTCTGAACCTGCATCTTCCAACATTTCATCAGCAGCCAGTATTATCTGTTGCTGGTGTAATTTGAACTGTTTACAATAAAGCCTTGATTGACAGTCCTACAAAGAGCCACCTACTGGTATTGTCCTGTGTGGAAGACACTAATTACAGGTTGGTGACATAGCTTCTTTGTATGCCAATGGAAAATTTATATGGATGCAACAAAGTGTAACAAGGGAAAAGTCTTACTATGGATGGAGATGAATAATAGTTTT
Organism: Darevskia mixta; assembly: GCA_034641385.1. Classification (NCBI taxonomy): domain Eukaryota; kingdom Metazoa; phylum Chordata; class Lepidosauria; order Squamata; family Lacertidae; genus Darevskia; species Darevskia mixta. Next base: position 6,570,461 of record JAWWNH010000022.1, read on the forward strand.
TAAGTCATATGAAAACATTGTGTTGGAGGCATACACATTTATTTTGTCGCACTATAATCTTTGGTAAATTTGTACGTCTTTGAAACACTATAAAATCCCGCAGAATCTGTGTAACCAGGGGGGGGGGGGACAAATCAGCAGAACAGAAAAATGGTAAAACTCTACCCACCCCTATATTCTAAAACAATGGACAGTGTTCCACAAAAATTAAAGGCAAATCAAACATCTCAAAAAGCTTAAATGCAGAACACTCAAAAGCTGAAAAAGTAGGACAATTTTTTAGAAAATATTAAATGTGCCTTATTTTAAATTTAGCTTTCTGGCCAAGTAGAAATTATGACACAAGGACAAATGGCACTGTGCAAGTGATGTATCATACATAAGCAGCAACTGTCGTTCTTTTGTTTAAGGTTCAAAAAAAGGTTCAAAAAAACCCAACCCACACCAACAAGGTATCATTAAGAAGACAACCCTTAGAATCCAGACAATGACAAAATAACTTAACCAGAGAACGCTGATCCATTTGGGTGGATAGGATGCTGCCCCAACAACCTCAATCTGCACTCTCAGCCAGCTGCCAGCTGCCTTCTTACTTATGAGCAGTCCAAGAGGTAGCACTGCTTGTCGGCTTTCTCCTCTTTGGTGAGTGTTGCCCTTGTAGAACTCAGCAGAGAGAACGGGGTGGGGGGGATTCAATCTGTTGGCTCCACCTACTGTTGGGCTCCCTGCCTTCTGCCATACCAGTTCCAATGAGCAACAGTCAATACTAAACTGAACCAAAATTGCTTACGATTTCAATTCTAAAGTTCCCCAAGTCAACCTTTGCCCTTCACTTCCTAGCCCTGCACTGTCCAACCCCTCCAGAGAGTCAGGGTGATCAGAAATCCTAGAAACTAAATAAGAGATTAAAAACAGGCATGGTAACACTCAAGTAACATACTAATATTTCACTTCAACAGAAGAAACAAATGTGTGCATTCAAAAACTGAGTACCGGTATGTGTGTGAAATGAGCTGCCTATTCAGAGGTAACTAAAATTCCTTTGTAAGCACACTATTATAATTCTTGAAAGCTGTATCTATCCCATTTTTTTGGTCTGACATTCTTGCATACCACTGTCATATTTTGTATGTTCCCTATTTGTAACCATGAGGACTACACATTTTCTTCATGAGTTTCTCTGTACAATCCTTCTATGTCTTCCTTGTACACATATGCCCTCTCCACATGTCAGACCACAGATTGATTACCCCTCGTGGAGAAGGAGCACTCCTGCACTGATTGAAATACAAATTCCGGAGGCAAAATATAGTTTTGGTATTTGTAGCATTACTGCTATTTGTGCCTCATGTGTATCTCATAGCCACATCCTGACCAATATATCTGATGGTCGCAATTACATGGCCAGCCACACTCCCCATAGTCCTGAAATTGAAGCTCAGCAACTGAATTCAGCTTCTTGGGAAGAAGCTATTTTTTAAAATAAACCTTTGCCCCACTGGAAATATACATTACATGGTAAAGCTCTCTAATAACAGAGGTGACCTTGCATGCAGCAGAAAGGAGATTCACATCACTAAAATAGGAAATAAACTGGGAGTATATGGGTTTTTCTTATCTTTTAATAGTTTCACTAGAAATACATATGGTATCATCTCTTCCATAGTCATACTCTAGATCCTCTGAGAAAGATCCTGAATCACCATCAAAACACAACCATCACACTTTTTTACCCAGAACAATAAGCATGGGCTAAATTTACTTGTAGCAGCTTGATGAACATAGGAAGCATTCATATTCCAAGTCACACTATTGATCCATCTAGAACAGCACTAGCTACACAGACAGGCAGCAGCTCTCCATGATTTCAGGCAGGAATCTCTCCTAGCCCTACCTGGAGATGCCAGGGATTGAATCTGGAATCTTCTATATTTAGAAGCACAGCTCTGGAACAGATCTTAACAGCCATGATTTGTCCGAGGATATTATACTTATTATACTTGGACAGTGTTCTTGAAGCTACCAACATGAGTCTGACCAAACTGCGGGAGGCAGTGGAAGACAGGAGTGCCTGGCATGCTCTGGTCACGAAGAGTCGGACACGACTAAATGACAACATTATACTTACATAAGCAAAGCTACTTTTATAAAGAAAGAAAGAAACTTTGAAGCCTTAATTTCAAAGCAAGCAGAACGTTTTGAGCATATTTTAGGCAGCAGATGCAATTTGTAAGATGCTCATTAGAAGCCAGCTGAATTTCATAAGACACCTCATTTTTTCTGTTCCCTGAGTCTGCACAATTTATACCACCCAATCCGCTTTATGTGCATTACAATTGTAATGTCTTCGTACTCTTAGAAATACCACCCCATGAGGTCATTCCTCCAGGAGAGAAGCTCAGATGCTAGGGCAGGCATCCCCAAACTGCAGCCCTCCAGATGTTTTGGCCTACAACTCCCATGATCCCTAGCTAATAGGACCAGTGGTCAGGGATGATGGGAATTGTAGTCCAAAACATCTGGAGGGCCGAAGTTTGGGGATGCCTGTGCTAGGGTATAAAATGGCAATTAGCAATTGATCATGTTCACCTGTAAAAATCACACCCTTCCATAAGGACAGGAAAGCACACCTCTATGAGACCATCCAACAGCCAGTTAATGAGTTATTTGTTTTATTATTATTGTATTTTTATTCTCATGGAGAAGTCTGAGTGGGATTTGGACCAGTCTTGGATACTATGCACCTGGAGTTATGTGTGTCATTAGTTGCAAAATTGTCTTCTTATTTGAATTAACAGTGCATTTTCCCTTCACTATTGATATTCATAAGTTCAAAAAACCCTGCATTAGAAACAAAAGATGCTATCAACCTCTCTAAATTAAGCATCTCCTCACTTTTGTTTACACATTTCCACTCACTTTCAGTGACAAAAATTGCTAGGTAGAATGATCAGATTTGAGTTTTAACCTTAACCTTATCAGCTAAGTAAACAGTGGGGAAATGGAATGGCCTTCTACTCTCACATTATCAGAATAAGTCATACATGGACCCCCAGTTATCACCATTTTGAACTCCAAAGGTAATCTGCTTCTGTCAGGCTACTTCATAACCTAAGAATTTCTACATGGAAGGCACATCTGCATAATAATTTAACCTATCACATGCATCTACACTATAACATAAACAATTCTACATCCACATACGCTACTGCATGTGTACATGAACACTGTGGGTACAGACAGCAATTTTCATGCATGTAGGATCATCATACACTACCACCTACACAGCACCTTCTCTGCTGAAATGTTGTAATATGTGATTAAGTTTCTAGAGATACACAGTCAGTTTTCTTTCCAGTAGCTGGAGTCCTTCAGTCAGATACTTGGTCTCTGTCATACTGTTTGCAAGAATGTTCAGTGCGCTTTGATGTCCTTGACTCTCATTTGCCCTTTCCTCACTGGCTCTGCAATGCATTTTTAAAATTTCTTCACACATATCATATCCACTGCAGGTCAAACTGACCTCTGAGAGTCAATTTTACACTGAAAGCGCCAGGTAAGCGCTTAGTGTTCAGTTTGTGTGCCTAGAAGTTCCATATTGGGGAGAATGGAAGCAGCCAAATAGAAACAGAACTTCCTCAAAATGATATGTGTTCTATGCTAATTCAAAAAAATTAGATTAAAGTGAGTGACAGAATTCATAATTCCCACATGAGAAAGTTCAAGCTGTTTTAAGGTTGCTCATTATCCCTGTAAGAGCAACTATCTAAAAGGATAATCAGGAAGATCCACTTCATGAAGATGTGTGATATAGCTGTAAGCTTCACCGCCAAACACACAGTAAGCAAGAAATTTGAGCAAAAAGAAAAAATTCACAACAAAGTTATGTCATCTGACATCATGTATTTTGTAAAATATGTATTTTGTGGGAGAAACCCCCCAGTGCATAATTACTGTTTCTTTTTAGGAAGTGTGGCTTCCTTAATCCTATCTTATATATTTTTCAAAACTCCTTTTGATCTACACACAATGTGAAGCTTGGTCACAGACAGAATACAGATTGCCTGGCCTCTATTGCTTCACTTTGTCTATCCCATTTTTTCCCAATACTACAGTTATCAAGACTCCTGCTCCTTTTACTAAGCTATACATAGTATGTGACACATCAGCATATCTCTACGCTCAAGAGAGAGAGAATTGTTCTTAATGATTGCAGTGTCGCAATGTTGTTAAGAAACACATGCCTAGAGGAAAACATGAAATTGCTGTTAACTAAAAAGGGAGCAGAAAGAGATGAAAAAGGGAAATGTAAACTGTATATTCCAGGACAAATCTCAGAAATAACTGTTTTTATCTACTCGGATAAAAAATAATCTCCCATCCACCTGCTGCAATTTTCCAGCAGAGCTTACAAGTGGTAGTCACAAGAAGACAAGCCACTGCTTCACTGCCCTCTTAAGGGATTTTTCCCCTAGCTCTGATGACTCTTCAGTCATTTGTATGGAGCATGACAAGGGTATGTAGGGCTGCATTCACAAGTGGGGTTCATTGCATTAGTTTAACTGAACTGAAGGTTCACACTTTTGTCCCATTTTCTAACGTTTCTTTCACACTGCACACGCCAGTCATACCTTGACTGCTTTACTGCCATGTTGCCGCAAATGTCATTCACATATGTTATTCCTCCATGCCATCCTTCTCCCTCTACGCTCCACCATTCTTACAGGCTTAACCTTTTCAGTATGCCACTTTGTGGCTTGTCAACTCAGCAGCTGCAACATGAAACCGGAAAAGGTGAAAAAAATGTGCAAACCTCCCGAGATTTTTCAGATTTTCTCCAGAACCTTAGAACATGGAAATGAGCACTAATCTTGCACAATATTCCATTACATTCCATTAGTTTTCTGGAACTGACTTTTACACCATGTGAAAGTCAAATATAATGCACAAAATAACTGTTAGAAAAATGGCAGGGAAATTGTATAAAGAGCTGTGTGAATGAAGCCCAGGTTGCACTGGTCACCCGAGCCTTATGTTTGATAGTCCTGCTTTAAACCAAACTAGAAGTGCAGAAAAACACTTTCCTCCCATCTCAAGTTTCCCTGCAGTTTTGCAAGAAAATCGAACACTCAGGGAAACATGGTGCTGCAAGGAGGTTTTATGATATTTGTGGAAGCACCTGTATGTCAGGCTCTTCTATGCTTTCAGAAAACTAGCAGTTGAAGAAGAATGTAGTGTATATTATGCTCTGGTGCAGGAGCCTTTGAAGTGGCAAGCGCTTTCAATCAACTCATGCATCTCAGTTGGAACTGGTCTGCAAAATAAGAGAGAACTAACCCCCCCCCCCAAACTCTCTTTAAGAGACAAACTCAAATAGAACTATAAATATTATCTATCCACTTCCACCCTCTTGCAGATTGATGTTATTTCCAGGAAAGTATTGAGCAGTCCATATTTGTCCCCAAAGACCATCATTCAGGCAGCTTGACAAAAGACAACTGCTCATTTAATCCATGTGAATTCAAGTGAAATGTATTGTTTTTAATCCATCTGAATTTAAGCCATTAATTGAATTTCCTAAACCAGCATTCCAAGCAAACACACTGACCCCGAAAGTTATTGGTCATGCCATCATATACTCAGGGAGAGAGGAAAAATGGCTGGGATTTTATTCTTCATCTGCAGCAATGTTGACTTTGCATTCTCTTTTAGATCTCTGTTGTAAGCAAGCTAATCAGGGTGAGAAAATGCTGATGATCCAAGCACGGATGGATTATCCATTTGCTAAGATCAGCACTTCAAGTGGCGGACAGCAGGCAGACTTTCCCAGATACAACTGGTGCAGCTTGGAAATGACCTTGTATAAGAAAAAGCACTGCCGTCACCACTTCATTAGCATAGTACTATGTTTTTCAAACTTTCTGCCTTCAGAAAACCAAGTTCACACCCAGTTTCTCAACTAAGTAATCTCCAAAGTTTGTAGAGAATTCTGAGAAGGGTGAACACTTCTCAGTGTATTATTAATAAACCAAGTATTATTATTACTATTTATTAGTCGTAATTTACACAAAAGCAACTCAAAGACTTACAAAAAGATGATGGGCAATAGATAGAAACTGCACAGCTACTTTTTCGAGTTAGCTGCTATTATCTCTTTTCTGGTCAGCAGATCAGAATGAAAAATTGTCATAGTACAGGTGTCAAAAGCAGTTTTGACCAACAACCTGCTCTGAATTCATTTGACTTCCACAATAGCACCTTTACAAGGTTATCATAAATTAAGCTTCTGTTGTTCAACAAGAACAGAAATGTTTTCTTCTACATGGGAAACTAATTAGTGATGCATACACAAAATAAATGTAAAGCACATTGCTTCCCCTAAGAATCCTTTGCCACTTATGAGAGGATTGCTTATAGACGTAGACTTTGCATGGACAAGTATACTGAGAAATTTGGAACCCATTTATACAGTAGGTTAAAAATAAAGATATCTGTTTGTTGTTGTTGTTGTTTAGTTGTGTCCGACTCTTCGTGACTTCGTGACCAGAGCACGCCAGGCACTCCTAATATATCTGTACTTGGATAATAATATCTATATATTAGATAAATATACATTGTAATTGTTAATTCTTATAGTGATATAGTATACCTTTCTTTCCTTTCCCCCTTTATTATGTTATCACTTTTTAATTTTATTCTATGACATTTATTTTATGTATTTCTAAATAATAATAATAAAGAAAATAATTCTTGCTCCAATAACATGTAGAATAAAGTCCTTCTCAAACAGGCTCAATCAACATAATTTTATTACAGCAAGTTTGATTATGCATCATAACAACAGCTGACAGGATTGGATTCTTACTTGGAGGGTCTCACTGACATGCAAAATGACAATATTTCCGCATATTTGCAGATGCCAAAGTACCATTTAGCTGTGTCAAATTCCAGTTTGTGTACAAAGTCAGTGTGTTGCTAAGGAAATTACAGATGATACGGCATTGTACAAACACCATTCTCTTAATTACATCATTTTGCCCCGGTGGAAAATCACAGCTATCAGAGCAATACAAAGGAAACACACTCTGCCAAAGCTGGAGCTGGAGCTTCTTTCTCACATATAATAATATCATCCTGAACCTATCCTATGCACTTTGGTCAACCATCTGGGGTTCTGCTCAGTTTTCCCCTGCCTTCAGAAATGAGGAATATTGGCAGAAGAATGCATACCGGTAGTTACACTAGGTTTACAAATCAAAAGTAAAAAAACAAAACCAAATTATTGCTGTAGTAAGTATGGGGCAAGCAACAGCATAAAAGGGGTCACCTGACAGCCTTATTAAGAGAGTTACAAACTGGTCACCCTCTCAGAAATTGCCGATTACAGATTTGAACATGCTGTATTCTTTCAGTGCCTCTCCACTGAAGTGAACTGGTTATTGCTTACTGAAGGTCTGTTCATCACCCACATAACCCCATTTCTTACCTCCACTAGAGAAGCACTTGCTGTTAACAGAGGCCTGCCACTTAGTAGGAAAACATCACCATGCTGGAATGCCCACCAACACCCTGTTGCATTCCTCAGTGGGGCTCCTAATTCTCAACTGACAGGTGGCTATTTGGAAGACAGGTACAGACTGATGAGAACACATAAGCTGATCCCCACCCCTGTGCTCCTGCATATAGAAGGGGGCAGGGTGCCCTTGGATACAATGCAGAATGGACAGCATAGTCAAGTAAACTTGGCCAAATCAACAAATATCTGACTGAACAGGGTGTGCATGTGAAGGAATAAAACTATGGCATCAGTAACATTGTAAACCTGTGTCTTTTAAGGTCACCAGAACTCCAGCAGCACAGCTTCCAAATTTCCCTATGTACATATTAAAGCTGGCTAGGGCAGAAAGTAACAAAGAATGTTGTTGTTGTTTTTGTTTTTGGGGGCTACTATTAACTAGATTGCACTACATTGGAACTAGTTATATTCTAGTTGAAATGACGCCTGTATCGTTTCATGGTGGCTTTCCCAATTAATGTGATTTCCCCACATCATTTTTCCTAATACTTTGACTATCATTGTATTAAATGTTAATGTCCAAAAGCTATTTCTGGTGGTTGTTGTTTTGGGGGGAGGGATGGAACTGCACACTTGTACCTCAAGATACATTATCAATATAACACGGGAAAGAACCATTATTTTTGTTTTCCATGGCAGGCATCTGCCAGGTTGGCTTCCTAACACATCTATTTTCCATAGAAAAGACAAAGCAGAAGTGTGCCTGAAAATGCATATTTTCACACCACACCATCAGAAGCAGGCCTAACCTAGTTAAACCAGTACGGAGCCAGAATGGTGCAGTGGATAAGAGTGTTGGACTAGCACCTAGGAGAGCTTGGTCATGAAGCTCACTGGATGACCTTGGGTCAGTCACTGCCTCTCAGTGAAACCTACCTCACAGGGTTGTTGTGGGGATTAAATGAGAAGTGGGGGGACCATGTATGCCACGCTGAGCTCCTTGGAGGAAAGGTGAGATATAAATCCAATAAATAAATAATAAATAAATTAAACATCGTTACACTTAAATCTCTTCCTTGTGTCAGAATCCAGCAAGATTATGCAAGATGTACATAATTGTACAGCAAGAAAAAAACCCAAAAAATGAATTAATGTACAATAACCCGCTTAAATCATCAGCCTGTGTGTTAAATCTGAACCTACTGCAAATTATTTCAGGAAGAGGCACAGAGGCATCTTTGCTAAAAGGAGCAACTTATCCAAACACACTCCGCCCACAAGTTTGTGCTGTTAATATACAGAAGCCTACGGGTGGGTGACTCAAGCCATTTCCTCTCAAATAGCTATCTGTTAGCAGCACTTGTCCAGAAGAAGCTTGACACATACTGGTTAGGCTGAGATTGCTAAAGCAACTGAGGTCCAGCTTTTGCCACTGATTTTTCTAGAGAAGTTCAATGATGGGACAATTCTACTTAAGCGTGTGGTTTCATAAATGCAACTTAATGGCATTTCAAAGCATAATGCCAAGGTGTCCATTAAAAGACACTCCAAAACTTGCCAGGGCTAAAAACAACCAAAGTACAATTCTAAAAACAACCCATGCCTACATTTATTTATTTTTAAAATGGATCAAAGCTACAGACCTTTAATTTGAGAACCTAATGCATCAGATCTAACTTTAAATCAAATCACTCATTAGAAATCATTGATGTTAACATAAATAAATAAATGAGCAGCAAAACGTGAGCAGGAACCATCAGGCACATCAGTTTTTTTACATGGAAAAGCAACATGGAAAAGCAAACATGACTGACACAGTAACTTGCCAAGCCAATTCAATCCTAACCTAGAAGAATATGCAAGGCTGGATTACCTTTTTCTTTCACCATGGCCAGGACACCGTCTTTGAAGCAGAGGCAGCACAGATTAATTGAGGTGCTTTATAAACGCATACACACACACACACACTCACGCTCTTTCCAGCAGTAGTTGGCAGAGATGAAGAAACAATTGCCCAGAAGGCAGCCTATTCCAAAGTACTCTGTATTATTTTCCCACCAGATCTGACGTAATTGGAATGCTTGGTGCCGTTTCTCTCTCTCTCTCTCTTTCTCTCTCTCTCTCTCCCCTTCGGTCTGCTTTACTCTTCCTGATGGCAGCTCATTCCCAGGGAATGGACTCTGCCCCTTCTGCGGCAGGAAAGAAAGGAAGAAATAAAGAAAAACGCCACTGCACAGCAAACAGCAACACTAGGAGCCTCTGAGTAACGAAGGCAAAATTCCACAGTCGCTAATCCACAGTCATTGACACCACCTTGCAGTCTTCTGACAAGGCACAACAGAACTGGCAAGCCAGGACTCCCCCAAGTGACAGATACTAGAGTAGAAGTGAGAGACGCCACAGGACCTGCTTCAAGTAACAAAATGGAAAAAGATTTAATGGTGTGTGTGTACACACACACACACACACACACACACACACACACACTTATATATTTAGTTCCCTCTGTCAGACTGAGAAGCAACTTGACAGGAATACAGAATCAGAGATGGCACAGGCTGCAGCAAGGTTGTATACAGTATAGGTTTCCAGTTTTCAGGGACAAATTCAATCACAGAGAAACTTCAGGACTTGTATATTTCATAAGGTGCAGGATGGAATAATACAGTGAAACAGGTGCAAGATGATGGCATGATCACCAAAATGTTTAAAGCAGTTGCTCCAAAGTTCACAGAAGACAACCAGCCAATGAAGTAAGCACTGCATTGGATTTTGCATAGCAGACTCAAAAAAGTGACCAGTTTGCCTAATCTTCTGGAATACGTAGCAAGCTCCATCCTTCAACAAAGCTTTTACCAGGAAAAGGCTTGACACATGTGTTATGGGCAACATACATTTCTTGAACCAGAATTCTAACTGCCCCCCACTCTCTCACACACACAGCTTACAGTGCTGTAATTCCCACAGCCAGCAGTATATCAATCAAACACAGGCCTTTTTTAAAAAAATCATTTTGGAATTTAAAAGAGACCTGCATTTTACTTCAAAACCCACACATTCTAGAATTTTTCTTCTTCTCTGTACTGTTGTTTACTTGGTTCCTTCTACATCTTTTTCCTTCATAGTGAATTCTAAAATTCCTTACTGAACTTCTCCTGGAAATACCTTTTTACAGTTCAAGTACAAATTTATATACAGGTCTACCTGCCAAGCAAGGCCCTGTAAACAATATGAAGGTGATTTTTCATGTCTGTAGTATTACTGGCATACAGAGACTCATCATTCATTTTACCCGCCTGCATGGAGTTCATCCTCATCATCATCAGCCTGATGAAGACCAACATCCTGGGTTGGTCCTACATCGCCAGCACTCTACGCATCAACAATGGTGACCAAACACTTAAGGTAGTAGACAGTTTGTCTACTTGGATCCCACCATAATCATTGACACTGAGCTGGGCAAGGCAGCTACAGCAATGGCTCACCTCTCCAAAATGGTATGAGAGAATGTGATGCTAATGGACAATACCAAGATGAAGGTCTACCAGGCTTCCGTGTTGAGCACTTTGCTTTATGGAAGTGAGTCATGGGCAACTTACACCTGCCAGAAGCATCACCTAGATGCCTTGCATATGTGCTGTGTCAGGAAGATTTTGGGCATCACGTGGCAGGACAGTCTCGAACAAAGATGTATTCTCCCAAGATGTCAGGGACTGGTCAGATGAAGAGGAGTGGTAGAGACCACCACCCCAATAGGCTTCTGGGCAGGAAGCAGATGCAGATAGCATGGATCCAGATTCATGGTGGTGCCAAACAGGACACACCCCAGACGAAGAAGAAAAAGGCTGGGGAAATAATAATGGTGGATGAGGAACAGGAGCAAGCTAGCAGATGCTCTAGTCCTGAACAAAGACATGAGTCAGAAGTAGTAGAAACAGTACAGCAGGCAGCTGACACTATATCACCTGAAAGCCTGGAAGAGCCTCCTCTGTCTCCTTGAACGAGATGCTCCCTTCGTATCTTAGAGCAGAAAGCCAAACAGTCAGAAAGATTCCTTTGTTGGCCACCATAGGCAGCAGGAAGGGTTTGGAAACTAGGAAGTACTCTCCGCATCTCTGATTCCACTAAGCAGTTAGCCAGTGAGCTCATGACAGAAGCCCACATTTCCAGCATGTCCGCACTTCTCTCTCAGTGACATCTACACTAGCTTGGGCATGTACACAGAATGGAAGATGGCAGAGTCCCCAAGGGTGTGCTGTATAAGGAGCTGGCTTCAGGCACTAGGCCTGTTGGCAGACCAACTCTGCATTACAAAGATGTCTGCAAATGTGACATAAAAGCTGGCAACATGAACCCTGCCATATGGGAATCCCTTTCAGATGACCGCAGTGCCTGGAGACAAACAGTCAGGTTGTGTATCCACAGCAATGACCAGAGCAGGATTGACCGCTGGGAGGAGCAAAGAGAGAAGAAACACTATGGTGCACCTGTAGCAGAAAAACCAGGTGCCTTCATCTGCCCCACCTGCAACAAAACATATCTTTGCCATATCACTCTCTACAGCCACAGCAGGCACTATAACTCTCCAATGGTTTCACTTTCCCCCTGAAGTTGCACTCTTCCATTGTCGCAAGACAATTTTACCACCATTTTCATGGTTGCATCTACACTGATGCTTGGAAGGTGACCACTTAAAAAACATTGCCACTGGAGCCTTCCCCAGTTGTAACCCTAGGCAGTAAATGCCGTGGATGCAACTCTGGTCTTGACTTTTATCTCATCTTCCTATTCACTGACCTTGCTGCCCCCAGGATCCTCCCTTATCTACTCCCCTGCTTTTTTCTTGCTTTCTTCCTTTTTTCCCTGCTATTGCCACTTTATCTGCTTTTAGTTACTGTTAGAACAAGGACTCCTGGGAGCCAAAACAAAGAGAGGAATCTGGGTGATAGATGGGAAACATGGGATAAGTAACCATAAGCCCCTGGTTCAGCTGTCACTCTTGGGTACCTCAGTCCCAGTTTGGCCGTTTCCCCAAGAATTTAAAGAATCATGTCCTGTCTGTAGCAAACTTGGGCTGCAATGCTATGCATGCCTACTTGGGTGCAAGCCACATTGAGCATAGTAGGGCTTTCATCTGGGTAGAAAGCACAGAACATTGTCTTGCTTATGATTGTAGTCCTAATCCATTCTGGCTGGGATTGAAGCAAAAGAGAGAGGCAGTGGCAAGAAGAATCTCTTAGTGTACCCTGAAAATGTTAAGACTACTTAGGCCAGCAAGGAGTAGATTATGTGAGATAGTCTTCAATTCCCTTATAGAAAATGACCATCATGAGGAGGAGAAGGTGTTATGAAGAGAGCTGATGTAAAGTCTTAAAAAAAAAACCTTGTATGCCAATAATACTTGTTGGCTCCATGCCCAAAGTTCTTTCCCTTTCAAGGGCATATCTTCCATATACCCTTAACCATATTTCAGCATTACCATGGGTAGCATAAATTAAGTGTGCTCTTATCCAATGTTATCCAGATCTTGGGTCTCTGAAAGGCAACACTTTTGCAAACACCAGAAATCAGTAAATGAATACAAACTATGAGTCAAGGGGTGGGCAACCTGTGGCCCGTGGTCCAATTTCAGAACTTGCCCTGCAATCTGTTCAGACCTCTAGCAAGAGTGATCTGGCCCTCACCTGGCAGCTTGCGGGGGGGGGGGGCAGGGAAAAAAAAAGAAAAGGGTGGGCAGGGAAAAGAGAAAAAATGTAGTCTTACCAATTTTCTTTCCATTTCCCTGCACCACTGCCTCATCTATTGGTGGCATGCAACCCTGGACAGATTATCTCAAAGGGAACACAGCATTAGGCCAACACAGGGACAGACGGATGGTGCATCTCAAAAGAGTGATAATGTACAGTCACACTTAAATTTTATATAAGAAGCAGTCACCATTAGTTGTGATAGATATTAAATCATCTGGTTTTCCTTGTATTCCTTATTCATTCAGATCTGTTATTTGAATAGATGAGACACACAGGAAAAAATGCATTGGGTGTGTGTGCATTTCCTCACCAGTATAGGCTGGGCTTCTGTTATCAGATCCCTGATAAACCCTGGGAACAGAAGGATAACATTCCAACTTCTGTGGCTCACTTTACTGCTAAGAATAGCTTTAGGACCTCACTATGTGGTGATGGATTGAAACTTTTTGCCCTTAGAGCAGTGATGGCTAACCTTGACACCCCAGATGTTTTGGAACTACAACTCCCATCATCCCTAGCTAACAGGATCAGTGGTCAGGGATGATGGGAGTTGTAGTCCCAAAACATCTGGAGTGTCAAGGTTAGCCATCACTGCCTTAGAGACTAAGCTGGTTCCAATGCAACGACAAACAGTGGTTTATAGCTACTTATACAAGACTCTGGCTCATATGCTCCCCCCACTTTCTTCTTCTCCAAGATGGCTGGGAGCAAATCAAAAGCTTTTACTGCCAACAGCAATTAACCACAGTTCTGTGTTGTGTCTAAACCCTACATTGCAGTTATGCATCTTATGTATCATTAGCTGAAACAAGCCAGCTTCATAAAACTATTGTTTAGAGTTGACTTCGTTTAGCTAAGCATAGTTAAGACTAACTGCACTTTGTCCAGGTTGAGGCATCACAACAACATTTATGTGGTTAATCATAAATGGATGCAGTGGAGGGGAGGAAGGGTGAAGTTGAGTATGCAAGCCTGAGGTTCACAAAAACTCACTCCTGTAACAATAACCCAGGCTTTCATTAAAAATTTGCAGACCAGTTTGAGTAGCTATTGTTTAATAGATATTGCTGCATTTTGGGATCTTGAAGGAGAACATCACAGTGGTGCCTCCCACAACTTTCTGTGCTATTACCCCCCTGGAAATTACTATTGTCTGCATATGAAAAGAATTAACCCTTAGCGGTGATCTTGCACAAAAGGTTTTTCTCACTAAGTATCACAGACTTTCCACTTCAAGTGATGTTGGCATGCAAGGGTAACTGCTGGAGACTGGAACATTTTGCTCATAGAGTGGCCAAGTCTCATTTTTCACATGTGCTCAGGATTAACACTGCCATGTTCCATCTTGTCCCCAGTCCCAACCCGGCTGAGTAGCAGCCAACTGGAGAAAAGAGCAAATTGGCCCTTCTCCTATCCTCCTGCATTCACAATTCTATATGTATGTACCAGTATTTATGTGTGCGTGTGTGTGGATGTCTATATCTTTATCTATATCTATATATAAAAATATCAAACAGCAATTCAGACAGTTAGGTCTGGATCCTGGTGGAATGCAGTTAATCACTATACCCTTATATTTATTACAGTGACAAACAAAACAGAAATTTTAAATTCTTATAGCAAAATGTTTCAGCTTCCACCTTCATCAGTTGCTCTGATAAAAATGATGTCCTTTGTAAGGCGGCAGCTATAGAATTTTGAAGACTGAATGCTTAGAAAGCCTTCCTTCACTGAAGTTAAGCTATGTAGAGGCCATGCAGCTTTCATGTGTCCAGTGTGTTCATCTTGTTATTCCTATTTGCTAAATTGTTGGAGATACAGTAAATACACCATCAAAACACTTTAGACGCAGGGCCAAAATAAATGTGGTTCAAGAAATCAATTATAATATCATGGTGTGGTTTTTTTGTATTTTGGTTAAAGAATAAAATACTAGGTATAATAAAAAGGGAAATTCCTTGGATGCCCAAATCCAAGTTTGAAGCAAGTACTCTTTGGTGAGAGAACCCCAAAACATGCAGCAAAGTAAAGCATGGATATATAGGCTGTTAGACCTTTAAAATATCCCCTTCTAAGTTCCTTCCAAAGTTCTCCACTTCCCTTAGCATAAAAAGAGACTAGACATTTCTAAGTAAACCATTTTTAACTTACCAAACTCTTCAAAGGTCAGATTCATGTGCTTTTCCATACAACAGTAATAAACACAGGCAATAAAACTTAGATTCCAGAGTGGTGAGAGCTTCTAAATTATTTGTATAGAAATACAAAGATGACTTGCTTAAGCAATATGGTCTAAGCTTTGAGCATCCAGCTTAGATCTCCTTACTGGTAGGGTTCACATGGTGGAATGGTGGAAAGTGGGAGAACAAAGAGTTTGATAACCCTTCCTCCCAAGGTAAGGGTGAGTGACCCAGCTAAGCCAGGCAGGACAGTTTACTCTATGGTCTTAACCCATTCATGCATTAATTAGACTTACGCATGTTGGTTATATGAGGCTGGATATCCCACAAATCTCCCAATATATGTGTGCCTATGTGTAAAAAGTAGATGTTGGGGGTTTTGAATCCAGGCTCACATGACAGAAGATCTATCGTTTTCATTCCTGCTGATTTCCCATTGAAATTCTCCCCTACTCCCCTCTGCAAGAGCTGTTACTAAATGCAGAGAGGAAAGGATACAGACACAGTCCAAAACATGGTAGCCCCCGGCCCCTTTTTCCCCAAAATGAAAAGTTTTCAAGAGATCCAACCATGGTTTTCCCATGTCACATTTCGCCTGCACCTCAGCTGTTGGGTACTGCAAATAAAACAATATAATCTGAGCATTTCTGCTTAGGTATATTTTACTTTCACTTCTCTTATAAAGAGCATGTTTTGATTGCTGCAGGGAACAGTAGTACTACAGTGGTGTTTTATACAGCAAACATGTAAAGTGTGCAATTAAAATGTGCCTGCACATGCAAACATCTTTAAATGCCTATCTAGGTTCAGTTTTCCTAGATGCATCTCTTTCTTCCTCACCTTATCTACTGTGGGAAACAATCATAATGTGTAACATTGCCCAAGGCCTGGCACCATCACCCAGAATGGTAGGGCAAATGCCTGATGACACACAGTTCTTGGAAGGCCTACCACTGCCAACAGCAACTTCACTTTGATGCTTCTTACAACAACAACAACAACAACAACAAACAAACAACAACAACAACAACAATTTCTTTTACAGGAAAGTACTTGGCAAGTCAGGCACAGCCACCACCACCACTACCCTTTCTCCAGAAAGCCTCTAAAGCACGTTTCTTCTCAGTGTGTGGCTGCCTCCCTCTCCTCTGCTGCACCACCATGCAGCTCTCCCCCTGCCGGTAAACTAGCTACAGAGAGGCAGAGGACACTTGGCCAAGGGCCCCTTCAAATTGGCACAGCCTGCAGCTTTGTCCTCGAGGGAGCAATGAAGTGAAAAATTGCAATTCTAGAAGCACACCACCAGTTTGAAGCTACTAGCCTACCGCAGATTTCGGATGGCTTTGTTTTGTTTTAAAGTTCCACACAATCATTGCAATTTGAACTCATTATGGTCCTGTTCCGAGACTGAGTACAAGAACCAATTCAGTTTTGTATATCAAAAGCCATATACCCAGACAAGTGAGTGTTTATATTTTGTTACAAATGTATAGATTTCTTGCAAGGATAGGGAAAAGGGGGGTTCAAAATGCAGTGCTTGACAGTAAGACAAATAAAATTTTGAAAGTTTGAATAGGTCACAAAGTTAACCTTGGAATACTGGTTTTGGGAAAGAGCATGGTGCAGGACATAAATGAGCCTACAGAGCGTTTTGCAGACATGATTCTAAGTTGAGCAAGGAACCCGAAAGAGTTAAGGAGTCTAAAGGACCTGACACCTTTAATAACACTGAAAAGTAACCTGCCACCTTCAATAACATGCTTCACTTAGCAATAATGTGCTTAATTTTACCTCATCTGGCCACAGCGGAGGTATTTATTTCTTCTCTTCTTGTGGACATTAGTGTAAAGCAATTGTCCATAAGCATTACCATAGCAACAACTGACACCTACAATGATGTGGGGTTTCTTTCAGGGCAAAAGTACATAAGAAACCAGAGGAGCTTTACTATCATCCAAATAATAAAACACACCAGTGATCAGACACCTTGCTTTGGCTTTAGGGTGTAATTTAAACATAATGCTACCCTTTATTGAAACTGCTAAAGAGTTGACCTAGCTCCCTAATGCAAACACACAATGTTGAACAAATGTTGCACTAGTAGAGACTTTTGTGCTGTTTTCCTACTAGAACAACAATTTAGTTAAATACGGCCCCATGGACCTGGCAATACTAGTAATTCTGAAATGTCATGCATATCCTCCCTTGCAAATAGGTGCTGAAAGTGATCTCCTACCCCCCCCCCGAGTGTTTTCGCAGTAGCAAGCCAAGAACATTAACAGTAGGAATTAAGACTATTTCACACATTATGGATTAGGAGTGTACACTGTGTGTACATCAACAAATCTGGGGCAGTTACACACATTTATATCACCAGGTACATCCTGGAACTGGTTGCATATCACCAGTAGGTCCGTGTGCATGCAATAAAAAGACAAATGCATGCTCTCTTACTCCAGAGTATGTATAGAGGTCATTGTTGTAAACTACTCTGCTTTTTTATGAATAGCAGTATGTGGGTGTACGGCTGGGTGTGTTTGTAGAATAGTACAGAAGAGATCTAAAGCGTTTGCAAAGAAAGATACTCATAGCAAATTTTGGAGGTGGGGCAAACTTTGCTGTGGTAGGAACTCATGGCTGGTTAGTTTTGGTATTGTCACACCATGGAGAAAATAATGGTGGCAGCCAGGTGACAACAGCTGGAAGGAGTTCCAGTGCCTATTAGTGGGTTTCACACCCAAATTTCTCTTCCTCTCCCACCGGTACAACACCCACCCACCTTGGGCTTTTATCACACATAAAGGGGAATGGCAAAATGCAGGAAGTATTTTAGCTCAGCCCAAATTACTGCAGGTTTCTAATGCTAGACTAGATTTAGCACACATCAGTCCAGCATCAAAGAGGCTTGTATTGACTGCATTACAATTGCAGAGTTTACACCTGCTAAAAGTTACAGGTGGGTGGAGGGGTAAGATTGCCTTCACATGAAGAGTGTATGTTTGCTTTTTCACTGTTTAGGGAATGGAAGAGATTAAATTGCTCACAATTTTATCTTAATTAAGGAGAAAATAGAAACCAAATGCAGGAGAATGGCAGATCTGAGCCGCTCTGAATAAAAGTGCTGCACACTCAATCACTAGGGATATTATCTGAAGCTTTATTCACCTTTCTTCCTTCCCAGATGGAGACTAAGCTCCAATCCGGCCAGCTTAAGAGACCTGACAAGATCAGAGGTCACTGATAAGGTGCTGCTATGTCTGCAGGTCATAGCAAGAACACAACACGCACACCTTTATTTGCCAGTGGCCTGCTATTGGCTTGGCAGTTGCAACCAGAGGCATCAGTTGCTGAGAAGAAGATTACGACTGAGGGGTCTCCCTCCCTTCTAATTACTTCAAGCTGCGTCTGTCAGAAGGGGGAAGACTGAGGAGTCTGCTGCATTTCTCTATGCTATCCTCAAAACACAAACAACGGGAAACAGCTCACCCTTATCACAATATTTTTATTATTAATTAAATTTCAATACTGCCCTTCATCTGAGGATCACAGTGTGGTTTACAATATAAAAACACAAATGTAAAAATAATAGCTATGGGAACAGCTCAACTCCCATCTCAACGGGACTTTGCCATGCCTCACAGTACAGTTGGCTGCCTTTTGCTGGATCATATTATTAAAATGGCATTTGCTCGCTTCATTTTTATTTGCAACTTTTTGCTATCTAAAAGAAAAATGACACAAAAGCAGTTTAAAAAATAGATTGAGGTGGCCTCATACAGGTAGTGAAGCTGTTTACACCAATGGAACTGCTCTTCAGACTAATTTGTCCAAGGAAATTAGTGTTTCTCCCACGCCTCATCTTGAACGTTTTGCTGTGAGGGGCTTCCCACTTTTTCTTTTAGTACAATAGCCATTATAGTTCTTTCTGCCTTAGACACAAACAGACCTGTTCTCTGCACGTCTTAGCAAAATTGTGCATCTGCTAAAAATATTACATCAGCAACATAAAAAAAATTATCATCCAAACTGAGCTTTCCTTTTAACTCAACATAGCATTGAACCACAACTGGGAGACTCACATTAGTCTGCTGGGACCAGGCCAATGCTGGGCTCTGGGCAGTCTCACTGCTCATTTTACAAAACAATTCTTTTCTGCAGTCATGGAAGTAGAAATCCTTTTAAATAATTAAATAAATGTCTATAGTAGCAAGGCAGAACATTGAGTAAATTGGTTTATGATGCATTAGATAAATTCTTCTGTCTGGCAGAAGTTAATGTTAAAAAACTGAATCTAAACATTTGTGCCGGCAACAGTGTCTGGCTTAGAGCTGTGAATTTGTGTGTGATGCCTCACATAGGTTTCTATATCCTTGTGCAGAGGGTTAGTTAATCTTTAGTTTAATGTTTGTTATTCTAACTGGTTCAAGTTCAGATTCTGAATCTGATGATGTGTCAACCAGCTAATTTATACATTTGACCACAACCAATAAGAAGTTATTACATTACACAGACTAAACAGCTTAAAAATTGGCTCCCAGATCCACAAGCCTTCATTTGAAGCAGATTCCCATGAGACTAATGAATTTATCCAGAACTCAATAACAATCAGAAACTCTGATTATACAAAATCCTCTGAACACCTAAGTGCCTATATCACACTGTGAAAACCTCTTAACACTTGACTTAACTGTCTTAATCCTAGAGGTAGGAGTCGAAAGTATCAAGGTGGCCAAATAAATTGATCCCATTGACAGGATAAAAACTATGGCCAGGATCCAGGCCAGAGCAAGTGGCTGTTAAGCTCCTATTCAAGTTGCAGCTCCCTGCATGCTCCCAAAATCTCTCTCCCAAGTTTGGGGCCCTCCACAGTGGCAGCTAGTAAGATACAGTACAAGGAGCTGTAATAATGGGCAGTTGTAGCCTATGCCATCCTCTGTGTGCGGGATCTTATCCAGCATGCATCATCCAGCCACAGGGAAGCATTTCAGTGAAAGAGAGTGAAGAATAAGCTTAACTTTCTCTGACTGAAAGGGAAAAAAATACGTGCCCAAATTTTGATGGAATCTGTGGCATGTTAGTAACACTGCATAAAGGCACTCCAGTAAAAGAAGAATCACTATCTGCTGCCGTTTTCAAATCAACTATGCAACGGAAGGCAATTTATGGTGAAAATACTGGGTTGCCTGGAGATTGATGACTGAGGGAAAACAGACTAGATAGGCTGGACTCAAGCATTTGTCCTCCCTGAATGGCACCTTTATACTTCAGAATTCCATTTTCATCATTTGGAAAATGGAGATAATGACCACATTTGTAATTCTGTCTAATACCTAGCAGTATTAAGATTATTATTATTTATTTAAAATTTAAAGCACCTTTCTTCTCCAAGCAGCTCAGAGTGGCAAGATGGGCTGCTTGAATGCAAGAACTGACAACCGCTGTTTCCAAGATATCAATTAATTCTTTGCAAGACACTCCACAATCTCCTGTATCGCAGCAGTAATAGGCACAACGTAACACTAAAGGAATTATGCAGTTTAAAAAAAACCCTCCACTTTCCAACCTAGGCCACATTAAAGGAGTTTTTACATTTATGTTCTGTACATTGCAAGCTATATTGGGGCTGTTGCACTTGAGTTTACCATCACTTCACAGCAGCAGAAAGAAACTATCAACTATTGCGTGCCCCTTTCTCAAGAGATGAAGGGATAGAAATAAATTTCAATGAAACACACAACTAAGGAGTGGCATAATAATCAAAAGGCAGGGCTTCTGCTTGGACCAGGCATCTAATGGGAACAGAACTAAAAATACTTTTAAATCAAACAATACACAAAAAGTCATAATTTTTGAAAAGACCTCTGCTTCTTGACTTACCACCTTGTTGCCTTAACTATACTTTCTAGTCTACAGCCACCTTAACATCTGGTTAGACCAGACTTCCTCAACTTGGTGCCCTCCGCAGGTTGCTGGACTACAACTCCCATTGTCCCTAACATTTGGGCCATGCTTCACTGTGGCTGATAAGAGTTGGGAGTCCCAACAACATCTAGAAGGCACCAGGTCGGGGAAGCCTGGCTTAGGCTACCATATGGAAAATTCAGAAATATGCCAGCTGTTGAACTTACAACAGTGCTAATATTTGTCGACTATTTAGAAAAGCAAGGCCCATGGTAGTTGCTGCATAATACAAAGTGGACAAACCCAGCAGCCGCTCTAGAGTATATATACCCTCTGTTCATCTCCATGCTTCATAGCAAATATTTTGTGTCCACAACAGATTTTAACAGGTCACTGAAACAGCTCAAAAGTGGACAAGTCCAGACTAGAGCCCAGTTTTCTTACTTACCTGAACCTTCTGGATAATCAAACAACCATTCACACAAATAGTAGTCATCTGGATTCAGGTATGGCAGCTGCTTCATCACAGACTGCTTGGGGACAAGGTACAAGACCTCAGCAATATCACCGTCCTCTATAATAGACATCCTTTTGATAGAGTTTTTGAACTTTATCCGCTCAGACACCAACCTCTTGCTTTTCCCTGATCCACAAAGCTTCCCAAAACTGTTTAAACTGGGGAAAGATGGCATATCTACGGCAACTGTAAAGCGAGCAGCTAAGGAAGTAAACCAGAGTGAGCGAGCGAGTGAGAGTGTGAGAGCGTATACATAGCCACTGGGCTGCCACCGTCTGGCATGCTGTCCTCATCCATCCTTATTTCACTTCCTTGTCCACTAAAGGAGATTAAGCAGGAAGTATTTTTAGCAGTGATCTTCAGGAGATTATGACAAGCACGCTTAGTCAGGTGACAGCCTTCAAAACACTATTGGAACCAGCAACGCTTTGCTTTGGTGTCGATAAACGTGAAGTGAAAGCATATAGAGCATGGCACAATCGGATTAATATCCTGGGCAAGAGAGAGGACATATCTGAGGTAGATAAGAGGATTACTTTTGAGAAACAAAAGCCTCAGCACAGTGGAAGAAATCTTGTTAAGAAAGAACCTTCATAAGCCCCACATATCCATCTGTGCATTTAATCTAACATTTCCCATGTGCATTACAGCTAAGGAAGGCTCGCCACACTCCATTGTATGTTGCACAGCATTTCTACCAGCAGCAGATTTTCCTGCGAGACATAATTTCTGCAGCTTTTATGGTCACAAAAGTAAGCATCTATAGCCTTCTTGAGAAATATTTATTTTCCCAACTCCGCCATCTCCTTTCCTCCTTCCAGTCTCATTAACAGAAGACTCACAAAGATCCCAACTGTTACCCCCACCTCTAGCTGTATTTACAACAGATATCTACAATCTATTCCTAATGACTTTGCTAATCTAAGAAACTAAACTAATGAATTTTTTTTCCTTGGGAAAGAGCAAAGTAAATCATTAACAGTGCATTCAAAAGCACTTGAAGCCAACAGCGCATAAGCAAAGGGGAAAATTCTAGTTGTTGTTAGCATCACATAGTTACAGGGATTGACTTTGGGAGAGCATGCAAACCAAATGGAACCCCCACTACCCCTTGTTTCAGGTCTGCTGCACAAATAGTTCCCCACATGGAATTGCTTTAATCACCATGTTGCTTGCTTGCAGTCCATTTGTCACAATGAAGCATAAGAATGTTAGAAGAGCCCTGAACAAAGACTCATCCAGTCCAGCACCCTATTCTCCCAATGATGAACCAGAGGCCCATAGGAAGCCTTCAAGCAGGACATGAGTGCTGCAGCACTTCACACCTGCATTTCTCCCTGACTTGGAGGTGTATATTCAGCAAAATCATGTTCCACAGCTCTCCCTTCCTCTGTTTTTTTTTCTAGAGAGGGAAGTAATTCAATTTTCTTTTCACGTATTAACAAAAACAATACAAAAGGTTCTTTATTCTCACTAAACGTTCCCCGGTCGTCTCTTTCCCTATGTTCCCAGACGGCAGCACATGTGAAAAGATGAACACAGACCCCATTCTATAAGACAGTTTTCATGAATAAGCAATTCAGAAGTTAAAGGTATGTGCTGCTCTTTAAAAATCACATAGGGTGTCTCTATTTTCATCTGAGAAATGTTGGAGGGTATGCTTTAACTAATCTCCATTGAGAAGAATTCTTGAGTCAAAAAACATTAAGTGCTCTTTAAACTCAAGCTCAAAAATGAACAGTTCGTGTGAATGCTGTATATATGCACTAATGTGAAGCTTACTGCAACTGAAAGACTACCTTACCCAATACTGCTGAATCTAACAAAAGATACACTTTGGCTGTTGTTAACAGTTGAATGGCTATGAGCACCCACAAAATAAAACTGGAGTGGTTTGTTATGGCTGTTCATACGCTCTGTACATGCTCAACCACACAAGCTAACAGAACTAGAACTCTAGAAAAATGAAATTAAACTACAAACCATAGGCTTTGTCACTGTAGACAAAGGATATGGTTTGTACTGTAGTTCTATTTCAACCTTTCTGGTTCCAGCATTTGTTCCTAGTGTTAAAATTCAGTAACTCTGCAAGATACCTCAGGGTGCTTGTTTATACAATCAAAATCAATGGATAACCTGAAAATTCTTACTATGACATAAAAATCTATTATTTATTTAGCAATAAGCTAAGCAGGTAAATGCTCTCAGGGCGGTCAAAGCATTCCAATGTAGACTTGTTTCATGTAATTCATTGGTCTGAGCTCAACTGAGCAAACATAACATGCCTGTTTGCTGAGTACATTGTAGCTTAACTTGAGATGAACAGAATGGAGAACCGGGGGCTCTTGGTTCTTTTTAAATCGCCTTTGAACTACACTCACAGCATAGTCCCTATATGGCCTTAGACTTTGTAAACAAACCTTGAGGGTGACGTAGGTTCAGGAGTAATCTTAATATGAAATCTTCTGTAACAAGTGAGGGACGTGGAAACAAGGCTGAAAAACTGCTGTATTTTAAAAGTCATTTTCACCATATTCAGCTGCCTGTGAACTTTCACATGTGCAGCTACAATGAAACATGGACCTTTTCAAGAACTTTTACCCTCATTTGCGCATGTGTGTGTATTCTGTGACGTTGCAAAGATAATGGTAAAGAACAAGAATGCCTGCAATTTCCATGGGTATTTAACACATCAAATTGCTCAGAGAACTGAAAAGAGTAATAATAATGAATATGGATATTTACCCCATGTAGCTCAGCAACAGAGCACATATGGTGCATGCAAAATGTCCCAGGTTCAATTTCCAGCACCAGCCACATAGGGCAGGAAAGCCCACTGCCTAAAACTCTGGAAAGCAGCTGCCAGTCATTGTACAATGCTGATCTAGATGGGCCAATGGTATGACTTAATACAAGGCAGCTTACTATTTTCCTAAGAAATATTAATTTCTTTCAATAATAATAATAATAATAATTTATTATTTATACCCCGCCCATCTGGCTGGGTTTCCCCAGCCACTCTGGGCGGCTTTCAACAGAGCATTAAAATACAATAATCTATAAAACATTAAAAGCCTCCCTAAACAGGGCTGCCTTCAGATGTCTTCTAAAGGTCTGGTAGTTGTTGTTTTCTTTGACATCTGAAGGGAGGGCGTTCCACAGGGCGGGATTATAATGCATCTCTCTCTGTGTGCATATGTATATACATGCATACACCCTTTAACAAAATTGCTAAGAAAATGGCTGCCTCCCATTGTGACACAATCCAATATCAATACTTTAAACAGGAGGGCAACTGGATACTTAAATTAATCTGCTGATGAAAGTTTTTGTGAAATGATTGCCCCAAGAAAGTATATGATTATTATGGTGGTAATCAGCTGCAACTTTTTTCAGGCTGGGCAAATTTTCTTTCCAACTGCACCCCTTTAGGTCATGTTGAATGTCATCATGAAGAGTTCCCTGACTTCCATGATCAGCTGGTGACTGAGGTAGGATGGGGGGCTGGAAAAGTGTCCCTGCACACAAAGAACCCTCCACGCATGGCCCTTTAGATCTTAACCGAAGCTGCCATTTTTAATCTCCAAAGTTTAGCTCCCATAGAAGCAGAAAGCACACTCACACAGTAGGAACTGTTTTTTTGTTTAAAAACATAAAATACTACAGAGTGTTTTGCTAGGCCAATTTGTTATTATTAGAGGATTAATTTGGATTGTGGTGTGCTAAATTGTTGCCTTGTTTTTAAAAGTAGAATTATGTATTACCTGCAATGCTGACCGTGAGTCATGATCATGGGTAGGCAAACTAAGGCCCGGGGGCCGGATCCAGCCCAATCGCCTTCTAAATCCAGCCCACAGACGGTCTGGGAATCAGTGTGTTTTTACATGAGTAGAATGTGTCCTTTTATTTAAAATGCATCTCTGGGTTATTTGTGGTGCATAGGAAGTCGTTCATTTCCCCCCCCAAAAAAAAAATATAGTCCGCCGCCCCCACAAGGTCTGAGGGACAGTGGACCGGCCCTCTGCTGAAAAAGTTTGCTGACCGCTGGTCATGATTCCTGTTAGAAGCAGCAATTAAAGCTCTTTTTTTATGCTTCAACATTTCAAAAATTAGCACAGCACTTCTATGAGTTTTGCAAAGGAACTTTGGCCAAGTCAAAACAACGGTGCCTTTCAATGAAATTCCGCAAAACATTAGACAAATATTTTTGAAACCAATATCAGTAAAGCAACACTTCACTCCATCATACCAGACTTCCAGTGATACCCTGAAAATAACAGTCCAGCCCTTCGTCCTGTAATTACCATTTGCTGCTAATCTTGTTTTGACTTCAGGGGCTAAGTTCACTTTTCCCTCTCCGTTTTCAATTTAACCAGGGGGTATGTCTATAAGACCCTGTATTTGCCTTCTATAATACAACATGACAAGAATGAGAAATTAGCAAAACAAAAAGGAATCTAGACTAACCAGGAGGCTTTCTCAGATCAGACTGTGGTTCTCAGTAGATAGTGACCTTCCAAGGCAAAGTTCACAAACCAAAACACCTACTTCCGGGTTTGCAGCGTTCTTAAGCCGAGTTGTTCATAAACTAAGCTGTTCTTAAACCAAGGTGCCACTGTACTACTGTTTTGTGTTGAGACCATCAAGATAGACTATTCATCAACAGGCAGGGTCTGATTACATGATTTAATAGCAAAGTGAGTGTTTGTTCTTTTGGCTGAAGATATATAGCAAAAACATAATTATCCTACGATACATAACCATATGTTGCAGTTCAAATATGAACTTCAATTATACCTCTGTGAAACAGTGCAATAGATGGCGCCTTAGTGTCATTAGACATGCATGTTCTTTCCATTCAGACATTTTACTTCCACAGACTGGGAAACGTGGTCAGATTAAAACCAAAATCTGCTTTGAAGGCAGATAGGAAACAAAACATTGCTTCAGATCACTGAGGTTTTAGCTGATGGGGTACTGTGTTGTATAACACAGATCATAATTCATAATTCTTCTAAATCAGATAAGAATGTACATTATCACAACTTCTGATGAAATGGACTCTAGTGCACGAAAGCTTATACCATCTTAAGTAAGGTGCTACAGGAGCTTTATGGATCCAAACACCAAGTTTTGCTAAGAAGAAATAGCCTGATAGAAAGTGAAGCAAACCATTGAGATTTGAAAATGTTACAGGTATAACATTTCTAATTTAATGGAGTTACAATAAAGGCTTTCCTAACAACACAATCCTATGAATTAGTACTCAGAAATAATTCCCACTTAATTCAATGGAACTTGCTCCCTACTAAGCATTTACAGGATTGCAAACGAGCTACAGTGCTCATTTTGTGAGATAAGATGCCTTTAGTGCGTCTGTCATAAACCCAAATACCAGCTGCTGCCATTTCATTATAACATTTTTAGATGCTATATGAAAAAGGCCAAAATCAACTGAGGCTAGTCGAGACAGTTCTGCAGAAAAAGTCTGATCCACAAGTAATTTCATTTTATCCATACACTGTACTGAATCACCTTAAACCCAACTCCTCTCAGAGAGTAGACAAAGCAGCTATCCTGTTTCTGCTTCAGTGGAAGCAAGGCAGCTTACATTAAAGTGTTCCTGACATGGACTGGGCTAGGAGCAGGGGAGTGTCATTCCAGGAACAACAAATACAAACTCCCTATAAATTAAATTATTTTCACATTACATGGGAATAAAATGAGACTTAAAAGAAGCATATATTCACAAACATGGGACAAAAAACCCAGCTCACAGTGCAATTCTACACATGTCTACTCAGTAGTAAGCTCCCACCAAATTCAAGAGGGCTTATTCCCAGGTAAACTGATATACAATTGCAACCTAAATCACTTTAATACTATAGATGTCCAAAGTCTGAAGATGTGATACAACAGAATTCCTTATGCATTTATATAAATTCACAGATTCATAGAAATGTGGGCCATGGAACACTACAATCTATGGTCAACCTCTGCATAAGCTGATCAACACAAAAGGATTATTGTTACATACAAAGACACATGCACACAGACATCTATAGAATAGGTAAAATGGTCAGAAGAGTAATGAGGAGCGGAAGGCAAACAGCGTACCCACAAGGAGGAACATTGTCATTATCATACCCATATCACACTATATATTGCTCTCTCTTCCACCACATACCAATTGTCTTACCCATCCCTCCAAAGCAAGCTGTGATCTTCTGGGCATACTGGCACAAACCATTCTCGTTGGAGGATTCTTCACCTAAGGTCTGTTCACTCATTGCTTTGAATGCAACTGCTTGTGTACTTCACTAGCTACAACTTGCTGGAGACAAGATGTAAGCCTTTTGAGCTCTCTTCCAGTTCACTTCCATTAATAATTCAATCACTCTTTAAAATCTGCTGAGCTCTTAGAATTGATTGCACCAGCCATTTTATAGCTTTGCGAGTAATTATGTTTAGCCTGTGTGTGTGTATCCGATTATGACATTCCATTAATTTATAGACAATATGCAGAAATCACAACAAAATGCATGCCTTTCATGACTGGCAGGAAATATTATGTTTATCTGCAAGGTATCATATGGACATATCAATTTCTGCTCAACTAAGAATCAAAGAAGGAAGTTGAATAACCACATGGAGGATGATAAACATCATGTACAGGGCTCTGTTCCTTACAGATGGACTGGAGCTCGATTAAAATAATGTTGTTGTTTGGCATAAAACTAATTTCCACATTTGTGTGTTTTATGTTATAAAAACAAATCAGAAAGCAAAACACAGCACAAAAACTTCCAGGGAAATAACTGCTACACTTTAGCTACATGTTTTAAACATAGTAGTTATAGATGGAACTGTGGATGTGCTATACTGAAAAATCCAGATTGGGATAACTTCAGTTGAGTTGCATTCATGCACTTAATTGAACTTAGGTTAGCTTCTTAGCCATGTGAGATGCAACCAAGTTGTTCAGAAAGTAGCCTAATGGTACCAGGCTACTTTCCCAACTCATCTAGGTGAATGAACATTTGCAGCAGTGAATCAGACCATCCCAGCTATTTCATTAGTAAATGATTGATAGGGTATCATCCAGGCATGATCTAATTATCTACACAAAGATATTGTTCTTTATTAACCTGACCTTAAAATTTTAACAATTTAACAGGAAGTTGAACTCCTCCCTGATTTGCAAAAAGCATATAATATAGTTAGCATAGTATTATCTCCTACGGCAGAGGAAAGTTCTGGAGAAACTCTATATGAAATACCTGCTATTGACTGATGGAAAACATACAAAATATGCACATAAAGCCAAGCTTGCTATATTACACATCCTACATAGTCACTTCCCCCACTGAAGATTTTCCATATTTAGCATTTTCCCTATAGAAGCTCCAATTTTTAAAATCTGTTTTTATTAGAACAATTATCTACTGCCTTTCTGTATTAAAAAGAGGTCCTAAGGCATATTAGAGCCCCCAGATCAGGGCTTCAACACCACACATACATGTTATCTCCAGAAAATTTGTTTCTCTTCCTCAAGGCATATTAAGAACTGCCACCACAACATTATCCAGCAGAGTCACAGACTTCTTCAAAAAAATTCCAAGAGAATCACTCCTTATGCATATTTTAACTTTAAAAAATAATAACAATCTCACGTTATTATTATTTATTCAATTTATATCCCACCTTTCTGCCTGAAGGAACCCAAGTCAGCAGTCATTTGTCACATAAGAGCCTCCAAGAGACTTACAAAGTTTAGCTCAGCTGTTTATAGAGCATGGTGCTGATAATGTCAAGGTTGCAGGTTTGATCTCTGTAAGGGCCAGCTGCATATTCCTGCATTGCAGGGGGTTGGACTAGATGATCCTCAGGGTACCTTCCAACTCTACAGTTCTATGACCATGGCATAAAATTGGGGGAATGGGGACCAGTGAGTGCCTTACAATAAAAACATTACTGTGACCCAGTGGCGGAGCTTCATGCAGAGAGCAGGTGGGGGCGAGGCTGGCACGCGTCCCGGGGGCATGGCGCGCTGCCCACAGGGGCGTGACGGGTGTCCTGGGGGTGTGGCACGCTGCCTGTGGGGGCGTGGTGCCCAGCACGGGCAGGGGGGCAGCTGCGATGGCACCCCACCGGGATCGCGCTGCAGGGGGCGGTGCGCTCCCCCCGCACTCCTCTTCCTCTGCCACTGCTGTGACCTATTAATCAAATGCAATAAAACAGCAGCAAAACAAAAAACAAAAAAGCCCACCAAATTTACTTTCAATAGACAGCAAAATCATCATAATCTATCAAATCCCTGGAAGAAGAGGTGCTCAGTGCTGAAAGATATTAATGATAGTGCTATCACTGGGGAAACTTCACTGGGGAAAGCATTCCACAAGCCAGGAGTCACAATCCTCTTTCAAAGGGGGAACCAGGAGGAGGACCTAAGATAAAGGGTCTAGGTAGGCTCATAGTCAAACAAGAATGACTACCTCTGAATGAAGCTTCATGTTTAATGGTATCAAGCAGTCTGCAGCTAACATTTACAATGCAATTGTGTATTTGCTGACTACATTTCAGTGGGATTTACTCCAGAGCACTACCATTCATTTAGCACTTTTACTAAGCTAAACTACAATCAATCAAGAAGATGGATATGCAACAACAGAAAATGGAAAGTTATTTATTTGTTTAAAGGAAGGATGCTGTAAGGCAAATGTCAGGGATCAAGTAAGTCAAATAAGTTCAGAGGGTAAGCAGCGATGGCACGGCATATTGCATCCTTTCAAAAAGCAGTTCTATCTATCTATCTATCATCTACTGTATCTATAAATAAATATATTTATATACCACAAGTCATAACAAATCAGTGTGGTTTACAACAGTTATAATAAAACCATACAATAAGAATCATATAAAATATTTTAAAATTAGAGATCAGCTAACTATCATGGAAATATGCATTCTAAATTGCTCGCATAAGCCTGATGAAGCCTGACAGAAGAGTTTACAGCAGGTGTTTAGAAGTTGAAACAGAAGGCGCTTGCTGAATCTCAATTGGCAGAGTATTCCACAAGGAACACCCTTTATGCTTGCCTTTATGTTCACTTGTCATAAAATGGGCTAAGAACTCAACCTAGAAAAATCACTAAGATAATGTTTTGATCCATAACGTTTGGGATTTGGACTGAAGATTTTGCTCTGTTTTGAAATCCCTGTTCAGCCCAGAACTACCATAGTGGGCCCGAGGCACAATTCAGAGCCCTAATTCTCCATCTTCAGAGTTTGAAATAATCAATCTGCCTCCTAGCAGAAGGCTGCAAAGTTGATTTCCACGCTGCAAATGAGAAACACAATCATATATAGCACATCACCAGCAGACAGGTATTGCTGACGAACTAATCAAATCAGAAGACAGTGTCGGCTATGAAAGAAAGGCTTAGCTGTGCTGCAAGGATCATTTAGAAATCACAGAACAAAGAAAAGGCAATGCAGCATATTGAGAGCCACCCCTGCATTTGGGAAGGGCTTTATGGCAGCCAGTGATCTAATCTGATGTCATTCTGGCACCAAGCTGGAGAATCTTGTTTGTATTCTCAGATATATAAAAGGTCGTCAATAGGGCTGTTTTCAAACAGACAGTGATTAAAAGACTTTGGCTGGCTGCTCCTTGGCTACGTGAGTAAGGAAGACACTTTGGAACACGGTGGGAGAATGGCAGCCGAGACCACCCAAAACTTGAGGAAGGAAGGTGTGTGCTGTGACTTTACATACATTGCATTCATTTAAGTTTGTGGCCTGTGAAATGGATGGTGCTGAGGCATACCAATTTTTAGCTCATTTCATAAGCATGTCCTTTTACTAACAGGATAACATCCTGTGCTTACCGGTAACTGGCCACATCAGGGGCTTCCCAACTCGACTCCTCCAAAAGTCTGAGCATCTTGCAAAAGCAAGGGAAAGAGCCTTACACACTTAGGTTGAACACTTCATCTGCACACAAAGAGTCCTAGCTTCTTTCTAGGTGAGGTTGGGAAAGACCTTTTCTGAAATCCTGGAAAACCACAGCCAGGTACAGTGGGCAAACTGGATGGACGAATAATCTGTCTTGCTATAAGGCAGCTTCCACTGTGAGTTTAATGTCTGACTGGCTTCCAATAATCCTGATTCAGCTGAGAGATGATTGGTATTTTAATACATTTTAGTCCCAGGGAAGCCCTGTTTAGGCATTCAGAATGCAAATTCAATTAATGTAAAAGATGGAAACAGAAAGTTCTGCTGCTTCCCCCAGTGGCTGCTCAATGAACACCTGAACAAAACCTTTGCACACGTGTATGTGTACGTGTGTGTGTGTGTGTGTGTGTGTGTGTGTGTGTGTGTAGGCTCTGTTCACACTAGTGGGAAGCTTAACACCAATGGGTGTTCATTCCTATGAACAGAAATACCTCCATGTGTACAGCTGCATGTGCAGAGGCTCTATTCAGACACTCAGTAACCTTGTGTAGGAGAAAGACCCCAGCCTGCCATCTTCGCACATTCACTGAATGTGCAATGCCCAAACAGGGCATTTTTTCTGAGCACTCTGCTAATATGTTTTTACAAGCTCCTCTCAGTTTCTTGCTAAGTGTCCCAGTCTCTCATGTGCAATGTGCTGGACACTTAAAGCACACATATGAATAACTTGTGCAAAGAAATACTGTGCATTCTCTTTTACACAGAGAATCAGTTCAGATGATTTGGTTTTACAATAACCAGATTCAGGCTCACACAATCTTTCTAGTGCAGTCACTTTCATATTGTTATTGTTATTCTATTTCTATCCCACCCTTCCAAAGGAGTCTGGGGCAGCAGACACCAGAATGCTGATTTATTTATGCTAATATATATGCAAATTTATATATTGTTACTAAAGAGATGTAATGCACCCCACCATAGTGGTAAAGTGTCTGCCCCGGTATGCTATTCAGGGGTTAAATGATGATGAGCAACTTAGAGATCTGCCTCCTTAAGGCTCTTTAGCTTTAAACCACACTTGGATGAGATAGGAATAGCCTGTTAAGCAGGAGGACCACCCTATTTCTTGCCTGTGCACATCCTGCCCCGCCCTTCCTTTGCTGCAAACCCCAGTTTGTCAATACACACAATCAATCAAAAACCTGTAATTTGTCTGCAAGTTAGAACTAAAAGTTACAGTTTGACCATGTAGATTTCAATTATGATTTGCAGAGCACTGAAAAACTTCACAAAACAAGGAGATGGAAACCCAGCCTCAAATACAAAGCCTTTTTTAAAACCACTTTTCTGTGCGCTCACAAATATATCGACTTAAGAGGCAATTGATGTGGGAGACTCACTTGGGCCATTGCTGATGAATATGAATAACCAGCATGTTCTCATGAAAATCTTGGGACTAGTTTTAATTCCACAGTAGTAGCAAGCTGCATCCAATTGATTTTTTTCATTATTGACACTGTACACAATCCACCAGGTGATATCTTTTGCACAAGACCTAAATGAAAGGGAACACAGCAGTGTTCTTGTGGAACCCCCATTCATTTTGATGCATCACACATAGGTAAACTTCCCAGTGGACTATCTTTTTTAAAAAGTGAGAATAACTATGTTTCTTGCATGCTTTTTACTCTGTAATTTAGTTTCTTTAAAACAAAATTGGCTGGACCTTAGAAACTAGAGGAAGAAGGGGGGGGGAAAGCCCACAGTTGTAGTAAGAATCCAGGCCTGTTCTCCCCCCCCCCCCCACTAATCAGTTTGGTCACAGAGACATTTTCAAATCCCCCTGATGGGTGGGGAAGGGAGACTAATCTCTTTTCAGGTGGTGAAGGTTCAATGGAGAAAAGCAAGGGGAAATATCTAATTAAAGTCATTACTTTTATGCTGCTCAGCTCTATTCATCTGGTTGACTTGACACGGCCTTTTCAACTGTATGGAAAAGGAGAGATTAGAATGAAGAAGAATAGGGCAGCTACTTAGTGAGCAGTTTCCATGAACCAGGAGCTTAACAAAGTGGCTAATGAGATGTGGGCTTGAATTTCTGGTTTGTTTCTGTTGTTGTGCATTTAGGTGCTTCCTTATTGACATGAAAACTACTTACTGTCGCTACTAGTGGGAGGACTAATGTTGCTATCAAGCAGCAACAAAAAAGGATACTTTTCTCCCTTTAGGAAAATTTCAATTACATGCTTCAGATTGCCAAACTTAAGTCTAATAGTGAGAAGCCCAAGGCAATGATCAGCAGGCCCCCCGTATCCGGAAGGACGCGGGCATCCACTGTATGTGATGTTCAACCTGTTGGTTGCTCAGCTTCACAAGTTAGGTGCTCTTTGACTTTGAATTGCATTAGTATCCAGAACTGCTTTTCACTGTCTGCTCTTGGTGATAATCCTGAGACCCTTTTCAAAAAAGTTCTGATCTAGAGATGATCATCCAAGACTTTTTAAACCTCAAAGCTAGAGCAATGTATGGTGAGAGAGGGTAAGCTTCAGCTAGTGCAAAACTGGTCCTTCCTCTTGATCAGGTGGGTCACTAATTCATCCCGTTGATTTTGTTGTTTTGACCATGCAGTTGTTAATGTTCCCTCCACACCCTGCCAACAACCTCCAAGCCCTAGGTCTAGGACTTGTAAAAATAACCAAGTGAAGTTTTCTTCAGCCAAACACAAAATCATAGAACTCTCTTAATTCAGACAGCCTAGCTCTAGTCTCACAGCATCAAGTCTGAAAGCTTGCATTAGCACTGCCTACTGGGTGTACGTGCACTACCAAACCCACTTGTACAGCGTTCTCAGCATAAGAGATCAATAAAATCAGTTTTCCATCACAATGCCGGGAAACAAAAGAGCTGAGTCACACTTTGTTAATGTAGCAATCTGATCAGCTTATCTATTATGTCTGTGTGTCTCTCTCAGGATATATAAATATATATTATGGCCAAAAATAAGTCTGTAACAGAGACACTTTTCCCATCCTCCCCACTTCATTCCCACAACAGACTAGACTGAAATATGCATATGAAACAGTTTGGCTATGATAATCAGTACTGATTAAATTATTCACTTTAATCAGTACTGATGATCATAGCTTAACTATTTTCTTTAGTCTTTTTAGCCTAATTAATCTCCCATTCATTGGCAGCATATTCAGAACATAATACAGATACAGTATTAGCAGGTCTTACTTGCAAATGTTTACAGGATCAACGATTGCTGCCTCACTTGTGTTGAAAATTAGTGTGTGGATCATAAAGTGAGACCACAAAATGAGAAACATACACAGGAGTAAGTGAAATGGCAGGCTTTACTGTACCAACTCATTCAAATTGAGTTTTCAGAACAAGGGATGGGCAAATCTGTCCGTTTCTGTTTCTCTCAGTTTTTCATTTTTACAATCTTAAATTCAGTTCTCCATATTTCCACATCAGCTTGCAATCTTCAGGAAAATTATTCAGAAAATAATGTTATTTTTTCCATATGCACACACACACATACCGTTTCTCCAAAAATAAGACGGGCGGATGGCGCAGCTACCGTGTTTCCCCGACAATAAAACACTGTCCGCTTTGCGCCCCTAAGCTGTCCGCTTTGCGCCGCTTTGCAGGGAGGCAAGGAGCCCTGCCGGGGCTGCGGATTGGCGCAGCTGCACCATCCGTCCACCCACGGGGGGTGTCTTATTTTCGGAGAAACAGGGTATAAGCAACTTTGCTTTACATTTTTGCAAAGCAATTTCTCCTAATATAATGCATTTTTGTATGTTATATTCATAAATGTATGCATAATACCAATTTTACCTCAGAATGCACATTTTTGTAGATATTATTTGGCTGGAGAACTGCACTGAAATATTTGAAGGCATGTGAATTTTGGAGGCTGCTTGTGCTTCAGATCTTGCATTGCTTCGCAAAGTCTGAATTAGGTTGGTTCACCTTAAATTTCTCCTCGGATTCAAAACATAGGCAGTGTTACTGGAGGGCAGGGCAAAAAGAGAGAGAGGCAGTCTACTCTCTGGGAAAAATCAACTTTCTCTGAACTGGCAGAGGACCACGGGTAGTTCTAGGTGGTTTTTACAAGTGGAAACGAGGCTGGGCAGATTAACATTTTTCATGTGAGATAAAACTTGCTGGCCTGGAATCCACTTGTACTTTATTGAACATCCTCCACTCCACAATTTCTGTAGTGCCAACACAGGCTAGATATGCCACTCCAACAACTAGCGTGTCATATCACTAGACTTGGCTTGAGTTCAAATCTCTCTAAGTCCTACAAAGGCAATGTAGCAAATCTATCAGCAAAATGAAAATGCAGTGTCTTTTCAGTAAGGCACTCTTCTAGTTACATTTTTAGGTCACAGGAAAGAAATATGCAAGTAAATGCCGACTCTACTGCAAGGAGTCATGGTTCAAAGCACAGATATAAAGCAAGTCAGGAAGAAAAGGCTGCGCTGCTCGATTGGCCATAGGTAAAGCTGCCACCTGTTACAATTAAGCAGAAAAAGGCCCACTTGGGATGTCAGCCCAACAGGCTACAAAAGAAGTAGGATAAACTATGCTAAAGTATTCTAGGTAGAAGCAGGCTTCCTACAACTTGTGGATGGGTCCTCTTGACATTCATAATCATAAACTGAATGGTCAAGAATTACATTGTACAACATTTTGCTGTGCCAAGATTTAGATAGAGTAAAAACCCATTTGACTATTAGCCTGGACAACCTTCTACTCTGTCCCCATGGATCTTGGTTCTACAGTCACGGATAAATATTATTCAGGGCCAGCTTTTAGCAACATTGCAAACGAGATTTGGTAATTGAAGCAAAAGTTCTTTAAATGAAATAGTTTGTCTTTTACGTTTCACTAAACGTTCAGCCTTGTTAAAGCTGTCAGGAGCATTTAGGTTGCTGATACATTCTCACTAATTTTTTTAGCAATGGTATTTGGCAACTACTTTTGCAACTTCAGGTCATCCCGTGTTTCTCTCCATCAGGCCACTGGAATCTCTGATGAGACTAGCTGGATTCCTTCAAATACAATCTCCAGAACCATGAGAACTATAAATATTTTTAGTAAAAGCTGAACCACTCACGAAATGTGGAAACTGATATGTGGAACACAGAGAACTTTGTTCATAATTCAGTCTAGATTGATCATCTTTCAGTTCAAAATAGAGGTACACCTACACAGAAATCCTGAAGTTAAAACACACATCTAGCTCCCGCAATCTATGTATTCCAATTGCCATCTGGTAGTACCCTAATTACCTGTTCTCTCTCTCTCTCTCTCTCTCTCTCTCTCTCTCTCTCTATCTATCTATCTCTCTCTTATTTTTTATTTTATTTTTTATTTTGCCTGCCAGGGAAGAACATCCTGATATTTCAAATAATACTTTAGTAGGGAAGAAGTCATTATTTGTGAGGGTGCTGGGTTTTAGTGTGTCAAGTAATTTTCAGTCTATAGAGCCATAAAGAAGGTGACAGCCTGTCACCAGGAGCCAGTTATATAGTGCATTCGATTTTACAAAGCACAAGAAAAGTTAATCCTTTGTTATCAAAGCTTAATTTGCATGGAAGTTGTACCCCAGGATAACAGGAAGCTTTGATTCTGCTGATGTCACCAATATGAAGAGAATGCTGCTTTGTGTGAAGAGAAAGACTAAAATATAATCTTCTGGAGCAGGCAGGACTGTTTCTTCGTGGGAGAGTACATGCTTTGCATGTAGAAAGTCCCAGGTCCAATTCCTGGCATCAGAGGAAGCAGATGAAGTAGAAGTCTGAAAGACCTTTACCTGCAACTTCCAGTCAGAATACAAAATAGTGGACTAGATGAAGCAATAGTGTGACCCAGTACAATACGGGCAGCCCAGTCCTACACACTGCTGTGTATCACAGTGTAAAATCCAACTCTATTCCCTAGCAATGATACAATGCACCCAGAAAAAAGGTTCCTGCTAGTGTTTCTGAAGGCTATAGTATCACATCCCGTGCTATGATAGTGACCAATACCTTGCTGCTGCAATGACTACAGTGGTACCTCGGGTTAAGAACTTAATTCGTTCTGGAGGTCCGTTCTTAACCTGAAACTGTTCTTAACCTGAAGCACCACTTTAGCTAATGGGGCCTCCCGCTGCCGCTGCACTGCCAGAGCATGATTTCTGTTCTTATCCTGAAGCAAAGTTCTTAACCTGAAGCGTTATTTCTGGGTTAGCGGAGTCTGTAACCTGAAGCGTATGTAACCTGAAGCGTATGTAACCTGAGGTACCACTGTACTCTCTTCCCTTACTGTTGTGCCTCTTTTATTCTTGACCACCCTACTCTTTAAATATGGTTAATTGAAACAAACCAATTTCAAAAAAAATCCAACAAACCAGTACATGAGCCCAAGGCCCATTCCTG
The DNA here is from genome assembly GCA_034641385.1 of Darevskia mixta. Taxonomy (NCBI): domain Eukaryota; kingdom Metazoa; phylum Chordata; class Lepidosauria; order Squamata; family Lacertidae; genus Darevskia; species Darevskia mixta. The sequence continues at coordinate 6,608,725 of JAWWNH010000022.1, forward strand.
CAGTATGAAGCCCTAGTTTTATCTGAATGAGACCTATGTGATCATACACAGGAGACAGATATGCATCAATAAACCCTTTAATTCACCATTATAATTCTGGGGGACACACCTGTTCAGGCTGTGGAATTTCAAGTTCTTCAAATTCAGTATATTTGTCCAAGAATGACACAAGTCCACAATTAACACAAAAGCCAATGAGTTGCTTTTAAGTTATATTCCAAAAATGCAAGAAGAAAAGCTAAATGGGGAGTTTCTTGTAGTTGCACTGATATTATCAGAGGAAAAAGCCAAACATAAGCATAGACTAACCCAGGAATTATCAGTTAAAATTCTAATGCTCTTAGCAGATGCTGGGTATATTTTCGTTCTGGAACTAGCTTGGCAACATCCACTTATTTCTCTTTAACTACAAACAAGCCCCAAGCCAATCTTTACTGCTTTTTGCTGTCCTTTTTGTGCTGCTGCCAAATACTTGCATTATTCCCCCTACCTCCCTTAAGTCATCCAACTGATACACAAAATAATTTGAGGGTTGTTGTTTTTCTTCCACTGAAATAATCAAAAGCAAAAACAAGGGCTGACACTTCACACTCAAAAAGAAAGGTTTTGCATATGCTTTCACTGCCTCAAGTGTCTGGAAATGAAATTGTCAAACTGTCTTGTTACTGAAGAAAAACAATACATGAAAGGGAATACATCTGTTTCTCAATCCCCAACTCAGTGAACTGAAAGAAGAAAATAATTGCATTATATACATGCCCTTTTTCTGTCATTAGAGATGCTGCACAGAGAAGGAATCGTACTACTTTCCCTGCATATGCAGATGTAAATCTACTGCACAATAATCCACATTATATGGCAGGCTCTCTTTTTAATTTAGCATATGGTCAATCCAATTCCTGACTGCTAGGCAGAGTGTTAAATCACCTGCTTGCTATTGGTGCCCAGAAGCTGATTTGGGAGCTGGTGGTTAGCTGGTATATTTTAGCAGAGCGGCATCAGAACACATGTCTTTGCATGCTTTAGGTCTAATAGCACGCCCTATATTACTTCATCTGCAAAACAATTACCTTGTTAAACTACTGGAAAATGCCACGCCTTCAAACTGTTCAAAAAGACAAGAGACCATTCACACCAGAACCATTTATATTGCAGCTCCATATTCATTCATTCATTCATTCATTCATTTGAAAGCACTGTACCTAATGTGTTGCCAAGTGAAAAATGTGGAAAGGTTATTTTTGCCTACACTTTAATTACGTCCCACTGGTGGTATGTCCTCCCAGTGCAATAAGAATTGTTTTTTAAAGACCTAAACTTGAAAACTTAAATCCATCACTATCCAGTGTGTCATCTTAATAAATACATCACATTATGAAACTTTCCCTTTTTTGTGGGAAGAAACAACTGTTTCTCAGAGCTTCATATTTCAAGAGGACAAGTTGAAGCAAAGCAGGTTTCAGCTGAAAGAAAAGCAGTTTATCCAAGGGAGTCGTGGGATCTCCTCAGGAAATATACAAAGCTGTCTTATACAAATCCAGCTGCCTGTCTAACCCACCACCATTGCCTTTTCTGACGATGTAGGCTTCCAGGGTCTGAAGCAGAGGTCTTTCCCCAACACCCACTACCTGATCCTTTTACTAAAGGAACCAGGGATTGAACCTGGGGTCTTCTGCATGCAATACATGTGCTCAACCACCAATCCTTCCCTAGTAATATTCATCCTTCCCTAGTAATATTTCAAGAAGAAGTTGTAGGAAACTGCTTACGTCCAAGGAATTTTGTTGTTACATGAATTTGTCTAGATGACCAATATAGCCAGGCCAAGTTGAGTTTTCCCATTAAGCCAGCCTTCACCAACCTGGTGCCCTCCAGCTGTTTTAGACTACAGTTCCCATCATCCCTGGCCACGGACAACAGTAGTCCAAAACAGCTGGAAAGCACCAGGTTGGCAAAGGATGTAATAAGAACTTCATTGTAACAACCTGCCTGCTCTGTCACACTGAGAATAGAACCCTGTGCCCTGCTACCTAGAACTAAGTGTCATTGAGCTACTGTATATTAATTTATTTCTGAGCAGACATAGGATTGCACTGCAACTCATACATCTAGATTAGAAAGCATTCCAAGAGGGAAATGGGATTGAGAAGAGTACAGCATAACAAATTTGCCTCTAGATCAGTGGTTTTCAACTAGTGTGTCGTGGCACCCTGGGGTGCCTTGAATGATGGTCAGGGGTGCTGCGGGCAACACTGACCTCTGTCCCTCTTTCCTTCCCTCCCTCCTCTGATGCCTTCTCGCGTCTCTGCCTCCAGCCCTGGCTATAAGCTCTGCAAGCGAGGTCTTCCACTAGAGTAGTGGGGCTTTGTACCTCCACTCCTCTCCGTTTGCTCCACTCCCAAAATGGCTCTGGAAGCCCCCAGAACAGCACCCAGGGGGAGGAGAAGGGAGATTCTTCCATCTGGCAAGCTGAAATGCTTGTGCTGATGCAACAATCTCCTTAGCACTACAATGAATTCTTCCCAAGCGATCAACCACCACACTGGTTTGGCTAGTTCTGTTTGAAGAATGACCTTTTCATTCAAATGATATTATGTGTGCTGTTCAGACCTTGGCAAAGATACCTAGATTGTACAACAAATCAGCAAATACACTTTACAAACTCTGGCACTTGCAATGGGAATGTGGTAGGTACTTCTCTAATAAGCAGAGACATGCACACATTCTGCACTATGCCTGAACAAATAAAGCTTACAATATCTGAGCCAAAAGGGAAATGTGATCACGTTAGGCACACCTGTTCATCAACTTGAAACCTGCCCAATCCATCTACCACCATACAATCTTACAAATCTGAACAGGGGATGGTGGTGGTATGAAGAAATTATTCACAATTCATTTATGTGGTGAACTTTTGCCGGAGCCATTCCATCTCTGATCTATCCATGCTCCTAAATGGAAACTCTTACAATATCTTTAAAAAGCACGCCTCAGAACTAGAGTTTCTAACATGGCTTAATTCGCAGAATAATTGGCTGAATAAAGAAAAACAGTTTGCTGGTGAAAATGCAGGCTGCAACTCACTGCTGGTTAACACCAAGGGTAAAGAATGTTTTCCTTTGCTATAAGATTTGATGAGGGGATTACTGTATTTCAGTCCATTTTCAAAGACAGTCAGTAAACCTTGCTCCATATATAAAGTGAGCTCTAAATATAATCCAATTTTAACTACTGCATATGTTGAAAACTTGCCTGTCCTTTCAACAGCAGCAGTCAGTTCAAACCTAATAATGTTCAAGCTACGGTACTTGACCAATCATCCCAAGACATACAGATCAGACATGTCTATTGCAGAGGACAAGGGGGGTTAACTAACAGTTGCTATACCTATAAAAAGTGCTTTCCTTTCTGCTAAGTCCGTAATGCAAACCAGATCTACATTTCAAAACAAGAACAGTATGTACTTGTACAGTACAGAGAAACCTAGTACTCCTGTTAAGAATGTAACAACCCATATGAGACACACGCCTAGTTTAGTCCAACAAAACTTCCCTAATTTGCTTCCTGTTTGGATAAATCAAGAATAACATCCTGTACGCTGTTTAAACTATACCGTATTGTGAGACAATTTACATAGCAGGGCAGGCTCAATCGGGACGGACCTTGACCATTTTCAGAGCTCTGATGTATTTGTAACTCCATTTGTACTCTCCAGATGAAACGTCTCCGCAGCCCAGAAAAGCTATAGTTTCCTCAAGAACAGAACGGAACAGCTAGTCCTTTGGAGTGGCTGCTCTCCCTCTGGCTCTTTTCCTTTCCCTTGGCGAGCTGCTCAGCTCTGGGGAGGTGTGGCCATGTCAGGCAGGGTGTGCCTCTGCTGCTCCCAAGTAACGTTAAAAGCACAGCAAAGATTCAATGCCCTTTACAAATCTTAGTCATCCTGATCACTGATGCAGAGAACACCTTTGGAATGAATTAACATTTTGATGAGTTAACATTTTGCTATTTGCACACAGAACGCTAATAGCTAAAGGAAGGACTGGCAAATTGCATTAGGAGAATGACAACTGACAAACCTCCATTCACCAGCCCAAGGAAATAGCACAAAATTGTTGATATTGATCAAGAGGTTTCCTGACTTGGGTAAGGGGAAATTTCAAATGTTTGAGCTGGATATTAACTCCTGGAGCAAAGTCTGTTGCCTACAGGACTCATTAGGTCCGCTGTGCCCTCCAGCTTTCTGTCTGTGTTGGATATGTACCTGAACACACCGTGAACACTGGGTCCAATCCACATTTCATCACCAGTCCCCACTCATTGATGACTTCATTTCAACCATTCCTATTAACTTTCACAGGAAGAAAGGCACATATTATTTTTATTCACTTAACCACTGCACATATCAAACCTAAGCTTGAACTCACAGAGGGACAACTCCAGTTAACACACACACTATACCGCTCAGCATCTCCTAACTCAGCATCTCCTTTCTTTTTTAAGCTTTCCACTAGACAGCTTTTCAACATAATGTAGTCAATAACTGGGGTTGTAGTGAGTGGGGAACCTTTCTCTGCAATGAGCTTGACACCATGAGTTGGTTATCATTGGGTAGCCTGACTCCATCTTCAAACTTTTGTATTGTAGCAGAAGGGTAAAAATCTGAATACACAGCAGAGCAACCAGTTTATGATAGACCAAAGGGGCATGGAGAACAAGCTGAAGGGTTCTATGTGTACACCTGTTTACATGCTTTTGTAGTAGCTTGATGTGAAAGAGAAGGGGTGAGGAAACTGTGGCCCTATAGGTGTTAATGGATTACAGCTGCCATCATTCTTGACCATTGGCTGTGCTGGCTGATGCTGATGCTCATATAACATATGAAGTACCAAAGGTTCCCATGAGATAGAGCATACTGGTACCAGTTCAAACAAGCTTAGCTTGTATCGGTGTGGCATAGGGGGGCATAGGGCACTTTGTCTGGGGCTCTTTCACTAAAATCAAATAGGGAAAATGGGTCAAGTGATGCTCTTGAAACAGTCAATAGCTTCCAGCTTTTAAAGTGGTAAATCAAAGCAAGAGACAGGATACACAGTTGACAATGAGCTCACCTCTGTCACCTTGGCCTGAAGGTTTCTTGCCCATCCCCAAAATAATGAACTGAAGCCCTGGGAATTAAGAACAGGGCTTAAACAAAGCAAGACTGGGCAACTTTTGGGAGGTGTCCGTTGTCACCAGGGCCGCTGGATTTGTTTCAGGCAAGTATTGTGGGCGCTTAGTCAGGCAATGCTACAACTTTTATTATACTAGCCTCCAGTATGGTCCACCCAGGGTGTTGAATGCTCTTTTCCCTCAGCTCCTCTATTGCTTCCAGGTAACTGGCAATACCTGTCCTACCAGTTGCCTAAAGCAACCTTCTCTTATAACTACAAGGGTGGCCTATATTTGTGCTTTCCTCCTTATGTTCACAGCAATCCTGTGAAGCAGGTCAGGCTGACAGGCAGTGACTGTTCCAAGGCCAGTCACTGCACCTGAAAAAGGATATTGTAGAGCTGGAAAGGGTTACAACTAAACCAATCAGGTGGTAAGCTGTAAAGGGAAATGAGCAGCCAAGGCCCTTCATATTCACACAGACCACCCTCCACTGTATTTTTATACAAACATGATTCCAATTAAACATCAGGAATAACTTTCTGATGGCAAGAGCTGTTCAACAGTGAAACAGATTCCCTCGGAAGGTGGTGGACTTTCCTTAAGCAGAGGTTGGATGGTCATCTGTCATGGATGCTTTAGTTGAGATTCCTGAATTGCAGGGTCCCTTCCAACTCTACAATTCTCTGATTCCATTATAACATCTAAAGGCAGCCTTGTTTAGGGAAGTTTTTAATGTTTGATGTTTTGTTGCATTATTATTATTATTATTATTATTATTCTGTTGGGAGCTGCCCAGAGTGGCTGGGGAAACCCAGCCAGATTGGCAGGGTATAATAATAATAATAATAATAATAATTATTATTATTATTATTATTATTACTACTACTACTACTACTACTACTACTACTACTACTACTGCATGTTCCTCAGGCTGTTTAAAAGAATAATAATGAAATGTACTGATCCTGCTGGGATTTTTCTCTCTGAAGTCAGGGTTCCAGAAAAGTATAAGAGTACCAGAAACTTAAGACAAATAAATCAGTCTCCCATGATTAAAAAAAGAAACAAACCCAAACCCTTCTGTTAACAAGAATAAGAGGGCCAAGAGGGTGGGTTGTATAATTTGTTTAAGCTTCCAATACTGACCACAAGGCCATTTGTAATCTTCTTTGCTGCTTTTCCATAGTTATGCGCAGCTGGTGAGCCAGCCAATGCCAACTGCTTTTCTTTAACTGGGCACCAAGAAAGGGGTCACAAGCAGATAACACTGAGATAAAACACTTGGATGCATGTATTGTGTGACACAGGGTTTTCTGCCATGAAATCCAACACTGCTTAAAGTCCTTTCATAAGCTACCTCGTCTGTATTTCACTTCTATTAGTATCTTCTTGATTAAACAGTAAGTTCTTGGTTTTGCAAAGGGAGGTGTTTTTCTTCAAGGAACATGTAAGGAGTTTTATTTCAGGTATACAATTGTGACTGCAATACCTTGATTGAAAATTAACGCACATCAGAACTCAAGGCTATGTTTGATTCATGAGCTCTTACAGGTCATCTGTAGATGGCCATACATGGAACAGGCTTAACTCTTTGATGAAGCAAGGTGTGGCATGGCTGTGATGCAAGCAAACACCACTCCAGACACACTGTAGACCCCAACCACTTGAGTCCACCACAGCGATGTGACTAACTAGATCCAAAGAGGGTGGTGACAAGTTAAAATGAGATGGAAGGAGAGTGCAAGGAAGCATCTGCAAATAGGGATAGATTTGCCCCCCATTCTTAGAGTAGGGGGACAGAACACTTAAAGTTAGTACAAGGCACATAGTAAGATAAAAGTAAAGACAAATAGAACTACTTGCATTCTAATGCAGGCATAGGCAAACTCGGCCCTCCAGATGTTTTGGGACTACAATTCCCATCATCCCTGACCACTGGTTCGGTTAGCTAGGGATCATGGGAGTTGTAGGCCAAAAACATCTGGAGGGCTGAGTTTGCCTATGCCTGTTCTAATGGAACTATGCATATAGGTGCTGTAGAACCAGCACAGAAGGAGAAAAGCAATATATAAGAAATGCAAGCACATATTATGCAAACAAAATGGACAGATTTTCTTTTTCAGATAAGCCCCATAATAAATGAATCATGAGAAATGTCCCTAATAAATATTTCCAAGGTAAGAGATCTATTTTTTCAAATCATGATAATCTACCATAAAGAAATGTGATCAAGCAGTAATATATACATGTTTATTTCCACAGTGAAATATGAAACTCCAAGAAATAACTAAACCAGAAGCTCTATCTTGTTTCATTTATGTTTGCCCATCATTGACCCAGTACTAATTGTTTCATATTTCTTATGCATACTCACTTCCTCGAAGGACTATTGTTTAGATGGTGCATTTTAAAAAAATAAAGTGGCAGAACGTGATTATAAAAACTGCTATTGCATATATTTTTAAAAGGAATAGATCCCCAGATGCCTCCATGCAGGAAGGGTGGGTGGGAGAGGGAGAGTGCTCAGTAGTACAGAGTGCCAGTGCCTCATATTTTAAAACAAAAAAAGCACTGCCTCAATAAGAGCAGCCAGAGCTGCAGGGGCAGAAGAAGGGGGGTGCAGTGGGGGCTGCGAACCCCGGGTGTCATCCCTGAGGGGGTGACAAAATGTCACACTGCGGGGGGTGGTACTTACTGCGACGCTTGGCCTGCAGTGCGCCCAAGCCACGCATCTCTCCTGGGAGTGACACGGTGGCTTGGGGCTCCGCGCTGCCCGAAATGGCAGCGTGGGGCTTGCGTCCACCAGGCGGACTCCATGGGCGGATCGCCCTGTCCCCGCCGCTCCGGGTGCTGGAGCAGCTAGCTACGCCCCTGCAGAGCTGTGCAGAGTTGGTCAGGGTCAAACATACTACATATCCAAACCAGGAAAATCTGGTATTCATTATTTTAAAATGTTCAATATATATTGATTCATAGAATTAATCATAGAATTGTAGAGTTGGAAGAGTCATCTAGTCCAATCCCCTTCAATGCAAGAATCTTCTGACCAACATGCAGCTCAAACCCACAACTCTAAATTTAAGAGTCTCATGCTCTACCAACTGAACTATCCCAGGAATGATCATCTTATTTATTTTCAAGGGGGTTAACGGTCAGAATCAGGAACATGACATGTCTATAAAGTTTAAAAGAAGTTTTCCAGACTAATAAGGGGGCTATCAAGTCAAGGTTAATAGGATGCTGCTAACTTTGGTAGGAAGTAACCAGACAGGGAGTGATGGATAACAGAGGACAAGACAGGAAAGATATGAAAGCAAATCATATGAACATGATCTGGTGCAGACATCCTCTCTTAGCAAGGTTTTATTATCAGTACATAATGTAAAGATTGGCTCAATCAGACAGAAACTCAGTTGTTGGCATCCTTCTGTAGTTTTGCAAAACATAGCTCAGTGTCCTACAAATTCTGTGAAATAAAAACACTGGCTTACCACCCAGGCTGTTGTGAAGATGAATGAGATAAGATCTGTAAAACATTTGGCACAGTAAGGAGTCACAAGGAATAATGAACAAGTGCAGAAAAACCTGCTTCTGCAACTACTGTTGCCTAATAATTTTGCAACAAATGTTGCTTGCTAGCTATGTGCATTCTAAGCAGCTGCATCACTGTCAGTGGAATGAGTTGACCTGTAATAAAGAAAGAATGACTATGCTTTGAGGATCCACATTGTAAAATATTTTTTCTTAAACTCATTTAGAAATATTCTAATGATGAACCAAAATTACTTCTATGCTGCAAGGTCATCTTATCCATCCTTGCCTTTGGCTGAACCCTGTTGTGTTGTTTTCATTAAAATGTTATAATAGCTGAAAGCATTATAATTCATGAACTGGTAGCAAGACACATTCCATTTTTTATTCTATGAATTAAATTAAACACACAGAATGGTGAGCAAACTAGGAAGAGTCAAGCTTTGCTCTCGGGACCTCTACCAGTCAGCCTGCCTCTTCTTTTTCCTGCTTAATGTCTATTCTCTTGAGTCTTGACCAATCAGATTACCTATTTCCTTGTCCATCCACCTGTTTGCCTACCACTCAGGCTAGTCATTCTCCAGATATATTTATTGCTTCACATGCTAGCTTCAAAGGACACTTATTCCACACTGGTACTCCTGTAGACTGGCTCTGGTGGTCCATTTACTTCCATTCCTATCCTACCAAGGCTTGTATCTGAGCTTCTACATACAGTTACTGCCTCCATCATACAGTACAGTGTTGGCTATTATGAAGTGTTTGCAATTTAAGGGACAATATGAGTGCAACAAAATTTTGGTTATGAATCAACACCAACCTATGTTAAATTTGTATGCTCTTTTTATAAATATTGTAACATGGCTATGTCCTGCTCACTTACATATTTGCTAGTTTCAAAAGCTGGAGTCAGCTTATTCTGAGCTGCCTTCATGCCCTTCAAAGTTTCTTCAGGTAAGGAGAAATCACAGTATGATACTCTCCATGGTCATATGGATCACACATTCCTGGATGCTCTTTTAGACTCAGAAAAGCTATGTTATTTCCTTTTGATGGAACAATCATGGCTTATCTTGGATTTGTAAATAAGCCAAGTAAACAAGTAAATAAACAAATGGCCATGGCAGATATCAAAACTTAATGACACATAATTCATTTCCAAAAAGGACATAATGTCCCATTCAATGCAGCTGATGTCTTATCCTTAAAACACTTAGTATGCCTAACTGGCATATAATTTCTACAAGCCAATGAAAACCTTCCAATGGTATCCATCAGACTAACTGATCCTTATACAGGTCTGCAAAACAATTTATACATTATCAGTGAAGTGACCACACAGCATGCGTCCTCCTCGCAATGCAACACTTGTTCCTTCATCAGCTATGTCAACACCACAAGCCTATAATTTGCTGGGCCACCAATCAAGTGCTCAGGATGAACCATGTTGATCTTATGCAAGAGGGGTTGTCACAGAGCATGGTATTATGCCAGCACTAGAGGGACATTTTTCCAATGTTGCTGGGAGATCACTAGCCCATGCTGGTATACCAAAATACCGAATACGTTGGATGCTCCAGTTATACACCCAGATTATACTCTCCAAAGTACTTTGAAGGCAAATGATTCTAAAAGGTCAGATGGATTACTTGAGATACAATTTGATCAAGCATCTCAAAAGCATGGAGATGCTAAAAAAAGGTTTTTCACGACAGCACCTGTGTTTTACGCCCACACCAGATATTATTTCATCTCAAAGCCATTAGCTTTGCTCCAAACATTTCACCAAGTCACAGATCATATGAAATTGTATGCCAGAGACTTTTCCCAATGAGTCTTTCAATGTAAAATTATTTCTTGTTTAGAATAATGTTGAAGTCATGTTTTGATCCACCACCTTGATTCAAAATGACCCTGACCCTGAGATTAAGATGCTTATGCTCTTCCAATTGAGTTATCCCACAAGCCATCAACCTGGTGATCCACCTAAAAAATAAATAAATCTTAAGTTCTAAGAGCACATTTGTAAACTTCCTTACTTTGGAGTAAGCCCTAACAAACACAATGGAACTTAGTTCCAAGTAAACATGCATGGAACTGCATTGTCAGTAATCATTACACTGGTTACTAAATTCAGTGAGACTACTACGTACCGGTAGGGGGCAAGATGAAAGAGCACAGGGCTGCTATACTTTTTATAGTTGTGCAGAAGAGGGAATTTCAGCAGCAAGTTTCAACACTTGCTTAATTTTGCTCTTCTACACACCTATTAAAAATTACTATGCGCCTGGCTGCTTAGTAATGACATTAGTTTAATGTGTTATGAAAGCATACTCGTAACTGAACAGCCTACAGAATTTTACTCAGAAGTGGGTATACTCATGAATAATTATGCTTACAAGTATAGTCTTAAAACATTAGTTTTCAGTTTTTACTATCCTATCTCTGCTTGCAATCTTAACAATGGAAGCTCTTAGTTGTTTTCTCAAATGTACCTAATGTAATTTGAAAAATAAACAAAAATAATATTTTTATTTTTAAAAATGGAAATGTTTCATTGATGCACCTGAGCTTAATCTTATCATGAGAAAAAAGGAAAATGAATCACAGCTTGGCTCTATTTCAGGAATACCTTAGGAAAGTGAAAGTCATTACTTTGCTTTCTGTTGCTAATAATAAATCAACACTGTTGTAATAGCTTCTACACATGATGAGCCGCTTGATCAGGAAGGGAACATTCTTCATTTTCCCAGAAATGAAACTGTGGCTTGAAGGACAGTACAAATAGTTTCAAAGTTGTCTGGAGATGGTTCCAAAATTATATTCACACAGAGACTGCTGTGTGTGATCCAGACTATTTAGAATGTCCCTGTCATTCTCAGCTCCAGGTAGCTTTTTAATCCAGAAAAAGGAGAACAGGCTAGCTATATTTTACACTAGAACAAATTCAGTACAGGTGCCACCTTTTATTTACAACCAGGCAGGTAGGAACCCCAAAACTCTCAGGAGGACAACTGGTATAGGCCTATACATCACTCCTTGGTTTTATTTATTTATTTGTGTTTGTTTGTTTGTTTGTTTGTTTGTTATCCCAGGTGGTCCTCCTTCAGCACCATTACTTTCTGTCCATATTATATCATGAGTAGTTTGTTTTCAAGTGTCTATAGATGCTTTTGGAGTTGGGCAATGACCTCAAATAGCCAAGACAAAACAAAGCAAAAACGACTAAATTAACATTTATTAAGGAAAACAAAACATAGTCACACACTACACAATGTTTAAAAAGTATGTTTCTTTTAAAGAAATACAGTATACTGCTTGATCTAGCATGATGTCACAATCGCATGTAGGACAAAATCTAAAGTACTGTTTGATCAAAATCTTCCTGTAGCACTTATCTCATACAAATGTATTAGAAACAAAGGGAAGGGTGAAACCATTGAAAGATGTGATGAATGAGATCTTTAAGACAGGAGAAATCCCAGGAACTTGGAAAGAAGCTTATATAACTGTAATTCCAAAACAAGATTCGGACCTGATGCAAGTCAAAAATTATAGACCTATTTCACTATTGAATAATGATTACAAATTATTTGCAAATATTTTAGCAAATAGATTGAAGAAAATTCTGGTGGAATATATACATCAAGATCAGGCAGGATTCCTTCCAGGTAGACAAATGAAAGATAACATAAGAAATATAATAAATGTAATAGAATACCTGGAGGCAAAAAACGAGAGAAAAGCAGCAATGATGTTTATAGATGCTGAAAAAGCTTTTGATAATGTGTCCTGGGATTTCATGAAAAAATTGTTGGAAGAAATCAATTGTGGACATGAATTCTTGAGAGGAATTCAATCCATATATTCGGAGCAAAAAGCGAAGTTAATAGTGAATCAAGTGATAATGAATGAATGCAAAATACAAAAAGGAACTAGACAAGGATGTCCATTATCACCGCTGTTATTCATCTTGGTACTGGAAGTACTTGCCAGAAAGATTAGAATGGATAAAGAGATTGCAAGAATAAAAACAGGAAAAAATGAATTTAAACTGAAAGCCTTTGCCGATGATTTAGTAATTACAGTAGAAGACCCCAAAAATTCTCTACCTAGAGTAATTTTAAAAATCCAAGAATTTGGAGAAGTCGCAGGATTCAAATTAAATAAAACTAAAACTAAATTATTAGTTAAAAATTTAAAAGAGGAGGAGAAAAAAGAGTTGGAGGAAAATGTGGAGATAGGAATCCATAAAAAAGTTAAATATTTAGGAATTTGGTTAACAACAAAAAATATAAATTTGTATAAAGATAATTATGAAAAAGTATGGACCGAAATAAAAAGAGATTTAGAAATTTGGAGTAGAATGAACCTTTCCCTACTAGGGAGAATCGCTGCAATAAAAATGAATGTGCTACCAAAAATGCTCTTCCTTTTCCAGACAGTCCCAGTAATGGTTAAAGATGATTGTCTCAAAAGATGGCAAAAGGACATTTCTAAGTTTGTCTGGGAGGGCAAAAAGCCGAGAATTAAATATAATATACTTACAGATACAAAAGAAAGAGGAGGCTTTGCCCTCCCAGACCTGAAACTGTATTATGAGGCAGCATGTTTGGTGTGGATTAGGGAATGGATAAAACTGGAAAAGGAGGAAGTGTTAGACTTGGAAGGTTATGACAACAGGTTTGGATGGCACGCGTACCTGTGGTATGGGAAAGGGAAGGTACATAAAGGATTTTATAATCATATAATTAGGAAATCGTTAGTGAGAATTTGGGAAAGGCACAGAGATTTGATAGAGCAAAAAACACCTTGGTGGTTATCACCAGTTGAGGCTTCATTGCTCAAGCCGCTTGGAAGAAAGGAGAAATGGCCCACATATAGGGATTTACTGAGAGATGAAGGAGATAAATGGAAATTAAAAGATTATGGTGAAATAAAAGGATATGTTCAGAGTTGGCTACACTATAGACAATTAAATGAAATGTTTACGGAAGATATAAAAGAAGGGTTCAGTTATACAACTTCGAGATTCCAAAGAGAGGTGGTAGAGGGAAAGGAGAAATTGCTAAAAAAAATGTTTATAGTATCCTGCTAGAATGGGAAACGAAAGATGAGGAGCTTAAATCGGTGATGATTAAATGGGCACAAGACTTTGGACATAACATATAATTTGAAGACTGAGAAAGGTTGTGGAAAGTACATTTGAAGTTTACAGATTGTTCTTTATTGAAGTAAAATTATATGAAAATGATGTATAGATGGTATATTACGCCAGTCAAAATGGTAAAAATGTAAGAAACCGGGACAAGTATATGTTGGAAGTGTAAAGAAAAAGAAGGGACTTTTTATCATATGTAATGGGGATGTAGAGAAGTGAAAAGATATTGGGAAATGATATATAATGAATTGAAAAAAATGTTTAAAATGACTTTTGTCAAAAGACCAGAAGCATTCCTATTAGGGATTTTAGGACAAGATATTCCGAAGAAGTTAAAGAACTTGTTTATGTATGCTACAACTGCAGCATGAGTTTTGTTAGCACAAGGATGGAAGAAGGAAGAATTACCAACAAAAGAACAATGGCAAGAGAAACTGATGAGCTATGCAGAATTGGCTAAATTAACAAACAAATTGCGTGAAAAGGACAACCGGAATTTTAAAGAAGACTGGGAACTATTTACAAAATATCTGAAAAAAACAGCAAACAGATTTAGATTCATTGGCAGGATTTGAATAAACATATACAATTTTTTATTAAAAATTAAAGATTTGGAACAATATGGAAACAAAATTCTAATTGACAATATGCAGAAAGAATATTGAATTAATAAAGCAGTTATGGAAGCTGGGGGAAGTCCTGGGGGGAGGGGGGAGGGGAGGGGGAGGGAGGGGAAATTGTATAAGATTGTAATGTTTGATAAATTTTTGGAATTTGAAAATTTTTCAATAAAAATATATTATAAAAAACAAAAAAAGAAACAAAGGGAAGGGTGGCAATGCAAATATTAATATGCAGGTAGGGTGGCCAAGTAAGTAGATATAAAACTCTTGCATCTTTAATGTTATGTAACCTACACCTGCTGAAATTCCCTCTGCTACTTAAGTTGTAGTGGCTAGGTCTTCTTTTTCACCTATCCACCCTATAGATAGGATCAAGGATCCTGGGTTGCTACACATTAGCTACAAGTGTTTCAATATGTGAATACCCAAACATTACACTAGAAGTACTGTATATATTCATAGGTATTAAAGCACAGTCAGGAGACAAAACACTTTCATCCCAGAAATGTAATTTTTCACGACATTCAGTCTAAACTTGTGTGACTCTATTTGGAAATATATCCACCATGTATTTACTACTGTTTGGTCTGAGTACAAGCTGGTGTAGTTTGATCCCAGGAGATTCTGAAGAATCTGTACTAGCTCACTCTACATCCTTGTCTTGGATCTGCCAGCCAAGCTGCAATGGAGTCCTATAGCATGCCATTCAGCAGGCAGTGGCAGCTGACGATCCACTGGGCTAATCTATTGTGGGTTTAATCCTAGTGATAAAGTTGGGGCACACTTCTCAGTTAAATTGGTCTTCCTAGTGAATGCTAAGGGGTGCCAGGGTAGAAAGAGAGGTAAGACCTTTGTGACAAAGCTACAAACAAGGAGAATACACACACACACACACACACACACACACACACACAGTATGTATTGTAAAGAATGTTAAAAGCCAAGGTGTAACTGAATGTAACATTGCAAAATAAAATAAATTAAAAATTAAAAAAAGAAAGAGGGGTAGACCTCTCTTAAGGACCCCAAGGTATGTCACACCCTTGTTATAGCATGTTTCCAATTCTCCATCTGTTCATTTTTCTTTTTATGCTTACATAAAAATTATTTAAAAGATACTTAAAAAAAAAGCTTTGGTAACTGTTCTAATGTGCAGAGTCATTAATTAGAACAACAACAAGAGAAGTGAATGCTGGAACCAAGTGGCATGCTTTGGCACCAGATTCTGCGTTCCAGGCGCCAAGCCAAAAGAGTGAGAGCTCAACAGGGAGCAGATATATTTGTTCCTGGGGGAGGGGGCTGGCACTTGTATCATCAAACAGCTGATCCATGGAATAATTCTGGCATCTTTATTGGAACAAGCTTTTAAAGACCAGCTTGCCCAGCTGTAGGGGTAAAGTGCCACATACCAGAGGCAGCCATCATTGAGGGTGGAGAAACAATCCTACAGAAGGAATTAGTAAACTGAGAAGGGCATAAAGAAGTCAGTTTTATCAACAAAGAGCAGTCAATGGCACTCTCTTCATTACCACCCCAGGCCATATTTTTTTCTACGAACAGCACAGGAGCCTTTCAGCAATAGTGTTGTGCAGCTATAAGGTAGGGGTATGTGGCATGCACACAAACAAATTCCATGAAAACATCATCACATCAATCACATTAATTTCAACAGAAGAGCACACAAATGTGGCCTCCAAGTTCACATTTATGGCTAGTGATTGTCTCACACACACCATCCTAGTTCAGGTACTTCCCTGCTTCTTCAGGGCCCAAAACTTGTTCTCATTCATATCCCATTAAGAGCACCTAAGTAGACCCCCAGTTTCAAAGGGCTTAAGCTCCCTAACTCTAAAGGCCTGGTTTGCACATCACTCTGAACCCAAAGTTTATACAGTGGGACCTCGACTTACGAAGATAATGCGTTCCGACGCAATCTTCGGTAGTCGAAAACACTCGTAAGTCGAGTCCCCATAGGGATGCATTGAGCGAAAAAAAATTGTAAGTCGAAGAAATTCTATTCAAAAATTCATAAGTCGAAGAAATCCTATTCAAAGCGGCCGCGACTTCCTTTCGGAAGTGGAGAAGGAAAGAAGTATGGTCTTTTGAGCAGCACTCTGCTTGTTCACATTAATTCACAAAATTTAATTACAAACTGCACTTTAAAGTGATGTACAAATCAGACCATTATTTGAATATTTTGATCTAGATACCTGCGTTTTTTCTTCCCTCTACCTTACACACACCCATTTTTGATCTGGACCTTAATAGTTCCTTTTAACAGAAAGAAATTCAATGGGAGCAAATGATATGGAAACACGTTTTCCTGACCCCCCCCCCCAAAAAAATATATTTCTCTGCTTGTGCCCCAAATGGATTGACATTCTGGGTAATCAGGGCAACTGAGAAATTTAGTAGATGAAGGCACAGTTGAGTGGATTCATTTTCTCCACTTAATGCCTTAGTTAAATTATCTTAATGATAAGCCAGAAGTTACTATTTTTCAAAAGAAGCTGGAAAACTCAGAAGTATTATTTCTGAAACATGGGAGAAACTTTAAATTCCCCATTCTGGAAATCCATCCTTTTGCCATCGGCATGAAGAGACCCCCTGTGATACCGTAATGTGGTGTGGCTTAGCTTTGGAAAGGAAGCTTTGAAAAATCAGAGCAGTGGAATGGGGTTTCCTCACTCATAAGGTATATTTTCTAGACATGATAGATGAGTTTAGTCACCACAGGCACAAAACCCCACAAGCAATAGCAACCTAATTTAATCTGACATCTCAGAGTCCTGGCATTATACCAAATCTTCCTGTGTTTTCATTCCCCTGCAGCTTGTCCAGAAGGTTGTAGTGCTAAAGCGGGGGGGGGGGGGAGGTGCAGGAAATTCATACAAGGGCCATTCTTTGGGACGATGGCACTTAAGTTGATCCTCCTCCTAGTTCCACTTGGACAGCAGAGATCATGACAATTCATATATGGGTTGTGAGTGTTTGTGCTGAAATTGTGCATCTATGAACATGTGAAAACCACCTCCAGCTGAAAAACAACAGCCCACTTAGTTGCCAACAATATTAAATTTCCCCCTAACACTCATTCTAGATCTTGGTTCAGTTGGCAATTTCCTGTATGCTAAAGTGCACACATAATCCATAGCACACTCTGGCCGGTTACCAAGAAGCTTCCATAGCACCTCCTCCTGAACAGTTAATGTCATGGCTCACTGGCTAGATGTGCTGTGAGGTCCAAAGGTTCCCCTGAGGCAGGTGTTCAGATCCCCCAAGGAAGTCCAAACAAAACAGACAGAAGCAGGACAACCTCTTGCCGAAGAAACACCTGGAGTCACACTGAGACTGAATACATACCATTTATATATAAAGCCCCCACCCAAAGAATCATGGGAACTTTAATTTGTTAAGGGTGCTTGGAATTGGAACTCTTTGAGGGGCAAACTACCATTCTTAGGATTCTTGTTGGGTGGTGTGTGTGTATATAGCCAGAGAAGGAAAGGCTGCCTTCTGAGTCACAACAGCCAACCAATTAACAGCCTAAATAACTGGGAGAAAGTCCATAGGTAACAACCCCTCCAGGAGAAAGACTGAGTCCCACTGTTGCACAGTGATTCTGTAACAATAATGCTGACAACACAACACGTCTCTGTGAGGGAAAGAAGATTTTGGGGGGGGGGGAGGATGCCATTCAGATCAGGAAAACTGGAAATTACAAGAGCAAGCTAACAGAAAGCAATCCCGTGAGTTGCCTAAAAGCCCTAAGAAAAAGAGCAGCACAATGAGAAACAGGTGCAGCAGTTTGAGCTTTGCTGCAGGGAGATGGAAATGCAGGCCTGACAGGGCAAAGCCTGCCCCCATGATAACAAGAATTGTAGCCTGGCTGAAATGTGTCTTCAAGGTGGAATAATGCCTCGTGCTTACCTGGGCGGAGGATGGAAACATGCAAGTGTGCAGAAACCCTTGAGTGGTATAGCTGGAATGTACTGTGCAAAGGTTAACAGCAACTGTGCAAAGGTTAACAATTGGATCTACCCATTTTGTCTTTGGTCCCACTCACTTTTGCCTCTGCCCACCACCACCATTGGCATGCAGCCCCCATAAGGGAATGCATTCCTCAGGCTCAAAAATGTTCCCCTCACAAGTCCTATTTAGAAGAATAGCTAGGTAAGAAATTGGGCAGGGGCGAGCACAAATCGCGAAGACAAGAGGCTTCAGCCTCATTCCCTAGGCAAGGAGAATCTCAGGGGAAATGTCAGGAAGAAGTCACACACCTAAACCTAAACTAGTGCATGAATGTAGCCTGAAAGAGTATCCCTTTGACAAAATATTTCCTGATACCCCCAACTCCATTTAATGGCACACCTACCCTACCAATGCTGCTCACCAATTTTAACCAGTTTTACTTGCAACAGATCCTATTGGACAGGAGGAAATGATGAAGCAACTCCCCAGAAAAACCAAACAGGTCCTTGCTGTGGTAATGGGAGAAGAAAATGGCAGACTCCAATTACCGGTAGTCAAAGCTCTCTTTTAATCTGCCGCCAAGCCATTAATTGGTTAATCACACTGATTAATCTGTTAATGCTTTCAGACTTAATTATTTGTTGTATAATTAGTATAAACACATGTCTCCATTGCAGAGCTATTATCCCCCACCCCCTCCATTTAGAACCAAGTACTATACAGCTAAAAAGAAACAATAAAGACCTGAGCCAGAGTAGTAAAAGCTTAATTTGATAGACTTGGGTTTGGGGGACTTAGGCTGAGGCCCCAGCTAGGACAAAGGGTCCTAATTTAACAATAATTTAACAAGTTGCAGTTTACCTTAATGTTACATACTCGCTGTGGCAAGTGACCCCAGTATTCATTCATACCCATGGCCATCCTATGCTTTCCAAGGACTCTCTCTACATCTAATTTCCTAAATCTAAAGAGGAACAATAAGCTTTCCCTTAAAACTGACGCAAGGAGCAGTACAATCAATGCTACATGAAAGATAACTGCCCCAATCTACAAAAATATTAAATCCAAGTAAAAATAGCTGCAGAGGTTTCCATGACAACTTTTTTGAAGGGGAATATAACTTTAAAGATAACATTCTTTTTGTAGCAATTTAGAAATCTGTGGAAATGGGATTGTGTGGGTTGGAAGATCAGGAGCTCTCTGACATGAATGCATCAGTGTGTGTCTCTAATGTGATAACAAATGAAGCTCAGGCGTCCTCAAACTCGGCCCTCCATGTGTTTTTGGCCTACAACTCCCATGATCCCTAGCTAGCAGGACCAGTGGTCA
The DNA here is from genome assembly GCA_034641385.1 of Darevskia mixta. Classification (NCBI taxonomy): domain Eukaryota; kingdom Metazoa; phylum Chordata; class Lepidosauria; order Squamata; family Lacertidae; genus Darevskia; species Darevskia mixta. The sequence continues at coordinate 6,628,492 of JAWWNH010000022.1, forward strand.
GGTATGATGGGAATTGTAGTCTCAAAACATCTGGAGGGCAGAGTTTGAGGAAGCCTTCTCTACATCATGGAGGTGCCCATCTTACCATTCCCTAGAACTAGAGCTATAGTAGTGAGGGAACGAGCTGCAATGTAGAGTTTTCTCTCCAATATTACTTTGACCTTGTGAGAAGCTGTCAAAAGCAAGCATGCTGCAAAATCTCCCACATCGCAGAGGTCCTCAGCTGGAAAACATAGAGCTTCTATGCTTGAAGCTGTTACCATAGAGGTGCTAATTGTACAATCAGTTAATGGCAAACAGCAGGACTTATTTGGCACCCCTTAACTCTAGTTCTTGGAAGAAAAGCAATGACAAACCTAGACAGCATCTTAAAAAGCAAAGACATCACCTTGCCAACAAAGGTCCGTATGGTTAAAGCTATGGTTTTCCCAGTAGTAATGTACGGAAGTGAGAGCTGGACCATAAAGAAGGCTGATCGCCGAAGAATTGATGCTTTTGAATTATGGTGCTGGAGGAGACTCTTGAGAGTCCCATGGACTGCAAGAAGATCAAACCTATCCATTCTTAAAGAAATCAGCCCTGAGTGCTCACTGGAAGGATAGATCCTGAAGTTGAGGCTCCAGTACTTTGGCCACCTCATGAGAAGAGAAGACTCCCTAGAAAAGACCCTGATGTTGGGAAAGATTGAGGGCACAAGGAGAAGGGGACGACAGAGGATGAGATGGTTGGACAGTGTTCTCGAAGCTACTAACATGAGTTTGGCCAAACTGCGAGAGGCAGTGAAGGATAGGCGTGCCTGGCGTGCTCTGGTCCATGGGGTCACCAAGAGTCGGACACGACTGAACGACTGAACAACAACAACAACTCTAGTTCTTATGAATGAGTTCATGATTTAAAGCAGCAACAACAAAAGTCCTTCATGAGATCAAGGCACCCAACAGAAGTTTCAGAGTGCTTTCTATGGGTTGCCAAAAGCTATTACACTAATGCTCTTCTGCACTAGCCTGGAGTAGAGAGAATGGCTTTCAGTCACATCTTCTGCTTCTCCGAATACATGGACGTGATGTCTTGGGATTTGTCAGTGCCTATTCTGGGCACTGTGTAGGGATTTTCCAAGCTCAGCAACACATTAATTATTGCAAGAAACTCTGGAGCGTTTTCTCTCTCTCTCCCTCTCCAGTAAGTGTAGTTAACTTGCATTTGAAAAATCTAGGTAGAAGAATAGAGAGCAATTGTTAATAGTTTATTATAAAAGCACAAAGCTGTAAAGGAACCCAAGTGCTCCATTTACATAGGAAGCTGCCCCTTTTCCGAGTCCATCTGGTTCACTACTGTCTATACTGACTGCCAACAGCTCTCAACGGTTTCAGAATGGGTTCTTTCCCAGCCCTACATGTAGATGCAGGGGATTAAACATGGGGCCTCTTGCATTTTTTTATTATCTATTTAGTTTATTTCATAAAATTTATATCTGCTTGATTGTAGGGGAAACCTCAAAGTGGTGTAGATATTCTACCACCACGTTACAGACCCCATGATCTGTTGGGGGATTTTCTTCTGACTTTGATGCCCCTAATGAGCTAAATGGAACACATGATTTGACCTGTGGCAAGCAAAATCCTACATGAAAGAAATTTTAGATTTTTGAAGGGTGCATTTCTTTCTCTACTTGATACATTTGAATCTGCCCCTCTTTCGGGGAGAAGGGATTTCTACCAACAGCTTGGAATTAGAGCAAAATATTCAGCAAAACAACTTCCCCAGTTTCACCATCCATGAATTTTGGATCCAGTATTAATATTTTTTCCAGTATTGTTGAAGGAAGCAACAAGCTTGTATCCTACTCCTCCCAGTCTTCCTAATCTTAGGCCATTGCTTTCTCTATCCATGAGCTACCAATTGAGTTCCATTCAACATTTTGAAACAGACATTCTCAGAAATGTGCTAGATCCCCCCCCCCATACACACACACACATTTAATATTTAATATTTTTATTTAATACTAGCTGGCCCAGCCACACGTTGCGGTGGCTTTTTTTGTGAAATATGATAAGTTAGAGAAAGTGCATGTATACTCACAGGTGGAGTAAGTTCATGTTGCATGGTTTATATGTTGTTGTGTTTCTTCTTTGTTGATGTAGATGGATTAGAATGAGGTTGACGTTTTGTATTGAATTTATATTTTGTTGAATTTTTTGTTGTTGCTTTGCAGTGTTTAGGAAATAGTATGTTGTTTTTAATAGTTTTAGAGGATCATAAGACACTATATTTTTTGTACGTGCTTCTTTTGTTCGTAAGCATGCATTCTCACATCTTGTTGTACGTTGATCTTGTGTTTCTTTGGCATGTTTTTGAGTCAATCTTTGTCTTTGTTGTTCATATCTTGATGAATGTTGTTCCTCATTTTCTTTTTGAAGTTTACGTCGTGATGTTTTTGCTTTGCGAGTACGATGACTTAAATTTGTTTTTGGTGCCATAATTTTTACGTATTCACTGACATTGATTGACTTTTGGAATAAGAAGCAAATGGAAAAGAATTAAATTATTGAACTTAAAGAATGGCAAAATATTATATGTATTGTTGCAGCAAAATTTGGGGTTTGAATTGATAATATTGGACATTGAGTTTAACATGTACGGGGTGATGGGTACTATGGATTTGTTTATGAGGTTGTGTTGGTAGTTGAGATGTATGATTGGAAGTTGTGGAGGACAATAGAAATGTTGGTGTGGATGTTGTTGTCTGTGGGTGGTTGGAAGGAAGGGGAGGTGACGTCTATAGAACTCCTCTGTATATATATAGATTTACCGTTGGATGTTTGTAAATTTTTGCATTTATCTGTAATTGCTTGATTGATTTTGATCTAATTTGAACAAAACTTTCTATGTTATAGTGGTAATATGGTATAGGTTTGGAGGGTATTATGTTAAGGGGGATAGTGAATAATTTACAGAAGTGGTAAGGTGTGTTGGAAGGTTGTGTGTAAGATGGAAGGGGTTAGGGGTACTAAAAATATTATTTTGGGGGGGCGGGGTTATTGGTGACGTATGTATGGTGGGAAGTTGTGTTAGAATTATGTGGCATTTTATATCTTACCTTAGGTTGTCTTTGTGGAATAGAAGTGTTGAACGTTGTTCCTCAGTTTATTTTCCAAGTTTTCGTCCTGATGGTTATTTGCTTTGGGTGTTGTTGTTTTTTAATGTATTCAAAGAGATTGTATAACTTTAGAAATAAGAAGGAAATAAAAAAATATTTAAATTTTAGAACGTAATGAAATGCCAGCATAGTTTACGTACTTTTACAATTTAAATTGGGTTTCAATGGATAATGTTGTTCAGTGAGTGTAAGATGCATGGGGTGAGGAGCATAATGGATTTATTTATTGGAGTTTGTGATTAGCTTAGATGTATTTATTTTGGGGAGTTGTGCAGCATATGTAGTTTTATTTTGTAAGTTTTACTTAAAATAGTAATGGTGTTTTGGATTGTGATGTTTGTGGGTGGTTGGAGGGAAGGGGAATGGATGTGTATAAAAAATCTATGAATAAATTTGTTTTAGGTGGTTTTTTTTGTTAACCATAGCCTTTCTCTATATTTGCTTGATTAATTTTGTTTAAATTTGGACACAACATTCTGTCGTATAGATGTATCATGGTGTAGGTTTAGAGGGTATTATGGTAAGGGGAGATAGTGAGTAGAATTACTGAACTGGTAATGTTTGAGGGTGAGTGTAAGTTGGAAGGGGTGAGGGATATTATAAAGGGGGTGGTATTGGGGAAGTATGCATGGTTGGAGGTTTGTTTAGACGTGTGTGACATTTTACATGTTAGTTTACAATTTATTTGTGGAGTATGTTGCAGGGTGAGTGTTATTTTGAAGTGGTGAGGGGTATTATGAAATTATTTGTATAGTGGGGGCGGTGGTTTTGTGGACGTATGCTTGGTGTGTTTTTTTTAAACGTGTGACATTTTACATATTTTGCTTTACAGTATGTTTTTGTAATAAATGTGGTGGTTGGGTTTATTATTTTTTGATCTGGTATTTTTAATTGTACAGTAGGAGTTACTAAAAGAGGCGTTAGGGGCTGGCTTGCCTCTTTAGGTGATGTAGGCAGCGCTGGAAATATTGTTAGATTGCGGGCGGCGTGGGTGTGTAGTTGGTCAAGGTGTTGTTGTGGCTTCACTTTGTAATTAATGTTGTTTATGGGTGGACTGACTTTGTAGCTTCTATGTATGAGGCATCAGAAAATTGGAACCGAAAAAAAATATTTTTGGCCACTTTGGCTGTGGTGTCGGGCGAGGTGAGGGAGAAAATGGCGGACATGCCTTTTTATGGCGGCCTGGTTTTATGCAGCCGTTTTACTTTGGGTTGGAAAATTTGAATAAAAGAGATTGTTTTATTTGGCCGCCCTTGCTGTTGAGCCGGGCGAGGTGAGGGAGGAAATGGCGGACATGGCTTTTTCTACCGCCTACGCTCTCTTTAGGCGGTAGAGGCGGTGCCGAAAATTAGCCGTCTCTGGAGCTTGGAGAGGTGAGACCACCAATGGCGGACGGGGCTATGCCGGTCCGTGTGGCTTGATTCTGTATAGGCGAAAATCTGTTGCGCAGCCTGAGGCAAGGAGTTGTATTTGCGGCGGCAGTTGAAGCGTGTTCCGGCCACTCCCCCCCGCCAGCAGCTTATTGGCTGAGCTGATCTCAAGTTCCGCTCCCCCTCCCTCCCTGTCTGTTGTCCTATAGTGTGCTGCGTTTTACGTCCACTGGAGTGCGATTTTTTTGTTTGTTTTTTTACAAAATCTCATTTTTAAGTATGATAGTTGTGGTTTTTGTTCAATGTAAGGACCTAAGATCCTTCCCATATGCCCATGGAACGTTGTGTCCAAATTTGAAGGCAATCGGTCAAGCAGTTACGGAGAAAGGTGGAGTCAAGTGAACACCCAGCTTGAACATTTATATATATATAGATTTGAGAAAATACCCCCATTTTGCCACCCCCTAAGTGAATTTTGGTAATCCATTTTTGCTCAGCTCTATCAGGAATTTGTAATCTATACTTGCGGAATGAAAATGGATTTCCTCAATATTGTTGAAATTTCAATGTGGAAGTGTCATTGTCCAGTGACATGAGTCAGCCCTGGTTCAGGGATGTGAAAGGCATTCCAATAGCTGCTATCAATATGCATCTCTGATTGTATTTGGCAAATGTATCATCAGATGCAGAAAACGTTGCTAGTATTTAAATGTAGTTGGAAGATCTCAGTTTGTACTATATGAAAGATTCAGGTTTCCATGGATACTGAATACTAAATAGTGTTATCAAAAATATTTTTGGGTTTCCATCGTATTTCAGTGCCTGTAGCAACTGCTAACAGCTTTATATAGCATTTTTCTAGTAGCAGACAGATTTGGCATACTTGCTGTATAAAAATTGCCAAGCAGCCGCCACTACATTGTAGATTGAGCTACCGGTAGTTGGTGTATTTGGGGGAGGAAGTGGTTTCTTCCTTAGATTAACCAAACAATTGTGTATAGTGTGAAGAAAAACGCTTCAGTACCAAATACTTCCAGTTTGCTACTGCTTGCTCCCTAAGATCCTTTGCAGGAAAATGTGTAAGATGAGTTTTGTGGCAAGGTCCAATACAAAAAACAAAAACAAAACACCAACCTTTATGGAGGACCTTTTATAAGAGGGGTAGCTAACCCTTTCAAAGACAAGAGCCACACTGACCCATAGCCAACCTTCCAGGGTGGCACATGGAAAAGTGGGTGTAGCCATGGCAGAAAATTGATACCTATTTCACTGCATGCTGAATACACAGAGTAGAATACAGAGACTATTTTACATTGTCTCTGAAATGCAGAGCATAAAATACAGGATATTTTATAGGCAGGAAAATTTTACCAACCACCAGAGGTGGAGAGGTGTTGAGAGATCTGTAATAAATAGTCTATCCCTGCAGACCTTGGACTGATCCAACAAGGCAGCTCCTATGAGCCTCTATGTACAGAGTTAGTCTTTCTTTGAGTATCAGTTGCCAGGATTAGGAAACAGGGGAGAGGACCCATTCCAAGCTGTGGTGGACTTTAGTCTGACCCTTGTGGGCAATTACTTTGTCCAAGCATAAAATATCCAGAAAAAAACTTCCTCCCCAAGCTAAATAAAAATCCCAGCCATATGACTCTGTCTACATAAACCCCTCAGACCCTGATAGTACCCCCACTCTTTTCTCTAGACTGCTTGCTTATGAACTAATAAGCGCAACCTTCTTACCTGCCTTTACCAACCAGGATTAGGATGGCTGTTTAAATCACACCTTTTTTCCTCCTGCTTGGTTGCTCACATCAGCCTTTCCATCTGTTAGTTATAAACCACTGAGACTGTGAAAAGCCTGCCCAGCCCTGTGCTTCTGTTATTCTCAGCCCTTGCCCAATCAGAGAAGCCACAGGTCATCCAGTGCCCCCCCCATGTCTCTCTTCAGTGGGACAGCAAGGGCCTGGTCAAGCATTTACCAGTCTTTGCTGGGGTTCCCAATTCCACCTCACTATGCCCAAGTACTGTGAAATCTGTTCTTTCAAGAATGGAAGAAGGGTACTTCAGTTTCGTCAAGTGGTGGAGCCCCTATAGTCAAAATTTTCCAGATAATTGTGCTGTCTAGTTTTGCCACCAAATAGTCAGGAGGCCCCCATGGGAAATGAAAAACTTCTTGTCGAGCTAACCACTTCTAAGCTAGAAACAACATTTCAGTACACCATGCATCAGAGTCCATTTAGAAATCAACAGGCAAGGCAAAATAACTGGTTCAAGATACATGGAAGCAATCCGAAAGGAAACCCCCATCTCTTCAGTTACAGAATTGGCCCTTTAAGCAGACATCAGTCAGCAGATGAGCACAGTTGGTGGCTGATCACACCACAATAGTCCAGAAGAACCCATAGTCAAAGCTAGATCAGGAGGAATGATGGGACCCATTACAGGACTATCTTAGTACCCCAATAATGGCGATGGCATGAAAGAAGGCTTCAGTGTTCTCCAGGCCGCTAGACCTTTTCCTGTACTTATCCGAAACCTACCAGTTCACATAATTTGTCCTTATTTTGTACTCTCAGAAATCCTTGATCTTACTCAGATTCCTTTGCTGTTTTACGTGAGCTTGCTATTTATGACAATTCTCAGTGATTCACTCCCTAATTGTGCTAATGCTCTTAGTATATTTTATGTCAACCTAACCCCTAACTATTCGGGACGCGGGTGGCGCTGTGGGTTAAACCACAGAGCCTAGGGCTTGCTGATCAGAAGGTCTGTGGTTTGAATCCCCACAATGGGGTGAGCTCCTGTTGCTCGGTCCCAGTTCCTGCCCACCTAGCAGTTCGAAAGCGCATCAAAGTGCAAATAGATAAATATCTTCCAGCGGGAAGGTAAACGGCATCTCCGTGCGCTGCTCTGGTTTGCCAGAAGCGGCTAAGTCATACTGGCCACATTACCCGGAAGCTGTACGCCGGCTCCCTCAGCCAATAAAGCGAGATGAGCGCCGCAACCCTAGAGTCGGACACAACTGGACCTAATGGTGAGGGGTGCCTTTACCTTAACCCCTAACTATAGGACACAGTAAACATTCAGGTAAAAAAGAAAAGGCCCTAAAGATGATGAAGGATTCTTGTTCCCTCTCTTTTTAAAACATCAAAGTTTGCTACCCATTACTCCTCTTCTTTAAAAATAAAACTCACATGCTAAATGGAATACGCCTATTTGCATTTTTTGGAGGTCAGCACTTACAAGCTACAGTTGTTTATTGTTTGCTACAGGAAGAACAAGGGACTCTGGCTGGCCACATAAATCATGCCACCAAACATTAACAATAGCAATCAATAGTTAACCAGGCAAGAGAACATTCTGTCAGCTCTCTGGAATGGAAGGGTATTGTAGAAAGAACTACAGAGTGTGCCAACAATAGGAATTTTGCTATCAGGATGCTGACTTCTTGTGCTGTGAAGTTCTGTACATGATTGTTCAGCCATTATTTATCCCACTACAGTGGTACCTCGGGTTAAGTATGCTTCAGGTTAAGTACGCTTCAGGTTAAGAACTCCGCTAAGAACAGAAATCGTGCTCTGGCAGCGCGGCAGCAGCAGGAGCTCCCATTAGCTAAAGTGGTGCTTCAGGTTAAATACGCTTCAGGTTAAGAATGGACCTCCGGAACGAATTAAGTACTTAACCCGAGGTACCACTGTAATACCAATGTTATTCATCATAGTTTCAAAATATTCAGCTACTCCCTATGTTACCGCACAGTGCTCAGCCCTATTCGGCAATACTTTATGCAGAAAATATGCACAAAGGTGCTGCATATTCTACCTCTCCATTCCACCTCTGCATTCTCAGGGCTAACTCTCACTGTTCCTTTTGTGTCTGGGTAAGAAGTAAAGGAGCTCCTCTTCACATTTTCTTTAATTCAGAGCATGTTACACCAGCTACACAAGAATGTACATTCCATGGGCGACAGAAAGGAAGTCTCTTTATTTAAAATGAAACATATTAAAATGCATGGCCTAGTTTCTCTATATAAATAATTCCTTTCCATATTAAATCAGCAGCCTAATTTCACAGGACATCTGTAATTTATGACCTGGAGAGAAGATCACAGCCGCTTCTTCCTGGACATTTTGCTCCTGCAATGTGCTGAGGTAAGCAATGGCTTGGTTTAGCTTATTGTCCAAACACAGGCTCATAGTACATTTATCTCCAGACTAACCACAAGCTATAACCAAGGTTTGTTTTGGTTTAGTTCAGCATGGTACCACACCAAAATGACTGGAAGAAGCAAAGTGGCTGTGAGCTCCTTTTTGGGAGCCCATAATCACACTAAGCCAAGTTCCAGCTTAGCACAGAACTGGACACTAGCAATGCTTGCTAGTTCCAGCATCATCCTGGACACTAGCAATGCTTGCTGGGCCTGATGGGAGTTGATGTTCAACAACATCTGGAAGGCCAAACATCCCCCTCCAGCTTAGTGTGACCTAGGAACCAGAGCAGTATAATCTAACTTCTAGTCTTGTTTTATGCTTTCATCCTACCACTTTCAATCACTATGCTGTGAAAATGAACTTTATTTGTAGCTTTGCCACCAGCTATCTGTTTGAAAAAGCTTTCCTCTGTAATACTTTTGATTTTAGCATTCAGAAGATGATGTAGCAAAACCCTGTAACTCTTGAATTATACATCCGTTTTTAACTAACTTTGCTACCAAAAAGTACAGTTACAATCTAGCTAAAGTGTTTAAAATCTGAAGCATTATTTCAGCTCTGAACACAATTAGAAAAAAACATTTAGAACTGGGAGTTTAAAAATAGATTTACTTTATATGACAGTCATGGCACAGTATTTAGCAGGTCTATGTTAAATGGGAAATAATAAGGGTTGGTGTTTCCTTGCTCAGTTTTTCAGCATGGGTCACATTGCCACCTTCTGGAACCAGAAGGCAGACCCACTGCCACATTTTAAATTTAACAGATTCTGAGGCTAATGAAGGCCCATCACCTTTGCACATTTATTTCACCCACCCACCCACACCCACACCCACACACCTTGTCCCGTCACAGGGAAACCATTCCCAGAATTCCAAGGAAAGAGAGACTGGCTGTTAAACCACTCTGAAAACTGCAGCTCTGTGAGGGGAATAAGGATTTCCTAATAACTCTCAGCATCCTTAGCAGCCAGCACTCAAGGGGATGGGGAACCACAACTGTTTAAAATGGTACAATATACCGGTAGCTTTAATGTATAGTGCAGGTTGCCGGGGGGGGGGGCTCAGGAGGATCCTCATGATAGGGAACCCTACCACCACAAGGCTCCCAATTACAGGGAAGTTGCTAAGTGAATTCAACCACATGCTCTTAGAAACCACCTTCAGGAGTTGTTCAGTGGAGCCCAAGCCCCAGGTCTCCTGCCCCTCCCATCTTTTTATTTTTATTTTACTTTGCTTATATGGGGGCTACTATCTTAATTTCCCAGAGACATTTACACATATAAATTAGGATATACACATTTGTGTTAAGGGCCTGTGTGTCACGGGTGCTTCCCAGCCAATGAATGCACACAGCAGAAAGTTAACTCTTTACTGTCCAAGATAACACAGTCGCTTCTACCACTCTGGAGACCTAAGCACACCAATGTAGCATCTAGGCAGCTATTCCCAGGTCCTCAGTCTATGGAGCAGTCGCAGCAACTGGAAACCACTCCCCCTCCACCAGTTTATGTACCTTCTTCCGACAGGCTGTGAACACGTAGCCAGACACTATGCCTGCGTGGAAGCTGCTCCTGCTCTTCCTGCTTCAATCCTCTCCTGGTTCTGGGAGACAGTTGTGCACAAGAGGGTGGGAAAGCACCCAGCCCTTCACTTGCCTGGCCTGCCTCTTCCCCCAGCTCTTCCTCCAGCTTCCCTGCCTCTACTTTTTACCTCCAGGCTCCAGCAGTACAGGTCCCCTCAGACCACACTAACCCCCTCTCCTGAGTCAGACTCCAGCCCCACTTCCCTTGGTGCACACTTATCAGCATCCTGGCCGACCCTGTCACTGTGCTCTGGGTGCTTTCAGTACCAAGCACTGCTTCTTCTTCAGACCTTCCCATTCAACATGTGACACTTAGGTGTGGAGCAGCCAAGAGCAGGAACATTGAAGGAAGGGCAACACAGGCATGAACACACACTCCCACAAGTTGTTTCAAAACAGAATAAAATAACTGAATAGGGTTATAGTCCAACACTTCCTAATAATGGGGGGTAGGGAGCAGGGAGATGGAAGCTTGTCATTTAAACATACAACACTGTTCATAAGGTCACTACCGGTAGCTAGAGGGGGGCATTCCCAGCTAGAGATGGGTCAGTGGCCTTCCATCTCTCCAGTGTCCTCAGAAGCAACAATGACAACTGACATATGCCCATATCATAGAGGGTAAATGCACAGAGGCAGAAACACATTTCAAAGTGGAAACTTAGGGGGGAAATAACAGCATGTGATACCAAGATTGATTTGGGCCAAACTAAGCTCCAAGTGACATCTAGACCCCATTATACTTAGACACTGTAGAAACTGTTAGTCTCTAAGATGGCTATTTAGGGACGCGGGTGGCGCTGTGGGTTAAACCAGAGAGCCTAGGGCTTGCCGATCAGAAGGTTGGCGGTTCGAATCCCCACGACGGGGTGAGCTCCCATTGCTTGGTCCCTGCTCCTGCCAACCTAGCAGTTCGAAAGCACATCAAAGTGCAAGTAGATAAATAGGTACCGCTGCAGCGGGAAGGTAAAAGGCGTTTCCGTGCACTGCTCTGGTTCGCCAGAAGCGGCTTAGTCATGCTGGCCACATGACCTGGAAGCTGTACGCCGGCTCCCTCAGCCAATAATGCGAGATGAGCGCCGCAACCCCAGAGTCGGTCACGACTGGACCTAATGGTCAGGGGTACCTTTACCCTTTACCTTTAAGATGACTATTTAGAAAATACTTAAAGGGGAGAAGCATTTAAAAGGAAACTTGCATTTACCTTTTCCAGCTAAATCAACTTGATCCTTTGGGATCTTTCAAATCATTGGTACTTCCGTATGCATCAACATTTTGAACAATTCTTGATGAGAATAATCTTTATGAGGTATGTGAATAGGAATGCCCTAGCCTGAAACCAAAAGTGACTCCCCTCCAGAGGGGAGTCAGTGGTCCTGCAAAGTATCCCTAACTGGAAACATCTAGACACTGCTCATCCCCTTGGTCACCACGACTGAAAATTGACCACTGCATCAAGGAAGACAGACAACTAATGCAACATTCTGTGATCAGTGTTTCCTTCTCCCAGATCTGCAAAAAATCAGACAACAGCCTGTACAGAACAAAGTAATTATTTTTCTCCTTTCAAATTTTAATACAGGAACCATGCTAGGCCAGAGTGCACTTTATTCTTCTAGTAACTAGTAACGTAGTGGTTACCCATGAAGACGTTGGCATTGCTTACAGAACTTAGTATAGTCCTGTACATTTCTTAAGGTCAAAAAATGTTTTTGCCACAGTGCCGTGAGGAAATGGATAAAGGCAAATCTTTTTTGCCTTCTTGCAGGATAAGAGTCTTTTGGACACAGAAGTTTCCAGTTTTTCTCCAGCTAATGAGGGCAAAAGCAGCTGCTTTTTCCTTTGATTCAGGCCGGATGATTAATTACACTGAAGTGGAAGCAGAGCAGCAGCTGTGTCTGCCAAGAGACTTGATAATTAACACAGAGAGATCCACGTGTGAATCTGCATCAGCATTAGCGGTCAAATCCCTTGTGGATTTTAACTGGCTGGCTGAACAAATCCACAAATGTTTCTTCCCTGATGTCAAGGAACTTTCATCTCCAGCCACTGTATTCCCACTTGAAACATGGACCATGAGACATTATATTAACAACTAGGTCAGTTGCCAAGCTGTTAAAAACAGGATAATTTTTGTGGTTGAGTTTGATACTTGTATAGTACGTACTGGGCAACTGTCCATCCAAACCCCACTGAAATTATTGGAAGTCACCATCCCTTATCCAGAGGAAAGCAGGGAATCTAGAACAGGTTCCACTGCTTTCAGTAGGAATTGCACAGATGATGTTCCCAGGGGACTACATCTGTATTTCTGCAGCTTCAGCCTTCAACATAGTTTTCACTGACACCAGCATCTGAGTACTGTATACATATCCATTATCACCAGAAGCATGTGTGGAAAAGGCAATTATATGACAATGTTCAAGTGATTTTCCAGACATACTGTATTTCTTATATCAGCCACATCCAGCTGGACACTTGCCCAGCTGTTTCTACTTGTCACTAATCAAACCCAACAGCAGTTGAGTTGGACAGATTTTCTTTTGGCATCACAAAGTATTATTTGCCTTTCTTGAAAGGAAAGCTTTTCAGTCTCTTCAGAATGCCAGGTGGGTAGCTATGCTCACCTATTGCAAGATTCTTCTTTGCTCTTGCTGCAACATCTAATAATAATAATAATAATAAATATTGTGGCATAGGTTTTCATAGACTAGACTCCAATTCATCAGGTGCATGAAGCTTTAAGTTGTTAAGTATATACACATAATTAGGTGGAAAAATAGGAGGTATATATATATATATATATATATATATATATATATATATATATATATATAGCTGACAGGTATATATACCGTACATTGTTAGGTGAGGTCAAAGGGAAATACATTATTTAATTTCTATACTGCCCTTCATCAGAGGAACACAGGACAGTTTACAATATAAAACTACATTACGGGCAATATTCAACTAACACGTCCCATCGGCACAGGGATTTCCGCTTGCTCAATGGAACTTTCTCCTCTCTCCTCCCTCCTGTGCAGACCCCACACCCTTCAGAGTGAAACTGCTCCAGAGGGTTGTGGTAACCCCTAGAACAGATTTAAGAAGTGTGCAAGTGTGGAGGGTGTTCTGGTGTGTAAACAGAAATCCGTGCACTGATGGAACATGCACTTAGTGCTACATGGGATACAACCCAGTGTTTAATAATGTAGGTAAAATCACTACAGTGACCATTCACAAACTAGCTGATGACAACACAAACACCCAGGCATTGGTAAGCTATTACTATGATTCGGGGGGGGGGCAAACCCCCATAATCGCTACATTCAGTCAAGAACTTGAGCAAACTCATAAATTCATGAATTTAGCAAGGGTAATAACACCAACTAGCTTCATCATGAGGCCAGCCTGGCGATGACTCTATGTGGCGGCAAGTGGGGGGGGGGGACAGTCGCTGAAGACACAAAAGGCTGATAATGGTTTGTTTGATCATGGGAGCCATCAGCCAGGCAGAGGATGATAGCAACATGGAGGGAGAGGTTGCTAGGGTAACAGGAGGTGTGATGTCACCACAGAAAAAGATACGTCCATTTAAACTGAGGTTTTGGGGCAAGAGTTTTTGGGAAGGAGAAAGGAGGCACCAGGATTCAATGCATGCTGGCTGAGAGGCTGCACTCAGAGACTGGGAGGGGGACATGACTGGCTGCTGCTTTAGACCCAAGCTTGCTGAAGCTATGGGAAGAGCAACAAGAAACACACTCGGGGTGTAAATGTTCTGCTCTCCCTCCATAAAAACTCAGGTTGTAAATATGTGTAAAATAAACCACATTTCATAAAGACACAACAGTCTCTGCTGTGTCTTATTCCCACGGAACACAGAATCTTGCTACTGCTCAGAAGAGACTGGGGTGGCCTGTAACACTATTTTTCATGTTACGATCCTATCATAGCCATGACTTCTGGAAGTACTGCACTGGTGCCCCTTGTTTACATCTAAGAACAAACTGTGGCATGGAGTGGGCCCTTGTACAACCTGGAAATGAGCGGAAGGTCCCCTTCCACTTTGAGCTCACTTGCCATAGGAAATATTGGAACTAGCTTAAAATGTCTTCAAACCAATGATAGAAATACTGTATTTATGTGGATCTAATGTGCACCAAAATTTTCAAAACCTTGAAACCAAAAAAGTATTTGCTGGTGACATCAAATCTAATGCACACCCTAATTTTCGCAATGTAATTTGTCTAAAAAAAGGTGTGCATTACATTTGATACAGTAAAAGAGATGGGGTGGAGGTTCCCAATATAGATGGCGGAGGTGTGTGGTTCTGCCCCATTTCATCAAAAGACACTATTTTGTTTTAGCTACAAATAATGCTGATCATTCTCTTGACTGCTACAGCTTATGATGAATCTGTAAAAGAAGAAACGTGCTGCTGAATTTGTTGTCAAATCTCCCAATAATGAGATATATTCTTATCCGGCTCTGAAAAATGTAGCTTGTTTTGATCCTCATACAAGGGAGAAAAACAAAAACGCTATACTCTCAACTATACTTTTGGGCTGCATTACCTAATCGTTTTCAGATTACAGTTGAAAAGCTTAATGGTCAAAGGAGGACCATTACAGTCACCCAACTTGACCTCTTACTATGAAGCTTTATGAATTAAACGCTCTTGGAATTCAGGTTTTTTTTTAATCTACATGGAACATAATTCATATTGCCGCATAGCATCTGTTAACCATATACCATCTGTTAACAACTGAGCCCTCCTGATCTAAAAAAACAAAATAAACATATTTGCTGTCAACTGGTAGCTCTGCTCATCAGGCTGCTATGGAACACTTACCAAAGGCATTAAAAAGCTTGATTGTCAATTAAAGCTTAATCAATTTATCTCATTATATCAGATGTTATTAAAGCATTATATGCCCCTCTCTAGAACACAGATCTTCAAGAAGAGACAGCCAACACAGGGGAGAGCAGGGTTCATGAGTGAACT
The DNA here is from genome assembly GCA_034641385.1 of Darevskia mixta. NCBI lineage: Eukaryota > Metazoa > Chordata > Lepidosauria > Squamata > Lacertidae > Darevskia > Darevskia mixta. The sequence continues at coordinate 6,643,819 of JAWWNH010000022.1, forward strand.
AGCTAGTGAAGGCTGCTGTATTATATGGAACATTGGGGCTTGTTCTCTGTTAGGAGTCTAGAGCCAAAGAGCTAGGGGTTAGATGCTAAAAAAAAACCCAGCTCAGTTTGCTGTGGTAGCAAGAGGAAATTGAGTCTTTGTGATTGTGTAAGAAGTGCTAAGCTAGGAGCAGAGCAGACAAAAACTTGTGGGGACAGATAGGACTCATCCATTATGGCAGATACCAAGGGCTAGAAAATCTTTGTACCTCTCTAGCAGAGGGATCTAAATATTGAGCAGTACTTGCCCACCTTTTACAGCCTGTAGCTACATTTACAAATTGAATAAACTTTCTCAGACACCACACACACCCTGCAACCAAGAACACACAACAACCTATTTTATTGACTTCAACTGAATGCTTCTTCCAAGTCCAATTTCAACAGGGGAAAGGGCGGGGGGGACTGTGGCACTGAGGAAGGTCTCTGCAGAAATATTTAGTGACCATGCATGGCACGTTGGTGACTCCTGTCGCAGGGCAAGCAGGCATTCTTCTCCCTGGGAATGGTGATAAAGCATAAACACTCATGTGCTCCCAGCACCTCTAATATATGTTATGTTGGTGTGAAAGAGTTAAATTGTATGAACGCTCTGTCACTGAGCATTCTGGGAACATACGGGGTTAAACAACCCTCTGTATAAAAGGAAGGGTTTTTTCTTTAAGTGCCCCTCCCTGAAGCTGTTTTGGTTCTGCGAGCATGGCGTTTTACTTTGTACCTTATCTTTGTTTTGAGTAGCTCATGCCTGTGTGCTGAGCAGTTGTTTTATGGCTCTCCCGGAGATGAAAGCATGCCTGCTGAATCTCCCGGGTTACTGCTAATAAAGACTTATGATTTGGAAGAGTCGTCCTGAAGAACTCCTCTGTTCAGCTCTCTTTTGTTGCTTCTCAGCCGTTGTGCAAACTCTGCGAAGAGGCTTGTTGGGCTAAAAGCGTGCATGGACAGCCTCATTCATTATAATATCATAAACTAATTAAAGTTTATGAACAGGTTATGGTGAGTGCGTGAAGAAGCAGCAAGTAAAAGAGGCACAGAGTTGTGAGTAATTTAAGGACGAATGCTGGAATGCTGGAGGAGGAAGCTGCAGTCGGCAGCTGCAAGCGGCTTGAGTCCTGCAATGTGCTAAGTTTCTAAAGGCACTCTGCAGTTTTGAACTCGCCAGAAGACGCCTCACGGAGCCACCTCAGCAGCTGGGAAGCTGGAGAACAGTCTACAGGCGTGTGAGTACTGTTTAGAGCCCCGGGGAGGATGGAAGACCCAAAAGAAAGTTATTCAGTCCCATTTGCCCGACTGAATGGAAAAAATTGGCAGGACTGGAAGGCCAGAGTAAGGGTTTGGATGGGTGCGAAAGATTTATGGACCTGTACAGAGGCTCCGCCCTTACAGGCAGCTGCAGATGCTTCTGCAGCCGATAAAGCAGCAGCCCAGGCCTCGCAGAAACGAGACCGTAAGGCCCTGTGCCATTTGTTGCTGGCAGTAGGACCAGACCAGATGCCTTACGTAGCGGATTCGGTATCCACGCACGAGGCCTGGACGGTTCTGCAGCAGTTAAATTCTAGGAATACAGCAGGAGCCAGGATTCATGTGACGAGGTCTCTCTTTGATTTGCGTCTACAGCCTGGAGGATGTGTAAAAGAACACATTGCAAAGATGGTTTCTGTTTTCAACCAGCTTAGACAGTTGGAGGTTCCATTTTCTATGGAACAGCAAGCTTATATATTACTTTCCTCTCTTGACAAAAGTTATGAGACTTTGGCTTTAACCCTTGAAACAATGCCTCCTGCGCAGCTAACGCTTGAATACATTTCGGGACGCTTAGCGGATGAACAGGATCGCAGGTTGAGAGAGAAAAGCTTAGCTGCAAAGGGAAGCTGTTCCATGCCTAAGAGTGAAACTGCAAGCTTTGAAGGCACTGTAAAAGCTTTTGCAGTTAAACGGTGCTTTAGGTGTGGCTCATCAATGCATTTTGTACGAGACTGTGATTATAATGCAAGCCAAGAGTACTCCAGACCTATTGCTACTGGTTACCAACAGATAAGGCAGGCAAGAGGCTCCAGAGGACGACGTGGGAGGAGAGCAGCACATGTTCAGGGAGGTAGCTCCCAGCACCTGGCCGCAGCCATGGCCTTTATGGGAGGCTGTGCTCAAAGCTGCAAGACTCGCTGGATCATAGACAGTGGAGCTTCCCACCATCTTGTAGCGCCCCCTGCTGGTCACTTGCGAAATTGCAGGCAACTTGAACAACCAAAACTTGTGACAATGGCTGATTCATCCCAGCGATCTCTAACTACAGTTTGTAATGCATTTCTTCCTTGTTTGAATGCTGAGTTATTAGCCTATGTGTTAGAAGGAACAAAAAGCTGCATATTATCTGTGTCAACATTAGATAGAGCTGGGTACAAAATTTCTTTTGAAAGTGGAATATGCTCTATTTCTAAGGATGGTGTAACACTGTTACAGGTAAAGAGCAAGGATGGATTATATTCTTTTGAAATAGGTCCTGACACAGTTGAAACAGTCCAGGCTGGTTGTGCAAATGTTCCTTTACACAATTCTTGTGTTCATTTATGGCATCGCCGCCTTGGGCATTTAAATTTCTCCTATGTTAAAAGGCAGCCTGAGTTGTCTGAAGGGTGCACGATGAAAAAATGTGCAAGATATTTGGATTGCACCGCTTGTAAAAAAGCAAAAGTTCACAAATGCAGCTATCCCAAGTCTGAAAGAAAGTCTGCCCGACCTTTCCAGCTAGTACATATGGACCTATGTGGTCCAATGCCAGTGGCAAGCATGGGAGGTTCGAAATATGTTTTGGTTCTGGTTGACGACAAATCAAGGGCCGTTTGGGTGATTCCCATTAAGACCAAAGGGGATGCTGCAGAAATGATTAAAAACTGGGTACGAGCTATAGAGCTCGAGTTTTCATTAAAGGTCTGTGCGTTCCAATCGGATCGCAGGACAGAGTTTACATAATCTGGTTTGCAAAACTACTTTAAAAGTAAGGGAATCAAACATCGCCTTACTTCTCCTTATTCCCCGCAAGAAGGAGGCGTGGTTGAACGCAAGAATCGAGTTTTGCAGGAGTTGGCAAACTCTATGATGTGTGACGCAAATCTATCGCAATGTTATTGGGCAGAGGCTTGGAAAGCCGCTGGGCATATTTTGAATCGAGTTTACAATTCAGTTATTGAGACAACGCCCTATTTTGTTTTGTATGGGAAAAAGCCAAAGGTACATTATTTCAGGGTGTTTGGTTCTCAAGCTTATGTTCTAATTCCCAAATCTCAAAGGAGAAAGGGAGATCCAAGGGCAAGGAAGCTAATTTTTTGTGGGTACGAACCCAACTCCAAATCTTGGAGGTTCGTCAACCCAGAGGGAGACACATCCAGGGTAATCACTAGCCGAAGTGCGGAGTTTTGCGAGCAGTCCGGTTGGACTCAGTTGCACGCAAACCCTGATATCCTGATGGACGGTTTAGGAACTCTTACTGAAGAGGAGCCAGAAACCCCAATAGATGGTGTCTCAGATGTTGATGACTCTGGTCCAGACCTAGATCCTGACCATGCTCAAGTCACAACTCCCATGGTAATTAAACCAGAAATTAAGAGTGCTTCCTCACCCCAAAAGGCTAGACTTAGAAGAGATAGAAAGCGAAGCAGATCGCCACTCTCACCCACGCCAAGCCCAAGGGGAGTAAGCAAACGAAGTAGGTCTTTATCTCTTGGTGCGCGTCCTGATACGTCTGACGACCAAGAGTCAGAGGGGGAATCCTATGTGGGTCTGCGTAGATCAAAGCGAACCACAAAAGGCAAACCGCCAGAGAGATTCACTGTAACCAATGTTTGGGCAAATCTGGCTCAATGTGAGCCAGAGAGCTTTAGAGATGTTCAACAACTTCCAAGCTCTGAAGCTGCAAAATGGCAGCAAGCAATGGAACAAGAGATGGCTTCCATGAAGTCTCTGGGAGTGTTCTCCATCACAGAACTTCCAAAGGGCCACCAGGCAGTTGGTTGCCGTTGGGTATACCGTCTAAAGCCCACAACCACAGGAGAACTGCAATATAAAGCCCGGCTGGTTGCCAAGGGGTTTTCACAAAGAAAGGGTGTGCACTACACACAAATTTATGCCCCAACCTCTAGACCAGAAACTTTAAGGATGTTTTTGACGTCAGCGTCAAAGAAGGGCAATAAAGTGTTTCATTTCGATGTAAATGTTGCGTATCTCAACTCAGAGTTACAGGAGGAATTATACATGTTGCCTCCACCTGGTTATGAGGGTAACACACCAAATCAGGTTTGGCGGCTACATAAGTCCATTTACGGGCTTAAACAGTCTGCCCGCAATTGGAACATCTGTTTAAATGACGCTTTAGAAAATATGGGTTACGAAAAGAGTCTGGTAGACGCATGTCTATATTTGAAAGGATCTGGTAATAATCAACAAGCGGTATTGGTGTTTGTAGACGATTTGCTGTACTCGGGGAAGTCAGAAAAACAATCACAACAGTTTGCCATAGCTCTTGGGCAGCGTTTTAAACTCGTCACTTGGCCCAGTAACTGTATATCTAGGCATAAGAGTACACCAAGCTCAAGATGGTAGTTATTGGCTCAGCCAAGAAGCCAAAATTCAACAGTTATTAGAAAAGTTTAAAATGAACAACTGTGCTGGTACGAAAACTCCAATGGAGTTATGTTTTGTAAAAGATGCCCAAGCTGAACAACATGCTGAATTCAGCAATCCGGGAATTTATCAGTCTGCTTTGGGGAGTCTTCTTCATATTGCTCATTGGTCTCGCCCTGACATCACATTTGCTGTTAACATGCTGAGTAGGCAAGCTGAAAAGCCCACAATCCATGCGTGGCAAGGGATAAAAAGAGTATTGAGGTACCTTCAAGCCACTAAAGGGTTTCGCCTTAAATTGTCAGTAGAAGGCAGCACACAACTTGAGTGCTGGGCAGACAGTAGCTGGGCAGATGCTGACGCTGACAGAAAATCAGTATCAGGCATAGCCATAAAATTTGGTAATGCTCTAATCGGTTGGCGTTCCAAAAAGCAATCTCTAGTTGCATTGTCATCCACTGAATCTGAATTCAATGCTCTTTCAGATTTATGCCGTGAAATCGAATTTTATAAACAGTTGGTGCAAGAACTGTTTGATGAATGCACTCTACCCATTAAAGTATGGGAAGATAACCAACCGTGTTTAAAACTTGCTGAAACCGGTCAATTTAAAGCTCACACGAAACACTTAGACATTCGCTACAAAAATGTATGCCAAAGTGTCAGGCAAGGTTTGATTCAACTAAAATACTGTACAAGCAAAGACAATCTAGCAGATGGATTTACAAAAGCTCTAAGTGTTCAATGTCATGAATATTTCTGTTCAGGTTTGAATTTAAGTTAAACATACAATTGTATATAGCTCAGTGATGCGAGCGAGAGGGGGTGTTGGTGTGAAAGAGTTAAATTGTATGAACGCTCTGTCACTGAGCATTCTGGGAACATACGGGGTTAAACAACCCTCTGTATAAAAGGAAGGGTTTTTTCTTTAAGTGCCCCTCCCTGAAGCTGTTTTGGTTCTGCGAGCATGGCGTTTTACTTTGTACCTTATCTTTGTTTTGAGTAGCTCATGCCTGTGTGCTGAGCAGTTGTTTTATGGCTCTCCCGGAGATGAAAGCATGCCTGCTGAATCTCCCGGGTTACTGCTAATAAAGACTTATGATTTGGAAGAGTCGTCCTGAAGAACTCCTCTGTTCAGCTCTCTTTTGTTGCTTCTCAGCCGTTGTGCAAACTCTGCGAAGAGGCTTGTTGGGCTAAAAGCGTGCATGGACAGCCTCATTCATTATAATATCATAAACTAATTAAAGTTTATGAACATGTTACAGATGTACACGTGGTAGTCAATTTGTGCAACCCTTCTGCACGAAAAAGACAATAGTCCACTCACAAAGGCACAATATACTATAGCTCCAATGGGAAAGAAAAGATATTTCTGCTTCCTAGTAGGGAACCAAACCACAGTGATGGTTGCATTTTTCTTAAAGAACAGAGAAAACCTGATGACATTTGGACAAATGGAGGCTGAAGGATAAGAGTTGTTAAAAAGTGTTTGCCAATAACCAGTGTGTCACATCTTTGCTAAGAATACTTGTTAAATAAAGAACTCCTTACAAATAACAATTAGAAACCACGCTTATACTTTTATTAAACTTTTAATTATTTTCAATGCCAAAATATTTGTCATACCAACAATATAAAGTCAAATTTTAGTTAGAGCAAATTATAACCTTTCCGCAATGCATTAACAATTATGAGTTACCATGCCCCCACACCCTTAGATTGTTAATGCTACGTTATCCATGATGCTGGGTTATTAGTTTCAGCTGACTGCTTGGTGACTTAGTCCATTTCAAAATACCCCTTTGGCTCCACTACTAATATTTGCTAAAAATACTTCCAGAGCTCCTAAATAGCAAGACTGATGCAGTGCATAAAGCCCTCCAGGACACAGTCTTTTTGCGGATAACTATGGAGAAAAGATAATGTACTAAAAAAAAAACAAAGTTCCAACCCATGGTTTGTTTTCATCTGTTTTGTCTATCAGAAATGGTCAGGGGGCTGCCAACACTGCTACCCACATACATCCCTGCATCTGCCACCCAAGGGAAGCACTTCACTCTTCCCAAGGATAGGGCTGGGATGATAACAAGAATCTTAAGAAACCTGGATAATAAGGTGCCAAGTATCTTTACATCCCTATTTACAAAACTTAAAATGTTATTCCACACCAACAAGAGTTAGACCAAATAAAGGCTTCACATTACCTACTTTCGCTCTTCTTCTTTTTTGTAATACAAAATCTAAAAAAACCTGGACACTTTTAGAACAAATGTGGCAGGGATATTTTCACACTATAAGAATACATCATATAAATAGATAACAAAACCATATGCACTGCAGCTGTCTTGATAAAAATGTGCAATTGAGCAAAGAAAGTATTTTACTGCCAAAGACACAAATGATCATCTCAAAGTAAAAATTTTAATATAGGAGGGATTATTCCCTGATTTAGATGCAGGTTCTTTAGCAAGCTACCCTCAAAGACCAATTGCCACACAATTTACACAGCTGGGTAGTTCTGTGGGTGGCCTCGAACTCATTAGGAAGATACATCACTGGTTTGATCAGAATGGCTTTGTCCAAAGGAAGAAAGAGTGTCATAGTAATAGTATGGAAAGCAGACAAGACTATAATGGTGAATTTTCATGATAATTTATTAGCATGGAGAAATACTACAGTACTATACTTTTCTGACAATTGAAATGCATTGCCCAGCACCACCAAATCACTTATATGTTCAACATGTCAATATCTGAGAGCTAAAATGCAGCACCACAATGGCAGAAACAAATACTATTCAAAATGTATTTTCCAACTCAGTATGCTGCACAAGATTCACAACATAGCCTCTATGAACAATCCAAATATGGGAAGATTTTCCAATATCTGATTATTATTAAGCCACTGTGCGATTGCTTCATTAGAAATGTGAATGGCTAAGAATATTTCCGGAAGGTTTCTAAATATGCTTTCAAGAACCCCTTCAGTTACAACATGTCTAGCAATAGGGAAGGTTAGTTTCCTTCTTTCTATAATTCTCAACCAACATCGTGTGTCATGTTTCTATACTTATAACACATTCTCCTATTAAAATTTATATAGTTTATTATTAAAATATCAAGAAATGTAAATACAAATATATCATTGATAAAAAGTTAAAAAAATACAGAGATTAATCACTGACAAGTAACAAATGCAAAAAAAATTAAATCAGAAAAATCTGGATGCTCTCTATCTCTCTCTACACATGTTCATGAAATTTATTATTTCAGAGGTTTATAAATAACTCCATTTCTCAGTGAATTGATTTGTGTCATGTTTTAGCTTAGCAGCTAATATACACGATTGGTTAAAAAGTCTGCTGCCCAAGTATGTCCATAACAATCCAGAGTTCTTTCTGTCTTCCAGTAAGGAGTAGTGGTCTCCTACCATTTTAAGGGTTTCTTGTAAGACAGGATATTTTAAACAGAAAAGTAAAGCAGCTCAAGGGGCATGAAGTATATAATACCCAGTTCTTTTATTATCCCCAATAAGAATGGGAAAGAAAGCCACATTTGAAACATGATTATTTTCTGGGAATAGATTTAAGAAGGCATTTACCGGTAGTTTTCTTGCCCATTTCATTTCAAAGAACCCAAGTAGATAGCATGTAATAAACCACATTAAAAAGATGGCCAATTAAAACACAAGACACTACAAGCTGGCAAAGAGCAATAAATAAATAAAAACTAAACATATTTACCATCTTATCCAAACAACAACGACGACAACAAAAACCCACACAATATCAGACTTCGGCTATGCTCAAATTATACTTATTTCTAAATAGGATAGGATCGTGCCTCAGTTCCTCTGTTCCAGAAAAACACAGCGCTATGCTGAAGACAAAAATAGTGACATCCTTGTGCTGATAGAGGCTACCACTAATGAAACCACTAATGCCAGGTATTGTCAACCTTTTCAGGCAAATTTGGTTCTTTGAGCAACTTCTTTTGCCACCAAAGAAACAGAAAAAGAGAAATTCCATGTATACACACTTCTTTTTCCCAGGGATTTGGTAAAAGCTGGATCCAGCAGAATTAATCTGGGCCTTGAAAAGCACAGAGATTAATGAGAAAGTGAGAGAGAAAGTCACTCTTCCAACTTCCTCCTCTGGCTCTATATACCGTACTTTTCCAGGGAAGAAAAAATGACTACTCTCACCACCTTGTGGTCAAGGTGCCATGGGATGGAAAGAGCTTTAAAGCTTTGTGGGCATCAGTGGCCAACCCCTGCCAAACAACTGCACAAGAAGAAAGAAGTGGGAAGAGCGTAGAAGGAACCTTATTGCTCACCTGGGCCTCATTCCCGGCTCTGCAAAAATGTAATTTCAGGCAGCAAAATGTATTTGGTCCTCTCCGACACCTGGCATGCTTGATCTCTAGCATCCCTATTTTAAGAAACTATATTTTGTTGCATGTGTTTTAAAAACATGTACCAGAAATATTCATTTCAGAGACACTATACAACATCGGAGCATATTTTCTCACTAAGGATTGTAGCCATGGTAGTCCTACTCAGAGCAGACCCTTTGAAATTAATGGGCATGTCTTACTTAAGTCTATTAATTTCAGTGCCTCTACTCTGAGTAGAACTTGGCTGGAAGCCAGCCTAAATGTATATGAGTGATTTGGACTCCAACACAACACACAGTTGTATGGAAGGAAGCCTTATTGAACTTCATGGTGATTACTTCCAAATAACGCATGGGACTGAGCCACTGGTCTGCCTTGCGAACCATAGACCAATGCTCATTTCCCTTCTCTCAAATTCTACTGCAATATGAGCATCCAAAATAGCTTAAGATTCATTGTCTTAATGAACAATGAAAGGAAACTACCAGCTCATATCCATTTTGATAGCTGTTCATGCTAAACCATTCCTCATATTCCCCCCCAAAAAAAATTTCCATTGAACTTGTAAACAAGATAAAGAAAAATAGATTTCTAAGCTGCAACTCAAGATAAATGGGTGAATGTGTTCTTTCTTAAGTCTAGCACTTCAAGGGGTTGTTTTCATCTCTAACGAATAGCACACCCTGTTATAAAACAGAAGTTGTTAGGTTAATTTATGGGGAATTAAAAAGCCACTCAGTTTATGTGTGCCATCTAAGCAGATTTTTGCAGCAGTTAGATAATCATAAATTTAGCAGGCAGTAGCAACAAGAAGAAACTATCTGTATAAATGAGGTGCTTCCTTGGAACAATGACCATTGGCTAAAGCATCATGAAATACTACCGTACTATCCATGTGAACCACAATATATGCAGTTGCTGAATGCAAGCACAGTAAGGTCACATTGGAACACACAGTACGCATGCTGGAAGATACACTGAGCTCAATTCTGGCTATCTGCTACTTTTATCCTTCCTCTGTCAGGGATGTTAAAGAACTAATAGTCCAAAGAACATGGGCGAACCAGGAGAAAAACTGAAGGTGAAACCAGAGAGAGATTTCTGCCCCCAAGTTTATATAGTTTTTGTTATGGACTCCCAATATATAAAGTTTTAAATGTGCAGATCTGGTTCCAGATTATGGGGGTCCATGGGCAGACTGCCCTTGGTGGGATTTCCAATGTCAATCATGCCCCCAGTATTAACAGTCCACTGGCACTGCTGCAGCCACCAATCTTACAGGGTTACCAGTGGCAGCAGCACTGTAGCAGACTGGAAGCTTAAGGGCTCCACCAGTGAATAAGCCCACACAAGAGCCTGGGGTGAGGGAGCACCAATGAAGGTATGTGAAGTGTCAACCTCATAGGGTGCATGCGCCCCAGAAAATGCCCCAGTCACTAAATGTGGCATGCATCCTACTGGTGACCCAAGCATCAGAACTGGCCCTTGCCAGTTTATTTTGATCTTATTTGCAATTAAAAATCCTAGTGTACAATACTGGAGAACAGAAGTAGCTGTTATAACAATAGGAGTCCTAGCACAAATGTTGTTATAACTTACCCAAAACAATTTCAGTAGTTTTTCTGCAGTACAGAATTCTCCTGCAGAGAGAATTATAAGCACTATTCACAATAGGTGGAACGGTGCCAACTAGACCAGAAAAATGAGAAATATTGATTAACTTAATTCTAGAATCATTTAGAGCAGTGTTTCTCAACCAGTGTGCCTCCAGATGTTTTGGGACTACAACTCCCATCATCCCTCGCTAGCAATACCAGTGGTCAGGGATGATGGGAATTGTAGTCCCAAAACATCTGGAGGCACACTGGTTGAGAAACACTGATTTAGAGCATGCTCCTGGTTTCTTCCTTTGCAGCAGAACATTCCAAAATGGCCATGCAGGCAAAATTGACTAGCTTGGAAGGCTTAATTTGGCCCATGTGCTAGATATTCCCCACTCCAGTTTACTGACTAGTGTGTAGACTGATGGTTTAGCGTAAACTGATTCTTACACATTCCAGCATCGGCCTAGAATCCGCCATGCTGAACTGGAGCTAATACAAACCACTTAAAACAGTGCAAGCACACTCACACACAATATACCACCCAAAAATACAACGGAACTCAACACCTTAAGGTTCTTATGCTGGCATAAAATGTATCAGAAATTATACACAAAAATGTAAGTTCTCATGATTACCACATAAGGGTATAAAGCACAAGTATTGGGATCATCTAACTTGTCCCACTCTTATTTTACATGCATAAGAATGTTGATGAGACAGGGATTGAACAAACCCCTCTCCATACGGCCACTGTGGTATAGTTATGTTGCACATAACATAACTCATGGAGTAGTGCTACCATCACCACTCGCCAGGTCCTTATTCCTTGTGTAACAATATTCAAACACTGGCACCACTAGCTGAGGATCTTCTCAATATTCCCTCTCTTGCAGTAACATACTGGCTTCTGACAAAGAGACTTCATGATAGTATGATGAGACCCATCACTGGTTAATAGGACCTTGTAAATCACCAGGCTGCTAGCCATAGATATCAGACAGAATATGGCATGAGGAGTAATGTTCCAATCAAGGATTAAAAGCACACATCCTGAACAAAAATGAAACATTCAAGTTGTTTTCATTATAAAGCTTTTGGAACAGAACAAAGCTGCAGCCAGAAGCCTACAAATCAGAATAAGACGAGAACCTAAAGCCAGGTTTGAGTTACACTTCCTAGATCTGACAATTCAGCTGAGTCAGTACTGTGACATCACAGCACCCTGAAAGGAGAAAGGCTATTCAAAAAGCAGCTCAGGTTGTGAAAATTCATCCCCCATCCCTCTCTTCCCCCACCCTGCTTCCAATAGCAAAACAGCCACACCCATGAACTTATTCTGGGCGTTGCCTCTGCAGACAAATTAAATATATGGGGATGGCATACTAATGCTATCAAAATTAATAGTCATTGCATATTCTGGCCTTAACCCTGCAGATAATGTGTTTTCTCCAAGAAGTGTCCTACTGAGAAGAAACTGCACCTAGCTCACCATATACCTAGCATATGGTATGAAATTGACCCACAGTGTTTAATGGGCCTTGGTGTTAAGCATGCGTAATGCCTTGTGGATAGACATGTATTAGTTTCTCAAATATATGAAAGGTGAAAGCTTCTTCCAACCACTGTAGCATTCCCCCAATCAAATAAATATCACACATCTACCCAAGAAGAAATTTCGTATTTAGGCCTCTTAAGCACAATTCAATGTGTGTTTACTTAATAATAAACTCCTGCTGAGTTCAATGGGATCTAGTCCCAGGAAAGTTTGCATATGACAGCCGTCTTAATGATTAAGAAGTACACATGGTCAATATGGGGGGAGGGATTGGGGGGTATGCACACAGATGCAAATAAAAATCAGCTGTTCCCACACCTCAGAAAAAAAAATAGTACTGTTATTCAGAACACATCCTACCACAAATTAATAATCCTGTTGTTGAACGATCTATAACACTTCATTAGCAAGCATCAGCACCTTAGGGGTTGTAACCTACTCTGAAAACACAGCAAAAATATCTCCCTCTCACACTGCAAAGAGGTGGGGGGGGTACTGGCATTTGCTTCCCTTTCTAGCTTGCAAACCCTTCCGAGAAATATTTCAATATGTCTCCAGAAAATGCAAGCTGCGAAAGATCTGAGGTGTCCTTGCTTCCCACCCACGAAAAAATGATGTACTGTAGCTTTAAATATCTTGGTGCATCAACCCCTGGAATTCTTCCATCGGTAGAGCTGCAAAATGGTACCAAGAAGGGTGGGGTGGGAACTAAATCTCCTCACCCCACCTATATCCCAAGAAAGGTGATTAAGTAGCCCATGCTCATCCAATCCCTTCTAGCACCCATAGAAAAAGAGAGAGTGCTGTGGACCGGGGCGTACAAACGCCACCGATTTCCCAAATATCTCTCAAGCTCTTCTCCCCCCCCCCCGCCCCCACTTCCACATCAAACAAAAGCAGAATGAAAGGCAATGCGCGGCGAAGTTTCTTGCGGAGACAGGTGTAGGTTGGCAAGGGGGAAAGGATATTAACATAGCCACCGCCGGCACACAACACCACCACCACAGGCAGAGAGCTGGCCCTGCCTGCCTGCCCGCCCAGCCTATCTCCAAGCGACCACAGGGGAAGATGCTGCTCCTCCATCCAGGCGGAGAGACGCACACTCACCTCTGGTGGACATGGCTCGGGTGGAACAAGGGAGAGCCGGAGGCTGCAGGGAGAGCCAGGACCGAAGAGAAAGCCCCAAATGCCAGCCGGATGCAGCTGGGCAGCATCTCCCCCATGTGCCGCCGGGGAGTGAGATCAAGAGGGCGGTACCTGTCTGCAGCTCGCCCAGGCGAGGCGAGGGAGCGCCAGGGGGAATCACAACAGCCGGCCGCTGCAGCCAATGCGGGCAGCGAGCGGCCGGGGCTGGGCGGGGCTCATCCCTGCCGAGCCGGGCGCTGCTGCAGCACCAGCAAAATCTGGCCGAACAATCGCCTTAGCCGCCCGGCGCAGCGTTTCAGTCAGGGGCCTCCGGCGGGAGAGGAAAGGGAGAGGGAGAGGGCGCTTTGCATGCAAGCAGCAGGCCTCCCCTGGCCCTCCATGGGCAAGAGGCCTGAGAGGTGGGGTGCGAGCTGTGCATGATATGGGGCGAGGGGAGGGCAAAGCTTGTCGGAGCTAAGCCCCTTTCACTTGGCTTCCAAGGTCCTGCTTTCATGAAGAGGGGAAAGCTGGCAGGCATGAGTGATATAGAAATAGACTGCCACTCCTATGCAGACAAAAAACATAGGAGAGTGGCCTTAAAGGAGAAGCTTGCTGAAAAGCTTGAGTGGCATTCAGGATGCTGATGATTTTATAGAAATGTGGTATGCTTTTGTAACTTTTTTGGTTGATAATGCCACAACCTGCCACCAATCTCTCTCTCTCTCTCTCTCTCTTCTTCTCCTCCTTCTCTCTAACTCTAACTCTCTCACACACACAATTGTGGAGCAATTTATTCCACAGATGGTGATGTGTCCCATTCCGGGGAGGGGTTATGTTATTATTGTATTATTCTTTGCCAGTTTCCAAAATTTTCATAATTAATACTTCTTTCAGCATATCAAAACGCTATTAAAAACACATTTCTTTAAAAAAGAAATCATTCTTTTACAGGATGAAAACATATCTGAAGAAGTGTGCATGCACACGAAAGCTCATACCAAGAACAAACTTAGTTGGTCTCTAAGGTGCTACTGGAAGGAATTTTTTAATTTTTTATTTTGTTTTTACTACGGCAGACCAACACGGCTACCTACCTGTAACAGGATGAAAACATGTTTACCTACTCCACCATTCCACCCTTTGACATAGGATGTACACAGACTGTACACTTACTGAATGTTATATGTGAATGATGAGTGTACAGCTCAGCTATTTGTATACAGAGGTAGATGGATTGTTCACTCGGTATATGGAACATTTGGAACATACTGCACAGAATTCAGTGGGACTTGCATTCCAAGTAAATGTATGATGAAGAGGAAACTACACCCTCAGACTTCACTTCTCTGGAGACATTTACTCTCCCTACCTTCTTCTTGCTGTGGTTGAACAGCACCCCAAAGAATTAGAAGGCAGGGCTGAATAAGTCTAGGTATAGTTGTCTTTATACATTGTTTTATTCCTTGACGCAATACAAATTCCACAATGAAAGCTGACTGAGATAAGACAGTTAATTCCCATTTCACCGAGTGGAGTTCATATCGTTTAGCAATCTGAATCTTGATAACAGTGGGTTAGATGTTGCTGTGCATGCGTGGGGAACTTGCAAGACACAAGCTCCCCAGAGATGCACAGTGCTGCCCACTCCATGAAACATGTCTCACCAGCCACACATTGTAGTCCCAACAGGTCTGCTTTTGGTGCCTGTCTAGGACAGTAAAAATTGGGGTTGGCAAGCAGTTGGCAATACATGGCTGGTGGATTGCATTCATCTTGGGCAGAGGGGTGTGGTTGTTCAGGTCAGTATTGATGCATATTCACTTCCCGGCCCCCAAACTGCTGTAGCTGTTCTGACCAAGGAAAGCTGCACATGGGCTATTTTTCTTACAGCATGCAGGGATTAATAGGAGGGTCAGGAGAAGTTAAGAAGCCAATGATAAGAAACAGTAAGATGTTTTATGTAATGGTTGCAAATTTAATGGTTCAGAGCTGCTATTATATTGGGAGCAGGTGGAAACCCAACAAGGCAATGTAGTGTGGTGCAAAACCTGTACATACAGATATTTAGGTTTACATTTTTTATATCCCACGTTTCAGTCATATACACGGTTTGCATCTCCATTATCTCAGCTAACTAGTCCTTTAAGTTGAAGGCAGTAACATTTATTGGCAAGAGAAAGTATGAAAACAAATGTATCTGCTCACTAAATAACAAGAACTGCCTACATAAAAAAGGATAACTATTTCTGTATTTCTGTGTAAACTGTCAAGTTGCACAGGTATGTGTATATTTGCCCACCTAAGAAGGCAAAAACGTCAGTAGACGCTGGTGTTCTGAAATTTATGTAACTTGCACTGCAATGTATATAGCCTCAAGCTTGACATTTCCAATTCAGTCACCTTTATAAATAATCTTTGGCAACCTGTACAATTCTATCATATTTGTCATATCATTTCCTTTGCTACAGTTGCAAATGGTAAAGAATCCTACAGCAGGCATGATGAATTAAACAAGTAATTCTTCTTCTTCGCTCAATTTCTATCCCTTAGGAACTAGCCTCAGAAGCTGATCTATTGCTACAATAAAGCAAAGTGGTGTGTGCTCATGCATTAACATTCATTTCAGAGCTAGTTCACCCTGCTCTTCTTCCCCTTTGCATGTTCAATCATTAAACATCTCCATTTGCAACTTTCTCCTTCATGTACTGTGAGAATCAAGGTTTTGCTCAGTCATTGTGATTTGATGGCAGCCTTTTGCATCCTTAATCATCATGCTATTTCCAGTACACTTCTCTCTACATTATTATCATGGGTTTCCCCCCTGTGATGCTAATATGCTGACATTTAGAAAGAAATTGCAGGAAGAAGTACCGTATATATACATGGAAACTTTGTGGCCACGGGAGGGGGGTTATATTGTATCCACTTAATTCCTATCTGTAAAATATAAATTGTCATAGCTTACCTCATACTGTAGAGCTGTTTGGTGAAATATCTCAGAAGCACTGCATACAAGTCTCATAATAATTTGGATTTTGCTTCCATACCAAAATGTACTGCAAAAGAGGAAAACATTGTAGTACCACATAAACAGGGTGAAAAAAATATTCACTAACAAAAATTACACACAAGGCAATTAATTTAGTGCTTATTGAAAAGTGTTTAACTACACAGAATGTTAAGGTTCTGACTCTATCCACCCTAGATGCTATATGTAGTGTACAAATAAACAAACCGAAACATGTGGCTTCTCCAGCCTTAGGAACAGAGCTTGCATGGCTAAGATCAAAGCCTGTCTTGGGAAATGGCAACTATATTACTAAATATTTTATTCCTGCCAATGCTTGAATTAGCTCAGTCGGTAGAGCATGAGATTCTTAATCTCAGAGTTGTGGGTTTGAGCCCCATGTTGGATGAAATATTCCTGCATTGCAGGGGGTTGGACTAGAAGATCTTTGTGGTCCCTTCCAACTCTATGCTTCTACATTTCTATGGCGGCAAAGATAGGGGACAATAAAATCCACAAGTCCCATCCTGATTCCTTACCCCATTTTACCCAAATCATGCCACACATAGGCTTTAAAAACATAATCACATGATGCTAATCACAGAAGGTAAAGTCCCCTCTGGCCCACATCAGTAATCTGAGCTCTGATTCCTGACCTTGAAAGTGGTCTATTGGCATGTGACAATGTCAATATATCTCATCTATCAATCCGCTTTTGTAAAGTACTTATCACTGGGATGGTTCACTGACAAGGATTAGAAAGCAACAATGCTGCCTGTGGATACTCTTTAAAATCTACTTAGGTTGTAAATTTTACATTTTCATTAGACTGAGAGCAGAGAGCACTAGGCTTTAAACAGAAAAGTAACTCACTAATATGAACTAACTATACAGCCAAGTAGAATGTATGCACATTAGGAGTCCCAGCTCCTATCTGTTTATAGAAGTACAGTGGTACCTCGGTTTCCGAATGTAATCTGTTCTGGAAGACTGTTCAACTTCCGAAACATTCGAAAACAAAGGCGCAAAGGGCAGTCTGCAGGAAACGGGGGGAAATTACATGTACACGCAGCGGAAGCCGTTCGACTTCTGAGGCATGTTTGAAAATGGAAGCATTTACTTCCGGGTTTTTGGTGTTCCAAAACCGAAATGTTTGGCTTCCAGGATGTTCGAAAACCGAGGTACCACTGTAGTTAAGAAGAAGCAATGTCCTAGTTTAGAGGAGAGCGAGCCTAACCATGCAGTATTTCAGCTGCATTTCCTGAGCTGTCACATCAACCACAGCTATCTGGGCTGGTCCAAACTAGGCAGACTGAGGCGGTCACCTCATGTGGCAGGTGCTGGGAGTTGAGGAACAGTAGCAAGGTGTTGGAAGGCACCAAGTGTGTCATGTGTCCTGCGTTGTGCTCCCTAAGCTAGCCTACTGCCCTCAGGTGTGGTGGGAGGCACTGTCCCATCACTAGTGTTGAAATATGATTCAACTGCCAATCCATCGGGCTTTTGCCTTAAGATAGTCAAGAATCTTGGAGCAGCCCTGACTTACAACTTTAATTACAATTTTACTGCTAATTAAATATTATTAATACATACCTATATTAGTTTGCAGTCACAATTACAGTGGAACTGGATTTAATAAATCTTCTCAGAGCATTTAACAGAGCATACATGGTGTCCTTCTCACTTTCTTCTATCTCATTCAAGCCAAGGATTGTTGTATTCCGAAGTGGTTGCATCCAGAAGCAGAATGCATGAGCGAAAGCAGGAACAAGTCCTTTGGGACTGCTGCAAAGTGTCGTGCAGATAGAACAACAGTATTATACTTGGTATTGGCATGCTTGTCTAAGGGCTTATCTGGGAAAGAAGAGCAAATCATTGCATTATTACAGGGGGGGTGGGAATGTCAACAGAACAATCAAACCCCCAATTCACCACACCAGAGGGTGGTTGCAGTGGAGGTTTCCTTCCACCTGGCTCAGGTGGCATTTCTATGGCCAGGAGAGAAGCAGTCGAACTGGGCTGGCCAAGGTTTCACTGTATCCTAAGTTGGTCAAGCTACCGGCAATGGGCCTGATCCAGGCCTCTCTACTGTGCCAGCCTGCAGCTAACATAGCAAAACTTGGAGGATGAAACTACACTCCCTACTTCCCACCTCGGCCAGCATGAGCAACAGAGCTTCAACTTTTGCAAGACACAACATCTAGCCTCCCCGTAGACAAATCAGAATGAATGTTGCCAGAAAGCAACTGTACTCCTCATTGAGACAGCCACTACAAATAGACACAACTTTTTTATTTTGAAGATGAATGAATATCATACTAGTTCTGTAGTAGGAAAGTCCTCATTTCTCGTAATTGCCATTACTTTTCATGAAGCATATGGTTGGCTTTTCTAACCATCTGTGCCTTCATTCTCCATTTGGTTAACCATAGGCAACAAATGTATTTGATTTCCAATGTTACAGGGAAGCACCACCAGATGGACACAGAGGTCACCTGCACAGCCAGTTGGTGGCACTTCCAGGAATGTGGGGAATTATTCTTATTCTCCCTCTGTCTGGTAAGGCTGCATTATTTAATATTACCAGGGCAGGGGGGAAGCTTGAATATATCTTCTTTAATCATTTTGATACTAACTGGTTTTCTTTTTAATCTTCAGAAATTACATCTTTAGTCCGATACTAACAAAAGTTTGCTAATAACTACAGGCTACAGACAGGAGGAAAAACAAATAAGGCTGGAGGATTGAGGGGTTTTTAAAGGGGAAAAGGTTGCTTAGCATTCCCTTGCAAATAGCCAGCATTTTTGAAAGGGGACAAATCCCTAGCTCTTCTCGCTTGTTGCCATCTGGCAATTGCATAACTGGGATAAACCCCTTTAATATGTGTGTGTGTAAGAGAGAGAGAGAGAGAGAGAGAGAGAGAGAATTATGCATGAGACTTGGAACATTTTCTCTGGGCTCTGTCATTTCCCCTGAGTGGAAGCAGCAGAACTTGGCTCCTATTGCTGCTCTTCACTCTGCTCACTTTTGCAGCCCCATACCTCCCTCCAGTTGCCTATGTGCACTCATAAACGCTCCTCCTCTTAAGCCCAGCTCTTTTTCTTCCTCTGCACTTCCTCCCACCACTGAGCAATGGGGGTTAATTTGGAGATGAGGGCAGACTCCCCATGCCCCCCAAGTCTATGTAATAATTTGCAACTGGCTCCTGCAAGGCCAAAGATTGCAAGCTGCATGCATAATTGTCTTCAAGCCCTCCCCCTGCTACATGGGAGTTATCAGGAAAACCTGAAGACCTCAGGTCAGTCCTGGGGTGTCTGGCAACTCTAGTCCAATAGCATCTGAAGGTCCACAGCTTCCCTGCCCATTCTAAAGGTTCTGCTGCAACAGTCCTGATCCTATGAGAACCCTACTTATATGACTCTAGCCCAGGTATGCTACAGTATCTAACATGGACCAGTGAATGAATAGCTGGGAGCAGCTAACACTATAGCATTATTGAAGTTAATTGGTAATGTACTGAATCGGTGTGTTCTCAGAATCCTATATAACCACCTCTGAACTTTCCAAGGTAGAATGAGATATAAGTAAAATACATGGGGTTTGGGGGGGTTGGTTTTGTTTTGTGCAAATAATTGCATTTAGCCAAATTCCCCATATTTATTTTGGGTAGAAAGCTGGTTAACAGCAGGTCAATTTATAATATTGTCTCATAGATGTTGGAAAACTGGAAGAGTGCTTATCAGTGACTCTTCATCAAGGTGGAGGGAGGTTTTTACTCGGGAGCTGTAGAACTATGTTGTGCATGTAGTACCCTTCATTTATAAATGACCAAGGGGCAAACTAGATGTAATATTATTCATGTGTGGATTATTTTTATTTATTTTGTACTAAATTGCTAGCAAAGGAATTGTGGCATTGGAGGAGGAAGTTTTACCCCTTTACCTTAGGTACAGCAATGCTCTTGAAAGGCATGTTGGCACTTCTGCCTGCAGCTTTAGCCGTTTATTCATTAAAAATTAGCAACTGCTGATCATTAGAAGAATTAGACATAGCTAACTTCTCCAGGTATTTTATGGGTTGGAAAGAAGTTACATGTGGGGCTGACTAGGACAACATGTCCAGTGGGCAATTTGCACAACAATGAGTGTAGCAACTGGTAATGACAGTTAAATAATGTCTCCCATTATTATGGGTTGGAGCTAAGACTCTGTTCTTTAGTGAGTCCTTGTGGTTACTTACCGGTACCTTTTTGTCTATGTAGTCTGTAAGTTGTGTGTTTGGACCTACAGTACAAAGTGGTTAACCTTGCATACAGGTATTATTAAGCCAATTATGGAGGTTAGTTGGAGCCCACTTTAAAAAGTGTGAATATGCTGCCATCTGCAGGGCACATAAAGGATTTCCCCCTATAAGTCATTGAGGTTCCTCATAATTAGATTGCTTCATGTTGCAAAGAATTGATGTTTCTTCTGCCTACAAGTGCACATCTTTTATAATCTCACAACTAGAGGCTGTTGTTTGTTGTTGTTGTTGTTGTTGTTGTTGTTGTTGTTGTTGTTGTTGTTGTTGTTGTTGTTATTCACCCACCCCTCATCCCAAGGACTCTGGGCAGGTTACAACATTAAAACACAATATTAAAAACTTACAGAAATAAGGTGATTCCTAAATATATACACCTCAAGTGTCAGCTAGATTGCAATTTGCAGCCAACTGAGCATTTAACATACAATGCTGATTTGTTTCTAAATGTATGAAACATTCTTCCCGCCTTAACTATGGCGTCTAAAATTTAAAGATGAGTTTCCAGAACTAAAATAAGCTCCTTTATACTTTTGCCTCTGATGTGCAATTTGAGGCCTGTTAACAGACTAGTCAGCCACACCAGTACATTAATCTTTGGCAGTGTATTCTCCTTTTACATTTCTGATTGTTCTTTTGGGCTGGGCATGTACTTTGTTTTCATTTTATGGGACTACCTACGCAATTTACAGAAAGAAAAATGTCAAACTGGCACTACTACAAATGATGGTCTAATTTAATAAGCCCTTGAAATTAACCATAAAATTATTCCTGTATCTTATGGTTTGATGCCCTCTTCTGGTGGAAATCCATTTACTATTTCCAATATTCTCATTTAATGTGGATGCTGTTGTAAAGTAAGTTACCAGAAAACAAAAATGATAAATAATATTAGTTTGCTGCTGTTCTTAACCTTTGGTTAAAAGGTCTTCCTTAATTTTACCTTTGATCTATTGCTTTTCTTTGTCAGATTACGGCTAGCTGCCTTGATTACCATGATAGAAGAGACACGAATGTGAGAACTGAGCAAATTGAGATTTGGCAGAAAATATTTTTGGAAAAGTTGAACAAAGAAAAGCAAAAACAATGGACAAATCCTAACAGATTGTTGGTCTGAAGGTATTCCTTGCACATTGCCTGAATTCCTGTGATGTCACAGAAGTCTGGTTACTACAGTTCTATTTTCCATTTCAGAAGCAAGTGCAAAATCGAAGAATGCTAATTTTATCCAAGCAGAAACAGTTTACAAATCCAATTTTGTTTTGTATTCAGACACCCAAGTGTCAGCCTTTTTGGAGATGGGATATGAGCAGAAGAATAAAGAGACATAAACAGGGCACTTATGAATCCACCTCTATAAAAGTGGGTTATATGTAACAGGTTATAGCTCATTTCAATACAGTCCCTGCTCCTGCCAACCTAGCAGGTCAAAAGCACGTCAAAGTGCAAGTAGATAAATAGGTACCGCTCCGGTGGAAAGGTAAATGGTGTTTCTGTGCGCTGCTCTGGTTCACCAGAAGTGGCTTAGTCATGCTGGCCACATGACCCAGAAACTGTATGCCGACTCCCTTGGCCAGTAAAGCGAGATAAGCGCCGCAACCCCAGAATCGTTCATGACTGGCCCTAATGGTCAGGGGTCCCTTTACCTTCTTAAAGTACAGTATAGCATGTTACTGCAAACTAGTAGATGGTGCCATACCCAGAACTTTGGCAAAAGTATTTTACACGGATAAGAGTACCTGATGACTAGTATTGCACTCCAGAGTGTTCTGTTTTATAGTTTGCAGAGTAGACTGAGAGGAGTGGCAGCAACAGTTTAATAATAATATTGTGGTCAACGGCTCAGTTCTGACCCCTATATATTCTTCATATTCAAGGCTTCTTCTAAAAATACAATTTTCATTCTGAGGATTGCACCCAAAAGTCACTCCCATGATTAAAAGTGCAATATTGGAAGGATTTATGCCTTTCTTGTTCATTAGATTGGCATGCTGAGCCACATCCTTGGACAAGTCCGGTAATGAGTCCTGCGGATATGATGCTTTTCATCACAGGAGCGAGTTGAAGGTGCACTCTACAGAATGATGAAGTGTGACAATGGACACTGGCCTCAGGGTCTCTGCTTCCCAGCATTTAGAGAATAATTGAATCCTACGAGTGACAGAACAAAAAGTTATATAGAACCCCCACATCCCAAGGCAGTATCCCCCTCCACATATCAGATCTCTACAGATTAACTAATCCATATGACAATAAATCACAAGCAGAGAGTAGGAGGGAATTAAGTGTGCCACACTAAGGGGCATTCAGAGCAAATGACTGAAGCAAATGATCATCTGCTTCTCCAGTGTTTATCTCACATCACACCATTCATTCCTCTTCACAATCTAGTTTTCAGGATTGAAAATTATTATTCTTTTGACGAGTTGGTTGGCTGGTGTAGAATTTGTGCTTCATATGCCACCTGCTAACAAAATGTTGTCTGGGTGGATTACAGAATTAAATAATTGGGGTTTTTTTAAAAAAAAAAAAGGAAAAGAAAACACAACTCAGAATTTAAACACTAGATAGGATCAAAACATTTAAAAGGGGGGAACCCTACAGCTAACTTATTTGCTTATTTGAAAATATTATTTTAAAACCACCATATAATTAAAGCCTAAAATGATAAGATCATAAAACACAGGACAAATGACCAAATGAATCAAATTCTATCAAAATGCTTGGCAAAACAGAAATGTTTTCAATGGAAGGCAAGATATCAGAATTGCAGCGATCTCTCTATGGAGGGTGTTAGCAACACTACTGAGAAAGCCCTTTCTGTCACATAATCACCTATTGTACCTCACTTGACCGGACATTCAAAGAAGGACCTTAGATCAAGATATCATCATCTGAGAAGTCACATGTGGGAAAGAGACAATCATTCAGGTACAAAGGGACAATGCTGTAAATGGCCTTAAAAGTCAACACTAGTACTTTGAATTGGACTTCAAAACAGAGCAAAAGCCATTAACAAAGAAAATAGTGCAACAGCCCATCTAAGTTAGCAATATTGCAGTCATATTTTGTACCAACCAAAGTTTCTGGGCCATTTTCAAAGGTACCCTCATAAAAAAGTGTTACAGTAATCTAAATGGGAGGCTATCAGGACACTGATCACTGAAGTAAGACTATCGCTCCCGAAGTAAGGACTGGTGTACCTAGGCTGGAAGAAGGTTTCTGAGACACAGTGGCAAACTGTGCCTCTAGTGACAACGATGGGCCAATGAATATCTCTGTCTTCAGTGTGTTTCTAGTGTGATTTTTTTAAACGACATTTTTATATAATACAAAACACTAATTTGTCCCCCTGAGACCTTGGGAATATGTAAACATAAATAAATGTTCACACTAAAGATAAAGGGAGCAAAATCAATAATGTTTAAAAAAATGGCAGTGTTCTCTTGCTATAAGGTAATGCAAACATGACAGGCCTTTTCCAACCCTGGAATGTACATCTTGTCTGAAGGATCTGGATTTCCCCTATGCAATGTGAGGTAGTCTCCAGCTTTATAAGTTCCCAAGTGTGCCTTCCCTACTCTCCACATTACCAATGCAGCACCACCTACTTCAGAGATACCGGTAGTTGTTGGAGTAATCCTTGTCCATTGACCAAGCAAGCTGGGGCTGCTGGGAAATGGAGGACAACAAAATATGGAGGGCCACAGGTTATCCATTTCTGACCTATGTGATAGCATCACCTGGTCACAATTTTGACTAAGTCAAAATTTGGAAGCAAATTCAGCTCACTTCCTTCCCTGACTGGTTTGTTTGCCAGTCCTCAATGGCAGACTCCCCTTTTGGAGTCTCCCACAGAGCTTGGGAAATCCTAGGATCATTCTTCCTCAGGGACATCCTATGGACACAACCCCCATGTTGCAGATTTTTTCCATTACCTACACTTTGTTAGCTATGGAAGCTTGAATGGCAAATAAATCTTCTTTGACACAGCAATCACACTAATACACTTAGAAGACTGCAGTGTAGCAAATGCAAAACTGAAAGCTGAGTGTTTCTCTGGCACTTTGCCTTTTAAATTCAGAGTGGGTAGTTGGTTCTTGAAAGGAATTCAGTGGGTAGCTGGTTCCTGAAAGGAGTTCACTGAGCATGCTTTGATTCTTTCTTATCCACCTGGAAGCTCAAAACTGAGCAAAGATTAATCAAGTATTTCATTTACAGTATATTGTAATATTGCCAGTGTGGTGTAGTGGTTAGTGTTGGACTAGGACCTTGGAGACCAGGGTTCAAATTCCCACTCAGCCATGAAGCTCAGAGGGGGGCACCGGGCCAGTCACTAACTCTCAGTCTAACCTACCTCATAGGGCTGTTGTGAAAATAAGATGGAGGGAAGAAAACTATGTACACCGCCTTCAGCTCCTTTAATGACAGACAGGACATAATTACAATAATTAATCAAAAAACAAGCAACTAATCATATACATAGTCACTCATTTCTTGACACTGTCATGTCTCTAAAGTGACAACTACAGTCATCACCATCAAGCAAAGGAACGTTTGCCTCCATCATGTGCTGACTGAGTTCCAACTGCTCAGCTCCAGCCCCTCATAAAAAGGTAAAGGGACCCCTGACCATTAGGTCCAGTCGGTGGAGGCTAAAGGGCAACATCAGAGAAGGCAAAGAAAAAGGGCAGGAAATGGCACTTGTATAATCCTGGCATCATAAGAATACCATACCTATTTCTGATGCCAGTACCAGGGTTCAATGCAAGTGGTTACAACTCTTTATAAGAGGGATGGCTAACCTGCGGGACTCCAGACGTTGTTGAACTGCGGTTTCCATAATCCCTCGCCGTGCTTCTTGTGATAATTGTTGAGATTCTCTTGGAGCTATAAAGTCAGCTAGTAGTACTCTAAATAAATGAAGTTTATTGCATAGCCAACATAATAATACTGCCACTGAGGAGGTTCCTGTCGCACATACAGAAGCTGGCCAAACTGGCAGCTAACTCTTACTTCAATGTACTGGTGGTGATGATGAGGCAGCCTCCTCCACTACACTGGAGGGCAGAGGCTAGCTTAACTTGTGCAGGCCGACTTCCAGCACCTCACACCACCCTTCAGCACCAGATACCCAGGCGGCAGAGCGGGCCCTTGCTCTTTGCTCCATGGCTGGGCCTTAGCAGGCTTACATGGCAGAGCTGGCAGGCAGCAAAGTGTCACGGGCACCCTGAGGAAAGCTGATCCTGCGCCTCCTCCTCCCCGTCTGACAGGCGGCGTCACGAGGAATTCTGAGGAACTCGAAAACTTGCTCACTATTTCGTGGCATTTCGGTTGGCCCCGGCAAAGGCCAAAGAGCGGGTTTCGTAATCTCGTCCTCCTCATTCTAGCTTCCCTTCTCCTCAGCCCGCCTCCCTCTCCAGCGCTCTATCCCTTCGGGCCGCTCTCCGTTGTTTTTTCCCTCCCCGGGGCCGGATGCTTCCCGCCCCGCCCCCTACCTCCCCCGACACGGCGGCAGAGGCCTGACTGACTGACTGACTGCCAGACCGAAGGACACGCACAGGCAGCTCCTCAGGCAGCGGCCCCTGTAGGCCGAGCAGCAGCGGCGGCAGGAGAGGGAGTAGCGGCGGCGGCGGCGGCGCCGCCAGCAAAGGCTTCCGGGCGGCCCCGTTGGGTGTCGTTCTCCGTCCGCGCCACGGTGTCTCCTGAGGCGAGGGAGCGGGAAGAGAAGCGGAGAGAAGCAGCCGCCCCGCTTCGCTTCGGTAGCCGACCCGATCGCCGCGGCCAGGCCCCCCGCATGCAGTCCTCACCCTGGAGCGGCGGCGGCGGCGGATCGAGGAGCTCTCGCGATCCTCCCGGCAGAGGCTGCTCCAGTCCAGGGACAGGATGTTCTCCAAGTTCACCTCCATCCTGCAGCACGCCGTCGAGGCGGTAAGGCCACCGGCGGCGCCCGCCACGCGAGCCCGGGGATCCTGTTGGGCCTAAGATTGGGAACGCGCTTTTGGGGGGCCTCCTCGCGATCCCCCTCGCTTTGCTCTGCTGCCGGCTTCGTCCCTTTAACTGCCATGCCTTCCTTTCCTCCCTCCCTCCGACGCCGGATAGTTTTATTTCTGCCTTAGGTCGAGGGGACGGGAGCTTGGCGAGACCCGTGTGGTTTACTCTTTTCCTTCCAGTCTCCGGGTTGGGCGGGTTACGTGGCTCTGCCCTGTTTCTGGCTCAGTCGAAGCCTCTGGGCGATCACAAGTCGGGGCCCCGCAACAAAAGCCAGGAGCCTTCAAGTTCTTCGTTTATTTGCTAGTTAAGTTTGTATGCCATCTTTCCAGAACAAAGGGTGCTCAAGGTGGCCAACTACAAATACACATGCACACAAGGTGTAATAAAATACACTGAAACTTTAGTTGTTGTTTAGTCGTGTCCGACTCTTCGTGACCCCAGCCAGGCAATAGTCCTTATTTACAATAGTCCTTATTTATTTAACTATTTTTATCACCCTGCTCTTAAGACATAAAAAAGACTACCAGATCGGCTGTATAAATACATAACAGTCCCTGGCCTCCAATCTAAAAAATATGGACACAAAAGGAAAACTGTTTGGTAGGGAGGAGGAAGTAAGTCAACTCCTTCAAGCTCTTCTGCTGACCAGCTGGGGTGGGAAGCTCCAGGAGAAGAGGCAAGGGTATCTCCTCTGTTCCCTTCCCATGGTGCAACTCTGATGTAAATAAATAATATGATGTAATGCAAAGTAAACAACATAAAATTAAGGCAGGAAAAAAATTAACCTAAATCCCAAGGCTGTTGGAGTGGGAAGGCTTCCTTGCCTGGATAAGGGGGAGTTTTTGAAAGTGCCAGTTGGGCAGGCTGACAGCTTGATACGGCTGCCTCCTGCCTGGGAAGCGAGAGCTTTGAAGCTGCATATTTCCAGTAGATTTTTTTTGTTGCCAGTAGTTTTTTTGTGACAACATACCTGGGGAGTTAAATACAAGCTGCATTCTTGTGTAGTTGTGTTTTAGGCTTGGGGTTTTTTTTTGTCCTTTTGGTTATTTTCTCCAGATTTTTTGTACTCCTGCAAACCTATAAGCCAGTTAAGTTTGCTGATGTTTTCGTTTTGTGCAGAGGTAGTGCTGTTTTTGCTACATAAACATTGACTAGCCTGAACATCAGAAATAGAGGGAGTGATAATGTCCTTTTCTTCCGTTTTATAGGCACATCTAAAATATGGCCCCGTAACCTTCTATCCCCTTAGGCATAGTTTCACTGGGGCTTTTGCATTAAAATTTCCTTCACAGCTGCTCCCTCCTTCTGCTCCCACAGTGGACTGGCAAACAGGCTCCAAACTGTCAAATATTCCCTGTGTTCACTCATGCAGCTTTATAAATGTGTTTTGAGAAATTTTCCCCAGTTTCCTAGAATATCTGGTGGGAGAGGTTGATTGCATTCTGGAGTATCTGTAGTAATAAACAAAAGTACCTCTGTGCTAATCGCTCATCAAAACCAGTTATCCCTGCAAATTGGGGGGCACCTAGCATCCCTAATATTTGATTCTTCAGGGTTGAGTAGACATTTTTTCAGCTGTCCGTGAGGCATTATGGCAGTTGTGCCAGCTGGGCAGTGAGAGGCCTATCTAAGCCTTCTAGCATGCAGTATTGAAAACTATACTGCATTCTGTGTCATTTGGCTTAAATCGGGGCAGCTAAACTCCTGCCCCCCCCCCGACTTGATCAATTTTGGCAGTGGATTTTTTTTAAAAAACAGTTTACATGCTGCTGGGATGGGTAGATAGGATTAAATGCCTCTGCCCACCACAGTGCCTTAATGGGAATGCAAATCCCTGTTCATCAGATTGATCATTTGATGAAAATAGAAAGGGCAATAATGCCCTTCCTCAGCTTATCTGCACAGATCAGCTGCGGATAGAGGACAGGGTGGGTGGCTACACCCACTATTATCATGCAGCACCCAGAGGTTTGACCAAGGATTAATGGGTTAACCACCCCTCGCCTAAGTAATGGAATAGTCCTCTTAAGATACTTCGTATGCCAACACAATTCCACTCTTGGGGTAAAAGTTCAGTATAATTACTATCCTACCTTCCATCAAGTAACTAGGTTATTCCAGCTGATTCTATGACCTGTGGCAAAAAAATTCCAAAGGTTGATTATACGTTTGTGCAAGGTAGGACTTGCCTTTGAGCAGGTGCATTGCCCTTTAATTTTCTTTAATGATTCCTTCTGTTAGCATTATGAGATGAATTGAAAATGATGCCTCCAGTGCTTTCTTCCTCCTTGACAAATTTTAACATTCCACTCAGTTTGTGTTATGCCAACCACATGTTTATTATTGAATAATTTTATTCAATAAAAATTATAAAAACCTAGTTTCTATCACCTCCAACCATGTAATCTCTCAGCATCAGATCTCTATTGTCCTAATGCA
Source organism: Darevskia mixta (assembly GCA_034641385.1). Classification (NCBI taxonomy): domain Eukaryota; kingdom Metazoa; phylum Chordata; class Lepidosauria; order Squamata; family Lacertidae; genus Darevskia; species Darevskia mixta. The sequence continues at coordinate 6,672,888 of JAWWNH010000022.1, forward strand.
GATTTCCAATGGACTCCTTCTGAAAATATAGTGCAAGTACATCTTTTTTTTGAAGTAAATATGTCAAACATGTATATTATGCTGGTGCACGTCTCAGGTACCTGGAATTAGCTGCAGCTGCTTTGTGAATATAGAATTGGTTATTGGCCTGGAAAAAAACTATTTTAGTCAAATTAATTAAATGTTTGAAATGATGGATTATATACTCCACAGATTTCACTAGTGAGGCCACAACCTTTTTTGTAATTTTTATACTACTGATTTCTGATAAAATTCTAGATAAAGGTAAAGGGACCCCTGACCATTAGGTCCAGTCGTGACCGACTCTGGGGTTGCGGCGCTTATCTTGCTTTACTGACGTGGTTTCGAACTGCTAGGTGGGCAGGAGCAGGGACCAAACAACGGGAGCTCACCACGTCGCGGGGATTCGAACCGCCGACCTTCTGATTGGCAAGCCCTAGGCTCTGTGGTTTAACCCACAGCACCACCCACGTCCCACAAAATTCTAGATAGGTAAAGGTAAAATATTAGTAAAGCCCCAAAATTTCACTGCAGGAGTTTTTGAACTTTTATCCAACTAAGACAGACTCAAAATCGACCCATGAGATCAGTGGAGTTAACTGTTAGATTTAGTGGGTCTGTTGGATACAACTCATTGTTTTGGTTGGATACATGTGTACCTAAAAAATGAGCCTGAATGTCATACAGTAGGCCCTTAATTTATGCAAGGATTATGTTCCGGGGATTGCACCTAAAGCCAACATTGTGTACAATCAAAGCCAATTGGGTTCAATGGCAGTTAGGATTGGCAAATTCATTTTCCTGGAACCCTACCCCCTTTCCATCCTTTTTTTTAAATAAAAAAAACCTATTTCATGCCATGCGTGTAAAGCTGAATGCACACAAGTTAAATGTGCGCAAGCTGCTGGTTTACCATACTAGGGACATGATAGGGTTTGTGAAAGATTTGCACAGCTTTGAGTCTGATAACATTGTGTAGTTTTATCAGCAGTCTTCTAATAAGTCAAGTCAGGTCCCAGCAGTGCCTCACTGCTAAACAAGTGAAAAAGATAAATTTGGTGGTGTGTACAAAGCAGGCCAAAGCCTGCAATTTGGCCCTCGCCTTTAAACAGTGCTGAAGTCAATGAAATATAGTATCATGTTGAATTTTGTATGTTTTTGTTGGTGTTCATTGTTGAAAATTTCTCACTAGGTCTGCAGAAGAGCTTTCGGTATACAGTGGTACCTCTGGTTAAGTACTTAATTCGTTCCGGAGGTCCATTCTTAACCTGAAACTGTTCTTAACCTGAAGCACCACTTTAGCTAATGGGGCCTCCCACTGCCACTGCGCCGCCAGAGCACAATTTCTGTTCTTATCCTGAAGCAAAGTTCTTAACCTGAAGCGTACGTAACCTGAGGTACCACTGTAGTGTTGATTAGAAATAATCTATATTGGATGTTGTGTTCCGAGAAATTGAATTTGTTTTAAGGCACATTTGGCCTGGTGCACTGCATGTTGTCTTTCTTCTTAATTCTGAAGCTGATGAGTGCTGAAAGTAGTCACAGTTCTGTCTGTTTGTGTTAGTTTCAAAGATTCAGATGTTGGAAAAAAAATCATATGCATTTAACTCAGTGGGTATAGGTGTGCTTAAGTCAGTGGCTTGATTTGATGTACATAAATTGACTTACTTATGAAATCTGTTAATTTCAGTGGGTCTCCTTTGTGTGTGACATAGTTGAATATCACCCTCCGATCCCAAATCCGCTTAATTGAAAGTACATCCTATCGAAAGCTATAATCTCTAGTTCTATGGAAGTGTGTTTAGGATCAAGATTAAGACATTTTTACAGATTTCAGAAATGTCTGGCCTTCACTAGCTTAAAGTGACCATGATAACTTGTTTGGACTTTCTTTTAAATAATACTGCAATACCAATGCTTCCCCTTTGTCATTTTGAATATGTATATGCATATCAATATAATATCTAACAGCCTATTCTTTCCATAATTCAATTCTTTTTGCAAGTCACTCCTAGGGGTGTTGCCACTTCTCCATTTTCAGAACTGCCAGCCAAAAGTTGACACAGAACATCAAATCAGGCATATGTCACGTTTATTAAAAATGGCAGCCAGTCTGCTACAAGATTAGCAGTTAAATCCTGCTGCCATTATTTTTGTTTCAAAAATATTGTAGAATATGTGATCAGAAATAGGTACTATTCAAAAATAAGAGAAAGCTAGTAAAAGCTAGTTAGTTTTCCCCCATTTTTCCAGTAGCATTACTAGGAGTATGTACTCCCTCTCAGGAAGGAAGGCCAATTTCCCAAGGAGTCAGCTTGATTAATTATTTAATTATTTAAATTTTAATTATTCATTTCATAAAATTTATAGACCACATGATTGTAAACAAAAAACCAACAACCCAAAGCAGTTTACAAAGCTGGTGAGCTGTCACACCAGACATTGTCCACTGTACACTCCCCATTTAATCAACACCCATTGTTCACTCCTCATTCCCAGAGGCCTAACTGAATTTCAGCCACACTTTATTACCTCATTGGCTACTACGGTAGCTGGGAGGAAGTAGCCAGGCATCTGGCTGGCCACTGCAAGAACAGTTCGTTGGACTAGATGGGCCATTGGCATGATCCAACAAGCTGTTTCTTTGTTCTTATCTTTTTACATTCTTCTTCTTGTTAATGATAATGATAATGTGATACCATAATAAAGATTAAAAATCTCAAATTGCCCTTTATTGGCAAAGGTGCTCATTTGGGGCTCTGTACCAGTAAGGCAAGAATGCAGAACTGGGGAACCTTTTGGGAGTTTCATGTCAGTAGTGGGACATGACATTGTCACACTTGCAACACAAAAGCAAGAGGTTTCTATATACAAACTCCATCCAGGCATTATCACAGAGCGGGGCCAGTGAAGGGTCTGGCGCAAGAAAGGGGCAAGGCCTAGGAAGAGTCCCGAGGGCCACATTCAGCCTCTAGCCTGAGGTTCTCCACTCCTTCTATCTCCCAGAAGAGAAAATGGTCCCCCCGCCCCTGTTTGAAATTATTATGTTTGCAACTATGTTTACCTAAAGACTAACATTTAGGAAATGTCCTTTGTCTACTTTTTATTTCTTTCCTGCAGCTTGCGCCATCCCTTCCTTTGCAAGAAGACTTTGTTTTCCACTGGAAGGCGATTACCCATTACTACATAGAGACATCAGGTAAGAGGCATTTATTTGCAACTTCAGCACACAATTATGCAGATGGGAGTACTGTTTGTTACTTAAAAGTAATGATCTGGGAAATAATAAAATTAAGCAGGGAAATAGCTAGTGGGACCTGAATGTTACACTTCACAATAACTTTCAAAACCTATTCAGTGCTGTCATCACAGAGATTCAAAGTCTTTAGATGTTGCAATTCATTCCTGTTTGCTTTGTAATGACAGTTGTTTGTAGACAGTTGCATAAGAGGGAATAGCAAACTTGCTACTGGATTATTTATACTCTTGCCGCATAGTAGTAAAAATTGTTTCCAGATTCATTATATAAAATTACTTCACACACCAGTTTGCTGATAAATGCAGTAGAGACCAGTTAAGTTTCTTCACAACATTAAAACTTCTCCCAAATAACACATAGGAAGTCTATACTGTATGTATCCTCAAGCATTTTGTGTCAAGTGTTACATTTTTTTCTGTCCTTTTTGTAAAGGTATAGTCCTGCATAGTTATATCAAATACCAAGCAGGAACTCAATTCAGGCAGGGTCATCCCCGTTAACTTTAACAAGAAAGACAACTCTACACATTCAAAGCTTAGCTGAAGTAACAAATATGTTTGTGATTTTTCTCTTCTATTACATGAGAAGTCAAGGGAATTCACACAACCCACAGCCATAAATTGGAAGAATGTGGGTGGGGCCATGTGGGCCAACCCACTCTCTGACAATGTGCCATAGCTGCCTCCCCACCCCCCAGTCTTTGATCAGCATGAGAATGGACTCTGTGTGTGTACATCAGTTTGGGTATAGAACAGGAGCGATAGTGCTGCAGAGCCACAACATTAACCTCCCATCACAGCATCGCTACCACTTACCAAGCAGGTTAAGGAAGCAATAAGGTCAGGCTGTGTGCATGCACTGATAGGGAATGCCTGATTGTCTCTGCTGGTGTATCCATAACCCTGACCTCACCCATTTTGGTAAGCAGAAGCCATGCTGCTACTGGGAGGGTATTGTTGGTCAAGAGGACCTCCATGTGATTGGGCCAGATTCCCCTTTATATGAAATAGCTCTACATGCATACTAATGTATGCGCATAGAGCTCCATCATATTGCCGGGGGGAGGGGGGAAGCAGAGAGCTTGTGTAGCCCACACAGCCACACAAGCCCTCTTTGCATTCATTCAACAAGGGGCAGAGTTGTGCAAACTCCCGTCAGCCAGAATAGGAAAAGTCAAATGAAAATGTGTTTGAGTGTATGATCTTCATAGTAAGGTATTTAACTTTTATGTGGTGGCTCCCCACTTGTGGAATGCTCTCCCAGGGAAGCTTGCCTGGTGTCTTCTTTACATATCTTTAGGTGCCGGGCAAAAACATCCCTCTTCTTCCAGACATTTGGCTAATTAAACAATCTATGGCCTTTTAAAATGGGGGGTTGGTATTGTTTTCGTTTGTTGCTATGGTATGTATTTTTGTGTTTTTATATTGTAAATGCCCTGTGATACTCAGATGAAGGGCAGTGTAGCAATTTAATAAACAGTAGTAGTAATAGTAGTAACAACAACTGAGGCTGGAGACTTTATTTTAATGGAACCTGTTTCTCTAGATGACAAAGCTCCTGTAACTGATACCAACATTCCCTCTCACCTGGAGCAGATGTTGGATATTTTAGTTCAGGAAGAAAATGAGAGGGAGTCTGGTGAAACAGGACCTTGTATGGAATATCTACTGCATCACAAGATCCTAGAGACTTTGTACACCTTGGGCAAGGCTGATGTAAGTATAGCTCCATTGCAGAAAGCTCAGGTCCTGTGACTGGATATAATCATGCATACTTAGTTTGTGCGTACTGTTTCAGTAATCGAAATTTTGACTTGTCATATTTTTGCAGTACCTTTGAGAACAAAATAGTGTTGTATTACAATTGGTGAAGAAATGCTGCTGTTGAATGTAGAGGGCAGAAGGTCATGGGGTCATGGAAAGATCCTGGCAGTTGGGCAGAGTGAAAGCTATTTTGATTGAGTAGTAGCTGAACATTTTCCAAATACATTGTATCCCTTTTCACTTGAAAAAACAAACAAGCAAACGCCAAGGGTTGAAACTGCCGTGGAAAGCATGCACACATAATCTTTTCAAGGTTCTCCATCCTGACACACACACACACACACACACACAGAGAGAGAGAGAGAGAGAGAGAGAGAGAGAGAGAGAGAGAGAGAAACAAAGACACACCAAACCACACCCATTTGGGTGTGAGAGACTACTGCTAGGCATAAAAGAATGGACACTTGTATATCTTTGTGTTTATTTGTGTGCTGGTTTCCCACAAAACCTAAAGCAGTACAGTGGTCCCTTGACTTACGAAGTACTCAACATCCGTATTTTTCGACTTACGAATGAAAAAAAGTGGCCACACGCCTACAAATTTTTCGACATCCGAATGGAAATCGTTGCCGGTTTAGATGCGGTTTCCTCGACTTACGAATTTTAGATGCGGGTTTTTTCGACTTACGAATTTTTCCGAATATTTTTCTCCCAATGCATTCCTATGGGAAATCGACTTATGATTTTTTTCGACCTACGAATGTCCATTCAGAACGGATTAAATTCGTAAGTCGAGGGACCACTGTATATTGTATGAACAATAAGTGTAACACAAACTAAACAACTGCAAATGTTTGTTACAGATATAAAACAAGTGCATAGGATCTTAGTCCATGCTAGTTTGAAATGCTAAATTAACTGCATAATGTGCACTATAAAGATCAGACCTCCTTAAGACCTTCGAGTATAGGGCGGTATAGAAATAAAATAAATAAAATAAAAATATAATTGGTCTAAGTGTTGTACCAAATCTCTGTATTGTAAAATGGATATATTGGATGTATTTAATGTGTTTGTTACTAAACTAATGTTTCTAGACACCTTGTTGATTTTGTTTGCCTGTTTCCACATTACGTATATTTCATGTTTATTGTATCTCTTTTTCTAGTGTCCTCCAGGCATGAAACAGCAGGTTTTATCCTTTTATACAAAGCTGCTGGGAAGAATACAACAGCCTCTTCTCCCACACATAAATGTACACAGACCTGTGCAGGTACTAAACTCTCTTTTTAAAGGAACACATTTTAATGATGTCTCCCAGAATATTGGATGTAATATTTCAGTTTTGTTGCTTTAAGATCTTAGAAAGCAAAATTCAACAATGTATCCTGATGTGGGCAATTTTATTGGGGTTTTATTTTCTTTATTTGTAATAGTAGTACTATTAATAATAATATTCTCTTGAACAGAAATTAATCAAACTTTGTGGGGAAGTTCTGGCAACACCCACAGAAAATGAAGAAATCCAGTTTCTCTGTACAGTGTGTGCAAAGCTGAAACAAGATCCATACTTGGTTAACTTCTTCCTTGAGGTAGGTAGATCACACTGCTTTTTAACTGGGTTTCCCCCCCCCAACCATAAAGGGAACTGAGTTAGGTATCTGTCAGGATCAGAGGGGCAGGGAATAAAGCCTTTTGATCCCTGGAAGCTACTTCTAACCTGCTACTGGCTCCTGAGCCTTCCCCATATGTTGCTTGTATGTTTCCAAGTTCTTTTGCGATTGCTGGGGCTAGAAACTGCTTTTCAAAAGAGAGTTGAAGTTATTGGGAAGAATTTCTGACAGTAAGAGCTGTTCAACAGGCTTCCATGAGAAGTAATGGAGAAAATCTCCTTCCTTGGAAATTTTTAAGCAGAGGTTGGATGACCACCTGTCATGGATGCTTTAGTTGAGATTCCTGAATTGCAGGGGGATGGACTTAGATGATCCCTTCCAAAACTACAATTCTGTGATTCTATGACTTGTGCCAGAAACCAGATTCTGTGTTTCTGTGGTGATATTACAGAAGCATAAAATCTACACAACGGTGCTGCATTTTTATATTTATATTTATTCTCCTCCCCTCTCCTTATTGTTATTGATCTAATGAACTAAGTAATTATCCCTATGCCAAGAATATTTCTTTATGCTTCTTATTTTATCAGTTAGCATTCTCTGGTGGAGGTTTGCTTTTTGTTGTTGTTACCATCTCTGGAAGATTTTATTTATCTGGCATTCTTTTCTTAATCAGAGGAGATGCTTTCTGTATTTTCCCCTCTTCCCCATAGAGAGGTGTCCAGCCCCTTTCTTTTAATTTGGCAAACTGTTGCTTGTTCTTGCTGTCCCCAGTGGTCTGGGAGTGAAGTCCCTTGATGGTGGTGATCTTGACTCTGAAAATATGGAGCTTATTTCATTACACTTTCCTATTAGGTGATACAAGACCCTGTCCTACATAATTCCAGGAGGCAGGTGAGCAGGTGGGCTTCAGAACTGCATGGACAGACCAGTGGGTTTTGTCTGTTTTGCTGAGCTAGATGCAAAAGCTCTTTTATTTGAAATTCACTAACCCCATAAAATGGAGAGAAAATGTGCCCTGTAGGGTTACATGAATTAAGTATCATGTTTAAATTGGGTCTCTGGAGCTGCATGATACCATGTTATCACCCTAGAAATCCACAGCTCTGGCACATGCTTCACCTGTGTGCTAACGCTGCATATGTAGGAACTAGCATACAAACAATAGCACAATTTAAGCATCCTGCTGGCTGTATGCAACCCCTCATAGATAACACTACTTTTACATAGCTTTGTCAGGTAGGAACTAAATTTAATCCATGTGGAAACTAGGCTGGTTAGCAGAGAAGGTGTAGAGGCTGCAGGTCTTCTCTATGCAGAATTAGTTGTCACACCTCCTCCTCTCCCCCCCCATCTTTATATTAGGAATCATTCAAGTATATTATATTACATTATAAAATAAATTATATTCAAGAGCTGTAAGATTGTTTTCTGTGATGCATGGCATGTTGCATGTTCTTCCAGCACTTTTCAGGAATAAAAGTGAAGACTGACATTAAAATATTTCTTAAGACGCAGGGATAGTTATGTACATAATAGATAGTTAAACACATTTATTTTAATAAAGGATTGCCATTCTGTTGCTTATAAAAGGTACTGTAGGATATGCATTTCTTCATCTTCAGGGATAATTAACTGCATGCTCATACTTTCCCCCATCTCTTATAAAGACTGATACTTTGAATCTGTATGCTCTGAAGGTCTTTCTAAACATCTGAAACTGATTTATAGGCAGGGGTGCAATTCTTCCATTTCAAGAAGAATGTGAAGTGAGGAACATGGATCCCCGGGAAATGGTGTCAAGATCTTGTTAAGATGGCAGGTGCAGATTTCCTGAGAATAACTGCTGATTCTTAGAACATCTTTTGTTTTTCTTAGACATATGCAGCTCAGAAGCATGGTTAGATTGGAATCTGAAACTGTGTTTCCAGAACCACAGAGATAAGGTGGATTGGGGTCTTGACCTGAAAATTCACATTTTCCATTAAATGCATTTGTGTCAAAAGGTTGCCTGTATATAGCAAATGTGACATTCGTACTGAAGATTGAACAAATCAAGTGGCATCCACTTACTTCAGTGGCTTGATAGAATAAGGAAAGGCCATTTTTTGCACACTTATTGAACTGACTAATACAGAAGTTGGTGTAAAAGGCAAATGTTAAATAATGGTTCCAGCTAGTGGGTTGACTGAGGTTCCTTTTTTATAGTTTCTGTAAAGCCTGGTATGTAGGATTTGTGCAGTATGCTTGTTAAAGTAGTCATGTGCTTGTCCAACTCTTGACCATTAAGAGTAATATGTCATCTGCCAACATGTCATCTGCCAATGGTTCTAGTATTATGAATGAGATGTGTTTTATCTAGAAACCAAGAAACAGAAGAAGTAAGCCATGGTGGAAGTCATTTTTTTGCAAGGAAAAATTAATTCAAAGATAAGATAATGGCCGATGAAATTCAGCCCAAGATATATAATGACAGTTTATAGGGTGGCCAGTTACTTAAACTTTATCAAAAGCCAGTTTAAATGCAGAACTTCAGCATCTATATGAGATCTACAATGACCATTAAGTTTTTGCAGCTTCCCAGTGCTGGGTGAGGTAAATGACTTCTCAGAAATTCAAATTCCGTTTTCAAACCCCGAGATTCTTGGGGACAATCTTCACATATACATGTTTTAGTGATTAATAAGTTGAGCTGCTCTAATCAGTTTCTTTGATGAGACAGCACTCCAGCTATCTCTTTCTGTTTCTGTTTTGTTTTTAGTTTGTTTTGTTTAACCCTCCTTGTGTTTGTGCCTGCTTTATTTGGAAGCCTTGTATTTTGCTGTATTTCAGCTTCAGTGCAGGCGCCATTTTTATCTTTGTAATTCTCTTTCTGGATGTAACCCTCTTCAGAGCAAGCTAAAGGGGCTGGCTTCAAAAGGCACAGCAAGCTTAATTACAGCAGACATGCTAAAAGGCCAAGATTCCGTGGTGACAGATACAGGACAGTCTGTTCAGCCTGGAGAGACATCAAGTGGAGCGGATCAAGCAGAGAGAGCAAATGACCTTCCTCAGCAGGCAGATGACCTGTCCACAAGTCTAGATGAATTAAACGTCCCTTTGTCCCCTGAGGCTTTGGCTGCCTGTCCACATGGGGACTACAATTTGGTGGATTCTCTACTCAATCTCACCAAAAGCCCGGTGAGTGACTGGCAGAATTGTTTTTGATTTCAAGTGGGCATATTGGGGGTGGGGTGGGGGGCTGAAGGCTTTTTATCAGAAAGAATGGAAGGAATTATCAGCTGGGAGAGGCACTGAAGGCCTCTAAAAACACCATCAGCCTGCCCAAACACACATTTTTAATTCAGTGAATATACTTAGAATATCATTATGTGGTCGGTATGTTTTTCAACTCTTCTAGCACATACATAATAAACGTTGCTTTGTGTGAAATCATCTGGTTTTGGGAAAATACTTCCCTGCCAGTTGTAAAATGTAATTCTCCCCCCCCCCCACCGCCCTGCTAAGCATCCCAACCTGGTAAGATGAGGACAGAACCTTGTATTGCAGGCTTCAAATGTTAGAAAAACATTTGTATCGCCAAAATTGTGAGGGGAGCTTTTTAAAAAAATTTAGTATACCTTTTGTATGTCCTGTAGTCATTTTTATGTGAGCTGATCTTCTAAAGAAACTGATGTTTGCCAGTATGGTTTATTTGGGGATTGGTTCATTGGATCGCTAAACTGTTGTCACTTTTCCTCCTTACTGTTATAATGCTTGCAGATTTATTTAACTGTAGCTCACAGGCTGTTAATAACTTGGGCATGGTCATGCCAAAAGTTGCTTAGTCCTGTTCTAAATAGTGTCTGCTGAAATAAAGCAAACAAATAAAGGGCCTTGATAAGGAAACTACAGCGATAAAACAACTTCGTCAATTCATTAGGGTATATTATTATATATCTGTAATAATAGCCATGTGAACCCTAATATTCTTCCTGCCTTATTTGAACTTGAAACTTACTGTATTCTGTCTTCTCTTACGTGGCAGGATGGCCGGATAGCTGTGAAAGCTTGTGAAGGCCTCATGCTCCTAGTGAGTTTGCCCGAGCCAGCAGCTGCCAAATGCTTAGCAGAGAGTACATGCTTGTGTGAACTGTTGACGGACAGGTTGGCCTCTCTCTACAAAGCCCTCCCTCAGTCAATGGATCCTTTAGATATTGAAACAGTGGAAGGAGTTAACTGGGGGTAAGAATATTGTCTTGACGGACCTTGAGCTACATTTTATGCCTTGTGTATGTTAAAGAAAGCATTTCTAAAAAATACATTTATAGCACAACTTGTGCTTGAGGTGGCTCTCCAAAGAAGTAAAAACTTCAAAGCACCAAACTAGAAGCAATATCTAAACGCTTAGGTTAGTCATGGAACTTCTAGTTATGCTGTGATGAAAACCAATAAATACGGAGCATATATATGCTTTTCTCACCCCTTCTTGTACTTCAGCTTGGATTCCTACAGCCATAAAGAAGATGCATCTGCTTTTCCAGGAAAAAGAGCCCTGATTTCATTTCTATCCTGGTTTGATTACTGTGATCAACTCATTAAGGAAGCTCACAAGGTTTGAGATGCCTACTTTAACCCTTTTCTATGTACAATCCAAAACAAGTTTAGAATATATTATTATTTTTCCTAAATTGGAAAGGGAGTATCACTGTGTCCTCTTATTTCAGACAACAGCTGTTGCCATGGCAAGCTCGGTGCGGGAACGTTTTTTTGTTGGCGTAATGGAACCCCAGCTAATGCAAACGTGAGTAAGGCATTTATTGGAAAAAGAGAGAGGTCTCCCCTATTTTTTATATGTACATAAAGGAGGAACCCATGTCACTTCCTTTAAAAATCCTTCTTGTGCTCAGTTCAGAGATGGGGATTCTCACGTCAACGGCTCTGTTGCATCGTATGGTTCGCCAAGTCACTTCAGATGCTTTAGTACATGAAATGGTCTGCTTTATCCTTGGGGAGCAAAGGGAGCCAGAAAAACTGACAGACATCAACAGGCACCCATTGCGACATTGCCTAATTGAACACTGTGATCACATTTCAGATGAGGTAAGATATTATAATACTGCATAAGTACAGGGGTGACTGCCAACATGCTATGACCGATGTCATTGCATTTGTAAACAACTTGCTAATGAGTGGATCTTTCAAGTGTTAGACAATGTTTGATTGAGCTTTTTGAAGCTGTTTGATTGAGTAGCTCATCTTCAGAGATCTGATATCAATAAACAAAATGTGTTGAAACCTATTGGGTGCTACTTCAGGGTCCATCTTCCATTGCTGCTTCCTCTAGGTTTTTCCATTCCCAGTAAACTGGAAAATGCATTTTGAGAAGGTGTAGTCCACTAAATAGTGCTGAAAAATCTGAAAGTCCTGAGTTCAGAGTCTACGTCAACCATGAACTCTTGGGAAGAAAGGGGAGCTTTGTAATGTGTTGGGGGGGGAGTTGCTACTTACCTGAGTCCAGGTGACAACATGTGCTCTCAAGGCTTATGCACTGGGGGTGGGAATGGCTCAGGACACTGTGAGGCCAAGTACTTCTCCCATTCTGGTACTTAGTTGGGTGAGCCACTACAGTTCAATTATGGTCCCTGTCTCATCTGCCAAGGTTGAGACTTTTAAAATGTGTCAACTGGGAAGGGGAAAAACAGCCTGCCAGCAATTCCAGAGCAGGCAGACCAACCTGAGGCCTGTACTGGTTGAAAGATTAGAGGCAGGCAAGGAAAGGATAGTTACAGGTTTGCTGTAACTATCACTTCCTTTCTGCTTCCACAGTGTGGACATGCTTTGGTCCTGGTCTCCATAACTAGAGTGAGGACATTACAAAGTTGAATGGACTCCAAAACCATAAGTCCTTACAACAAATCAGTCTCTCATTATCTTATGCAGTTGCTGTGAGGAGGAATGTATTGTCAAGTACTATAGCAATAATATGTTATGGGGGCGGGGGCTTTATTTAAACTGTGTGCTTTGCAGTGAAACCTTCATGGGTGTAGGACTTCAGAGTATTTCGTTAGCACATCTATTTGAATAAGAAGAAGTACTTCTCATGTGAAACCTCTGTCTGCCCCAAACCATAGGTAATAGCTCTCTGACAAACCAGAGCCTCTTTTCCAAGTGTTGATTGCAATAGGTAAGGGCTATACACATAGTTTGGGTTGATTCTTTTGTCTGTTACTCTATTGGTTACTAACAGTTTATAGCACTGAGAAGGTATGTGTGTGGGAAAACATTTAATATACATGAAAGAAATGGAATACTTTTTAATAGGTGCAACACTATAATAATATACTCAGAATCTCTGCTTTGTGGGAACCTGTTTTTATGTTTTTTTTATATATTGCAGATCAGCATAATGACACTCAGAATGTTTGAGCACCTTTTGCAAAAACCTGATGAGCACATTCTTTATAACTTGGTTCTTAGAAATTTAGAGGAGAGGAACTATACGGAATATAAGCCACCCTGTCAAGAAGATAAAGATGTGGTGGAGAATGGCCAAATAGCAGGAGCTGTGTATGTTCTTTTCTGTGCCCCCTTTTCTTCCTCTATGTCATTGGAGAGTTCTGCAGTAGCCGAAATGCCTTTCAGCTGTTGTTATCAAAGCAAAGATTACATTTTAGGCCAGAGGGTGTGTGTATTTTAGTATACTGACATAATGTTGAATCTAGCTATAAAGTTACGGTGTTAGGCTTTATACTGCTTATAGAACTGTTACATAACCCAGCATGTTAACAGTCTGCTGCTGTTTCACTTCTCACCCATCCATGCATCTCAAGTTGCAATCCTAAATACACTTTCTAGAGCAGTGTTTCCCAACCAGTGTGCCTCCAGATGTTTTGGGACTACAACTCCCATCATCCCTCGCTAGCAATACCAGTGGTCAGGGATGATGGGAATTGTAGTCCCAAAACATCTGGAGGCACACTGGTTGGGAAACACTGTTCTAGAGTGTAAACCCTATTGAATGCAGTGGGACCTGCTTCTGAGTAAACAAGTGGAGTTTAACTCAGATGGCTATGTACCTCTACTCTTGTGGTAGTTGGCTTAAGGGGGTCTGTGGAGTAATTCCTTCATTTTTGCCTGACTCATTTTTGTTTTTCCTGTGTTCAACACAAGAGTGTATCAAGTCCATCTAGCTGTCTATTATTTACACTGAAAATGACAGTGGCTCTCCAGAGCTTCAGACAAGACTTAAACACAAATTAGGCTATCCTCCCTTTTTGACTGATCAGCTTGATGTCTTGCTTAAGGATATGTAAGCCCATTTGTCTTTGTTTAGTTTTGAAATTTGGGCAAGATTCAAAGCATTTGTTGATTCACTTGTGTGGCTTTAGAACACCCAGATCTTGAATGTTGCCTTGGCTGATGCAGTATTATTCAACAATAGATCAAAAATTCATCAGCCCCTTTCATAAAATTAGAATATATGTTTCCTTGTTTCATTCATCTATGCATTCTCAGTGAACACTAGTTCATGTTAATATTCTCTAGTTCCAAGTCACGCCAGCATTTCAGTATATAAAAGTTGTTTAAAATAAAAGAACTAAGGCACGATCCAAGGAAGTGTGAAACTAGTTCTGCATGCCCATGGGGCTTTGGGTTTCAGTTTCTAAAAAAGCTGTCCTTAAGCCATATTGCTATTTATTTTTTGAGACATGCTTTAAAGACAGTTTGTGATTTGACATTAGATTGAGGGGAGGGGTCCTGCAGTTGAAAGGGAAACAAGGCAAAAATCCTACTTGATGCATGCAAGCCTAACGCAGCTCTTTGGATCCTAGACATAGATTCAATAAATTCAGAAAGTGACTAAATTTCAGTGCTTTTTAGATAGTAAAACAAAAAAATGTTTCTCTCCCTCTTTTTTTGCTGCAAATTCACAGAGATCTAGAAGAAGATCCGTTATTTACGGATATTTCTCCTGATACCATGTTGTCAAACCAAGAGTGGCTCACTGCTTCTCCACCTGTCAGCCCAGATCATCCAAAAAATGATGGGAAGACGGAAGTTCATAAAATTGTAAATAGGTAAGCTGAACCTAATAATTTTTTGTAATAACTACAGTATAATTTTACTATTAATTCATCCTTGTACTGGTTTTGCTGTGACACCACCCATTTAGCAAGCAGAGTTGTAAGGTTGATGGAATGACCTCACTATACACTTCGATCCCATCTGGCATGGGACTTATATTCCAGGGATAGCATGTATGTGCAAAAATGCATATATTTGAACTACCCCCTTGGAGCCATCCCCATGTGAGCATCTTTACCTTTCTGGAGCAGTACACCGAGCTGACTCTCTGACTTGTTTACTGTGCTCTGGGATGCTCTTATGAAATCTTGTGGGGCTGTCCAAGTTTCACAAGAGAATCCCAGAGCCCAGTAAGCAAGGTGGAGAGCTTAAAAGCTCTTTCCATGCCCTGAAAACCATTAAGCAAATAGAGCTTTTAAGCTCTCTGCCTTCCAGGCTTTTAATTTGTGTGATTTCAACTGGTTGGCTTGAAATCGCAGAAGTTAAATGTGTGCAAGATGAGATCGTACTGTACTATGCTAGTTGATATATAGCATTTTAGTTTCCCAGGAGTTCAAACAGTAATGTATAAAGGTGAGCAGATGAGTGATCACCATCCTTCTTTGATGAAGATTGAGACCAGCGTCTTGTATGGAAGAGACACTGCCACTATTGTGGTGTATGAAAGAGGAAGAGAGAAAATGGGGGGTGAATAAGTGAGGAAAGTTTGTTAAGGTAGGGCAAGTGCAAATGAACAGGCTAAATGGAAAGTTATGATTCTGTTCCACCTGAAATATTTGACCTTGTGCTCCTAACCTTATTTCATACATTCAAAAATAGTTCTTCAGTCTCAGTATCTTAGCTTAATGAAGAAATAACTGTTGAGTTGTCATCGACTGCATCATGAAATTTTATAAAACTATGTGTGAGATGGGTTGCTTTGTGTGCCAAAGAAAATATCTCAGTAGCACATGAGAAACTACAAACTGAAGAGCTTGGAGAGAAACACTCGAGAGAAGAGAAATGTCATTAGGTGATGTTCCTTTCCTATAGTGTCCAGTAAGGAAATTTATCTCAAGGTTCTTTTGAGTTTTGTACATACATAGATTTTGTTGCAAAAAAGGCTTAGTTGCAAGATCACACTATTGTATTATGTGCAAAGCTAAAAGCAAGTTAGACTAAGAGAGTTGCTGCTTCTCTCCCCGCCCCCGCCCCCATCCCCGATCGAGACCTGCTCTTCTCCAGACAGGTAAATTCCTGTTCTGTTTACTCAGGCACAGTATTCATTAGACTTGGCAAATATTGGAACAACTATTAATTATGTTACACAGAATTTTCAGATAGGAGACCTAAATTAGATATTAAGGCAGGATTTGTACATATCTTAGTAATTAACCAGAATAAACAGTGAGATTTTAAAACAAAGGTGAAAATAGGCAAAAATGCTAAGAATTTTAAATCATGCAATACTTTTATTTTTTTTAGTGGAAGGGTCAAAATTAGGGTATTATATATTGTTGAGTGCTAAGGAATTATTTACAGTCATTAATGGTGCAGAATTTTTTTATTTTGTTTATTTGTTATTTTCTATATGCACTTTGGGGCCCTAAAATGTTTCCACAAAGTGACTTAACTGTAAAATAATTAAAATGTTTATTATCATTTTTTGGGTTTCTTATCCACCCTTCTCCATAAGGTCTCAAAGCAGGTTGCAGGGCCAGAAAGAGCTGCACATTGTTGGAGGTGGGGCTACTAGACTGCCACTGCCACCCTTTCTACACACTCTTTCACACGAGTAATACATGAAGGGGACTAGTATCTTGTAACCAGGCGTCCTATTGGGAAGACCCAGTTTTCTGAGTGCATGTTCTGGAAGTTGGGCAATAGGGGCAGTACACCTGAAGGCAGCCCTGTTCAGGGAAGCTTTTAATCTGTGATATTTTAATGTTTTGTTTTTTAATATTTGCTGGAAGCCGCCCAGGGTGGCTGGGGAGACCCGGCCAGATGGGCGGGGTACAAATAATAAATTATTATTATTATTATTATATAACTTTTCTCTGCTTGATTGAAAAGCAGAAACGATGAGCGTACACAGTAGAAACAACAACAGACAGTCACGGTAACTATACAAAGGATAATATACAAAACCGTGAACAGCTATAGATGAAAATGTATTGAATCATGAACTAAACAGACAATGTCATACAAAAAGCATATATAGGTATTTCTTCAGAGGCAAAAGCCTGTATATACTTTCAAACATTAAAGTGCTAATTCAAAGTGCAATATATAGTGTTGGAGATGGTTGTGCAAAGTCCATCAGACGTATGGGTCTATCTTTCCAGTGTTAAAGATGGTTAAGCAAAGTCCATCAAACGTATGGGTCTATCTCCCTGACGGGTGGCCAGCTTCGAATCTTCCGGTTTCACCAGCAGTTTCGTCAAGGACTGGACTTTATCATCAACATAGAATTAGGATATTCCACATAGCAAAGCTATTCTAAGAAACTCAAACACTCATCATTCAAATTAGCTTTATTTGTTTAATGTTTGAAAGTATATACAGGCTTTTGCCTCTGAGGATATACCTATGTATGCTTTTTGTATGACATTGTCTGTTTAGTTCATGATTCAATACATTTTCATCTATAGCTGTTCACGGTTTTGTATATTATCCTTTGAAACGATGAGCGTGGCTGAAAACAAAATGAAAATTAGTTATATTTAGTGTAGCACTCCACTAGTTAGATGGAAGAATAGCAAGAAATGCAATAAGCACTCTATATTTTACTCATTGTTTCTAAAGTTATGATTTATTATTATTATTATTATTATTATTATTATTATTATTTATACCCCACCCATCTGGCTGGGTTTCCCCAGCCACTCTGGGCAGCTTTCAACAGAGCATTAAAAACAGAATAAGACTTCAAACTTAAAATACTTCCCTAAACAGGGCTGCCTTCAGATGTCTTCTAAAAGTCAGATAGTTGTTTATTTCTTTGACATCTGATGGGAGGGCATTCCACAGGGCGGGCGCAACTACCGAGAAGGCCCTCTGCCTGGTCCCCTGTAACCTCACTTCTCGCAGTGAGTGAACCGCCAGAAGGCCCTTGGAGCTGGACCTCAGTATCCGGGCTGAATGATGGGGGTGGAGACTCTCCTTCGGGTATGATAAAATGAGAATTGTTTTTACCCTATACTGTGTCCTGCTACTGTGCCATCTGAAACATGCTGGAGTCAGTAACAAGACAGGGTTCTCTTGCAGTGAAAAATGCAGTAGCCAGATTGACAGAAATGCCTCCACTGATTTTTTCATCTGTCTTCATTGCACAAAAGTCCACATAGCCGCTTATGTCAAGCGAAGGCTTAACAATGTTTGACATACCTATTGCTGCCATGATGAAGGAACAAATTTATATTGACTTGCTTTTTGTTTTCCATTTTACTTGTTTTTGTTTTCAGTTTTCTCTGTCTTGTACCGGATGAAGCCAAATCTTCCTACCATGTGGAGGGCACAGGGTATGATACCTACCTCAGAGATGCCCATAGACAAGTAAGTGACAGAAGGAAAATGCTGTTTGCTGGCTAATGCAGTTGCAGATGAGGCAACGCTGTTTTGCAGATAGACAGATAATAATAATATGTTATCACCCATCTGCTGAAATATAATACTCTCACTGAAGTGCCTCTGTGTAAGAGAACACAAATGTAGCTCAGCTTCTCTGTTGTATTCAGGTGCTTAGCAACAGAACATCATATCTCTCATCATGCTTTCATTCCATCATATTCTAAAACGTCCAAGCTCATTTCTACAGTCTTCTGGTCTGTGTGAAAGTTCATTGAAATTTAAAATGGGAAACCGAGTATTGGCCTTATTTCATTCTCCAGTACAGTATTCTAAATGTTGATCTTTCTTTACCTATGCAGCTGTGAACTAAATAATAACACCAACCTGTTTTGGGGGAGTGGGGTGCGGAACCAAGTGGCAGAACAGAAATGTCTTTTTTATAAATAATAGTAATCAACCCTATATTGTGTTCCATGTATGAGAGTCCTAACTTTGCTCTTCAAGTGATGTGTTGTGGTGTATTATTTTGGAGGGCATTGCATTTTTATATTGCTACTGTCTAAAAACAGATATTTTGAAGGATTGTAATCTTTCTGACAGTGTATTCAGACATGTGCTGCTAAAAGGGGGAATGTGTGTGGGATAATTCACAGGAAATAACTGTGTGTTGCATAGTTATTACAGTGGTACAAATGGGATGTACATGGTGCAGTAATATTTTTATTGCAGTTAAGATAATCATACAAATTGGACATCTTTTTCTCTAAATTGCCTTTATATTTATCTGTATTCTGTTGTAGCAAGGTCTTTGACAAAGGCAAGTTGCTGTGGAATAGCTATACGAGTTAACACAGCC
Source organism: Darevskia mixta (assembly GCA_034641385.1). Taxonomy (NCBI): domain Eukaryota; kingdom Metazoa; phylum Chordata; class Lepidosauria; order Squamata; family Lacertidae; genus Darevskia; species Darevskia mixta. The sequence continues at coordinate 6,692,016 of JAWWNH010000022.1, forward strand.
ATGATTTTAGAAATAAAAGCTTAGTGCAAGTAATGTGCAGCCTCAGGCATGCAGTTTTGAAGTGGATTATAGTGCTGAGAAACAGGAACTTTACTGTTCCTGTTTAGAAACCTCAAACACATTCCTTTTTCAAAAGATAAAGGTCTCCTTGGTCTGAAGACAAACAGAGCTTAATTGTAACCTTGTAAATAACATGCAAGTGCTCTGAGTAAATGTAATGGGATGGTTAAGGGATCTGAAAAAGACATGCAGTCACATAATATTCAGAAGGTTATACTCTCAGAAACAAGTGTAATATGTTCCATGCCAAACACAGGTCAGGTAGAGAGGCAGCAGAGGCAAATGTAATAAATGTGTATCTTTAATCCTTTCCTCCACTTTGAGAAGGGATTCAGTGAAGTGTTCACTGCCCTTCCAGTCTGTGTAAATCAGGGGTCCCCAGACTAAGGCCTGCGGACCGGATATGGCCCGCGCAAGCCAATTATCCAACACCTGACGACGCCACCCGCTCTTACCAGCGTGGCACAGCTGCCCATCTCCGGGTTGGCGTGGTGCCGGAAATAGTTTGTGCACATGCGCAAGCATAATTTCTGGCGCACTTCCGGGTCTGCGGAGGCCCGTGCACATGCGCACAAGCTATTTCTGGCACCGCGACAACCCGGAGTGCGCCAGAAATGACGCTTGCACAAGTGCACAAGCTATTTCCAGCGCCGTGCCAGAAGTGCGCCAGAAAAAGTGAGTGCACATGGGTATGGGCGCGCGCTCCCTCCGGCCCACCGTGCGATTGGCACCGGAGGTACCAGCCCGAAGCCGGGTAAGTCTGGGGACCCCTGGTGTAAATCATCAAGCTGGACCATGTGCAGAGGAGGGCAACCAAAATGATCAAGGGTCTGGAGATGAAGCCTTATGAGGGACAATTGAGGGAGTTGGGTATGTTTAGCCTGGAATCTTCAGATAGCTTAAATGGCTGTCACATGGAAGATGTAGCAAGCTTGTTTTCCCCTGCTCTAGAGGAGATAGGACCTGAACCAGTGGTTACAAGAAAAGAGATTCCGACTAAATATCAGGAAGAACTTTGACAGGAAGCAGTTTGACAGTGGAATGGACTCCCTTGAAAGGTGGTGGAAGCAGAGGTTGGATGGCCATCTGCCATGGATGTTTTAGTTGAGATTTCTGCATTGCAGGAGGTTGGATCTTGGAGCTCCCAACTCTACAATTCTATAATGAAGCATAGTATTTCTACATGAAAAATGTTTCTGAATAAAATGCTACTTGGGATGGGATACTACAAATCTCTGTTATCTCTGTGAAAGGCAAAGCATTTAAAAGCATGTAACTTTGCCAGTGTACATTGCAATAAATACCCATTAAAATTGGACCTCTTCTTTAGTTCAGAAAGGAGTCAGCAATTTGTTTTCTGCTTTCTCTAGTTCCGAGATTATTGCGCCATATGCTTACGATGGGAATGGCCGGGCTCTCCCACGCCCTTGGAAAAGTGCAATTTAGAAGCTCCATTCTTCGAAGGATTTTTCCTAAAAGTTCTGTTTGATAGAATGGGCAGAATTCTCGATCAGGTAAGTCTGCAGCTCTAGACCCTTTTGTTTCTGACCTGGATGGTTTTCACAGAGATGTCCATATTGTGGAAATCTGACAGTATAAAGGTAAAGAGTAGGTGCAAGTGTGCAGCATGCTGGGTGGCTGTTAGCCTATTGCAGAGGTAGCCAACATGGTGCCTTCCAAATGCTCATACAATGGGCCATGCTGGCCAGAGATGATGGGAGTTATAAGCCGAAACACCTGGAGGGCACCAAGTTAGCTACCATGGGGAAGGAAACGAGCAGCCTACCTCTTCTGTCTTTTCATCCTAGACTCTAAAGGGTACTCTAAATAGTAAAATAAAGAATTAAAAACACTTTTAAAAAAATAACCAAATATGATGTGCTCCTCTGAACATTATTTATCACAATAAAATGAGCAAATGTTTATGCTTTCGCCATCTGACTTCTAAAGCCGCTTCTGGTGTTACATTTTTTTGTTGCTGATTATAAACTGGCCACAGAAGAAACTCTTTGTAATATAAGCAAGAGGCCCATGTGCAGTAAAGAAGTGGCTTTGCATGTGTCATGGGTACATTTCATGCATGTTTTTACAAACAGCAGTGTGCAGTGGTATACATGATTATGAGAAAATGGATACAGTCTTAACATACCTGATCATGTGTTCCCTTCCGGCTACTGGTCATCCAGTACTGGAACATGGCTGGCATGGAAAATGGCCTGGGGGGTGGGATCTGGGGGGTGGAGGTGGGGTGACCACCACCCTCTGCTTGAACACATCTTTTGTTTCTGAAATCACCTACTTCAGCTACTGCTTTACACATTTGCAGCAGTCCCATAAACTTCGTGTCAGATCATGCGCTTTCTATGCAGCCTCTGTTGTGGGAACACTTCCTAGAGCTAAACCATTTCCAGCAAAAACAAAGTCTTAAAAATGGCCAAGGAGCACATAGGTGGAGCCTATGTGTTGCCTACAGAAGATTGCAAGCTCAGTCTGGCTTCTTTAGTAAAAAGAAGTTGCGGTAGTAGGTGACGGGGAAGACCTCTGCTTGAAATGCAAGATTGCTGCTCTGAATCAGAGTCAACCCTGGACTAGAGGGACAAATAGTTGGACCAGGCAGTTTCTTGGGTACCTGTGGTGTCCTGTGCTTAAATAAATGGGTCTGCTCTAGGACACGTGGTCTGACTTCCACCAGACCACTATTGTGGCATAAAGATTTCAACCTGAAGCCAGCTTCTGTCTGCTTCTTTCATATCTTCACCAGGAGAATGTAACATTGAAGTAGCTTCCATTAAACACCCATTCTACACATGCCTCATTAAAAATGAATATTGGATTTGAGGCTTAAAATCTGAGTCTCAACAGCTTTATGAAAACTAATCTTCATACATATGAAAATCTGATCTAGGTGATGAGGCCCTAATAGTAAAGAGGAAAAGAAGGGAAAAAGTCCTTACCTAAAGATTGTCAGGGGAACAAGTATCTAGTAGTATTGCAAAGAAAAAAGGCTATGGGTTATTGTGGTATGGTGTCAATTTGATATAGTACCTGTCAGAATGACAAAATTTCTGGATCAGTCAAGCATGCTGCTGCTCTCTCTCCTGTGTCAAGGGCAATAGCTGATGCACAGAGAATTAAAATATGCAGTAGGATGGGGAAATTGCTAAACCCCTCACCTACTAAAAAAATGTTGAGCCAAAATGATTTTCCCTCCTGTAGGGATAAATTGCTTGAAAATGCTAATGTATGTCAGGAATAGAAGACTGTTGATCTAGTCAACTCAAGTTAAAAATGGCAAAACTTGATGCCATTAGTTAGCTTAACAATTATGCCACATAACAGACCTTGATACAATTGAATATAATTTATCTGGCACAGAATCCTGATTTTTCTGCAGGCTTTCTTAATGCTACGTGGCATGTTTATATGGCACAGGCGACTTTGTTGTTCAAAATCATTTTCTTCTGCTTCTGTTCCCTTATGCATCCACAACTGCAATTCTGCAAATGAAGCCCCCAAATTACACAATAGTGCCATTAAAAGACATTGCCATTAAGTTGGCTAAAAGCCACTTGCAGCCCTTGGGGTGAGATCCAACTAAGTAATATTTAAAGTAGACCCACTGAAATCACTGAACAACTTAAATTCAGTGTGTTTTTTCATACCAGTGTTTTCATTACTGTGAGAGTAATAGAGTAGTTAATTCTAGAGTGTCTGGATCCTGTTGGAGTTCTCTGATTTTTTCCTTTCCCTTAAAAATCTTCCATTTGGGCAGACCGGAAATTGTTCCATCCAATTTATAGAAAGCGATAAAAAACATTACAACAGAAAAAGGCTTGGCATAACAGCTATATTGCAGTGCCATGGCCTGCCACTGGATGGCTTAACCACCTGCAAATGTCTATTTCACTTTGCTGAATGAAAGAAAATGAGAATATAAATGCAGTTAGAACCTTACTAGATGTGATGGAGTAGACTTGTGAACAGGATATTCAGGGGAGTGGAGATGAGATTAATTTGTTTAATGCTTTGTGCCATAATATCTTACACACACGTTTTTGGAGTATGTCTTTGTTTCCTGCCATGGGAAGGAGGATTTAAATTTGAATACAGCAGGTGGGGGGAAGGATTTTTAAAAACACAGCAGCATCCCCAACCACACCATGCAGTGGCTTTTAATTTTTTTTAAAAATCATCATAGGAGATCTATGAACTGGATCTCCCATATTGTATGTAATTTCATTCTTCAACTCTTCAAAGTGTCGTGTTAAGCAGAAGTATTCTTCCTCTTCATCTCATGCAGCAGGAGGAAATGCCTCTTCTTGGACTGTCTTTGCTGTAACATGCATGCATAATTGCTGGACAAAGAAATCGTGGTCCAGGTCACATATAATGACATATCATGCTTTTGGGCAATTTCTGGGTTATACATATTTTATACTGTGGTTGTTGTCTGTTGTTGTCTGAATGACTTTGTGTATTGCTTAGAAATTTCTGGATATAAAGTGATTTTAAAATTACGTAAATAAATAGAAATAACCCATAGTTAATGGTTTACCATGAGCAGCGTGGAGATCGCTCCTGCTTCACTCCTTCTGTCTACCCGGTGCCAGTAACAAACCACAATCCCCGTCTTAGCATTGCATCCGAATAGGGAATTGTGGTTCATTTCACTCCCAATAAACCATGATTGGTCAGCAAAGAGCAATGCTTGGCTTGACATTATGGATGGTCTAGAGCAAAACAAGCTATGTTTCCTGGTTTGTGCATGACACTGAGCCAAGAGAGCATGGCTTGTTGCTCCCACAGGCTAGAGGGCAGGAGCAAAACAGGAGCTTTTTGTGCACTCACAGCAAACCGTTAAATTGTGCTTCACCTTGATGTGTGAATGCTGCCAATGCCTTTTTCTTTGAAATGTTTATACATTTAATTGATTAATGAATCCAAACTCCTATGATTAATTAATAAAAACCTATATACTTGGGTGATGGCCCTAAATACTACCTTGCTGCTCTTGTAGACAAGGCCTAGTGCTGCTTTTACCCTCAGTAAGGCTGTACCCAGAGGATGGTGCTTCATATTCTTGGTGGTTTTGGCTCAGTCAATCTGTAATTGTAACTATAAGTACATACCCTCCGGGAGCAATTATGTCTTTTTGGCTGCCAGGCAGCTCACAATCAACTTCTTGTGTATTTGTTCCAATATGGCTAATATTGATGGCCTTTTGCCAGTTGCTTTGTTTCAGTTCACCGTGCTGGTGATACGGTTCGGTAGGCTGTAAATAATCAGTCCACCACCATCCAGTCTGGGGAATTCTTTCCATGTTTCTTTCCATCAGATCACTCTGACACATTATGGAGGGCGAGGTGGGCTTTTTTGCTAGTATTCAGAGGGAGAATAGGCTGTGAAATAACATGAAGAAACAATAAGCAGAAGAAAGTAGGAGAGAACCTGAAGGTCAGCTCATGAAAGAGGTTGTACATTTGGAAAACAGTTTCTGTTTCCAGATTTTTTAACACCTTTTCCCCAAGATAAAAAAAATTCTCCACTCTTAGCTGTAGGGCTTAAAATGGAGGAATGAGGTTGGGGAATAGTCACAAGACATACTGATCTCTCTGTGCTGGTCCCAATCTGCCATTTAAATTGCAGGAACTAAAATGAACACAATCACCAGTATGGTTTGCAGGTATCATGTATACTGAATTAGCATGCCCAACACACAAATAGCACCTGTCTATAAAACAGTAGTCACAGCTGTTCCATCGCACACCTGCTTTCCCCTTTATGTTTGCAGTTTGAGAACACATGAGATCGATAATTGTTCTAAACAAAAGAAACAGAGAACACAGCAATTGACTTTCCTAGGGCTATGTAATGAATTTTGGGGTTTGTGCAGGAAGCTTTGATATTGCTTGAACAAGATATTTCTAACAATGTGCCTCACATTGGCCATCACATGCTGCAAATTTTGCATTTTGGAAACCCCTAAACTATACTGCACAGAATGTAAACATTTGGAAAACTTTTTTTAATTTTAATTTTTACTTTTTCACACAGCCATATGATGTCAATTTACAAGTCACGTCTGTGTTGTCCAAGCTCGCCTTGTTTCCTCATCCACACATCCATGAATACCTTTTGGATCCCTATGTAAATCTAGCCTCTGGATGCCGCTCTCTTTTTTCAGTCATTGTCAGGGTAAGTAAATGAAGAATATTCAACTTGAACAGTGCCACAAAGTATCTGTGGCTGATTAACAAATTATGCCAAGGCACCTTTCAGATGACCAACCTATTTTTGTAATGCAGCTCCTCATCTTTCAGTTAGGGACCAGCCAAATCCACTTGGGATTTAAATAAAAAGTGCAATCCTGTATCTCCCTACTCAGAAGTAGGTACCACTGAGTTCAATAGGACTTAGTCCCATGTAGGTGGGTATAGAATTGCAGCCTACACCTGCTTATGGTATATTTTCCTTGGAACAGCTGCAACCTCCAAGTAGAAAAAGTAACATTTTATTAACCTTGTAGGACAAACCATTAGTTTTTCTTGCAACGAGTGAGCAGTTGTTGCATGGTAATTACATCAAGCACAGATCATACTTTATACTTCCTTTGACAGATATGATTATGTGGGGGGGAAATGTAACATATTATGTGTTCCTGACCAGTGTGTGATGCAGGTTTTCTGGAAGATTTTCAGTTTTAAAATTTCCTGGGAAGTTTTCTGATGAGGTAAATAGTGTGTGATCTTATTTAGCATGTTGGTTTGACTTCTGTTTTGTAAACAAAGCTGAAAACACATACAGTCTCAGGTAAAATAAGAATTTTAGCTTTGGCTGTGCAGGTCAGATCAAACCAGTTAGATGTATTTGTAGCTGCAGTTTTTGCTTGATTATTATGTGTATTTGTGGTTTTCTATTACTCACCTGTTTACAAAGTAATAAAACATATACCGGTATGTACTTTCTTGCACACTCTAGGGAAAGTAACCAGTAAAACATGCACCAACAGCTTTGAAACAAGCTTGCCTTATGTATTGCCATTCATTTATTGTTATTGATTAATTTTTTGAAACACTGAATTTTTAGAAATGGAATATTTTCTGCAGAAAAATAAAGTCCTGGGAAATGTTCTCTTTTGAAAAGTTTCTTTTGCCCCACATCTCTGTTTCTGATAGTATTTAGACTGCTAAACACTGAGCTGGCAGCCCTGGAGGCTATCGCCAATAGCGTCCAACACTAACTTGCCCTTTGCTTCATTTTGTTCAACGCTCTCATATATATGACATGCAGGTTGTTGCGGATCTCATGGTGAGGATCCAGCGCATACCCGACTTCACACCTAAATTGCTGCTGGTCAGGAAGCGTCTCCTTGGCTTAGAACCTGAAGGGCCCATGTAAGTATATTAATGACCAGCCTATTCCAAGAGGCACCATGTGTGACTTTCTAATAATTCCTCATCCTATCTCCGCAGTGTTGACCACATGACATTACTAGAAGGTGTAATTGTATTGGAAGAATTTTGTAAAGAGCTGGCTGCAATCGCATTTGTGAAATACCATGCCTCATCCACGCCATAAGAAGCTGCTCTGAGCATCCTGGCTACGAGATTCAAGCAGAAAAGACTGCTAACTTCCCAGGCAGGAGAACAAAAAGCAAAGCCTTGGCATTCATATGGAGGATTCATATGGGACACCTTCAAATTAAAATACTAAATTCATTGGTAGTGACCATATGGGAGAAGAAAATGGATGTTTAACCTACAACGCAATCAGTGGGATATCACAGATCACAACAAGCTCAAAGAGCTGCACACATGAAGACTTAAGTTTAAAGGTTTTCTTATTTTAATAACCTTCTAGGAGGTAGGAGTTTTTATATACTTTAGGGTTCCTAGGCTTTTAAAAAAATACATTTGTTTCATAGCTGAGGTGTGTTTTATCCGTTTAAATGAAAACCAGTAAGTGATTAAAGCATTGTAAAGTATTTAAATAAGAAGTTGTAAATGCACACACAGCTTAACAAATCATTTTTGTTTGTGTATCTTTCATGTTGAGTCCTGTTCATTGTGATGTTCCAGTTGATCACTGATTATTATTATTTTGTTACACAAAAAAACAGGTGACCACAAGTATACTCAAGTATTGGTTTTCCTTGAATCCTTGCTTATTCTCCTTTGTTATGCCGCATAACTTTATTTGCCTTCTATTTTGTATTGGAGCCCTGGATTATTTGATCCAAATGCCCGTTTACAAAAATGCTAGTATTACAGGTCACTTTATAGGGCTTTTAAGATTCTTTTTCTGATTAGTTGGCTGAAGAGTATCCTGTGCCTTGATGATTGGCAGTATCATTGTTTTGTGCTTTTCAGATATGTTATTACTTGGCTAATTTGAATGACTGAAGTGTCCAAGCCAAGGGACAGCTGGGTCTGATACCAATTGTCATAGTGCATATAGGCTGAAATTCTCTGCAGGTTGTTGCATGCTTAGGCTTCAGTTTTGTGATCTTACTGTTTGCAACAGGGATCCATTATAAGCCAAGGAGAAAACAAGATCCCTTCATTTTGCCATAGTTGTAAAATAGATTCCCTTGCCAGACAATCTGAGCTAGAAGATGAGTAAGAGGAAGGAGCAGTTGAACCACCTCATTCTGCCAGTGGTCTCTCTCTCTCTCTTTCCTTTCTTTCTTTCTTTTGACTCATCTCTGCCAGTTCTTCATAGGCTGAAAACTCCAAACAAACATGTTGTCTACCCTGGATTTAATATAGTTTTTTCTATAATCTTTTGTTCTCAGTAGAAAACAGGGAGAGGCAAATATGGGGTGGGAGTGACCTTTCTCACCCATTTGCCATTAATTTATATAATGCTATGGTATCAACAACACATAATTTGGTTCCTAAACAGTTGTTCCATTAATCTCATTCTTGGGTATTCAGTGTAATTTTTACAGGCTCATAACCTTTTAACACAATTGCTGCCTGCCTCAGATATTATCACGGTTGATGTAAATCTGGTTGAATTTTGCTCCAGTGATGTAAACTCTGGTTTGTACCACAATAAGTTCTAACAATACAGAAACTTGCTGAGCATGAAGGCCAAGTGTTGAAAAGTGGGATAATTTAGTTATATCAGCAGCATCAAAAATTGTGGAGCAAAATTTTGAGCTGCCTTTATTATATATGAGATATGGCCAAGGAGGTGCCTGACAGAGTATATTCAAGATATTTGCCTCCCTAGTTGAATAATAGCACATTGATTTTTTTAAATGTTTTTGCACCAAAGTTACTGAATTTGACTCACAAATACAACTAACTAAACTACACATAAGATAAGGCTCAGAATTTTCTTCCCGAGAAGAAAATTTTCAGATAGATATTGGGTAAGAAGTTATAAAATAAACATTCATGGAAGCGGGCCTGAACAGCTTTTTACATTTTTTGCATTGCAGGTAGCATTTTAGAGAAATCCTTTTGGGGTCCCACAGAAGTTGATGATGGTTCTCTAATGATACCCCAAAGTAAGTGGGGGGCAGACTTAAGTTTTGGTGTTCAAAAGTATAAGGGAAAAGGTTTACTTAAGCTAACTGTGTAATTAGCTATTCATGATAGCCAAAGTTATTCAAACGATGCTAGATTGAATTATAAAAATAAATAAATAAAAATGATACAGGAAAAAAGATCTATTAGTGCAAGCAGGATATCTAACATTAAAGTTCACTTTGCTTTTAGAAACATCAAGATGCAAGCACGTACAGTTCTCTTGTTTTCAGGATGCTTTTAGAAGCATCAAGATCCAAGCTTGATTGCACATAGCCTGCATATTCAGGAAGTTCTCTTGTTTTCAGGATGTAACCCTGCTGATGTCATTTGAAGACACCAACATTTTCCCATGCCCTTTTTGTCATACGGTAATACCTGGCACAAATTTAGGAAACACTTGTAACTCTTTCTCTTGGCATCATAATTGTTCTCTTGAACCCATAAATTGATAGCAGCAACCTTTTTATTTTTGTAAAAACAATTGAATTTTCCTTCCCAAATGGAACTTGTTTAACGTTTTTATAACTTGTTTTCATGCACTTTTATTTTAAAGGCTAGTTGGGCCCTTGTTTGAATTGGTTGAATCTATGCATGTCATAACTACCCCTATTCTGATGTGTATGAGTGTGTTTATGTGCATGCATGTGTGCACACATGGAGATGCATGTGTGGTTATTTATTATCCGTCAGGAGAACAGACAGCCTGTTCTCCAGAAGTAGTGAGCAGCCACTGGTTATAAAGATGTTTGTGCTAACTATTGGGTTCTTGGTCCCACTACAGATAAAACAAACAGTGTTTCTATATGAGAGTGGATGAGGAAAGCTAGAATTGTTTGATTCCAGGATGCAGATCCAATTTCAGTTTTTACCCTGATGCACATTTATGTAAATAAAGGCACCTTTATATCATCTATTGTATCTATTTAATTTAGATTCTGATGTTGAAAATTTTGTAACAACAACATGAGACGTCTACTCTACTGGAATAGCCATTTTCTCTTAAGCTATTTTTGTTATAACTGTAGCTGTCTGCCTAGTAGTGTCATCTTTTAACTGTAGCGTTCTGATATAATGTATTCATCAGTGCAATATTGAAGCTGTGATACAAGGCACAGCTTCAGCCTGGTTGTACATCATCTGTTTACGTGTGTATATTTGTATACTAATGGACTGAAACCCAGCACTTGCTTGCGGTATTGCCGGTGCAAAGATTGTAACACTGCATTCTACAGGGCACAGTAATCGTGGCATTCCTTTATAAATGCATGGCAGCTGCTCACCATGAGCTGCTGAATGCAGCAAAGCTTTCAATTGTGAAATAACATCCTTATTTAACTTGGCACAAGAAACAGGATAGTACGATGCAGAAGCTACACATCCACTGTTCTCAATTGTGTGAGAAATTAAGATTAGCATCTCTCAACAAACACATCTGTATAACCATGATTAATAATGTCTGTGCCCTGTAGCCTAGTGTTACAAGGTCTGTCTCTATCTATCAATGTATACTCCTGGATTTCCCCACCCCCACCACGTCTTGTTTACATTAAACAGAAGATGTTCAGCAAACCTTTCCTATTGAACTTGGTGTAGTTCATTCGCTGACAATGTTTGCCAAGGTGTAATAGACCCATGAAGGATGGTGGAAACAGCCACGTTAGAGAGCACACGGCGGTAACTTGTGTCAGCAGATACAATTCAGACGTTTTTTGTTTAAAAGCATGCATGAAGGATTAAAAGGGATATTCTTAAAAATAAATTAATATAATTTCAACAGAGTGATGCCTTATGTTTGCTGAAGTTTGTGTATTTTTAAGTTTGGCTATCGTCTCTAAATACAAAGTGACCAGATTTTACATTTACATTCCGCTTTTTCCTATCACCCTCCCAGCTGACCCTTCTCCTAATATTGGTATCACACCTCACCTGCATTGCATCCGCCCCCTCCCCCCACTTCCTTTCATTAAATTAAAATCACTCCTTTCATTAGTAAGTGGACGTTGGGCTTCATCATTTTACTTATATGTTACTTCTGCCTCGCCTTTTTATGGGAATAGTATAGATAGCTAGAAAATTCAGGTTTTAAACCATGTTGGTAATTTTTAAAATGGGTGGACAATCTTTTTCAGGCCAAGCGTCAGTTCTGGAGGAGTGGGGCAGAGGCAAAAGTTAGCAAAGCAACAAATGTGATTTGTACAATAGACTCATTTCTACATACACTCACATACTCCCATCTATCGTCCATCCAGTTCAAAGACACATTCCAGCTGGGCAGAAACAGATGCAAAGCAGGGCTGGTAAGGAATGCGGCTCAGGGCAAAGGGGTGTGGTTGGGGGGGGCTTACAGTTTCAGCAGAGGCCCATGATCCACATAAGAGGCCTTGAGGACCACATTTGGTCCTTGTCTCTTTGGTTCCCCATTCCCAATTGAGAGATATTGAGGACAAACACATTCCTCTTAAGTGATTCTTGAGCACACGAAGTCTTATTAACTCTGGTTCCTACCCCAACAGGCATGCACGGTCAGCCACCCACTTGCACTTTTCGGTCCAAGAATGCCTCGCTCATTTGGGGCATATGTAATGCTGCACACTGGAATGTTCTGAAATTTTAGTGGCTGCAAGCACATATTCAAAGACTCTTTGTAAAACGAGCGTTGGTGAAGTACTTTCTTCATTTATGCAGCTGAGGCGTAAACCAACAAGGGCCACCGCAAAAATACCTCTCCACTGTAAAGGCTTTTTGCTGCCATTAAATCAGCCTTAATGTGTACCTCATTATAGCTTTTTTGTCATTAAAGTGTTTGCAGGAGACCTACACTAGACATAGGTGGGCGGAAATTAGCCAGCGTGTTGTGTTTTATGGCAGTAGCTACCATTTCATCATGCATACCTCTTCTACCTTATTACCTCATTTAAAAGACTTCATTGGAACCTCTATTTGCATGCTCAGATATATTTCTTTTGTGAAGCATAACAGAATTGTGTTCTAATGATACGATCCTCAAACCATTGGACTTGGATGGGCTTCTGAAGCATCAGAGTGCTTACTGCAGTCATATTCTGTAGAGGCTGAAATTTTTAAAAATGCTCAGGACTGCATGCCCTGGTTCTTTCCATGCCTCTTTGTGAGTTTGATATAGCTTTGTCGTATGTTCAGGGCACCGTAAGCCAAGTTGAAATGTTGTGGTTTCAGAACAGTACTTGTCATCTATCACAGATTTCAGCTGCTCTGTAATAATTACCATGGAATCTTGCCAGAAGCCAGATATAGTCAAGCTGTTGCCAAGATTGGTTAGCTGTGCTAGCAGTAGCCAGAACTCTTATTAGTGTTGTTGGTCATGTTCACACTAGAGCACAGTGCTTACCAAGTGAAATATAGTCCACCTCTCCCTGTTCAGAACTTTGAAGGCTCCCTTTCAACAGGAAAAGGATATTGTAGCAGCTTCAAGGAACAGCTAGAGTATGTGTGCAGGTAGAAAGGTCCCAAGCTGAATGGGTTATACCACTTCAAATTGCAGGTGGGTCATATTTTTTACTGCTCTCTGCAAGGAGAAACTAACACTGCAGGGAGCAAGCTGAGACAAAACCTCTTTCCCTGAGGTACTTAATTTGCAAAAGACTTTTTTAATAATACAGTGTGGCACATACCTCTAGCCTTGAAGGGGTATGGTACCCCAGGAGTCTATCACCCTGTTTCTCTGCAGGCATTGTCTAGGACTAGGTTTCATTTCCAAAGGGAGGAAAGGGAACTGTTGCTGTTTATTTCTGAAAATCTTTCACTGCTGTTCATCTTCCCTGCTTCTCCCATCTGCTAGGAAAATTTTCCGCACAGAGAGAGAACCAGCGATAAGCCACTGACAGGCTTTCAGCTGTAGATATCCTCTGTTCCAAATCAGTGAATATGTAATTATATATCAGTTAATATTTAAATTCTGCAACAAGAGGAGCCAAACAGATTTGTATGGATGCTGTCTGCAATGATAGCAAAGGCAGTACATTTGCTTTCTGAACTTAATAGAGACTAGTTTGGTTCCACTTGTAATAATGAGATTGCATTCAGATATTACTATGTGAACTATGATCTTTCTAATATAAACCTATGAAGAACTTTTCATATATTCTGCACCTAACTGAAGTGTGTGCCTAAAAATGTAAAGGGTGAATGGGACAAACACATGTTGGCAAACTTATAACATATTCATCAGGAAACCAGGACCAGCTGACTACAGCAGACTGGAGTTTGCCCTGAATGATGTGAAAAATAGCCGCCTCACTATTTTGCCAAGTTATTTAAGCAGTTTGTTTAGCCCATGTGTGATGGGTGATACCCATGAGAACATCCATTTGCAAACTTAAGAAAATCATAATTGCATTGTAATTGGCTGAATTGGAGGGGCATAAACTTGGCAGTGATTATTCTGTACCTTGATGAAGTAACATGTTTAAAGGAGGGAAAGGAGAAGGAAGGCAATATTTTACTAGCTCACAAAACACAAAACCAATGGTGCTGCTATCAATCAAACCAGATGCCCTCAACCTCAATTTCAGTGATTTAACTAGCATTTCCTCAGCTTAGGTTAACGCTGAATGCCGGCCTCCAGCCTCTGCGACTTAGTCAAAGCACTCGGCAGCTGAAGTGAATGATTATCTCACCTGGACAACTGCTGAATTCTCTGACTCTGGATCTAGTTACACAGAATAATGTCCCTAGGGAGAACAATACAAAGTCAATCAAGTGGGATATATTACAAGGACGTTTTAGCAAATTCAAAAACGAAAAGAGTTTTGAAGCAATTTTCTTTATGGGCTTACCAGTTCACTGTTGCATTTATAACTGGGGTTTTACCCCTAAAGTGTTCTGTGGAAGGTAGCTTTTTTGAAAGTAAGAAAAAACCACCATCATGATGAGCTAAAGAACAAAATTGCTAATATGTGGTTTTTCCTCTTAAATGGTTTCCCAAAGCTGTGATTTATCTCCATTTTTAAACTATTATTTCTTCTGTGAAATTTTAAAACTATTGTAAACTATTATTTCTTTTCTTTGAACAGAAACAGATAAAAACTGCCTCTTTGGAGGGGAGGGGAATTGTGCTGTGCTGTTTCTAAATGACAAAAGGCCTTTCTGTTCCAAGTCTTTATGGTTTGTGTTCCACACAAGTAAAATTGAATATCATTATTAATTGAAATTGACTTTTTCTGTTTGCTTAAAAGCTTGATTTAACGTAAGTAGCCAAATTATAACTTGCTAGCTTGGTGAACATGGATAAATCCCATATAATGAGTGCATAGTTCATAATGTTCAGCACGGAATGCATGTACAGTCACTTTTGTTCCGTGGAGTTTCAATTATCCCTCCTAAGTATTTACAGGGCAAGCATATATATGCCTACTCAGAAGTCCCAGAAAAACACAATTGGCTGATTCCCAGGTAAACAGTTGTGGGATTTCAGTCTCAGTTGTGAAATCCTTGGGGACAGAAATATTTGTATGACTTATGAAGCTCTGCTATTTGACCTTCTATGCTGCATTCCATTTTTATTGTTACTTATTTTATTGCCATTGAATTTTAATTTGTTTGTTTTTTATTTTTATCTATAAGCTGTCCTGAGAGGGTGACCTATCATGAATGAATAAACAAACCACATGTGAGCCACTTTGGGCTTCCTGGAAGAAAAACTAATGCTAAATAAATTGGAGGAAGGAAATGGTTAGAGTAATGAAAAGATATTGGATACCTGATTCTGCAAAATAGCATCTTATGGCCTCCACATAAGTTGCAGTCCCCAGACCACATCATGCACTATGATAATATCCCCAAAGTCTATGAGAGAACTTTGGGGTTAGGGCTTTACAATGCAGTCTTCAACATGTTTACTCAGAAGTAAGCCCCACTATATTCACTAAGAGACTGAAACCAAGGTACACCTGATGGAGAGGCAGCTCTTTAGTCAACCCTACCACCACCTCCATGATCTTCCTGGCTTGAAGACTGCACTGCAGAGCTACGGGACTTCTGAGAGTAGAAAAGGGCACCCTGAGACTCGCCAGTCACTACTAGACAGACTTAGTTTTGCTGTTACTATTCACCTCTCCTTTACAAACCTGTGACATGGGCCCAAGCTATTTAGACGTGTGTGAGACAAAATCCTGGGCATGCACCAAGTCAGCCACAGGGCTCTGTTCCAAGATATTTTATGAAATGGTTCAAGGTGAAGTGAGGTTGTATTGAAATAACATGAATGGTATCCTATGATTAGTCCTCTACACGTGACATAGAGCCTAAGATTGCTTCATCAGGAAGCTGGGGGTGCCTGCAAGCCCCTGGAACTCTGAGCGTCCTCCGGTACGTGCAGCTCTGGAAAAGGCATCTCCCTTCTCTTCCAGTGCGCTTAGCGACATATACCAGATGGTATATGCACACTACACTTCTGGCATAACACAGCAAGACGTGTGAGACATTGTAGAGCTAATCTATTTATTTACACACTATGTACAGACAAAAGCATAATGGCATCCGTTCTCTCCAGCTCCGAGAGAACAACAGGCACAAATAAAAGTGAAAGTACATTACAAAGTACATACAGCGGAAGAGACACGACTGTCTTCCATTTCCCACACTCTTCTCAGACAGGCATGTGATTTACACCAATCACAAATGCAGCATCGGAGGAGTGAAATTGCTAACACAGCATATATTTTTACATTTGCTGTGTCCAGGAGTTAAAAGGTGGTCACCTGCAAACTCTGGCTCCCAAAAAACCCTTAACAATCATTTCAATTATCAAAGCCTGCATTATTAACAACATATGACATGTAGATATGGCTAAGCCAAGCCAATTTTCTACCATTGTTGTACCAAACTGGGAAGCCATCTGTATGATTCCAAGCTGATCCATAATAGGACATATGTTTATTTACTACATTAATAGCCCACCTTTCCTACAAGGAGCTCAAGGTGACACATATTTATCCCCTCCATTTTATCTGCACAACAACTGTAAGGCAGGGTAGGCTGAAATATAGCAACTGATCCAAGGTTACTCTGAGCTTTATGGCTGAGCGTGGATTCAAATTCAGGTCCCTCCAGTCTTAGCCATACTCTACTCTTAGCCTGACTCTCTAAAAATGACACTTCTCATGCCTGCAAATAATGTATAGTTTTATCATTTGCCTATATAGTACACACTCCTAAATGTTACTATAATGAGAATCATCACCTTACATTTCCAGAATGTAGCAGTCTGCTCCTGCTTTAAAGCCACTTCTATGCTTAATAGTGTGTAAATCCATTATAACAGGGTGTGATCATCGGCATACAAGCGATCTTTTATATGATCAGTGATGGTCAGTTACATAAAAGTTTTTCTCCCTTACAATGCAGACTTGTCAGTTATATAAACGTTCCTCTGTCTTGTGTTAGATATTTGCAGTCCCGATGGGCCATTATCCTGGTCATGCTATTATCTGTTTAGTGTGTGCTATAATTCGTCTCAAAGACAAAATGGAACAAGGGCCATTAAACTGGCCTATATCTAAGAAGTAGTAATTTTATGTGCCCATCTATTATGGCTTTACCATGAATGACAGGCAAGCTGCCAGGAAACTCTGGGCTGTTATATTTGCATCTCACAGAATTATAATGGTAAAAGTTCAGATCGGCTTCCACAACTTTATGCCAGCACTCCCATAGTAATAAATAATAATAATAATAATAATAATAATAATAATAATAATAATAATAATATATTTATACCCTGCCCATCTGGCTGGGTTTCCCCAGCCACTCTGGGTAGCTTCCAACAAAATATTAAAAAGAAAACAAAACATCAGATATTAAAATTTTTCCTAAATAGGGCTGCCTTCAGATGCTTTCTAAAAGTCAGGTACGGTAGTTGTTTATTTCCTTAACATCTGATGGGAGGGTATTCCACAGGGCTAGATGCAGTACTCCTCTTGAGCAAAATGTGTTTGCACAAGGCAGATAAAATAGTGCAAAAGAAAAAAAAAAAGAAAAAAGACTTGCAATATTACTGCACATTTTTCAGCAGTTCAAGTATTTCCCATATGACCTTAAACCCGACAGTTAAATCCAGTGTTCTACCAAAAGAGAAAAGGAAGGAAGGAAGGAACAACCCACTTAGCATGTATTTTATCTTAAACGGACACTTACCAATCTTTTTGATTTTATTAATGGCTGAGTGAAAACTACATTTGCAGTAAACAAATAGATTTTTATTTCTATACTAACATTATTGTTGAGAACAGATCCCTGGAAAGAAACAGATTATCTGTTCCACACAATAATGATACCTGTTTCGGAAAACAAAAAGGGTGAACTTGTAGGGCCTCTTGTACATCACTTAAAGCAATACTGAAGCCTGACATGGTGCTTAGATCCTGAGCTTGTTCACTGCATGGTGCTGAATGTTCTGAATGGTCATTGGCCAAGTGCATTTGGCTCATTCAATAATAAAGACAGTCAAAACTAATTATGAAATGCATTGATCATTTTGGGTGTGTGTGACCATTGTTCAAATTGTTAATGTGGGGATAAACAAGATTATGTCATTTGTTGTTAATATGTAGGACTTCGTCTATCTGACCTTTTTCCATTATATCAATTTCTTTTGTATCAGGATCCTGTTTCACCATAAGCTTCTTGCAGCTTGTTCATCTGGGCCTTGTGCTTGGCAGGCTATCAACCTGATGCACTCGCCACTATGTCCATGAAGGTATTTTTTCAGGACATTCAGTTCTTACCATCTGTTAGTTGGCTCTCATCTAGGAGATTTTGATTGGGTGGCCTTTTCCCAAAGTATCCCTTTATCTGGATTAGTTTTGCAGGGTTCAAGCTGTCCTTATAAGTGTTCCAGGGATAGGACATATGAGAGAATGGACTGTTAACTTTGCTAGCTACTTTAGTAATAACTGCATTTCTGATCGTGCATTTGTCTGTGAAGCACATTCAAGAAGAACGGAAATGCAGATAAAGACTTGAAGTAATTCAAAAGATATTGGGGACAAGGAAAGTGCCAAAACCTCAATGGAGATAGCATGTTTTTATTCCAGAAGATGAAGGTTTGCATATTTATTAGTCCCAGCACCACCACTGTTTTGTTTGTTCAGATACTAATAACAGCCATTAACAAAGCAATTTACAGACATTAAAGAAGGCAGGCAGTAATGTTATTCTTGGTACCCTAGGTCACACGAAATGTTAAACCATGATTTGTTTAGGCTGTGGTTTAACAAACTACAAGTTAATCATGAGTTGTCATACAGATGATTAAACAAACTATGGTTTGTTTCTTCAAAGTTTGGTTTGTTTTCCATGTTTTTGTGGCTTGATAAGCATCTTGGGTGACCAAAGAACCAACCTTGGCTTAGTGAGACAGCAAGCTTGGAGCCACTTTGCTCCCGCCCGGTCCATTTTGCTGCCATGTTGTGTTAAGCTAAGCCAAAGTTTGGTCCAGCATGTAATCCAAACTGGGACCTGTCATTAACCTCTCTCCTCACTCTGAGCTGTAACCAAGAACAAACCAAGAACAAACTTCCACATGAGTATCCCTGACTAGATGATGGATCATGTGCTCAATCCTCCTTCATCCAGCTGCTGGGGCTGAGGGTATGTAGTCCCAGTTTGTTAAAAATACTGATAGCACCAATCAGCCTTTGGGGAAGGGTAATGGCTCAGTGGTAGAGCACATACTTAGCATGTAAAAGGTCCCAGGTTCCATCACTGACATTAAGTATAAAGATTCCTCATGAGGTTTAATTCAATTATCAACCAGATGCTTGGAAACCACTGGAACGGGCCATCTCCTTGCTTGACTACTTTTGGCTATTGCAGCAGATGTGAGCTCTTTGCTTCGCTGTTCATGCATTTCTGGGCTTGAATGCATATGTTGAATGCCTCATTTTGGTGCCAAGCCTGTGGTGGCCACCTCTGTGAGCTTGCATCCTCTTTCATTGAAAGGCTGCACGTTTCTGTTCATTTTGGTGCCAAGCCTGTGGTGGCCACCTCTGTGAGCTTGCATCCTCTTTCATTGAAAGGCTGCACGTTTCTGTCATCAAGCAAAACGGGTAGAGCTTCTTGTTTGTAAGTAGAAATTGTAACGTGTGCAGATAACACTCAGAAGTGGTTAGGAAAGTCTGGTGCCAAGGTACCATTAGTCAAAGTGCCAAGGTACCATTAGTCAAAAATTAATCATTTAGATCTCAGCGTAAAGGGTATTTTGACGATGAAATACAACTATCCAATACCTGGTGTTGGGAAGAACTGTGAGCAGCAAGCATATTAAACATGAATGACCTAATCAGACAAATTGTATGGCTGTGCATGCGTGTCTCATTAATGTTTCACTAAGAAGCTGAGAGAGAGAGAGAGAGAGAGAGAGAGAGAGAGAGAGAGAGAGAACATGCTGCATTAGAGTGAGGACTAACAGAGGGACGTCAGGAGTAGAGTAACTTAATGACCTCCCAAAACACATAGTGGTTTGAAGTATCATTAAAAAATACAAGAGAAATTTGCTTACGTATAGACACAATATTGTTGTCCTCCTCCTGCATATTTCTAAGTTCTCAAAAACTCGGTGAGTTAGGGACTTTCCTGCATGCAAAGACAGGCTCTAGAAGATTGAGCAGATGAGACCAATAGTGGGTCCAACAGTCAAGAAGGTGGGTACTGCATGTGCTGTAGAGGGAAGTGAAGGGCAGATGAACTCATCAACCTGGGAAGGTAGCCCATCTAGGAGAAGGAAAACTCTGATGCAATACCTCCACTGCCTTGAAGATATTTGTGAGAAAGAAGGAACAAGTCACCAGGTCTCTCTCTCTTTTTCTGATCTATAAAAATGGAACTGATATTGAAGATATAGTGTGATGTTGACAGACTTGCCCTGTTGGTGCATTATCTGCTTATAAAAATCAGAAATATTAAAATGCATGGTATTATCCTTTCTTCTGCCTTTCTACTTGTGATGGGGAGATGTAACTTTTCTTGCTAGAATTATTCAATTTCAGAATGGAAAATACAGCTGAAGCCACACAAATGAGTCATTTAACATTAATGTGTACTCACAGATTTCCATTAACGTGTCTTTAGTAAATAAACTGCAATCCAGAGTCATTTTCCTTTGCAGCTGTGGCCCATTAGCAACACTTTAGAGGAACCCAAATTCCAACCACAGGTAGCAAATGGTGAAAGGCACCTGCATAGAAATAACATTCTCTATTCAGCACTACAAGCAACCTGAACAGGTCGGTGGGCTATAAATACTGCTAGCTTACTTAATTTATAATGGAGTTCCCTTCTGTGTGGAAGAAAAGTCAGTAATGGCATAAAATACTGAATAATGCTATCAGATTACTTTACCAGCCACCTTCTTAGTAGATAAAAAGTTAATATTGCCATTGACTTATACAGGTGGTGGTGGTTGGCATCCATCTGTCTTGGGAGACAATGGAAGAGTGCCGTTGGAGTGAAATCAAACCATTGGAGAGTTACAATGCCTGCTGTGGCCGAAGAGACCAATACAGGACAGACATGCTTTATTGCAGGTGGGGCAGATGAAGGCATCTGGTTTTGCTGCTACAGGTGCACCATGGTGTTTTTTCTCTCTGTGCTCCTCCCAGTGGTAATTTATCCTCTGGACACTGTTGTGGATAAATGACCTGTCTGGGTCACAGTACTATCTATCTATCTATCTATCTATCTATCTATCTATCATCTATCTATCTATCTATCTATCTATCTATCATCTATCTATCTATCTATCTATCTATCTATCTATTTATCTATTTCATTGATTAGCCAAGGAATCATAGAATTGTAGGAACCCCAAGGGTCATCTTCCAACTCTACAATTCTGGGATTCCGTGCTGCGGACCACCTGAATGAAGCTTGTGGACCACAGTTTGGGTACCCCTGCTCTAGGTCTTTTTATTTGGACTCTCTCCACAGGCCATACCCCTCACCAGTACCACCAGTTCCTCTACGGCATGGGTAGGCAAACTAAGGCCCGTGGGCCAGATCTGACCCAATTGCCTTCTGAATTCCAGCCCGCGGATGGTCCGGGAATCGGCGTGTTTTCACATGAGTAGAATGTGTGCTTTTATTTAAAATGCATCTCTGGTTATTTGCGGGGCATAGGAATTCATTCATTTTTTGCCCCTCCAAATATAGTCCGGCCCCCCACAAGGTCTGACCTTGCTGACCCCTGCTCTACAGAGCTCAAAGCAGCACCCTTGGCTCCCTCAAACAACCCTGTGTGGTACATTCATTTAAGAGAGAGTAGCCCACATTACCAGCTTAAAATGCAGCCTAGTCATTCTTTTTATTTCAGTCCGTATCTTAACTAAGGAAAAACACATCAGAATGTAGTATCTCATAAGCAACATGGGATAGAAATAAAATTGTGGCTAACGTCATGTGTATTCCACTTCCAAAACTGGTGGTAGGAGCAGACTGGATACAGAGTAAACAGGAATGTGTACACAGCCTATGTCTGCTTCTACAATGCTGCTTCTCCCTTCTTCTTTTTCCCAGCACCAAAGTAAGATCTTGAGTTAATAAAAAGCAGGGCATTCTCAGGATCCAGATCTTGGATAATGACAATATTGCTGTAGCAGATGTCTTTCTGTACAGGTATCACATTTATTCCATGATGATTGCCGAGTTTTCAAATCCATGGGGTTTAATCTGACGCCTGAAAGTAGTCTAGGATCCTGAATGATGCATTTTGCACAGTAGTTGAAGGAAACGAATTACTAAGACCAGAGTGAGGGGGAGCCTGCAGTAGGAATTCTTTATAGGATGCTACAGAGGCAGTTAAGATTAATGGACTGAACAACTGGTCAGTGTCATATAATTCTTTTAAGTCATGTAGGGAAGGTGCAATGACTGTCCAAGTGACGGGTAAGAAGAAGGAAGAAGCAGTAGCTTTCCAAGCCAATTTATCAGAAAGCAGCAGCACCTTTTTGCTCAGAGCGATATATTGTCTCTAAAGAAATTCTCTTGGGTGATAGAGTATGAACTGTGTACATGTCTTGGTTGAGTGGGGGATGCAATGCCATGTGTAAATATGGCACACAAATGTGATATTGGGGAAAACAAGCTGCCCAGGAGGTGAAAAATGACTCGAAACTGTAATATCATTTACAAGCTGTTTCTGCCCCTCCCTCTTTGGTGAAATAAAGTGGTATGTACTAGAAGCAGAACAGCTTTCTCCTGACTCTGCATTAAATGTACCATGGAAATCAATGCGTTTGGGTCGTTATCTGTACAGAAGCACCAAGAGTAAACTCACCAGATGCACCCCACCCTGCATTTATCAGGGCATAATCCTTCGTGTATCTGATGAGTTATGCCCTAATAAATGCATATCCTCGTGTATACTCCAAGCACCAAGAGTAAAGCACCAAGAGTAAACTCACCAGATGCACCCCACCCTGCATTTATCAGGGCATAATCCTTCGTGTATCTGATGAGTTATGCCCTAATAAATGCATATCCTCGTGTATACTCTAAACTACAAAAGCTTGGACCAGCCTCCCCCAGCCTGATGCCCGCTCCAGATGTTTTGGACCACCACCCACATCAGTCCCAGCCAGCATCGCGCGCACAACAATGAACACAATGGAACTTATTTCTGGGCAGACGTTAGAGCAGAAGATTACACAGTTCAGCATACTTCTCTCTTATACTTTCAAGCCACACTGTTACCGTCAGTGTGTCCCGTCAGTTGTCGGTAATAATGTTTTTTAAACCCTGCTCTAATAGCAGCAGGGAGAAAAGACATCAAGACGCACCGGTAGTTAAACTACAAGTCCCACAAGCCCCTGCTTCCGAGTCCCTCGGCGAAACAAACCCGAGGACTGCATCTCCCAGAGTGCTCTTCGGCCTTACGGTTTGCGGGCGAGGAAGTGGCCGTTTCTCTTCGCCGTTTTGCCCCGCGGTGGCCGTTGGTTGCTTGCTTGCCTGCCGCTCCTCCTCCCGTCGACCCACGCGGGCAGAAAACGGCGCCGGGACTCGGGAGGCAGCGAGGCGGCCGGGCTTCCCTGCTGCGCGCTCTCCCCCATGTCTGGGACGGTGCTGGAGGCCGTCCGGGGCAAAGCACTTGCCGCTCAGCTGCTGTCTTTTAGCGGGCTCTTCGCCGTGTATAAGCCCAAGGGATACACCTCAGCCGCTGTGCTGAACCGGCTTAGGGCGAAGCTGATGGCAGGTACCACTGAAGGGGGAGAGCAGAAAGTCCAGGGAAGGAGGGAGAGTCTGGGTCAGAGGTGGGGAGCCTGCGGCCCTTCAGAGATGACCAGGCTCTTCTCAACTCAGCAGCCGGCATGGTGGCCAACAGGTTGCCGAGCAACATCTGGAAGGCCTCAGGTTCCTCATCTAGGCAGGTCCTAAGGCAGGCATAGGCAAACTTGGCCCTCCAGATGTTTTGGGACTACAGCTCCCATCATCCCTGATAGCTAGGGTCCTGTTAGCTAGGGATGATGGGAGTTGTAGTCCTAAAACATCTGGAGGGCCGAGTTTGCCTATGCCTGTCCTAAGGCTTGTGAAATTTAAAGAGGGGAAAACACCTGGATGTACATTTTCAAAATATAAGATACAAAACAAATAAAATAAAATAAAACCTACATACAGCAACAGTGTTTTGTGTTGTGTAGGCTCCTATGATGTAAGTAGTGGGCCCCACCTGCCAGCCTGCTCCCTAAAATATCACTGGTTTGCTCATTTCTACCGGTATATACTGTATAGCAGTGTTTCTCAACCAGTGTGCCTCCAGATGTTTTGGGACTACAACTCCCATCATCCCTCGCTAGCAATACCAGTGGTCAGGGATGATGGGAATTGTAGTCCCAAAACATCTGGAGGCACACTGGTTGGGAAACACTGCTGTATAGGGTACCTACATTCTGCATGGACTGGTTGCATGGCAACATGTGCAAATGGCTTTAGATACCTATTAGGTCCATAAATTACCATATGGCATATATTCAACACAAAAAACAGCAACAATTTGTTGTTGACAAAGGACAGCTGAACATGTAAAGGGCCCCATTACCTTCAGTAGCTTAGGGTCTCATCAAACCTAAATCCGGCACTGTTTCCTATACACAGTGGTGTACTTTGGTCTTTTTAGGCATTGGGCAAGTGGGGTTTGCTTCCCTTCAGGTAGTGCTCATTTCTTGTCCTTTCTTGCACACTCCCCACCTCCATCCACCTAATTGCATTATTCACAACTGCTTCATTCCTACACTGGCATAATAATAATAATAATAATAATAATAATAATAATAATAATAATAATAATATTGTCTTAATCTCTTTCATCCACTTCTGTCTTAAGCTCTTCTAAATGGTGTTTGTGCATGTATTTACATTGTCACCATAACAGGTTGTGATGGTGGATTTTTTGTTTCCTTTTCTGCCACATCTGTAATACAGATTTTCCAGAGTAACTATGGCATCCCTTCAAAGGAAAACCCAGTGTTTTTTTTTTGTCATTGACAACTTTCAAAAGAACAATAGTCTTTGATTCCCCACCCCCACAGCTGTTGGCGGGGGGCGGGGGCAGTGATCTGCCTATCACCTTTGGTCTCCCCTCCTGCCGTCTGTCTGCCATTCTCAACACTCCCTCCTGGGGGGAAACAAAAAGCTTTTTTTTGTAGGGGTTCTTTGATGGTGTGGAACTGGAGGTGAGGGAACACACCAGGACACAGTGTGGAGTACACCAAATGCTGGTCTGATCCTGCTGGCATAGCAGTGTGTTTGCTGAGCATGTTCAAGTTCTGGTTGGCTCTGGCCTGCCACCTCTTTGCTTTCTCCATGATGCAGTCAGTAACCAGCCTCAAACAAGGGGACTGACGAATGGAGCACTAGAAAAAATTACCATGCTGGATGTTGTATTGATGACCTACCTGCTTCCCACCACCACTGTGTTGTCCATAGCGATGTGGGGCCTTGGACTTGGCCCCAAATTCTGCAGGTTCCATTGCCTACGCAAACAGGTGCAAAGAACAAATGTCTCCACACTTTATCTGGTCTTCCAGCATAATCCATGGGAGTCTGACTTGATGGATAGCATTTCCCAATTCACATTTATGTCAAGAGTGCTGATATGGTTCCCCTGTTGCAATTAACTCAGATGCAGAAAGGAGTTATTCCTTTAAAAAAGCATCCTAAATCTTCTTTTCTAACCAAATGATTGTGTAGCTTCTGGGTTTTTTTATATTGTCAACATGCCTAATTTGGAGCTGAATTTGGAGTTTTGGTGGTTCTAGAGTTGGGGCCATTTGTATCTTTGCATGAGTATGTAAGGTGGGTAACTTGTATTTGGATGTTCCTGTTGAGGGAAAGGTGAGAGCTTATATATGTCCTAAAGTATCCAAGCAGTGGATGCTGTGTAAGTGTTCTCCAATGAGAAGCCAGTTTTTGTAGGGACATGGCCACATAAGCACACTACTAGTCATATTAGTTGCCTTGCTGGAAAGAGAAAGTTACTTCTCTAACCAAGGTACCAACATATCTTGGCAAAATTTATGAATTATTTGCAATCTAGCTTCGTTTCTGGATTTACCACCATTTCTGAGCACTAAGTTTCTTTGTATGTACAGGGCCCGTTGATTTAAATGGGGATGTGCTCACCCTCAGTTTGTAGGAAATAAAAAATGGACCAATAGCAGGTAATAGTTAACAGCAGTTTATTTTTGGCTTCTATGAAGTATTCATTACCAAAGCACAGATCCAATTTCACTTATTCAATTTCTGATGCATCGGTTTTTATTGTGATTATTTTATTGGACAATATACTGCTTAATCGCCAAGCGGGCTAATAAGTGGTTTACAAAGTATAAAAGCCATATACACAAAAACCAGTTAAAAAACAAAATTAAAATACACAACAAAGCAGTATCATAAAAAAGGAGATCCAGGTCAGGGGATCAGGAAAATGCTTGTGTAAACAGATGCATCTTCAAGAGCCAGTGGAATGTCAGTATAAGTGGCCTTTGTATTTTGTCTTTCTTCCAATGCATTTGGAGCAGGGTTTTAAACACACAGCAATTAAAAAAACCCCCACACAGGTACTTGGTTGAGGTTTGTACCTGGGCTTTGCACCTGTAGATCCGCTCTAGATCTACCTTTCCCAACCTGGTACCCTCCTGGTGTTCTGAACTACAATTACAGTACCATGCTGGCTTTGGCCGATAGGAGCTGTAATCCAAAACAGCTGGAGGGTACCAGGTTGGGGGAGACTGGGTTAGCTACTGCATCCCCTGACTTGAGCACCACATTGCCATCTGCTCGCAACCCTGTAGCTGGGAATGCAAGTGCAGGCAGGGCTTTCACAGTGTTATCTACAGAACAGCGTGCAATCTCATATCGTTTCTTTCCATAGCCAGCAAGGGACTTGGTTGTGCATGTAGTCTGCTGGATCCAAGCCATTATATGTAATTAAATGTGGGAAACATATTGAGAGACTGCTGTGCACTGCTGACAACATTGGAAAAATTCTGTGACTGTTGCTAGTTATGGTTTTATTACTGTAACAAATCAGTAAATGTGATGCTTCTTGTACGTTGTTGGGGAAAATAATGCACCCTGTCTGTTAACTATTAAAATTATTAATTATCTGATGCCAGCTGATGGTAGGGATGAGAACAAGCTCTAGGTAAGCTATTCGTTTTATGGTACGACAAATCCTAGGATTCTGATTCACAATTTTCCTCCCTCCTTGGGATTAAACTGTTTCCATTAAATTAGTTGTGCCACTTTGGTACCTTTCAATGTGAATGGCAGATTTATGTGCCTTGTTTGTTATTTTTATGAAGTTTTATGAAGCTTTTTATCCTTTGGGATCTTATTTTTTCAGAAACCGGTATGCCAAAGCCTAGTAGAAGGAAGAGGAATAAAATGTTAAAGATTGGACATGGTGGGATTCTGGATAGCAGTGCTGCAGGAGTGCTAGGTAATATGCATATTAGCAGTCATTTATTTATTTGCAATGTCCCTAGAGAACTCTCTCCCATTGCAGATAAGTTGTCTGTCACATTAGCAGCTTTTCCATGTGAAATTTAGATGTACTTTTTCTTCAGTCCTGTGCAGCTAAGGTCCCAGGGTGGGTTGCAACATTATGCAACATTAAAAACAGTTTAAAACAACTTAACAATAATAGAAATAAAGCAGGTCCTTATTTCTGTTATTGTAAGCTGGATTATTTTGTCTTTGCTGGCATTCCTTCTTTTTTAAGACACCGACAGAGAAATTAGTACTGCTTCCTCAGTCATAAATACTGCAGACTCTTTCAACTAGCTCGGAAGGACCCCAATGTAGATTGATGGTCCTTTTAGTAATACATTGCACTTATGTGCATTGCTTCTCGTCACACCCCACCCCACCCCACCCCACCCCGACATACTGAGAAATGAAAAGCACCAGAGTATTTTTCCCCCTCCTAAAATTTCTTCTGTCATCATTTTCAATCAATTTGACCCTGTTAATGGAAAGTGTCAGAATTGCGTGAAATAATATTTGTTACTGGCATGATGTTTTACAGACAGCAGTAGTGAATACAGAGGTGACAGGCAGTTGTTGAAGTAATGTTTCTCTTTGTTAACAGTGGTTGGCATTGGAAAAGGAACTAAAATGCTGAGCAGCTTGCTGGCAGGTTCTAAGGTAAGGAAAAATGGGGTACTTCATGTTTTCTGTATGTTTTCCACCTTCAGTAAATAAACTAACTATGAATAGGGAGGTGAGGACAGACACTATTTTCAGATAGCAAAGACTGGGAATCACACTGATCTTTAAATTGCTTTGACAAAACAAGTCTGTCTAAAAGAAGTGAGGCCTTGAGGCTTAACCTACATTGGAATCCTGGCTGTGCACATTCTAGGTTAATGCTTTAACGGTTAATGCTTTATCGGCTTCCTTGGCTTGGATCCTAATATAACTTAAGGAAGTTCACAGCGGGAAAGTCTCCTGTCACTTCCTTCCGTTCTGCACCACTCCATGCTCCATTCCATGCTTTTTGTGATGCTCCCCCAACCTTCTGAGATTTTTTTTAGGGGAAGGAAAAGATGTGAAACTGCTTCCATTAACTTATTTTAAGTTAAAATATCTGATAGGAAGCCCATAAGAAAGGGCAGCAACAGAGGTTGGTCCGTTAGGGTGGATTGGGGCACTGCCCCACTAACTTCAACCTGCCATCAGCCAGCCTCTCCCCTGGCTTAATTTCTCACTTGCATTCAGTCCAGGAGGAGCAGTGTCTTATCGACTTCTCCTTTCTTAGCCCCGGTGTTGCCCTTATAGAACTGAGCAGGGAGGAGGATGGGGCAAAACTGGAATGAGTTGGCTCTGCCTTTCATTGGTTCTGGCTCTGCCTCCTGTGGACCTTGCTGACTTCCACCCTGCCAACCCCAATAGACACTAGGCACCACTTCTTTAGTGGAATTCTATATGTAGTTGATGATCTGTGGTATGGAGGCTTTTCAGCTTGGTATTCACTGTTGGCAGTAGCCATAAACTTGCAGGGTGCAGAAATAGTGCAATTAATGTGCATAATGTGTCAAGGGAGGAAAAGCATAACATAATGTAATCTGCATGAACATGTTGGACGCAGCTGGAGGACATGTTACACTTCCTCTTTGATACAGCGTATGAAATTTCTGGTGTGAGATTAGAAATGGCAGTTCCTTGGTTGTTTTGGAAATTATGCTTGGTTAATTGAGATCTCAATTTATACACACTGGTGAGTTTTAATACTTACCCGCAAATATATGTACTGACAAAAGAGAGAGCTTAGTCCTCCAGGGCTCAAGAAATAAAATTAGAACTTGGTGATCATTGGGGATTGTATCCCACATACTGCTAAGTGAAAGAGAATTAGCACTGAATTTGTTTTACTAGAGGGTCATCTTGTGAAAGAGGTTCCACAACCAGATAGCTTTGTATTTAGAGAGGATAGGAGTATAAAAAGGTAGTTTAATGAGACTTCAAACTAGCACAAGCTCTTGCACAATGGCTCCATCAATGCTTTTGCTGTGTTGGATTCATCTGCCCATCATGGAGAAATGGACCTGTTCAAGCACAAGGCTTGCTGAATGACAGTGTTGGATGCAATCATGGGTATAGCTCGGCTTCAAAAGTAGAGCAAAGAGCCGCTTAACCTTGAACTCCTACACTATCATCTTGCACATATCTGCTTGGAAGTAAGTGGGTGGTGTTGGGTGTTCCAGCCCTAAAGGTGATCTGTTTATTAAAATTCACCTTTGTTGAAGCTGGCTAGTAAATATGCTTTCTGACTCTGGAGAGGAGGTGCAAATGGTTGTTAAGATGCTTTAATTGCTGCTGAATAGGTAGAAACGCTCTTAGCTTCCATGTCCCAAATTTATTATCCCAGGACACCTGTTTACCTATTTTTCTGGTGTGGCCCTATATTCTCTGACAACAGAGATACCTCATATCTGGCAAAGCTAGCTGTTGTCGGTGTTAGCTATGACTAAATACAGTGGTGCAGACTTCTGCTTCTTCATACCATCTGTGTGGATTCATTTGATTGCATTGTGCATTATCCAGTTGTAGCTCCTTCCATATAACCGTAGCTCTACTTCTCTCAAGTAGGTCAGACAAGAGTGATTTCACTTTCCCTTGGGAATGAGAGGCTCAGTGTGAGTAATCTGTACTGTGATCTCCAATGCACTAACTAGTTGAAAATCCGCTCTTTTAAAATGGGCACTCCTAGGCTAGCTGTTTTTTATCTGAATCCCCAGGAGCTTCACTGACTTGCAGAAGATTAGAATTGACTCCCCTGCATTAATTGCAGCTTCTTGTTTAAGCGATAGGTGAATGAGCGTTTGATCTCAAAGGTTGTCATCTCTCCAGAGAGAACCATTATCAAAATGTGACCCGGATAACATCAAATCCAGGCTCCCAGTAGCCTCAGAGGTTAGGGAGGAAAAAGATGAACAGAACAAGGGGTATACTGAGCTTGCCACGGTCTTGAACAACTCAGATATTTTTTAATAGCCAGTTGAATTTCCCAGGGATCCCCAAATGGGTAATGGAAGCCACTTTAATTAGTTGTCTGAAATGGAACTGTTCTGTTTTACTCTGACACAGGCTTGCTGTCAGAGGGGCTCGAGGAGGATAATGACTAATTTCCCTCTAGACTGAGACTATTGCTGGCTTATAGGTTTCTTGTGGTGTCCTTCCCTGGTTGCTTTTTTTTCTTTGCCTTTTTAAAAAGCAGAATTCACCTAACACCCCTTGACAGGTAGTGCATGCATTTTGTACTCAGGTACCCAGAAATATTAGAATTAATCCAAAGGTCAAAGAGCTATTTTTCACAAGACATTTAAACCGGTGTGGCAAAATCAGCTTGGATGCTGCATGGAAATAGAGACTTACCGGTAAATGATGAGCAACTTTCTCCTGTCACCCACAGTCATTATTAACATACTGGTATTTCCACTGACTGAGAGGCTTCCTAGATGCTTCTGCCCATCTCATCTGTCTAGCCAGTCAAAATAATCACTACCAGCAAGTCCCACCTCTGACTTCAGCAACTCTCTCCCATAGAATGCCTTGAGTAGGGCAGTGGATTCTGTGGGTGTAGATTGCCCTTCTAAACCAAGATTAGACATGTTTCAGTTTAGTTAGCCAATGTTTCTCAAACTTGGGTCTCCAGCTGCTGTTAGGCTACATCTCCCATCATCCCTGACCGCTGGTCCTGCTAGCTATGGATGATGGGAGTTGTAGTCCAACAATAGCTGGGGACCCAACATTGAAAAACACTGAGACGCTAAGTTCTTATACAATTGCAATTCTTTTGTGTCCACACCTTTGCGGGGGAGGGGGGAATGGGAAGAAAACCAGAACAAATTTGGCCCTGCCCATGTTCCCACCTATGTTACCTTATTGGCCCTGCCTACATAACCTTGGCTGCCTCCACCAGGTCCAGAGACTATCAGCTACCACTAATGACCATTTGGAGAGGCACAGGTTTCTCACTCCTGATCTAGAGCTATGGGAGCCTGTAGCTCAGTAGACAGGTTTGTGTGTCTCCCACAAGACCTTCAGGAAATAGATCCATGCTTATGAAATAGAATTACTGTGGAAGGGGACACTTCTATGGTGCCTGTTGTATATTGAATGGGAGTAACTGGTAAGAGTTAGTAATGCATTGGATGGCTTCCTCTAAAATAATATATGTTGCTTTAGGTAATTGCTAGCTTTTTGTATTCTTCTGGACACTCTGCATATACAGGGATGCTCACTTTTGTTAACCATTCTTAACACAATCAGCTATTTGTTCTAATGGAAATGCTAATTGATGGCAAAGATGTATATTTTAGAAAGAGGCAGTTTTACTGATGCTTGGGCAAAGCAGTCTTTCCTGGAACCCATTAAACACCTGTAGTGTGCAAGTAATTATTGTAAATGATGATAAACAAGTTCAAATTAGATCTGAGTTTGCATGAATGTATTTAAATAAGTCTGCAGAATAGCTTTGCTGAACAAATTAAGATTTAAGGATACTTTATCTGGGTGACTTGCTGCTCTGTGGTATGTAAAGCTGAATTAGCCTTTCTCCCCCTCCTTATTGCACTCAGTGCTCTATTTTCAGGCCTGTTCAGCTGATGGTTAAATCTTCCCATAAGGAGTGAGATTTATGATCATGCTGCCTGCTGATAGTCTTTTACAAATGACAGCAGCTGACCTGAAAGTTGTTTCTGTAGTGTTAGTTTGGTGATGGTTCAATTTGTTCATACAAGTCATTGTCCATTGTTGCAGTCATCAAGGGATAATACACATGCATATGTGAACAAATCATGAAAGTACCATTATCCATTGGATGTCTAGGAGGAATACTGATGCTATGACTTACAAACAAAAAGCATTCAGGCTGCGAACCTATACACATTTTCCTTGGAATAAGCATCATTAAAAAACACTGAGACATAATTCTGAATAAACATGGATAGCTGCTTGTCAAGCTACTTTTATTGGTGCTGCTATGATAAAGCAAACTGGAATCACTTTCATGTTGCTAACAATGGAGTTCATTGTAGGCACAGGGATCAAATTGAACCAGGCTTCTGGTTTTGAAAAGAATGGTTCAGGAAAACCTGAAATTTTGTATAGCAGGTGTAGGATGATACAAGAACTGTGAAAATCCCCCATGGTCCACTGATGTTTTCAAAGCAAGGAGCAGCTAATATGTATTAAGTGAATGTTCATTCTTGCTTAAAAATATATGACATGCCCTGCTGAATCACATCAAATTCTACTTAGACCAGCATCCTTTGCAAAATACATGGCACTAAGTGGCCCACCAGAAGTTGGCCAATGGCCTATTCATGGACCGCAACCTATCTTGACTCTGCTTTGGAGACATGAAGCTTTTGTACATGTAAGGTTCCAAAAGCTATAGAACACATTATAATTGCCACAAAAATATCTCCAAAAAACATCCTTCCTATAGCAATTCATTTTTTGCTCTGTCAGTAGTGTTGAGAGATTTGGAATTCACATCCATCGTAAACGTATTTTCATTCACTGGAAGGGCAAGACACAAATTTATTAAACAGATTAACAGAGGTTCTGTTAACACAGAGAAAGAGAGAGACACCATGCAGAGTTTTCTCTTACCCGTACAAACAGCAGCAAACTTTGAGTTTGTGTATGTGAAGAGAGTATGTGAAGACAGTAGATTAGAATATTTCCACATTAGGGTAGTGTCAGATTCCTTAACAGTTGCTCATGAGTAAAGACCAAGTCTGTCTTGTCTTTCAACTGTTTTTATTGTGCATTGCGGAGCTATCCTAAAACATGACCACCTAGTCACTAGCAGAATCCGGAAGTGCCCCCCTGCTGTTGCGGTGCCAACACCAGAGTTTCGGCACTCTGAAGTGCCGCCTCCTTGGTCCCCTGACCCCTCTGTGCAAAGCGGGCGCCGGAAACGGTATCTCCCCCTCAGAGTGAGTCTGCTGAGCAGTCCTGGGTCTCTCTGCAGCATCCTGGCGACCGCTTCCCACTTGGCTGCTCCCTGGCAACTCCTCCTCCCCCGGGGAGGAGCTGGCAGACTCACTGGGAGACGTGTCCGTCGACAACAAAGGCTGAGGCTGCCGGTACCCACTCAGTGCCGGACTGGCAGGGGAGGGCATGTCCCTGACATCCACCCCCCTCAAAGCCCTCCCCTCCCGCGGGTTGAGCTGGCGAACTGGGCTGTAAGGGAGACAGTCCCGGCAGGTCCCCCCTTCCCCAGTCTCTCCCTCCTCCCCGTCGCTGACATCTTCAGGGGAGGAGAAAAGTCCCAAAAAGTCCGTGTCGCCGCTGCCTGTGGATGCAAAGACCGCCTCCCACTCCCTGGACCCAAATGGAGGAGACGAGGAGCCCCTCAACCCGTTCTCTTTGTAGGGAGAGGCCGGGGTCTCGCTCCCTGCACCCTCTGTAGTGGACGGGAAACCCCAGAACTCCTCATCCGTGGTGGCGCAAACGTCCCGCAAAAAGAGTGTTGGGGGAACCGGTTTGTGCGGAAACAGGGCATGAAACTCAGCCGTGAGATACTCCTCCATGATCTGGTCTGAGGGTACCCACGTGTTGTCCTCCAGTGCGGCCCCCTCCCAGGCCACCAATTATTCCACCCTGTCCCCATTCCATCTGGAGTCCAAGATCTCTTTCGCCTCATTGCAGAGTTCCCTCTCCTCCATGCTTGGAGGGGTGTGCGGTGTGCCACCCTCCCCGTGAAAGCGGTGCCCCTCCCAGTATGGAGAGAGCAGGGACCTGTGAAAAAGGGGATGAATCCTCATGGTGTCCGGTAGCAAGAGCTTAAAGACTACCGGGTTAACCTGCTCAATGACCCCAAAGGGTCCCAGCTTGCGATGCTCTAACTTCCTGCAACTACCCCTGATTGGCAGTCCCCTGGACGATAACCACACTTTGTCCCCCACCTGAATGCCCTCGCCTTCCCTACGATGCGCATCTGCCGTCCTCTTGTACGCCTCCTTGGCCCTTTCTAGATTGCTCTTGAGCTGCCTGTGCACTGTGTGCATCTCCTCAGCAAAATTTTCCGCGGCTGGTACACTGGGCTCCTCTCCCCCCCCCCGGGAAGGCTCTGGGATGGCAACCATAGTTGGCCATAAAAGGGGTCATTCCCGTGGACACGTGGACAGAATTATTATATGCAAATTCCGCCAGACTGAGAAACTGCACCCAATCATTTTGCCTCTGATTGACATAGCAATGCAAATATTGCTGCAAAATGGCATTAGCCCTTTCAGCTTGCCCATTGGTCTGCGGGTGTCTGGCCGTGGAGAAACTCAGTTCCACCTGCAGCAGGCTCATGAGCTTGCGCCAGAACCGTGAGGTAAATTGCCTTCCTCTGTCACTCAAAACCCTCGAAGGTACACCGTGCAGGCGAAATACATGATCTACAAAGAGTTTGGCAGTTTCCTCCACGGACACCGCTCTGGGGCAGGCTACGAAATGTCACATTTTGGTCAGCACGTCCACCAACACCGCAGTTTCCCCCCTGGACATGGGCAGGTCGGTGATGAAGTCGATGCATACCATTTCCTAGGGCCTACTGGGGGTGGGCAAGGGCTGCAGTAGACCTGCCGGGACCCTATTATCCCCCTTGGCTCATTGACAGATGTCACACGCCCTCCCCTGGTAACGGCTGCCAGGGAATTTCTCCCCTTTACCTTCCCGCCTTTCCCACATCCGCTGCTCCGAGCGCACCCCAATTGCGAGCGCAGCTTTCACCAAGGCATCCATGTCTTCCGGTCTCGGCCCCCTGCTCAGTTCGTCCTTAATTTCAGGGTTTAATCCCTGTTGGAACAGCGCTTGTATGGGCTCCGACATCAAATCCCATTGCAACTTATGGACAAGCATCGCGAACTTCGAAAAGTATGATCTGACCGTCATTTCCCCTTGCCGGAGCCTTAAGAACTCCTGCCGCGTGACGTCTGACTGCACAGCACTGGTAAACATAGTGTCCATAGCGGTGGTAAAGGCGTCTAGTTTCTTCATCACCTCGCTCTTTCCCGCTATGAGCGGCCGCACCCATTCTCTCGCTGGCCCCTCCAGATGGGAGACCACAAAGGCAATCCGTTCCCCATCATTGGCAAACTCATCCTCCTGTAACTCTAGGGCGTAATCAATTTCCGTTCTGAACCCCAGGTACTTTCGAGGGTTCCCTGTGAATTTGCTGACTAGCACCGGGACCCTTCTCCCAAAGGGGATCTTTTTTTCTCCACTCTCCATCTGCCTTCGTTCCTCCAGCCTCACCTTGATCTCCTTGATGTGTGTTTCCAGTTTTTCATTCCTGTCCCAGAGCTCCTGCATCGTCTGCCGGAGATCATCCATCTCTGCCGCTGCTGCCCATTGCGTGTCCTCCAATTGCTTCTCCGCTGCAGCTTTAGCGACTGCCGTTGCTTGCGCGGCTGCTTGCTGTACTGCCAAAGCAAGTCTCTGCTCTTCGGACATCCCTGCGCCTTTCCCAGCAGCGGGAACTACTCGACAGGTAGCAACAACAATAACTTGCCATTGTATCTGAATGTGGCAGCTCATGGTTTGCTGCTCATAAGCCAGGATCTCAGAACTAAAGTCCAGATCCTAATTAGTCATTAAATAAGGATCAATAATTCAGATGCTTATTACTTCCCCGTCATACAGGAGAAGGGAGGTTCACCTCCACTATTGCATGGCATGGAAAACCATGGTTTGTTGCATCTCAATGTAGTTTTTGTATCATGAATTGTTGGCATTCATCTGTCTTGAGAGACAGTGGACTGTGCCTCCAGGGGTGAAGTCAAACCCTTGCATTAGCAGCACTGAAGTGACCCCCCTGAGGTGCAAACCTGGGCAAGACACCCCTCTCGGCCTCTCTGATGTGGTCCGGAAAGCAGAGCAATATGTTTGGTATCAGCTTGGCTGTAGAAGTTGCCAGAAGAAAATGTACAAGACGCCATCCAACCATCTTAGGGACTCCATTCCAAGTTTGTGTAGGGCTTTACTCCGTAGCCTTTTCTTCTCCTGAGATTTCCTGCAAAGCAGCAGAGGTTTAGGATCAGAGTTTTCCCTCTCCTAGATGGGCTACCTTACCAGGTTGATGATCCCCATCTGCTACTGTCATGGATTATACACCAAGGAATAAGTGTATTGGATAGATCCAGGTCTCGTTCTTGCACTGTTGCAATTTTAGCATGCTGTCATCATGCTAAAAATCTAGCAAGAGTTTATCTGTTTAATAGCATAAATAATAATAAAAACCTTACTAATAGTATAAATTAAAGTGTTCAGCTTCATATTATCCTCACACAGTTGCTGTGCTCAAGCTTTCCAATGTCCTATGGATATGAACATCTTGGACCCAGTGCAATTATCTGCAAATTTTCCTGTTAAATATTAAGGACTCTTGCCTGCCTCACTGGAAGTCAGGTCACCCTGTGAGTTAATCTAGTCACAAAGTAGAGGTGGATATACAGGGTCAAATGATCCAGCTACACTTGTAGTTCTTCAGCAGTGACAGAACAATTACAGCATCTTGCAGTAAAAGAAATTTAGTGCAGTGTTAGTACAAAGTCAGCTTTTTCTCTCCAGAGAAAAATTATTCTAGAAGAGAGTTGTAATGTTTCTTGGTATTAAGACATCATGTTGACTATTCGTTAAATTTAAATTTGCTCCGTTGTCTATAACTTGCTCTTGGCTTTAAGGTTTTACTCTTTGGGTTTGACTTGCTGGATGCTTCTATTTTCATTATCTAATCTTCATTTTAAAAAAATACTTTAATGGTGTTATTGAGATGGAATGGTGTCTGTAGTCTCCCTTTTCATATCTTATGTAGAGAGGGGGCTTTATTTTGAGTTTGTGTTACAGGATCTTGGATAAGAGCAGATGAATAATAATATAACACACTTACTATTTAGGAGTAAAGGGTATTTTTGTGGGATAAATAAATCATCCTGAAATCATATACTTTGTCCATAATCACTTGCTTACGTAGTGTAGATAGAGGATAATCTAACACCACACGTGAGCTTGTCCTTCTCTGAGAATTTATAGCTGTGCTGGATTCCCAAACTCATTGGTTCATCATGCGTTTGATAACCCTTTGGTTAATTGGTGCTGCTAAGAGATTCTTTCTAAGCAGCTGTACTACATAGTCTAGGAAAGCCCCCCTAATACACCTTGCAATGCTGAGAGGCAGCTCTAAGATCTCACTCTCTTTTTTGATCATCAGCATCCCTAAAAATAATGCTGATCTAGGGAACAGTCTGGGTTGCTTTAGCAGTTGGGGGCAGATGGTTAATTTTCTCATTAACTGTGGCTTAATTCTTACTTTCTAGTGACTGAGATCTTGTGTTCATAAAATCTAAGGTCACACCTAGTTATATTCAATGCAAGCCAGAGTAAGATTATGGTAGAAGTATGTGAAATTCTGGACCATGGCTAGGTAATCTAATCGTTTTCTGCGCTCTAATTCCATGATTCCTTGCAGGGGCAGGAACTCTGAGCACATGGAGTTCTTGTGTCTTCAAGGTCTTCTCCATTCACTGATGGTTGCTGTTTTCTTCAAAGAAGCTCAGGGCTTCCTAACTGAAGGCTATCCGCTTTTTCCCTCACAACAACCCCATGGGGTACATTAGGTTCAATGAGATAGTGATTGGTCCAAGGTTGCCTAGGGAGCTTCACCAGTGATTGAGGTTGGCATCCAGGTGTCCCTAGATCAAGTTCAGCATACTATCTACTATACTGGCTTCTGTGGAAGGGACAGATAGATGGGAAGTGTGTATGCATGAACTTTTCCATCTTCAGACATGAATTCTATCTAAACATCCCTCTTAATTCTGTGGCTTAATTATGCTTGCTTAGGCATCAGAGCAGCATTTTGACTATTCATTAATCAATGCATTATTGGGAAATCTTATTTACTAACTTATTTATTTCAAATATGCTTGTCCTGGCTTTCCTTGTTTACCTAATGATGGGAACTGCATGTTTAGCAGCAGCTAGGACTATCTTAGCATACCTCATCTTGCATGAGGGTTTGGTTCCAAGGGTTATATGTATACATGGAAAGCAGATATAACAAACTCCTGGAGCCTCCCACAAGGCTAGCCAGCCTGACTTCTATAAGGTAGCCATTAAGGGAGAGAGCATCCCTACTGCTCCCAGTGGGCCTTGCTCAGCAAGGAAGACTGAGAGCTTGAAAGCTTTTCATGGCAGGTCTGCTTGGGGTTACCCAATGCAAAAAGAGGTTTTAAGCTCTCGGCCTTGGCTCTTGGGCAGAGCCTGCTGAGCACGCCAGCTCTGGGAGTGTTCGGGATGCTTTTGCAAGATCTTGCAGAACAATCTGACTTCCTGGGAGATCTCGTGAGAGTATCCTCACCACTGCTAGAGCTGGCACTTAGCAGGCCTTGCCTGGAAACAAAGTAAGAGATCTTAAAAGCTCTGTTCGCACCACGTCTGCTTTGAGGCTACCTTCATGCTACACTTGCAAGGGTTTGGGGTGGATTGTGCAAGCCCAGCAGCAGAACCAGCACATCAAGTTCCGTCCCTCTACCTGCTTTGGTTTTCATGTATCCAACCGAATGCCTGGGCTACACTTGTGTACATAAATGTGCATGCGCACACATATACACACACACACGTGCATATACTTATTAAAATTGTGATGCAAAATCTTTTTGTGTGTCTTGATTCTAAATACGTCGTAAGCTTTTGTAAAAAAAGGGGGGGCAAATGTGGCAAGCGGGGCTCTGTTTGACTGAAAGCTCTGTGCCTCAGTTTCAATTTAGAGATAATATTCTTCCACTTTTCCTGCCGCCTGTCCTGTTTCCTTTTCTCTTTCCAGAGGTGATGGCATTCACAAAGGGAACTGAAGTCATCTCCATCTCTCTTTCTTTCTCTCAGTTTTTTCTTTTTTATAATCTGATTTTATAGCATTGTGCAATCCTTCTTGATGACAGGCTCACCAAAGCTGATTGAGTGCATTCCTGTGTTATATCTACCCTTGATTTCACTAAAATATTCTAACATTTAGTATTCTTTCATGGCTGTGACTTACACTTTTTATAATATCCAATTAGTATATTTCTGTTTTTATGAGTACTCTAAATCAGAACGGGAATGTGCATGTACAAGAATAGATTCGTTCATCTCCATAATTGTTTCTTTTTTCTGAATTGTCTAGCTTGGTGGCATGGTATAAACTCAAGATGCTGGTGATATTTTTCATTAAACCTCTGTTGCCCTCCACTCCC
The DNA here is from genome assembly GCA_034641385.1 of Darevskia mixta. Lineage (NCBI taxonomy): Eukaryota > Metazoa > Chordata > Lepidosauria > Squamata > Lacertidae > Darevskia > Darevskia mixta. Next base: position 6,731,884 of record JAWWNH010000022.1, read on the forward strand.
CATTTCACACTAATTATTTTCTTCCCTTACAGAAATACACAGCTGTTGGGGAATTGGGAAAGGCAACTGACACATTTGATTCTACAGGCCAAGTAACAGAAGAAAAACCTTACGGTAAAGAATCACATAATGTGTTCTGTTCTGACTGTTTGACTGCAGTGCTTTGTTTAGATTGCAGCAAAGATGGTGTCAGGCTCAGGTTTGTAGCTTATTTTTAAAGGAATTACGTTAGTCTAGCTGACAGATTAAATGGTTTGCAACATCTTGGAAATAGGGATTCTTTGTCAGCTTTTAAGATGACTTCTGAGAAACTAAACAACACTAGAAGGTCATATAAATCCACAGACCCCTAGTTACTGAGCCCATCACCATAATTAATCAGCAGGCATTTAGGAACTGTAATTCTCTGCATATGTTACACTTCAGCTCCCAATATGCCTGACTGTTGGCTATACTTACTAGGTCAGGGGTCAGCAACCTTTTTCAGCCGTGGGCCTGTCCACCGTGCCTCAGACCATGTGGTGGGCCAGACTATATATTTTTTTTGGGGGGGGGAGGAATGAATTCCTATGCCCCACAAATAACCCAGAGATGCATTTTAAATAAAAGCACACATTCTACTCATGTAAAAACACGCTGATTCCCAGACCATCCACGGGCCAGATTGAGAAGGCGATTGGGCCACATCCAGCCCACGGGCATTAGGTTGCCTACCCCTGTACTAGGTCTAATGGGAGATGTGGCCCTCCAGATGTTGAACTCCCCAGTTTCCCATCCCTGGCTTAAATGGGCAGTTGATGGGAGTGGCACTACTCTCTAGTTGCTTAGTTTCCATTTCAGCTTGGTCCGTTCCCAGAAACCACCAGTGAATTGTGATTGATATTGCTTCTTTTTTAGATCAGGAGTTGGAAGGACCCTAGCTCACCTGACCTGATCAGGAGTTGGAAGGACCTGAGCAAAGGCTCAGTCCCTGGCATCTGAGCTAGGGTCTGAAGCTGTGGAGAGCCAATTCCAGTTAGCATGAACAAGAGTGATCTGGATGGTTTAGTGCTCTGACTCAGTAGAAGCAAGCTTCCCATATTTCCTACCTCTGTCTCTGCATGCATGTGGTAGGGATGTAATGGGCATTTGTGCTTTTAAAAGGTGGTATGTTGTGTGCAGGTTTCCCTTGGCTAAACTTTCAGAGATCACAGAATCACAGACTTATACAGTTGGAAGGGATCATGAGGATCATCTAGTCCAACCCCCTGCAATGCAGGAATCTTTCACCCAACGTCGGGTTCAAACTCACAACCCTGAGATTAAGAGCCTCACGTTCTACCAACTGAGTTACCCCCTCCTGAGCTATGTTGGGATAGCGTGCACTGCCTGAATATCCCCAAGCTTGTGCATACACTTCCTTGGTGTGTCTCAACTTGGCTTGGGCACAGAGTATGAGTATGGTGTCATGTTTTCTTCTGAACTGACGCTCTGCAATCAAAGTACTTCTATGTGTGCTTTTAATGAAGCAAGAAAGAAAAAGCATGTAAGTAGTATGTTGGGTGTAGAGGAATAGAGGTTGTAATCACTTAAAGTTCCTGCTGTGGGTATAAAAGTATTTGTGTTGCCTGCTTGTGAGGTGATACCCATAAGGCTTCTTGCTCCACTAACAATAGTCATAATCATAGCATAATGGGTTGACCATGAGTTAACTGTCTGTTGTAAATGTTTTCTTTCATTCCACCCACCCTAGGAGATGATCCTTCTGTGGTTGATAATGCAACGGGGGAAGTTTCCAGTTCTTACTACTTCCTCAAAGTAGACCCTTCTCTTCAGATCTTTCTATCTTAATGCTGTTTTACATTTCAGACAAACAGCTAAATCAACAAATTCATCCAAGGAGTAGAACAAGAGCCTTTTAAATATCTGGAATGGTTGCTAGGCTTCTGCTTTGTTCTTGCCTTGCTTTTGGTCATATGCAAAGATGCATCTCTCCTGTGCTTCTGAGAAATAACATGCCACCAATTGCAGAGCAAACTTGCTACTACTCTCATTAATTCCTTCACAACTTAAAGAGAACAGAGCTATAGATAGCTGGTCTCCTAGCAACTGCTATGCAACCCTCTGTATTTATAATACCCAGTAACAGGTAACCATGATAAATTATCTTCTGTTGCCTTGTGGTGATAAAGGAGGTCTCTGTGGATTTTTTTCTTTACTCCTTTTTCTTGCATGCAGTATGTTCTCACTTTTCCCACACCTCTTAAAATACTATATTGCCTCACAACTTATACTGCCTCACAGACCTACCTTCATTTTAATTCATGACCGTTGCTTGATTCATTTTTAATGCTGAATGAGCAAACTAGCCAAAGGCCCAATTCAGATATTATAAGCCAGGGCTGAAGAACCTCCGGCCTGCAAGCCTAATTAAGCCTGGAAGATTGGCCCACCAGGCCATTTTGAGCAAATTACACCCACTTTTCCCCCTTGCCTGATTACATATATGATGTCAGGTGTAGAAAACTTCAAGCCATGACTGATTTTTTTTCAAAAATCCTTGATGTGGTGTATAAAAATAGATCAACAGTAAAAGCTGTAGATTAATAAATATTAGCAGACCACAATAAAATCATTACAAACAAGGCTGCCATCTTTGCAGTAGCAGCTGAAAACAATCGCTGCAGTTTTCTACAAACGTTTGCCACAAACTGCAAAAAGGATCATCCACCATAGTATTTTGATGTTTATAATCTCGGCTTGTATTTATAATTATTAGTGCTATATATTATTAGTGCTATGTTTCGTCCCTGCTTCCCTGTTGTTTGTCTTAGCAGGAGTATAGATTTGCTACCAATTTGTGATTTTTTTTTGTACTTGTACTATTTGCTCACTTGTTTGTGAATAGTAATTAAATTTAAAGCATCTGAAAAACAGAAGCCCAGGATAATTTGAACAGTATCTTAAAATTAAAAAAAAAATTCCCAAATACAGTGCTGGGCTCAGAGTATACCCTCTTCTTATGGTAAGGTTTCTGCTTTTCAAATCAAAAACAAACACTGAAATTTTAGTCCTACAAAGGTATCCAAAGGTTGTTGGAAAATAAGGTCTTGCAGGCACCAACAGCAAAAGGAAATGTTCAAAGAGCTTCATTGCTTACCTCTAATGCATGTTTTCCTTTATAACTTGTAGCAGAGATGTCTTAAAATATCCTAAATATGTTCAGTCTTAGAATCCATAAGAGTTTATGACGTTAAGAATGTGAATATAGGTAGTTTTTTATTGTCTTCTGTTTTCCAGTGTTGTTTCACTCTGCTTTTAGGCTGACACACACCCACCCCGCCAAAAGTACCAAAACAAAAATGAAATGTGTATGACTGATATAGGTCAAAGGAAGGCCCTAATAGTTACTGGGCAAACTAGAACAGTTTATTTTCATCAGGTGAAGATGAAATGCCTGTGTTTGGTAGGTAGAAAATGCAAACATTCCCATTTGAGAAATGTTCAGATTGGTTCTTCATTTATACAGAAAAACATTATTTAAGTCTACATATTTGGTAGAGGCAATAGGAAGTATTTAACATTGCAGCAGTTGACTGTTTTGTCAGCGCAACCATTTCAGTTTGCCAGACTGAATGATGCCCCCTTCTGTTCTCCCTGTGTGTTCTCCTGATCCTCCCAGAGTCAATTGTAGAGGGAGAAGAGAGGAGAAGCCCCATTGTGCAAGCAGAAGACCTCGCACAGGGCTTCCGCCAATGGGACTCATTAGGTGAATCCCGCCCATTGGTTCAATTTAGAGATTAACCTGTAGGGTTAACATTCTTATATCCAGATTACTTAATATTAGCTATTATTTAAGGTACACTTAATATTTACAATTTTTAAAATATCTGATGTAAATCAAAACATCATTAAAAAAAATTGAATGATTGATTTTTACACACATGCACCTACATGCCATGAGTCATAGGAGCCTGATCTTAGAAGCAAACAGGGTGTCTGCAGCATCAGGGAGCCTGTCTCTCCCTCTCCTCATTCCCGTACATATTGTTCCCCTCCTGCAGCCCTGACTGATTTATGAACTGCTGCAGCATTATCATTAATGACACTTCATTTAGACTGCTGCTGGGCACAGTAGCAGCATCTGCCATCGCGGTTCCAAATGTTCTCTTTGTATAAAGTGAGATATTAAAGTTGTTTCCTTCCGATACAGCATAAGAGATGAAATGTTTTCTTTTCAGGGAATAACCCTCTTATCTGTATCACGAGAGCCATCTGTTCAGGAAGGGAGCTGCAAGTGCCTAGAAGAAGTAAAGAGCAAGGATTAAAGCATAAGAAGAAGAAGAAGAAGCCATTCATGATATTTATTTATTCCTTGGCAGGAATCCATTGGGATTCACCAGAGGGAGGGAGGGTGAGCAGAGGGGATGTTCAGGTTAATAACTGCAGGAAGGATAACCAGTCCCAAACCTGACCTATTGGTCAGAGTCCAAATATCTGTATTCTGTTGCATTATGTTCCTGAAGTCTATGTTTTGGTTTCTTCAGAAATCGGTCTTTGACGGGAGTGTGCTTGTGATTCTTTCGAGCCGTCTCTTGGCAATGTATATGTGAGAGTGTGGGTGCATATGTTAGAAAGGCGAGATTTATATTCTGGCTATACTGGATTGGATAATGATAACTAGATTATGTAAAAAGTAAGTATCATAATACTCTAGAATTATTAATGTGATGGAAATCGGAACCCAGATAGCTAGGCCATTCTAAATTTCTCTTTAATCTCTTGTGAGGAAAAAAACGTTTTGTACACTGAGTTATTTCATAATGTCTCTACTACATTCTCCCCTACCATGTTGCACATCCTAGTTATTAAGAAGAGGCTTAGATCGACTTGCATTAGCATACATTACAATTCGATAGAGGAAGATTTTCATAACATTACATAGCTTATCAGAAAAATGAGCATTCAAGATTGGAGTGGAAGCAAATAAGCAGCCAAATCCTGAATGCGGAAAGTTCTGTGTTTATGGGGTTATATTTCTTTTTCTCCCTCTGGTAATATAAAGGCTGATGTGTGTTGAGAATTTTAAATCAAGTAGATTTATGAATATTTCTCCCCTCTTTTGGTCCACATATCCTTGTGTTCAAGATAATGTGATGCAAATTAGATACCCCACATATCCTTTAACCTATTCATTTACTTGCACAACTATTCTGTGGCATAGGTTAAGCCATCCTTCCAAAATTGGTGCCCTCCAGGTTTTGTTGAACTACAGTTCCCATCATTCCTGCTGAGATAGCTTTGTTAGTAGAGCATGAGACAAAAGGGGAAGGGAATAATTTACATACTTCTGCTACTTAGCCTTACTTAACTTTCTGGACTATTGCCTGACACTTTCTTTGGACCAAAAAATGATGACTGGCCCTAACATCATTTAAAATGCTCAAGGTTGGTATTAGTCAGTTGTATTTTATTTATTTAGGATATTTATTTATCCAGTTCACAATGGGCAGTTCACAAATTTAGAAACAACACAATACAAAAATAAAATAGTGAATATTAAAAACAAACTACCGGTAACATGGGCATGGGCATACAGCCATCATGAAGCAGATAAGAACGATAAAGACACGACTAAAAATCTCTCCAGCAGAGGGAAACAAAATAAATGGAAGAACTAAAAATCAGTAAAACTATAGATGTTCCAAAGCCTAGGAAAATGAAAAGGGCTTCACCAGGTAACAAAGAGATCCTCAAGCCCTTCTAGGGAGAACATTCCATAACTGGGGTGCCACCACCAAGAAGCCCCTTTTCCTGGTCATCACTGTCCTCACCTCACTGTGGGGTAATTTGAAAAGGGCCCTCTGATTTAGATGTTAATGTCCAGGCAAGTATATACAACAGGAAGCAATCCATTTGGGGCTTTATTATTTAATACCAGCACTTGGAATTGGACCCGGGAATGGACTGGAAGTCAATGCAAATAATGATGGACTGGTGTGATATGCTGATATCTACTGTTGATAATCTTGCTATTTTGGGCTAGCGGGCATTTCCAGACAAAGGCAACACCATGTATAATGCATTGCAGTAATCCATCTGGGGTGTTAATAGAGCATACACAATTGTTGCAAGACTATCTGTTCAGATAGAATCATTGCTGGTATATCAGATGAAGTTGGTAAAGTACTCAATGTATTGTCTTGGCTTTAATATAAAATCCAAAAGATCAGCAGCTTTCTTCTCAATTCTCCAAAGTGCTCAAAGTTTGTCAGGTGTTACACGAATAATGAATACGGAAATGTACATGTGCCCATGTTTTCCCTTTTGGCAGATTGGATAACAAAAGAGGATCTTGAGAATGTCCTGCAGAAGTTCACAGGCAGCATCATGCAAGTTCCCCCGATGTAAGTGCTTTGATAAATAGTTGAACGTCATCTTTGGGAAGCCTGCCTGCAAAATCTCATTTTGCTGGCAGTAGAAAGTGACCTCTGTAGAGCAGAAAGCTGGCAAGACAGGGCAGTCTGGAAAGAATTTATTAACTTGACAGAATTACAGCCAAGAGTGACATTGACTTGAACAGCACATGCAAATAGCCCATGATGCTGTCTGTTATGACTGAATTTCAGGCCTTTGGTCATCACTGAAGCAAAGCTTTCCCTTGCCTTGAATATTTAAAGCAAAATCAAATAGTACTGCTTAATGGGCAGTGTTGCATTTTAGGACACTTTTGTATACCAATAATAGGAAGTGTTCTCAGTGAAGGTAACGGTGCTTCTTGGAGGGAAGCTTGAGGCAGTCCAGTCCACTTTACACAGTGATCATGCAGTCTTTGAAGTACCAAATGCAATGCTTGGCATAGAAACTGTGGAAGTGCCACTTGTTCTTGGCAAATGCCCATCCCATTATGGATCCTTGTGTCAGAATGTAAGGGTCACGTATGAACAGGATGGTGATAAGATATACGATTAGGTGTCTTCATCAGAGATGGGCTAATTTCAGATTGGCAGGCATCTTCTCTTTTTTATTGAATGTTAATGGTTCAACTATGCCTATTAAATTCATAAAGGAAGACCTTGGATCTGAGAATGTGAGCAGGGTCTTGCTAAATCAAATCAAGGTCTCCTAGTGCTGGACTTAGCAAGCTTCAGCCACCATCAGTTAGACCAGAAATTGAACAGTGGTCCACTGGTAGACCTACTGCCCATCCCAGAGCTCTTTACACACACACACACACACACACACACACACACACACACACACATATATATATATATATATATATATATATATATATGAGAGATTTATTATTTATTTATTCACATGGACAGATGGTTCTCCTTAGTACTACCCTGGATTGAATCTGTTGTATTTGTTGTTTTGTAAACATCTTAGAGAATTACTTGTATTAAGTAGCATATAAATATATGAAATAAATAAGAAATACCCTGTTGTGTTCACTCTTTGATCAGCTATTGTGCCCTGAAGAGAGATGGACAGAGGTTGTCCACTCTGGTTAAGAAAGGAGAAGTTGTTGAAGCAAAGCCTGCCAGACAAGTTATGGTCTACAGTCTCAGTCTTAAGAGTTTCAAGCCGCCCTTCTTCACGCTTGGTAAGGATCCAAAGCATGGAGTCTGGTTGTATTTAAGTCAAAATATTAAAATTGTCTAGGTTTGTTTTAATTGTATTGTGTTTTAATTGTATGTATGATGCTTTGTGTGGACTGTGCCCAGGAAGGCAGCCTATAAATAAGTTTTACACACACACTGTATACATATTTATCATTATTTATTATTACTATTTATTAGTGCCCTCTTCAGTCCCCGCTTTCTTTCTCCTCTTTTTTTTTTTTTGCTTAAGTCCTAATTTTCAGCTGTTCCCAAAATACTGCATTTGTCTTATTAATCTCTTTTCATCTCCCTTTGTTGTCCCCCCTGTTATTTTCTGCAGTGTCTGTTTAAATTACAATATTCATTTTCATCTATTTCTGTATACCGATGATGCGGTGATAATTTAAAAATGTGAATCAAGAGACCTACGCCAGACTAAGGAATTCCCCCATTGCCTTTTATTTTAAGTCCTGTATCAGTGAAATATAGACCACCTTTAGACAATTGAGTAACTTGGATGAACCACATGGCCATTATCTTAATGTGCTGAAGTCAACATTATTTTGACCTATGGATCTACAGTGCAACTATATACGTAGCAATGGACTATCGATATGTCCAGACTGAGAATCTCTGGGCCCTGTGTTTCAGAGAAAGACCATTAAGGACAGTAGTGATCTTCCTGCTGAGTCCCTTTTGCCAATAATCAGACAGGGATGTCAACCATGACATGCTGTTCTCTTTTCTATCGAGTGTGATGAAAAGGCAGTGTAGGCTAAGCTGATGGATGTAGACCCAGGAGATCACAGCTGCAAACACTACCCCACCCTGCATGAACTGGGGAAAACGCTGATTGCTCAGCCTTTGGACATTTTGGTAACTTTTGGGAGTGGTTGCAACTTTGTTCAAAAGCGGAAGTAAACAACTTTGCACATTTTCAAAGTGTTAAGTAAGTGTCACTCAGTAAGGCTAACCGTTTGGGACTATGTTTGACTTGCAGGTTAAGTGCTCTCCTCTTTTGCATAATATGCAAACTGTGTTTCAATGTACTGTGTAATTTCAGTGGTTACGACTTACTGCTTGGGTGATTTGCAGCACTTTACAGCGAGTGGATTTTAAACTGTCTTGGGTCTTCCTGGATATGTGTGATGTGCGTAGACTTTTAAAAGTTTGCTCAGTGCTTTAAAACATTCATAGATGCTTTTTGCTAGCACTTCAAATAATCTCCCCACCCCTCAAGCAACATTGGATAAATATATGACCTGACGTGTTATCTTTCTCATCCTCCTCTTCCTCCTCCTCCTCCTCTTCCTCCAAATGGAGGCTCCGAAGTACTGAAATCCTGAAACTGGTGTTGTAAAGTGAATGATTGTTAAGCCGGTGCATTTTATTCCTGTTTGCTTTCCGCTCTTCGCCAGCTTCACAATCTCACCCTCACATATGTTACAGGATGAATAATTTATATTATAACCCATAAATATTTTAATCGCTCTATTGTTTGCTTAGTGCATTTTTACATTTCTATGTAAAGTAGATTTTTGTGCTATGCTGGCAATTTACCATGTCACCGTTAACATTCCAGATGTTGAATGTGGCGGCGGCTTTTATGTCAGAAGCTTGGTCAACGATATTGGCAAAGGTAGGCACAGACAAAGCACAATTGTTCAGGGAGCAAGTGTTCCTGTTAACAGAGGGCCAGATCGGCTGTCAGTATCTCTGGCTGCCAGATGTGCACACTGGGGCTGCAGCACTGTTTGCTGTGGTTTGGGCCTCTATAGCACAAAATGAACCTGAGTGAATTGACTACAAAAGTGGTCCTTCGAGGGCAGCAGTAAAGTGGTCGGTCCTGCAAGATAAACAGATTGGGGGGGGAGGTAAGAAAGTTCCTGTTTTTAAAGGTTACGATGCTAAATAATGCTTTGAAACCAGAATGTGCAAAGTTGCAAACATGATATAACCATCCCATCTGGATTTGCCCCTGTTGTTTATGATGACTTAATCAGCTTTTCCTCTGACCTGAGATGTGATCCCACAAAAGGAATTTTTATTTGGCCATACTTCACCCAGGGAGTAACATAATCATTGACAGGAGGATAGGTTTTTTTTAAACACTAAGCTCTTTTAGATTCTGCTCAGCATGAACAGAACATAGTGGCTGTACACCAAGAATTATTGGTGTTCAACTTTCCTCCTTTGGCAGAGACCGAATTCAGTAAGCAGCCATCGGTGTGTAGCGGTTTGAATGGCACCTGTGTAATATTAATACTCTGTAATATGAACACTAGCTCTGTTTGGGGCAGCACTGCGCATGGGAAGTCTCCTGTAGGCACTTTTCATATTTAAAGGAGTCTAGAAAGGTACTTACTACATGTCAACAGCTTACTATGGCATGCAGTTTGACCTTGTGTTAAAAATCTTATCATAAAATGTATTTGTGCATTACTATTGTTGTTGTTAAAATTTGTTAGTCACTTTATCTTGCCCAAGGCAACCCAAAGCAAATTACAAAAAACAAAACCACATTGATACATTAAAACCAGTGGGGAGCAAAACAACAACAGCAACATTACATCCCACCCACTTCTAAAAGGCCACTGATAGTTACCGGTAGAGGCCAAAGGCCTGGTTATAGAGGAAAGTTTTTGCGTGGTGCCTAAGGAAAAATGATGGTGCCAGCCAGGCCTCCCTGAGAAGAGCATCCCACAAGTGGGGAGCCAGTGCAGGAAAGGCTTTTTCTTGTGTTGCCACCCTCTGGACTTCTCATGGAGGGGACACACAAGGAAGGACCCTAGATTATGAATGCAGAGTCTAGGTCGGTTCATATGAGAAGTGGTCCTTGAGGTATTGCAGTCCTGAGCCATTTAAGACTTTATAGGTTAAAAACCATCACTTTGAATTGGGCCCGAAAACTATTTGTCAGCCAGTGCATTCAGGCAGGGATCAGTGTAATATGCTCAAACCGTCTTGCTCTGGTAGCAACCTGGCAATTGAATTCTGCACCAGCTGAAGTTTCCAAACCATCTTCAGGTGCATCCCTATGTATAATGTGTTGCAGTAATATAGTGGGGAAATGTACCTCCCCCCTCCCCAAATTGCATTTCCATGAGATGTGCAGCATATTTGGATAATGAACTGTTTAATGGTTAATGTTTGTATAATGTGTCAAATGTTCAAAGTGCTTCAAGGTTCATTATCTCGTTGTTACCCTTATAACAACCCTGTAAGGCACATTAGTCTTATCCCCTCCTATTGCTGAAGGGGGAACTGAGGTTGAAACAGAGTGGCTTGCCTAAGGCCACCTAGTGAGTTTATGGCTGAGGCAAGATTGAAACCAGGGACTTTCTGATTTGTAGCTCAGTTCCTTAGCCAGTACATGACACCAGATCTAATTATTTGGTATTTAAAGAATATATTGCCAAAGATGCACACTGTGTGGTTTTAAAATACTCTGGGCTGTATCCAATGCCATTAAAATAAATGATTATGACAAACATAGGTTCATTAATTCGAATGGATCTACTCTGAGTAGGACTGGTATAGGATACAACTCTATATTCTACCATAGTGATGATGTTATGTTATATACCCCATATTTCCCACTGAGGTGCTGATTTCAAGTTCTGTAAAATGTGGTGTGCCGTTTGCAAGCTTGGCTTTTGTTTTCTCCCTTTTGATGCTGCAGAGCTGTCCTCCTGTGCCACTGTGCTGGAACTGACCCGAACCAAACAGGGACCGTTTACCCTAGAAGAGCATGTTCTTTATGAAGACAAATGGACCATTGAGGAAATTGCCCGGTCTCTGGAGTGTTGCATGCCTCTCCTCCAGGAAGAACCGCCTCGTAAAAAATTAAAGATGGAGCTGTCTGAAGAATGCGCCATGAACTCTGAAGATAAGTGATAAGTCAGGTCAAGGAAAAAGACTGAATGACTGAGACGTTTTAAGATTGCTCTGGGATTGTCTTGTCTTCCCCTGTAAATTTACAGTCCAGTGCGTGGAGGATGACAAACTACAATGCAATGAAAATGATACCTTTCTATCTCTTCTGTTCACGCTGAAGCACACACACACACACGAAGATGCCCAGCATTTATTTCCTTTCATAATATCTTTATTGTGTTGTGAACTTATTTGTCAAGGAAGCAGACTCATCACTACACCCAGTAAAAGACCTTGCAGGTCACTTTTAAAATTTGAATTTGCTTCCATGTCCTTATTTGTTTGTTTCTTTGGGTACTTACATCTCACTTTTAAAAGCAAAGCCCCTTCACAAAGTGATTTACAATATTAAATTTGTATAAATACAGTTTAAAATAATAAAAAATAAATATAGCAGCAGGACAATAAAAACAGCCTAGAAGACTGTGGTTATATAAAGCCAATAGGGCCCTAAATTACCATACTGAGTACTGGTAATTAGGGAAACTGTGCAGATGTACCTCTGGATTTAAAGATTTATACTTGTGCTTTTCAGTGTGTTTCTTCTTTTTGAAGAATTGACATGTATGCTGATACACTGCAGCTAGTTCTATAGCTAAGTTTTCTCTTTTTTCATTTCTCAGCACATCTTACCTATAATTGCTCCAAGAGAATCTTATTATATACATTATCTCTTCTCTGCATTAACACCTTGCTTTTTTCTGATTCATTATTGTCCTTCCCAGTACTTTCGTGTGTGTAGACTATTTCTTTAAAGCTGTTGGAGTCATGAGATTCTTGGCACGGATGACAGCGGCAACGTCTAGGCTGCAGGTGAAGTTGGCCTGTCCAAATAAAGGTGATTATTTCCAAAGAAAGGTGATTAACCAAACCGTTTAAAGCACATGACTTCTCCCAAAAAAATTCAGGGCACAGAATTACAATTTCCAGTAACCCTTAACAAACTACAGTGCACAGAATTTTAAATGGGCTGTGTGTGTGCTTTAAATACACAGTGTGTACACAATCTAAAAAGGACTCTGGGCAATAGCTAATATCTGAGCAGCAGCAACAAAGTGGATCTAGGAGCATACTTATGCTTCATCCCTTACCCAGCAAGGACTGTGATTCCCTCCAGGGACCTTCCTCAGATCAAGCAGTATGCTCTCCAGATGCCACCTCCTTTTAGGGGTGAGACAGGTGGCAACTGTGGAGAGGATCTTTGTGTCTATGGAATGTTCTGCCGAGGGATGTTAGCCCAGTTTCGGCTTTGATGTCACATTGGAGACCTTCATTTTGCCAAGACTTTAAAAACCATTACTGCACTGTTTTATCAGCTGTTATTTTTCACCTCTTGGGGGTATTGCCATATGAAATTTTAGACTGATAGTATTGTTGTGAGCTGCCTTGAAAGCGCATGTGTGTTGAAGGTTGGGATACAATTTTTATCTCTACACTGGAGCCTCTTCTTGCCTGTCTCTGAAATGTCTGTTTCGGACCCCAGTCCTGCATGCTGTTTTGGAAAGTATTGGGTACAGTAATACCTCTGCGAACGTCTGCCTCGTCTAGCATCCATTCCGGCGAATGTCCGCGGCAAACCCGGAAGTACCGGAATGGGTTACTTCCGGGTTTGCCACTCGTGCATGCACAGAAGTGCTATGCGCAGAAGCGCAAACTGCTCCGCGCGTGTGCGCAGACACGGCACTTTGCCCTGCGTCCTTTTCGGCTAGTGGCCGGGGCTCCGGAACTGATCCTGGTTGCAGAAAAAGGTACAACTGTACTCTGCTGATCATAATTACGGGTTAGGTCCAAAGGTGCGTTTCTATATGCAGCACATAGTTAACCTATGAAACTCACTCCTATAGGAGGCAGTGATGGCCACCAACCTAGATGGCTTTCCATGAGGAGTAGACCAATTTATGGAAGAACCATTGAAGGCTACTAGCCATGATGATCTCACTGCTGAAGTCAATGCTTCTGAATTCCAGTTGCTGGAAACTCAGGAGGGGAGAGTGCTCTTGTGCTCAAATCCTGCTTGCTGGTTTCCCATAGGCAACCACTGTGAGAACAGCATGCTGTACTGAATGGTCCATTGGCCTGATCCAGCAGGCTCTTCTTATGTTCTTATAAGAACACCCTTCTTTTATATGTAGAAGCACAAAAACTACTATAGTACCTACATACCAATTCACAAAGTATTCTGCATGCTGCTATGGAACATAACTTGTAGATATTTTCTATCTAGCTCATGGTTCTTTGGATCCAACCGTACGATTGAAAGAGTATCGGTATCTTCTTAAAGCATGTGTGTACAACCTCCTTGCCTCTGCACACATGATGAAAAAGAAACGATGTTCCTGTTAATATAATTATGATCAATAAGCACTTGCATAAATAGTTGCCTCACTTTGTTATAGGGTGGAAATGGATACTAAACTTTTTGCATATAGCTACTTCAGCTGTAACAGGTGAAATGGCCTCAAGTACCTTTTCCATCCTTGCAATTACCTTTAATTGGAGACGTGAATAAAAATGAGTGCTGCAGTGAAAAGAGTAAGTATATTTTTCCAAAGAAATATTCTCCAGGGCACATAGTATGAATGCTAATTATCTGACAGAACATGAACTCTTTTCTCAGGGAAAAAGAAGGCTTAGCCGTAAAAAGAAGAAGGTGGTATAATTATATCAGCTGTTTGGGGGGGGGGTGTGATTTTTGTCCTGCAATTTCCCCCCAGAAAATACTAGACATTAATTCCAAATAAGGTTTTAGGGAGTTATGTAGAATACCAACACATAGTAATGTTTGGGTGAAGTCATATGCAGCCCTGTTATTGATAGAGGATGTATCCTTTATAGTAATTTATGAACTCGCCCAAACCATCCTTGCACTAACTGGAAATGAACTGATCTATTCATAATTATTGTTATTGTTTTAGCAACCTCTATCCAGCTTAATGCTATAGAAATAAACCTGAAAGTAGCTTACATGAAAAATTTCATACCATACACAAAACACATCCACTGTAATACAAAAATCAAAACTATTAGTAGTAGATTTAAAAAAACAATCACAGGACTGCAGCACTAAACCAAACTTCTTTTTTAATAGACATGTGTTGGGTTGACACCTAAAACAAAAAAATGTCAGGACCTGGGAAGCCTCTCTAGGGTGACATTCCATGGAGTAGGCGCCACTACTACAAAGGCCCTGTACTTTGCAGTAAGATTGAGGGCACAAGGAGAAGGGGATGACAGAGGACAAGATGGTTGGACAGTGTTCTTTAGGCTACCAACATGAGTTTGACCAAATTGCGGGAGGCAGTTGAAGACAGGAGTGCCCGGCGTGCTCTGGTCCATGGGGTCACAAAGAGTCGGACACGACTAAACAACAACAATACCTTGCAGTAAGGCCTCAGATGTTGAACAGAATATAAGAGAAAAGTGGTTCTTTGAATACCCGGTCCCAAGTTGTTTAGGACTTTAAAAATCAAAACAAGCAAAGGTTTTTTTTAAAGGTAAAATGCAAACCAGTTATTTTCTGAGCTAATCCAATGGGCTTTGGAAATGAACTTCCTCCTATCAGCTGTGGGAGTGTTCCCAACTCTTCTCTTTACTTAGCTACAAGTGGAGAAGGTAGCAATATCAGCAGGAACTTTCTCCACAGTAGGCTCTGGACCTCAGCCAAGAAAGAGGTCTGCAACTCTGAAATGATAGCCATTGGGCATCCTAAAAAAGTATACTGTCATGGTATCCAAATATATATTGCATGGTTCACTGACAAACCCATGTACTACACCTGGAGCCACATCCCAACTCCTGTCTTGGACTTGTATGCCAGCCAGAGGACTTTGCTAGTGTGAGTGTGAGGTGTGTTCTAATTGGAACGAGGAAGGGCCCAGGTGTGCAGCAGAACCCAGCAGATGAGTAGGAGTGGCCACCTGAGAAGAAATAAACCTTGCAGTCCCTCCTGGGCCTTTTCGGGGAAAGCAACACCTTATTGGACTCCTGTAGGCAACTCCAGCTTATCCAAGCTTAACCTTGCCCCAGCTCATCCTGCTCCCAGATATGGGGAACCGGTGACAGATAAGTGAACTCCAGGTAAGCAGAAAATTTCAGAAATGTCTTTGTTTGGGGACACATGAACTAGCCCCCAGCTGCAACTGTTCTAAGGCCTTGCCAGGTGCTCCAAGATTAGCTCACTTGCCTCCCTGATTTAAAAAGCTTGCTTGTTCCCTGTTCACTAATTATTCCCAGATAATGTTCTTGATGGTGTACCCAAAATGCTGTATCATTAACTCTTGGTTTCCCTGTCTGAATGTGCATAAGATGGATATGGAACATGGGAAGGGCTTTTGCTTTGGTTCATTGAAAGGGTTAGACTCGTCTGCATTTGGAACCTGTGTGTGCTTTAAATCTTACTGTAATGGACTTGCCTGCACAAGCCTTCTACAACTCCAGCTTTTATGCCAATGTCATGCTTACCAGGGACAAGCAGAGCTATGCTTCCTTGACTAACTGAAGAAAAACATGGCCTTAAATGAAGTTTGAGTTGTGCTGCAGGGTTGAGGAAGGCTGTCATTGTCTTACTGTCATGGTAAATCCAGCACAATGTCATTAGTTTGAGTGGAGTTACTTATGTGGCTGAACATATCTTTAGTGCTCAGGGGTGTTCAGAATGTTTTGTTCTTTCCATTTTTATCCCACCCTTATTGCAAAGAGTTCATAGTTTCTTCCTCCTTTATCCTCACAACAACCCTGGGAAGTAGGTTAGACTAAGGAAAGTGTAGCCAATGACGTGCTCTCTGGATGTCGTATTGCTACAACTCCCATCATCCCTGACCTTGGAATAGGTCGGCTGAGACACAGCTGGAATCTTCAGAACTGAGCATTTCTTAAAAGAATGTTGTCTTTCACATTTGCATCGTAGCAGGTGAACCTGTGGAAGAAAAGCGGCATTTCTGCTGCAGTGTACACCAGATGTGCTTAACCTGTGGCCCTCCAGTCAGCGTTGGACTACAACTTCCTTCATCCCTGAGCACTGGCTATGCTATACAGTGGTATCTCTAGTTACAAACTTAATTTGTTCCAGAGGTCCGTTCTTAACCTGAAACTGTTCTTAACTAGAGGCGTGCTTTCGCTAATGGGGCCTCTTGCTGCCGCTGTGCCACTGGCACACGATTTCCGTTCTCATCCTGGGGCAAAGTTCTCAACTCGAGGTAACTCTTCCAGGTTAGCGGAGTTTATAACCTGAAGCATTTGTAACCTGAGGCATTTGTAACTCAAGCTACTACTGTACAGGGCTGTTGGTAGTCCAGTGACCTCTCGGGGGCCACAGGTTCTCCATCCTTGCTATATTTGGTAAATCAGACTCAACTGGGGTGATAGCTCAGTAGCATGTTGCATTCTTTGCATGCATAAGGTTGATCCATGACATGTCTTGTTAAAAGATTTCAAACAGCAGTGGCAGAAAAGACCTCTGCTAGAGGCCATGAAAAGCTGCCGCTGCCAATAGCAGCAGATGACAATTTGCTTTGTGAACCAATGACCTGACTATGCTCTCTATTCACTTGTAGTTAAGACTACAGTAAAAACTTTGGGAGGAGTGGAGTGCTGTGGCTGGTTTGGGCTAACATGGTATTTTCTGAATAAGCACCACTTGGCATGCTGCATGCATGATGAGTGCTTACTTGAACTTTGCCTGACATCCAAGCATCCTTATTTTGCACTTTATCATGGGGGATATTAATAAAGGAGGTGTTAGTAAAGCTTCTTGTTTTATAATTCATAGATGCCTTGAATGTGCCTACATTTTAACTTTTTAGGAGCCCTGCTGGATCAGACCAAAGGTTCTCATTCAGCATCCTGTCTCCTACAGTAGCCAATCTGATACTTCTGGGAAGCCCGCAAACATGGCATGATGGTGTTAGACTATGTCTGTTGCCCACCATCCAACTGGTATTCAAAGACAAATTGCATCTGCATGGTCTATGTAGCTATTAATGGCTAATAGCTGTTGATTAACCCAGTTGTCGATGGTTTCTGTTACGAGGTGGGGGTGCACGTAGCTTAGAAAAGCACCTGGTTTGCATGGAGAAATCCTATGTTCAATCCTATGTTCAATCCTCTGGCATCTTTTGAGCCTTGCTTTTGAGTCCTTTTGCATGGACTTCTCTTGTGACCTTTCCTGGGTATAGTGCTGTGATCAGTAAGCCAGCCCTGTTTTGCAGTTGCCCAACAACTTTTAAAAATTGAGTTGCTTAGAAGGTTACATTATAGTAGGAAAGTTCTAGAATCCTTTGCTTAAAGACATGGGAAGTGGCTGCCCATCTAGTCCAGCATCTTGTTCTTACCATGGCCAACCAGATGCCTGTGGGAAGAGCACAAGCAGGAGCTGAGCACAGCAGCCTTCTTTCCACTTGCATTCCCAGGAACTGGTCTTCAGAGGCATGCTTAAGAGGGGAGAGGAGGTGGGTTGGTGGTAGAGATTGGCAAATACTTAAAGTGCTGAGAATTGAGTTCTCCTGACAGGTAGGAAATATTGTACTTCCGTACTCGGGGTGTAAAAAACAACTCCAGGGAAAAGAAGCTGTTAAGCAAGTGAGCTGAGATCACTGGCCTGGAATTACATTTTGGCTATAAATACAATCCAGATAATTGTGAAATAGTCAGTGGTGCCTGTGACGTTTTTATAACCACATTTCAGGGGTTTATCCAAAGGTGTGCTTGTGCTTGGTAAAAACTTGCAAAGAGAAAGCAAAAATCCAAGTTGTTTTGCTGTTATGAAATATGAGTGTGATTGGGAAGAATTGTGGAAGGGAACCTCTTGTGATTTTCAAAGCTCTTGGTGAGGGGACTTTTCCTACTTTCATTATCACTTCTTCTTCTGAAAGAAGAAAAAAAGACAAAGAAATGTCAATTTGCAATAAAAATTGGACCATAGTATAGAGCTATGGTCAAATGGATTGAAGCTGTAGATGGATGCTGAATCCAAAGGAAAATGAGTAAAACCTGTTCCTAGGCCTACCTCAACATTGATAATTGATGGCACTTGGTTTCTTCTGATCAGCAAGGTTTGCAATGGGACCATCCATAAATCTTGCCACAGATTCAAATGCTTTTTAAATCACCTATGCCACCTTCACAATTTGTTCCTTTTCAACCAATGCCTAATTCTTCCTTGGTCACAACTCTCCCCATTTCTTGATCCACAGCATATTTTATGGACACAGGGCCACTCTCTTTCATGAAAAAAATCCATTGGAAAAGATTGCACAAGCTCTTTCAGTGGTTGATTTCAATTTTGAAGTACCGCTCTGTTTAAATAATTGAGTTTCTGTAGGCTGCCATAGTACAAAACATCCCAGTTATCCTACAACACAGGCAGAGCCTCAACCCATCTTCCTTATCTTCCTTCCCACCATTGCCTTGCTGTGGCAGGATTCTGCCCTGTGGCTGTCAATCTGGTTGGGATTAACATTTCTATTCTACAGAACCATAAATGATGCATTCTGAAAGGCTCACTCTTCCTGTGTTGTAGCAGAAATGGATCTCTCTCCCTCTCTTTCTGCCTTTTTAGGCCACTCTAGAGAGAGTGCAGTGTTTCTCAGCACTTTGTTTGAGTTAGAGATGTCAGCATCTGTTGCCAAGGAAATTGAATTCTAAAATTACACTAGTAACCACACTTATCTTGCACTATATTACATTTTTCATGAAATGCTCTAGCAATATAGAACTAAAGGACAGCATAATTTGAAGTGTGTGGATATTTTCTCGTGTGTGCCTGTTATTCTAACATGCAACTCTCTTCCTCCCATCACCTGAAATGTTACTGGCCAGGAAAAGCTGTGATATTTGTTAATTAAATAAACTTAGAATCATAAGATTTTTTAAAAATGCGTTGGACCTTGGAGGTGAGTGAGTGGCTGCCAGCTGCTCATGTGAAAAATAGCAGCTGCACCACTTTAAAATGACCATGTTAAGCAGTATATATATTGTTGGGGGGGGGGAAATGAAAAATAAAATAAAGAACATTGCAATGGGATCAAATCTGTACTACGTAGCTATGGGTTCATACAGGGACAACAGGTCATTTTATTTCTCCCCACTTGCAGGATCCCTACATTATATAAGCAAAACCTTCCTACTCACACACACCCCTTCCTCCCTGTTACAACAGCCAACATTTTACTAGTCATGTAAAACAATTCATGAATTCAGTCAATAGTCGTTGCCTCACCTTCTCTTTCATACATTTATTGAATGTGTGGAGGATGTCCTCCCTTTGCCCTCTCATTGACCAGAAGCTGAGAATGGGGCTCCATGTGTGATCAGAAGCTCTGGTGTAAGTGGTCTTCTCATTGGTTGGTGTAGGCCATACAAGTCAGTCTTTCGGAGAGTGACAAATGAAGTGTGTGTGGGGGGGTATTTTTTATTATGTATTTCGTGGGTAGATGGCGCTATACAAACTTAATAATAATAATAATAATAATAATAATAATAATATATTTATAATAATAATAAGGTGCCCATACCTTGTTAAAAGTGCTGTGGATGCCAGCACAAAATGGCTGCCTTGAGCAGCAAAAAAAAAAAGGTGACAGTACTCAGTACTAGTGAGCATTGTTGCCCCCCCCAAAGCACCATTACAGTTGCATTTTCACAGTGCCCTTTGGATCATTGAATCATAGAAATGTAGAGTTAGAAGAAGGGTCCTGAGGATCATGTAATATGCAGCTGTCCCATACAGGGATTGAACCTGCAACCTTGTTATTATCAGCACCACATTCTAACCAATTGAGCTGTCCAGTCTGATGAATGTAGGGAGGTTGGGGCCAGGCATAGGCCAGGGGCTGCACTTCTCTCTCTCTCTCTCTCTCTCTCTCTCTGTGTGTGTGTGTGTGTGTGTGTGTGTGTTCAAGAATGGATGTAACAAAAGGTTACTCTTTGGCTTCTAAAGTGATCCTGTGTGCTTTACTATGTGGGCTACTTGGGTTGGAAAGTACGTAGTCAGTCAAGTACAGATATTGCTTACCTGCTTGTCTCTTTTGCTCATGTGCAATACATGGCTGTTTGCTTTTGGTTGACAAGAGAGAATCGACTCAGATCGCACCATACCATATGCACCATATGGTATAAACAGGCAACTTTCTAGGTGAGCCATGTCAGGCAAGAATTCAAAGATTATGGATTTCAAAATGCACTTGGCTCCACTCATTGATTAGTTGAAGCCTGGGTCAGGTTATTTGCAGTTCTGTACAGCAAGCACACAAAAGAGTACCGTGATGTATTGTGTGCATGTGGTAGGAGCCTTAAGATGAGCTGTTGCTTGAACATCTGCTGCTTAATCCTGAAAAGGGAAAAGGAGACTGCCAATGTATTGGTGTGTGCATGGGGGAGGGGTGTGTATTATAAAGTATATTGTTCAGATAGGATTTAGGATAATGAATTCTAGGCTGTGTGTGTGGTTCCCCCCCCCCCCCTCTGCTAAACGTTTCGTTTTCTTCTGATGAGCAGAGACGGCAAAGCTGCTTAGGCCTCTGCCAACAGCTAATTGGGTAAGTGTGGACATTCAGGGTAAATCTGAAACTGCAGCTCTATTTGTTGTCTCATTAAGGCTTTTATTATTTGTGTTCCTGGAGCCAGGGATTCTCCAGCTGGGACCAAAACATTGATAAATTGCCATTGCATACGCTAGCAAAGCTAACTTTTGAGTTTTGAAATGTACCAGATAGCATTTGGCATCTTTTAATTGCTGCTTGAAAAATTTATATGATGTTGCAATTTTAAAAGGATACCAGCTTTCCTCTTAGCCCCATTAACACAGCATCTTTCTTCCACAAGATGAAGGCTTTCAAAAGGTGTTCTTCCTTTGGGTTATAAACGCAGGAGCTGTAATGGTCTGCTGAATCTTTGCAGATGACCCACTTCTCTTTATATTTTTCCAAGCTACGTATAGGGCTGCAAATGGGTAACATGGCCACCTTAAACAGTAACAACAGTAACTGGGCATACGGAGATTGTATATTTAATGTCTGTCAAACACTTTGGTGTGGTACTGGATCTTCCTTTTTCCCGGTCGATGCAAACTCACTTGCTACCAACTAACTTCACATTAGAGTCCAACAGCAACCAGGCTAGTGCCACCGGCTGAAGAGATGGACCAGGTTCCTAGTGCTGAGCCTGTAGCTGATAATCAGGGAACGTAAGGAAGTGGCCTTATACTCTTGGTCCATCTAGCTCGCTATTGTTTACATTGATGGACAGTGACGCCGCAGGGTTTCAGACAGGGGTCTGATTATGGAGATTAAAATTAGGACCTTCTGCTTGTAAAGCAAATGCTTTACCACTGAGTCATGACTCCTTCCTGAACCTGGTAGGCAGGAGCCTGTTGAAATGGATGCCATAGCATCAGGGTCTGTAGAACATTCCCCTGGACCCAAGAAACTGAGTGTACTCTGCACACCAGTCCAATGGTGCAGGAAGAACACCAGGCAGGATGCTAGAGAAAGGAAGGGGAGAACCATCTTCAGGCCAGAGGTGTTTTCTCGCAAAAGGGGTGGAGCATTTGAGAGCTAGGCTGGGGGCAGAGGCTCAATATGTATTAGCTTACCTCCAGCCCACTAAAAGTTCTTCTTGGGGCTGCTGCAGCCTTGCCTGTGGCCTCCTTCTAAAAGCAGGACACCAACTACCTTATGTTTGCTTCCAATTACTTTCTGTGAGCTTTGTGCCATGTTATCTTTGCCTGTCTCTCTTCGCTCGTGGCAGATCTTAAAGCCCAGGCAAGACAGGAGATGCCCTCCTTCAGATGACTGGGTCTTGAGTCATTCAGCCCTTCGTACATAAGCACTAAAGCCTTGAACTGGCCCTAGTAGCTTATAGACAGTGCAATCTCTTCACTTATATGAAATGCTTATTGTTCCATCTGCTTTTCAAAAAAAATCTCAAAATGAAGGAGTGGGGACCCTCAGGCCTGGGGACCAAGTGCGTTCCTCCAGAGCTCTCCATGCAGCGCTCTGCTGGACCCTGCTCTGTGCTTTCCCTTAGCCCTTTTTCCTCACTGGAATGTGTTCTGGAACTGTAATCATGTATCTTGCTTGCCTGGATGTATGATAGAGGCGTGTACATGTGTGCATGGTTTTTGCATGGTTGGAATGTAGGTTATTGTTCAAAGCTAGTCGTTGCACCCAGAATCTCACTTGCTTTTGCCTCTTGCCCCACCCATCGCTGGCAAGCAGCCCTCAGAACATTCCCCGCAAGGGACTCACCAGGGTCATACACACCCTCTCTTCAGGGCAAGCAAAGCGGTTTAGCTCCAACTAAACTATGCCACACTTATATATGTTCCAAGACTGAGTATCCTCGGGTGAAAAATGTTCCCTATCCATGCCTTAATGTATCCCCCCCCCTTTCTCCTTTCATTTCCCTCACTAAAAATGCTTTAAACAGATTTTTAATATCATACATAAAGGGAAAAAAATATCATACATAAAACACCTTAAGCAATATGTGACAGGGACAGACAACAGGCTTGATATTATTGGCCTTTTTCCCCACCAATGGGCACAGAGCTTAGATATTCAATATGATGAGTTGGCCTCATAAACCTATATGAGAGGTGAACAAGATGTGGAACCTGGAAATAGTCCCTGCGGAGTTCTCCTTATCTGCTATCTCGGTTTTTTTAGAATGGTGAACCCACTGCCATTACATTTGTAGTATATGCAGCACAATGAAAGTTGAAATGTACTCCTTTCATAAAACTAAAAAATAATAATTAAAGCTCAAGAGCCTTGGGGGATTCTAACCAGAGCCTGTAGGCTAACATGTAGATGTCCCAAAGGTGGGAGGTGGGAATGTAAGGACTGCTGGTGATGTGGCCCACCCCTTCATTAAAGGAATTTGAAGGAGTAATTTCAAAGGTCAAATTGCTGCAGATGTATTCATGACTTCCTAGCCCTGGAGAAATGAATATGATAATGGCTTCTTTTTTCAGGAAGAATGAAGAGTTCTAATGGTGTCCATTGCCACATTTATCTCTACAAAATATTTAACTATTGTACAATTGCACTGAAAGCTTGCACAAGGAAAGGACTGAAATTAACAGCAAAATCTTTAGGCTTCTCACCCTCCCCCCTTATCCCCTTTTAAGTGATTTGAAGAGATTCTTTCCCTTGTGCCCAGATTTGTTTGCATTGTGATGATCACACCACTTTTCCAAGCAGTGAGAAGTTCCAGGGGGTGTAGCATTGACCCAGGTTTGATTTCCTTTGGAAGGAAACCACAGGAGGCATATTGTAATTCTGTAATATGTGTGTTCCTTTGCAAATATGAAGGTGGTAGTATTTCTCAACCCAGGGGAAGGGAACCTGTGGCTCCCCAGTTACTGTGGCTCCCCAGTTACTTAAACTCCCATCAGCCTCAACCAGCATGGCCAGTGGCCAGGAATCATGGAAGTTGTAGTTCTTCAGCATCTGGAGGGCCACAGACTCCTATAACTGGGGTGGAGAACCTCCAGATGCTTCCTTTGTCCCCAACCGTGGGCCATGGTGGATGGGTATGGTGGCAGCTGGAGCCAGCCTAATAAAAATTTCCCAATACTTGGCTTAAACACTGCAACAGACAGCCAAAGTTTACTGCTCCCACATCAGATCTCTGGGGAGGGAGGCAGCACCCTAAGATACTGTACAGAGACCAAACTCAGCAATCTGCTGAGCAATCTTATTTTTATCATTCTCACTCTTCAGTTACTTCCTGAATTGAGGGCAGGGAGGGAGGCGAGAGATATTCCCCGATTAATGTATTTCTCAGTGACTGAGAAGGCCAACCATTAAGAGCCCTCAACCAATCTACCTAACAAAAATGAGTTATTTGGAAATTATGCAGGAGCTGGAGAATGCCTTAATAGTTCTGTTAGCCATCTCCTCTCCAGATTTCTGATCTACAGCATGAGACATACCACCACTTGTTAAATCAGGGCTGGGGAACCTATGGTGATCCATATGTCTTTGGACTACAACTCCCATCATCCCTGATCATTGGCCTTGCTGGCAGGGACTCACTGATGGGAGCTGGAGTCCAACAACATCTGGAGGGCCACAGGTTACCCCGTCCTGTGTTATACATTGAGGCTTAGAGCTATTTTACATACTAGCTTTTCAGCTGGAAGGGATGGGTGTTACTCAAAAATCTAGCATTGGTTGCAGGTCAAGCTTGAATGGTGCTAACATCTTAGTTTCCATGATATTGGCATTTGTCCCCAGGACAAACCTTCCTAGGTGATCTTTACTCTGGACTATGGGTTAAGCAATATAGTCAGCTGCTCTGTCTCTTCACTAGGCGTCAGGTTCCTGTAATAGGTCTGTAGGTCAAATTTTTGTAATAGCCACTAAGAGCCCTGATGACAATCTAAATCTCATTTCCTTTCTTACCAGTATTTAAGGATAGTGCCTGTTAAGTTGTCCTTTGAGATATCAGAAGACAAGTGTATGGAACAAAGAGATGAGAACCATATGCAACCTCTCATTCAGATGTACAGCTTATTGAGTGTGTCCTTGCAATTGTGCATGAATAATAATGTCCGATATAAATTGGCACATAACACATGAGAGGCAGTCCTACTATAACTTCACTTTTTGAGTGACTGGATTACTCGGGAGTGATGTTCCTTTGAGCTAAGACATTTTCACAAGGCCAAACATATATTCTAATTTCTAAGCTATGCATTAGCTCATATACATCTGATTTCCACACCCAGCAGCTAAAGAAACATAAAACAAACAAAAAATGCTAGGGACAACCAGTAGAACTCACTTTCTGCAGTTAATTGGGTAGATTTGTTTTATTGTTTGCAGGACAGCTGCACACTGAAGAATGGCACAATTTCCCTTTTGAAGCTTTCTCAGGATCAGTACATTAGCAAAAGTGACTTATAAAAAATGGGATGTGGTCTGCACAACTGAGACACCTGACTATTCAATCTCTCCAAATGCAAACACACCCAGTCTCCCCCTATCTGGCATGTTTCTGGTGCACGTGTGATTCTCTCATTGCTTTGCACATTTTCCTGGCATAAATGTTGATACAGTATTTGGGTCAGAAAAAGGATATTCCCTTTTGAGATTTATTTAGTTTAACAGGTGCAAACTCCTGAGTTGGACATGCTTCATTTGCTTCAAGGCTGTAAACAGGCTCAGCATAATTCACTGGGATCTGCAGGAAATTCTTAAATGGCATGTGCACTCTCAATAGTGGTGGAATTTGAGCATTTCCCCCCCCCCCCATTGTAAAATGTAGACATAATGTGCCATCTGTTTGTTCCTTCCTTAGTCAGCAGAAACGCTCCATATGATAGAAGAAATAGTATCCTGAACAAAGTTTCAATTAACTGCTTTGGGGTTTTATTTGCGGGGGGGGGCATTAATTGTTATGTGTGTAAGAGGCGTAAACATTTTGACTGCAACAACGACCCATAGGTCGTTGGGCACAACAGCATGCCCAGGTCCACATATGATTCTGCAGTGCAGGAATCTCCATCTGTTTGGTGGTCTGTTGGGCTAGATAAAGGAAGCAGGGCTAGATCTACTTCTTGCCTACCTTCAGCAGGTAATGGTTGCTGCTGACCATGCAAACCATCTGTTTGGACTGTGCTCTTTAGAGTTGGCACCCCCATATATCCACTCACTTATCTGTATGGGGCAAGGAGACACCCACTCAGGCAGCTGATGTTGTGAGTTCCATTAAAGGGCAGCACAATGCCAAGACTTCAATCCATTGTTTATAAAATGTTTTGTACTGCTTATCCCTTGCCCTACCTGACGGCAACAATAGATGCTGAATTTTCTCCCCATGCACCAGTCATTTGTGCACATGGAACACATACATATACTGTTACATGCCATCCCAAGCTGCCAAACGGCTGAATGAGATTCCAGGGGTTCCAGGCGCTTACTCAGGGTTGTGTTTCTGTTGGCACAGCGAAGACTAGTGCCTTTGAGAAATACCGGTATGGTTTATTAACAAGACTTGGTAGTCTGCAATGGAGAGAGTGCAGAATATTATACCCAAGAGTGTCTATCGTTGCCCCTCTGATAACTTCAACAAGCTTGGGGCCAAAGCAGCAGTCAGTCATGGCTCCTGGTCTCTTGGTGCAGCCTCCTCCAGCCACAGCCAAGATGGCTCTGACCTCTAGCCGCTGCATGGAGTCCTGGCCTGCCCAGCAGTTCATGGAGGACTGCCTTTTGTTCTCCTTCCTAGCACACCTCTCGCCCCCCCCCCCAATACCTCCTGCAAAATGACACTTTTTCCTGTCACCTCAAACCACTCCCCAATCCCTGTTTTGCACAGACCTGAGAACCTTCTTTGATGTGTAAATGCCTGGCCATTGTTTCATATTAATGGCTTGCATTCAACCAGCTTGGCCAGGCCGATTTGCATAAACCAGCCCAGGAATTCCTTGTCTGGCCCAGTTCTGTAGCTTGCATTTTCACTTCCTATCCCAAATATTAGCTAGATTCTGAAAGTCATTAATTTCTTGGGTTTAGAAGGGGAGGGGTCTCCTCCCATCCCAAACTTATAACAATGCTAAGGTAGTCCATGGGCAGATCATACAAGCTAAACAGTGGTCTGCCTTTAAACAAAATCACAGCTATAATTGCACTGTTCTCCAGAATTACTTGTGATCCATCTCTTTTTGTCAGGGGGGCAGGGGGTGAGGATTAAACGCCTGCATTGTGAGATACCTATTATATGCAAAAGAGATGATTTGCACAGCTGATATTGGTCATATTGAAAAAGTGCATATGTGAGCCGGGAGATGGTGGTAGCTTGCATTAAGAGCATGAATGATGCTGCTGTTGCTGTGAGAATCCTGGGGCATGACTATGAAGCAGGAAAATGTTGGTGGAGTTTAATATAGACATTTGTTGTTGTTTCCTGGGGCTGGATAGGTGTTTTGATTTGGTATTACTGAAGAAGTAGTGCCTTGAAAAGATGAGAATTTAATATACCTCTGATGCCAACATCTAAAAGCTATGCTCATGTAAATGGTGCAACAGCAGGAAGGTTAAATAAGGTTAATGCACTATTTGATTATTCTAGTTTGCAATTTGCCCTTTTTTTTATTCTGAGAAATCCCCTTTTTTAACAGAATGCGAAAGTTCTGGCTTCAACCTGTCAAAGCCATGCAAATGAAATATCAATATCGTGTCTACGGAATACATTTTAAACCCATGACATGGTGATCTGCACTGACACAGAAGAGAAAAAGCCCACTTCCCCTCCCACTATAGATAGAGAATTAAAAATTGGACTTCCTAAAACAGTATTGATTTCCTTTAAGTGAATAAAGAGGAAATTCCCATCACAAAAAGGCTTCTGACAAAAACCCATCAATAATGGAGGAAGATTAGAAGACAGTGAGATAAAATAGAATTACATGTGCTTCTTTCTCAGATGTTTTCTTTGAACAATCTCTTTAAAAACATCTAGAAGGAAATGGGATCAGTGGAGAAAATGTCCTTTGTTGTCTTGCATTTCATTGTAGCTGCTTCTGCTATGGAACCAGAAAGATATTGAAATGATTTTCTGGAAGGGGGCCAAATGGGATTTTAAAAACAAGGACCCATGAAAGTGGGGCTTAAAGGTCGTACTGAAGAAAGAAAACAGTATCGGTAATATGTAGCATTAAATATACAATTCTTTTCCCGGAAATATGGAAAATGTGAGTGGTACATGCAGGTTGTCAAAACATTTGGGGGCATATGCCAGGGAGCAGAAGTTGATTTATTGCAGCACAACTGCTTCCCCTGCAACAGGGCGCAGGGGCCACATCCTTCCCAAAGCCTAGCACATGCTTGCCTAACTTTGGGAATGAGGTGGAGGGCCTCTAGGCCCCAGAGTCTTGTGCCTCCTTCCCAAAGCCCAGCGCCTGCCTTACTCAGCTTTGGGAAGGTAGTTTTGGGCTGAGGGGGGCGAATTGAGCAGAAGAGACCAATAATGGGTCCATCAGTCAAGCAGGCGGTTTCTCACGTGCTGTAGAGCAGTGTTTCTCAACCAGTGTGCCTCCAGATGTTTTGGGACTACAACTCCCATCATCCCTCGCTAGCAATACCAGTGGTCAGGGATGATGGGAATTGTAGTCCCAAAACATCTGGAGGCACACTGGTTGAGAAACACTGCTGTAGAGGGAATTGAGGGACAGATCATAGAATCTTAGAGTTGGAAGGGACCCAAGGGTCATCTAGTCCAACCCCCTGCAATGCAGGAATCTCAGCTAAAGCATCCATAACAGATGACCATCCAACCTCTCTTTAAAAACCTCCAAGGAAGGAGAGTCTACCACCTCTCATGGGAGTCTGTTCCACTGCTGAACAGCTCTTATTGTCAGAAAGTTTTTCCGAGTGTTTAGTCAGAATCCCCTTTCTTGCAACTTAAAGTTGCAAGTCCTACCCTCCAGAGCAGGAGAAAGCAATCATGCTCCCTCCTCCATGTGACAGCCCTTAAGATATTTGAAGATGGCTATCATATCTCCTCTCAGTCTCCTCTTTTCCAGGTTTAACATAACCAGCTTCTTCAAGCGCTCCTCATAAGGCTTGGTTTCCAGACCCTTGATCATCTTGGTTGCCCTTGTCTACACATATTCCAGCTTGTCAGCATCCTTCTTAAATTGTGCCCAGAGTTGGACACAGTATACCAGGTGTGGTCTGACTAAGGCAGAATAGAGTGGTACTATTACTTCCCTTGATCTGGACACTATACTTCTGTTGATGCAGCCAAGAATAGCATTAGCTTTTTTTGCTGCTGGATCACACTGTGGTCCACCATGACCCCTAGATCCTTTTCACATGTACTGCTAGTAAGCCAGGTGTCCCCCATCCTATATTTGTGCATCTGGTTCTTCCTGCCTACATGCAGAACCTTACATTTGTCCCTATTAAAATTCATTTTGTTAGCTTGCACCCAGTTCTCCAATCTGTTAAGGTCATTTTAAATTCTGATTCTGTCTTTTGTGGCATTAGCTACCCCTCCCAGTTTGGTGTCATCTGCAAATTTGATGAGCATCCCCTGAATTCCTTCATCCAAATCATTTATAAAGACGTTGAACAACAATGGGCCCAGGACAGGACCCTGCAGCACCCCACTTGTCACTTTTTTTTCCAGGATGACGAGGAACCATTAATGAGTACTCTTTAGGTTTGGTCAGTCAACCAGCTACAGATCCTCCTAACAGTTACCTTGTTCAACCCACATTTTACCAGCTTCCTTGTGAGAATATCATGGGGGACTTTGTCAAAAGCCTTACTGAAATTGAAGATATATTATGTCCACAGCATTTCTCTGATCCACCAAGTTTGTAATTCCATCAAAAAAAAGAAAGAAATCAGTTTGGTCTGGCATGACTTGTTTTTGAGAAACTCATTCTGGGTCTTAGTAATCACATTAGATGGGGCTAAGGAGTAAACCCTACACAAATCTGGAGTGGAATCCTTAAGATGGTTGGATTGTGCCTTGTCTGCCTTCTTCTAGCAACTCCTACAGCCAAGGGGGTGCGATATATAAATAACTATGCTGTGATTGATTGGAACTGTTAGCTCAGATAAGTCAGGATGTAGAAATGAATCTGGGCATCACCTTTCCCCCAATAAGTGGATAGTACAATGACAGCTGACAACACCAGCAGCCCCCTTGGTGAAACATAGGCTGTGTAACATAACTAGCAGGTGGAATAAAATTTGCCTCCCTCACCATTGTTCTTCACGCCTCCTATAGTCTCACACCTCCTGTAGAGTGCTTTTCTTCTCACTGCAGTAATGAGGAGAAAAATTGGGCTTTTTGCTGAAGAGCAGAGAGAGTTATTCCCCCCACTCCTGCCATCTGGGAATGCAGCCCTCAGGCCAAAGAGGTTAGCTACCCTTGTCTTAGTGGAAGATGCTGTGCAAGTGGGAGTAAATCTACCCCCACTTGCTAGTGCCTGTTATAGTTAAATACAAATGCTATGGTAGCCATTACTTAACAGAGGAACCCAGAACCCAGAATAGAAGCAGCATATCTCTTCAGGAGGATTTTAGATAGATGCTGTGTAAGTATTAAAACTGGAGTCAGTCCACATTGTGCACGTGCCCATTATGTCCTAAAATAACCAGTTTGACCCAGTTCCCTTTCTAGGTCATGCAGAGGCTAATTTTTCTTCCACTATCCATGGTACATTTTATTGTATTTGCTTCTTCATAATCATGTGTCCTTCTGCTGCTTGTGCAGTTGCACAATGCAGACGCTGTATTCTGTAACAATGCAGCTTTCTTACCCTTCAGAGGACAAAGAGCCCATTATTCAGTGCTGTAGTAGGAAGAAGCGGAATTCTGTGGGGATGACTAAAAAACAGGAGTGGGAAGCAAAGTCAACTGAAGGAAAGCAACACAGGCATCCCTATCCTTCCTGCTATTTGCACATGATGGACAAATGACATTAATATAATGTCTTCTAATAGTACTATGCTGGGTGTATATTGTCCTGATAGCTGTAGCCAGGATCTGAAAGTAGTTCTGCATGGCCAGTGTATCTTTGGTAATGTTTCTTGAATTAATTGTGAATGTCAGGTGTAGAAATCCATGGGAGTTTCACAATTACTTTGTAATATAGGGAGAGAGAGAGAGAGAGAGAGAGAGAGAGAGAGAGAGAGAGAAATTGAAATCCTATCTGCCCCTGGGACTCTGCCCAGTGCCCCCTCCCCGCCATACTTCTCACTAGTCCTGAATTGTGTCCCCCTCTAGTGATTTTACCTGCCTGAGACATGCCCTTGAACTGTGATAAAATGTCTTGTTTGCCTGTATGGAAGATGGAGAGTTGTGGATGTCTGGCTACTACCCCCACTTTTGCCCCCCCCCACCATTGGTATGTGCTCCCTGCCCCTGAGAAGATTGCCTTAGGGAATGCAGCATCTGGGCTGAAAAGATTCCCCCCCCCCTACCCAAGAGGTTGAAGCTGAAATAGGTCTTCAGATCTCTGCCTGTGCATAAAAGGTGCTTTGCACTCTGCTGCACAAAGAAACAGGTATAAAACATTTAAGTGCAGGAAGGTCTGGGAAAAGTATACTGCAATGAAGTGTGCCATGCAAACTGTCCTGCTTGTACTGGTCTTGCCTTCTTCTGCGTTAGTCATGGAGACACTGGTCTAATGGTTTAGACTGGAGTCATAGGAGAAAATAGACTGCACAGTTTGTTTTGCCCAATTCGCAGAAAAATTGGTGTGTGCATTTACCCCTGAGATGGAAGAAAAGGAAGAGCAAACAAATGATTAAAATCTATCCACTAGACATATATCTTAATATCTCAGCAAGCTGTCAACTACTGTTGTGGCAGCCTTTTGTCTCTAGAAAGAGGGATTGAAAGAAGGCCAGCACACTAACATGGCACCAATGACTGCTTTGATTGCAATTATCACTAACAAGGTTATACATGCAAATGAATAAATTGAGAGCAAGAAATTACTTAATAATAACCCTGCAGACACTCCATGCATCATGATGCTTGGACATTTGCTGGCATACACATTTTTCTTCTTAGACTTTGCAATACAATAGCACAGCTGAACCTATATGCTCTGCAGTGCATCCTCATTATCTTGACATCCTCTCTTCGTGATGTGTAGAAGTCCACGTTAGCTCTATAGAAACAGATTTTCCTCACTGCTGTCTAAATGTTTTTTGTTTCTGTATGCGGTGCCTATAACCCAAACTGTTTGGCTAAATGAAATTTGCACTCTGCAATTAACAAAAGAAGCACCAAGATTTCTAAAAACTCAGCACTCCTACTTCCACCAAGATAGGCTCTTCATAGGCACTACTAAATAAATATAAAGGACAACGGAGCATTTGCAGGGCTGTACTTACACATAAATGAATTGTGAGTGCACAAAATGGAATGACTTGCTAATATCCCCACAGATTCCATGCATATTTGAAGATTTGATGACAAGTGCATTTTCACTCTAGTTTTAATTTACAGTGGTTTGCAATTCTGAGTCATCACCATTCACATTTTATTATAAAGTCAGAGTGTAGTTCAGTGGGGTTGTTGAAATACTGCATTGCTTCTGACAGTAACACATGCAGAGAGATACAATGAAAGTGAGAAGGTTGTAATTCATAATTAAGAAGTAAACTCTCAATTGGATTTATTCATCTCCCAAAGTTTATTGTGTTATCTATGGGTCATTACTGGCAATGAAGGGCAGAGATAGAAATAACAGTTGGATTTAAAGGATGAATTACATATACATGTGTGTGTTTGCTATGAAATCAAAAGTATTACAGGTGAGGGCTGTTGGGGATGGGCAAAATCCAGGTACATTTTCCCTGTCCTTTTTATGAGCAAGACAGGCAGACCAATCTAGCAAATGTGGTCTGCAAATGGAAGTTCAGCTCAAATTGTTGTTGTTTTGTAGGGCCTTGATTTGTGCCCTATTCTTGCTAGTGACATTCTATAACCTGTGATTATTTCTTGTGTTGGATTTGATCAGATTCAGTCAAATGCTCTGTGCTGTGCCTTCTTGCCTAGCTGGTTATTCATCCTGGCTTTTGACAACTTTCCATGTCAGAGTGGTGACCAGGAAGGAGAAAGTGCCTGTTGACATTGAAAGAGGGTGTTGTTGTTGTTGTTGTTGTTGTTGTTGTTGTTGTTGTTGTTGTTGTTGTTGTTGTTTTGTTGTTGTTTTTAAAGGATTCTCTTGGCTCTTTAGATTTTAAAAAATTATAGGCCAGTATCAAACCTCCCTTTTCTGGAGAAGCAAGGCAGCTTCAGGCTTTACTGGATTACCGGTAAGTGGATTTTCTTGTTTCATTTCATTCTGGAGGAACTGTTCCACTTGGGAACAGTGCGTTCTTGGTGTGGCTTCTATTTCATGGAACTTTCAACAAAAATACACCAGATGCACACAGATGAGCACTAAAACATTTTTTATTCCACCTGAGCTTTAACACTATTGTGTTGCTGATGGGTTGTTGCTTTTTTTAATTGTACTTATTTTATCCTTTCTGTTGATATATTTTCAGTTGGCAGTACGTATTCTTTTATTACAGTTTGGATTGAACACTGCTTTACAAAGTACAAAGTTGAAAAGTGGCCTATAAAGTGGGGTAATCAGTTGCCATAATCTGTGATTGCATCCATGCCTTTAGAATTTCAATTTACCCTATATACTCAAGTATAAGCCTAGTTTTTCAGCACATTTTTTGTGCTGAAAAAGCCGCCCTCGGCTTATACTCGAGTGAGGCAGGCAATGGCTCCTGTGAAGCTTTCCCAGGTTTTTTGTGGTAAAATTGGGTGCCTCGGCTTATATTCGGGTCGGCTTATACTCGAGTATATACGGTAGTTGAATGAGATAGCATGTAATCACACAAAGGGAAGTGACTTTGACACCACTGTAACTGAACGTTTACCTTTTCACTATCACTTAAACTGATCAAATCCATCTGTAGGTTACATACATCTTCAACTGTTTGTTGCCTCTTCAAGGAGTAAGAAACAGGCTAAGCTCCAGAAACTATTTTCAAAGCCAGAGTTCAGCCCTGGATTCTTGAGATACATACTTTCATTCTCAGCCCATGCCCATCCATCTGACACCTACTGTACTACTGCAGAGAGATTCTCAGCCTTTATGGTGGTAGAATCACACCAATCTACAACCTAGATCCCATGGATGGCAACGTCTTAACCACTGCAGGATTTAGAGTTAGACAGGAAAGGGTTAAGTGCTCTTTGGGACTGCCTTCATGTCTCTTTCTTTGGTTGTTAACTGCAGTAAACACTGATGGCGCTGCAGTAATAATCACCAGATCTCTCCAGTGACTTTCAAAATCTTCTTGGTGAAGAGCCCAGAATCTAGTCTGCATCTGAAAAAAGACTGCAGCTCAATGTCTGGCAGTATAACGAAATGCTATCCTAAAGCATGACAATTGAGCATCCTTGGAGGAGCAGCATTACCTATTTTCAACCATTTTGGTCCCGTTTTTACCATTGGATCCATTTTAAGGAACGAACCCGAAAAAGGAATCTATAGAATCACTTCCAAACAAAAATAAGAAAACGATGAGATAAATATTTAGAAAATACCGGATAAAGTAATATTTTCGACAAGTCTTCATAAATTTTCAACAACAGGAAAAAAGAAGGGGGGTGGGACACCCAGTATATGGATGCTAAAAAGAAGGACCATAGCTTAGAAGTAAAGCACATGTTTTGTTTGCAAAAGATACCATATTCCATCTCTGGCAACACCAGTTATCAGGTGATGTGAAAGACCTCTCTCTGAGACCTCAAGGAAGAGAGAGATGCTGTCAATCAGAGTAGGAAATGCCGCGTCAGATGGACAAGCAGTCTGACCTGATTTGTTCCTGTAAATGCTGTTTAGCAAAGGAAATAAAGCAGGGGTAGGGGGATTGTTTTCCACTGCCCTTTTTATGAGTGGTGGAAGGTTATGTGATCAGTTTCCTCAGGGCCAGACCTGCCATAAGGCATAATAAGCAGACCATCTCGACTGGCAGATACTAAAGGACTGGAAAGAGGTGGTTGGATGCTGGAGGAAAGAACTGTTTGTACCACACAGCCTGCCCTGAACAGACTAATACTAGGACACACTAGTCTGTTGGTCTCAGTTGCTATCAAGGAACCTGCGTATTGAAGTAGGTTGAATCAAGATTTAGCTGCCTGACCAGTTGGCTTCTGCATGTGGAATTTACAGCAGGGTGAGGCTGCCTCTGCCTTGCTTTTCACCTCAAGGAGCAAAAAGTCTTGAGTTGGCCACCCCTGAGTTTCCTGCTGACAGATTGATTACTGGTGACCCTTCCTCAACATAAAGTTTCTAGGTCAGGTCTCAGGCATTTTGTCTGAACAACAGTCCAGTTGGCTCTGTATTAGTGGGTGGAGCCTTGCTCTTCACTCTTTGCCCTTCATCTGTCTGAAACTAGCCCAGTGCTGTCCTACATTCCCTTATTCACATGTTCATAACCTAGTCAGCATTGTCAATTCTAGGAGCACAAACATGCTTATGCTTGCTATTGGAGGATTAAAGAGTCCTGGGCTTAGAGGGGTGGCCTATGAAAAACTAAAACAGAACGTGGGTTGAGCATGGATTCAAAAGAAGAAACTGAGAGGAATTCTCCAGAGTTCTGCGTCTGAAAGGCTTGATTATTCACAGATGCAAGTTTGCAAAATATGCTTTGATTGCTTGCCTACTGCCTCATGTCTAATGCCAACCCTACCATAACTGTCTGGGACAAAACATGTCTAATAAAGAAATGCCGAAAATGTGAGAGCACCTTGTTTTTGAATGTGTTTAACCATCCAAGTGACACCCAGTCATAGTTACCATGTGTTTGCCAAATGTATACAGCACAGAATTAATACTATGTGGAACAAATTTACAGCTAAAGTTTAAGAACACAACCCAGCAACCCAGGAACAGCCTTTCCATTGGGAATCCAGCCATTTAGGATCAGACCTATCGGTAGGAAAAGTGTGGCTTGATTTTGATATTTGATCTTGATATAATATTTGTATACTACTTTTTCAACAGATGTTGAGCTCAAAGTGGCCCACGATAATCACAATAGCACAAAAAAACCCACATTGCAGTATTCTAATATTAAACTCAATAGCATATAAATGAGGCAAAAAACCAACAATATTATCAAAACAATTAATACAATTCAATAAAGCAATCGTAACTCATGGTATTGCCAGGATACTTCCTAATCACAATGAACCTTATTCCAGAACAACAACATGGATTAGCTGTGCCTTGTTGGTTATCAAACACATTGTTTTGCAACACTGCAATGGATAGAAGTCTCATTCACTGTGTGTGAACTGCTGCCTTAAACAGGGGGTGCTGGGAACAGGTAGTGGTGGTGAGGCACTGGAGTTTCAAATCAGTGCATGTAACAATGAAATTTGATGCTACACACAGTGTATTATGGGCTTGGGCTCTAGGGATCCCTTCCCAACTCATTGGTATCCATATCATAATGGATAAGAACCCCACTTTTACACCTTTGTTCACTTCTTTCCCACAGCCCTCCTAAATGGCACCTATGACATTTTGCAAGATGAGATCCCATGGCATTGATGGAGATCTATAGTACTATATATTCTAGCCTATATATGCTGTTCAGTGCTACAGTCAGCCTATTTATAGACCCTGTTCTTTAGGTGGTTTTCCTTCCTGGCATAGAAAGTGTCATATGCGTTTTTAATGATGAAACGTTGAGCTCTATGTTGAGTGCTTGTTAAAATTACATTGCCACTTGCACTCGATGATTGCCACTGTGATTCAAAGCCTGCTTGATAGCTTTCCTTCAGTCAGCTAATGCATTCAGAGACCTATAACTAATTCCGGGAGTGATGAAAACATGTCATCTTTCTGACATGTGTTCGTAACGAAGAGGCTTTTACTTGTCTCCTACAAGTACAATAGACAGTCTGCAATATTTCCACCTCAGCTGTAAGATTCCTGGCCTAGACTGTGTAGCGTTTTGTGTATCCTACAGAAAGCTAATGAACACAGGAAAACACTCTTGGCCCCACAGAAGCAAACTGACTCAGAGGCCTCCATCCAGAATATTGTGATTTAATCTAAAAAAAATTATGAATGGTTTTTGGAATAAAAGGGGGGGGGATCGGACCCCACACAGTGTAGTTATGTAATTGTATACATAATGGTGATTTCACCATTTAGGAATGTGATTCTGATGCACTAAAGTTAAGAGGGTTGCCACTGACATTAAGGGATGTGATTTTCACCCAATACTTATTGAAACTGGCACTTGTTTCCAATAAATATTCTTTATAATCTTTTCAGATACTTTAGGATGAAGAGCCCAAGACTATGTGTAATATGCTTTATGTTAAAGACAATTCATTTCACTAAAGCTGCAAAAATAATTTTGCTGAGATAGTTAATGTGCATAATCTGTTCACAGAGCAATTAATTTTCAGAGTTAAATGTAAGGCACTTCTTTGAGAAGCTAAATGTAAGCCCACATCCAGTCAAAGCGAGGAAGGGGGGGGCAGAATTGCAGGAGCAGCTAAAGTAAAATAAAAGCTTTTCATTGAGCAGTGTAACAATTAAGCTGCATTGTTATACAACATTCATTGTTTTCTATAATGAGTGCTGTTCCATGGCTTTATATTTCTGGTGGAGAAAATTCAAGGTGATTTCTACCTACCAGTATATATGAAGCAGGCATTGCCTGGAGCTTTTCTTTGAAAGTGGGACCCAGGCTGTCACAGGTGGAAAGCGTTGCAGACGATAATCTGTCTCTGGTGCCTCTAGAAGCAGCACATATCCAATTATTTTAAGGAAATGCTGGCTGTACAGTAAACACTTCCCTTTTAATAGTGACAGACCTGCTGGAAGAAAAGGGGATCATCAACCTTCCTGTCTAAAGGGGGCCTGGCCAAGCCTACTGAGAAATGGAAATCACCCGGGCACGAGTGAAGTTTGCATCCTATGCTCAATGATGTTTGGCGACAGCAAGAGAAAACTATGCTTTTCCTCTTCTTTTCCTTTAATGGCTCAGCTCTTAAAGAGCAGTGCTACTTCACCTTCTCTGGGCCTTTTAACTGTTAAAACACACACATATATTAACTAATTCTTATATTCAGTGGGAAAGGAAGGCTTGGTGCTGCTGATATGGTTGTCAAGAGCCACAAAAATATAACCACTATTATTTTTCAGTGCATTCACACTGCCTTTCCAAACAAAGCATTGCTGAGGACATCTTACCTGTATAACAACAACCCAGGCTGCAAACAATATGAACAAGCCTTTGCCTACCTTGGGTCCCCAGATGTTTCCAGACTACAACTACCATCTGGGATGATGGGAGTTGTAATCCAACAATACCTAAAAGCCCAAGATTGGGAAAGGTTGGGACCAATATAGCCCAAGTACAATAAGGCTGGTTCTTCCCTCTAAATCAGGCATCCCCAAACTTCGGCCCTCCAGATGTTTTGGACTACAATTCCCATCATCCCTGACCACTGGTCCTGTTAGCTAGGGATCATGGGAGTTGTAAGCCAAAACATCTGGAGGGCCGCAGTTTGGGGATGCCTGCTCTAAATAAATTGTTAGGCCTGCCAGAACTGACTATGCTGGTCATCTATTTGGCAGCGCAACATTGTAGGAGTTTACCCATGTTATCAATGCATGTTTTGGGGAAAGTGAGAATACCTCTATTTGCCCCTTTCTGATACCTGTGTAAATTCAGCATAGTTGAGAAAGAGCCTACATGAATACAAAACTTTACCTTTGTTGGTTATGGTCTTCCCTAGTAGGCTTGTTCTCAACATATTCTGAAAGCCAAGGGATGAGACCAGTGGGTATGATCTTGCCCACCACTTCATATACATTGACTATATTCATATTTAATGATAGTATAATCCTGTGAATGCCTGGTGCGCAGAGTTATCCCCCCCCACACCGAAAGCCTGGATCATGCTTTTATAACCTAATAATTGGTTGTACATTATTTGCAGTCTTCTCAGCTGATGAAATGGATTTGTCAGCTTTAGTAATGTATCTGTCTGCTCAAAGAAATTGTTAGTTGGGGGTGGGGGTTGTCTGTGTATTCTTACTGGTAGAAACCTGCACAGCTCACCTAAATGCAGAAATGAAGGTGAATTTTGCCTGTTTTGCCATAACTGCAAGTGTTTTGAATTAATTTAATACTGTAAAATGTTAGAAGGTCAGCAGTCAAGGCATCTTCTCCTTCTCTGTTCTCTTGTAAATTGCAGCGGCATGTTTTATCAATAGCAGACTATTAATTATCTGTAACAATGAATTATAAATAAGTATATAATTATAAACAATATTGAATTATAAATAACTAGTAACTAATTATAAATATAAAATACAAATTAATTAGCTGTTGCTAAGTTTCCTATTAAGCCAACCATCAAAATGTGAAATGATGTATTATGGCTATGCTCCTAGCCATGATAGCTGTGTTCTGCCTCCATGTTTCTGCATATCAGTTGCTGGAAGCCATCGGAAGGGAGAGGGCTCTTGTGCTCAGGTTCTACTTGAGGGTTTCCCACAGGCATCTGGGTGGCCACTGTGAGAACAGGATGCTGAACTCGAAGGGCCATTGCCTGATCCAGTAGCTCTTCTTATGTTCTTATGTATCTGATACAACAGATGAAACAATGGGAGGCCCATTGGTGAGTTCTCTGTGAATTTTGGAAACAAAGATCCTGAATTTCTAGTGATGTGTTTGATACTGTGTAGACAAGATCCGTTCACCATTAAAACCATTTCTCGCTATACATTCCAACTCACTGAGTGAGGCTGGCATGCTTCACTTCCCCTCTCTCTCTGGGCTAGAGATGCTTAAGGAATTTGATATTTGTTTTATTAGCACCACTGCATTGTGGGAGCACATCCTATGATACACAAACAATACCATGATGCAAGAACCCACTGGAGCCCTCAAATAACAGCAAAATTATCTTCTCTGCAAAGGAGCTACGAAGCTCAGAAGCCAAAAACTTCATTTCCCCCAAAGGAGCTCCTTTTTCCCTTGTCCAGATACAATCCTATTGACACGAGAAAGTTATTTCTAGCTATTTCTTAATGGAGAGTCTTCATCTAGGACGTTACCTTTCTCCTTTCTGCATGTGTGGTTTCATTGTGTAGATGCATGTATGAGGCATGCCTGCACCTGTGGGCAGGTGTGAGAGACAGGGGCAGCCTGGGTGACACCTGCTTCCCCATGGGTATGGGCCTTTGAAGTGTTGGCCATCAGTGAAGGTGGCCTTTGGACCAAAAAAGGTTAACCATTCTTGGTGTACTATCTAATGGAAAAGCCTGTCTCTTGCCTGTAGTTTCAAAATGCCTTGACCTTTTCAACCCTTGATAAAAGAAGTGTTAGGAAGAAACAAAAATAGAACAAGAGAATATGAAACAAGTGTTACACAAAGCCTGAAGAGACAATGAACTAGCTAAATCTTTTGCTTCATAGATGGCATGACAGTGTGACATGCGCTTTCCTATTAAGAGTTGGATGGAGACCAAGCAGGACAGATGTTTAACTAAGACTGAGGAATGAACCCTTTTTTTCATACCTCTCGGGTCCTTTTATGTGGAATCGCTGTCATTGATGCCCCTGGGAAAACATGAGAAGCGGCAGTAGTCAAGATTATGGCATACGTGGAAACTGTTTAAATTAAGAATCATGGAGAAATATAAACCAGTTGTACATTTACATAAATCTCCTTGCATCCTTGATTTTGCATATTAAATCTGTGCCGCAGCTTGAAGACATTTTGAAAGGTTCATGGAGCCACCACACATCTTCCCATTACCATGGCTACATATCTGATGAGATCCGGATGAATAAATTAGCTCGTCAAAGGTCAGTTGTGTAACGGCATACATAGATACTTAATATGAGACTACATTCACCTAGGGAAAATGGGACTGTTGTTTAGTCTCTTATAATGAGTAACATTTATTATGATTCAAGCCATCTTAACGCCTGCAGCCATTACAGGAACAAAACAAAACATTGACTGGAAAGATTTTTATTTATTTTTTGTTCTAAGTGTAGTAAGATCTTCCCTTGGAACGATGGAAATAAAAATCATTATCTGCCTATGAACTTCTAAGCCAGAATTTAATTAAGTCACTATGTCATATTTAATGTCTGTTCCTTGTATTTTATTTGTTCCTTGTATTTTTATTTTTGTCCTTCTTTGAAGAAGCTGGTAGAGTGCATGGTTCTTCCTCCACCCATCCTATTCTCACAAATATCCTGAATGAGAGGTTAGGGTTGAGAGAGAATGATTAGTCCAAAATCATCCAGAGCTTCATGGCTGAGTGGGGATTTGAACCTGTGTATTCCCTGGTCTGACAATATCAAACACACGGACATACACATACACATGTGTGTGTTCTCTCTCACACACACATGCACACATACACAGTTCTCTTTTCCCTATAAATCTTCTTGGTTTTCCAAGTTTAGGATTAATCTAAAACAGTGGTGGATAATTTGTGGACCTCTAGCACTCAGGTCCTGCTTGTGAGTCTCCCATAGGCATCTGGCTAGCCACTATGAGAACAGGAAGCTCTCCTTAGTTGTTGTTGTTTTGGTCTGGTTTGATTTCAACTCCCAGCTGCCCTGGGCAACAGCCCATGTCAGGGATGATTGAAATTGTAGTCCAGCAACATCTGGATGAAAACAGATTTCGCAACCCCTTTTCCATATTGATGTCCTGCCAGTATACTGTTACAGATTTGGAGTAACAGAGTTTCAGGGTGCAAGGGTTACTGCTAGAATTAGGGAATGTTAGAAATTAGTGAAATGGTAGAATGTTAAAAAATTAGTAAAAGGGTAGAATTTAGATAACATTTGGGATATTGAAGGGAAAATACAGGCTGCAGAAGTTCTCCTGAACTGTGCCAAACACAAAGATTCCTGGGTTTAGCCTACACAAACTATCCTGGCTGGGCTAGGATTTTTATGTTTTATATTAAAGATTTTCTTGGGTAAAAATAGAACATACAGTGTTCCAGCTTTCAAGTTTTCAAGTTATAGAATATTCAAACAAATCAATCTGAGTGAGACATGACTGTTACAGGCAATAGGGGGTTGAGGTAAAAGGAGTGGGAAGAGAGAGGGGTGGAAAGTGGGAGATAGTAAAATGTCATTCTTTTACATAGTATATGAGCAAAGCTTTTGTGTCAGCATCATGTAAGTAAGTGCTATATTTTTGCTGATGGTGCAAGAGTCCAGAGGGTCCAGGGAATCTTGCTACCGCTCAGCAGAGATTGGGGGTGGCATGCAGCCTCATAGCAATACCTTACATCAGGCTTCTCCAACCTGGTATTCTCCAGATATTTTGGGCTACAGATTCCACCACCCTGGCTAGCATGGCAAATGATCTGGGGTGATGAGAGTTGTGGTACAAGCCATTTGGATAGTACCAGGTTGGGGACAGCTGCCTTACATTGAGTGAAAATGACGCCATGTATTATAATAATGTTTGAGAGTTGACTGGGAAGTTGGCAATAGCTTAAGCACACATACCAACCTGACTATACCTTGAAGATATATGTCAGAGAGCCTGCTTGAATGCCCAGCAGGAAAGACAATCAGGCTGACAAACACTTATAACAGGGCTTCCTCAGTGGTGGTGCTGGAATTATGGAACTCAGTACCTTCTCAAATAAGGCAGACTCCATCCCTTATGTCCCTTAAATGAGTGCCCATTTCTCTTTGTGGGTTTTAATTGCTAATATAAATTGGGGCTGCTGTGCTTGGATCTGGTTGAGTTTTGTTGTCTATCTCTGTGCTGGTTTTTAAGCATCAATATGAAATTGGTATTTCAATGGGTTTTTATATTGCATTGTAGTTAAATAAATAATGTCTGGAGGACCACAGCTTCCCTTGCCCTGCTCTCACATGATTGGTAGACTACCTCTGTCCCATCAATACTAAGATGAAGATTGTTGGCCAAAGCCACGAATGCAGTCTCAGTACACTAAATGCCAAAGTCAAGTTTAGAAAGCTGATAGTATCCATGCGCCTCTGAAGCTGGAGATTGGCTGCTCACTAAATGAAACGTTGAAAGCAGTATGTCTGGCTGAGGAATCTGTATCCAGGTTTGTTTCTTTGAACAAAGTCCAAACAATTGTATCTTTTGGGCCATCTGGCCTCCTGCCTTCCTTAACGATGCATTAATAACCTCAGCCAGCAAAGGGCTCAGATTTTCTCAGCTGCCTTTCACTAGCCAGGATGGGCATAGGTCCAGCTCACAAGTGGTTGCCCGCCAAGCACAGCCTCTCCATCAACAAGTGAGATAGATTGAAGCCAGAGTGTTAAAATGGGAGAAGACCAGAACACCTGATAGATCAATCTGTGCCTCTTCTTCTAATGTAGGAAGCTGTAACTTTGTCCCGAAACTACAGAGAAGTCATCACAGTAGGCAGAAGAAAGCCTCATATCTGGGCAAAGAAAATCCTGATTTGTTCTGCAGTGAAGAATGTGTTTCTTAGCTACCACCATGCCTGCTTATTAAAAAGCTGGGCTGGATCAAAATCTCTAGACTCTGTTCCAGTGAATGAATTGCTGTTCCATCAGTCACATGCAGACCTGCCCCCTCAAGGCAGAGTGAACAGCCCACAAGTTGTTAGCATATCAACCCTCTTTTCACATTCCTGCATGTATAGGAGGGGACTGGGACTGTGGCAATATGTCCTGTCCCCTAGCATTGATGTGTTCATAGGCCTGTATGTACTGTGCCTTTTGCCAAGTCCTTGACCTTGTGTATAAATCTGATTGTATGTGTATAGCCACATTCCAGACAGGCAAATGAGCAGGCATATCACAGGGGGCTGCTGCCTGCTGCTGCTACAATTTCATACCCTGCTACACATATTGAGTACAGTGGTACCTCGGGTTAAGTATGCTTCAGGTTAAGTACGCTTCAGGTTAAGAACTCTGCTAAGAACAGAAATCGTGCTCTGGCGGGTGGCACAGCGGCAGCAGGAGGTCCTATTAGCTAAAGTGGTGCTTCAGGTTAAGAACGGACCTCCGGAACAAATTAAGTACAGTACTTAACCCGAGGTACCACTGTAATGGGGAAAATGGGTGCAGCATCCATCAAGGCCAGTGGGAACTTTCCCAGAAAGCTCAGGAATTAGAATGGTGGCCCAATCTTAGTAGACCAACAGGCAGTGTTATTGTGTCTTGAGAAGGTAATGTAATGGTGTGGGTTGTTTTGGTTTTTTTACACCCCCCCAATTACTGAAGCATGTATTTCTAGGTCAGTGCAAAGCCCATTACTTTCAATTTGAAATTAATGAGGGTGAAGTAAGGTTAACAGTAGCTGAATGGCTTAGTCAAAGTGTTGGCAATGGAAGTTCAGGGTGGTAGTTTTATTTTGCAAGCAGTTCAGATAATGGTTGGCCACAATGGTAT
Source organism: Darevskia mixta (assembly GCA_034641385.1). Classification (NCBI taxonomy): domain Eukaryota; kingdom Metazoa; phylum Chordata; class Lepidosauria; order Squamata; family Lacertidae; genus Darevskia; species Darevskia mixta. Next base: position 6,776,365 of record JAWWNH010000022.1, read on the forward strand.
CATTGAAATGCATAAGGATGGATAGCTCTGACAGCACTGTGTAAAGTGATGCTACTCTCTATGTTGGCAGATATGCTGTTGAACTAGCGAACTCAGAAATTGCTTGGGGATCTGGCAGTATATCTATAGTACATTTGTGTACTGATGTACCTATGAATCAGGGATGCTGCCACTTGCTGATATGTGAATGTGTGGGAAACTATACAACTGAGAGATTTTCTTGTTGTATCACACTCAGAACCACCCGAATGACACCAGAATCCGAATGATGGGGCACAATGTTTTCAGTTCAAAGTTCTTATTGTTTTATTGCAATAATACCACCTTCATTAACCTGATGCCATTAAGATGGTTTGGACTAAAGCTCTTATCATCCACAGTCACAAATCATGCTGGCAGGGGCGGTTGGGAATTTCATTCCCAAACATTTGGAGAGCACCATTCGGGCAAAGAATGCTATTGAGGTGTTTCAAACCAGTTGGTTTTATAAATCCTACGTTGTGAACTTTGAGATCTGCCTGAAATACTCATTAATGGCTGTAAACAATATTAAAAATTGGTTGCTAGGATATTTGTGCTGGCCATTGGAGAAAGTACGGTTGTGTGACTGTTGGGGAGAGTTCTTTCTGGGTCAGGGTTTAGACTCATGAACTGGCGGGTCCATGTGTGTGCATAAGGATGAACACATGCTTTTTAAAGGTTGGGTTTGCCATGCCAGCCACTGTGTTTGTTTTCAGCCCAATACATCTGTGTTTATAGAGCATATAGATCAACATCCCACTGTGAGTATCAGGACAAAAATACTACATGGGCATAAAAAGGTAAAGGTACCCCTGACCAGTCCAGTCGCGGACGACTCTAGGGTTGCGGCGCTCATCTCGCTCTATCTTCTCACTTATTGCAATGTAAACACCTTGTACACAAGTGTCAGCCTGTATGTAAAAATAAACTCTATCAGGAGAGCATTCTAAACCTTCAAGGCAATTCTTACATTCTCAAATAAAATGAAAGAGGACACCCACTCCCCCATTCCTTTCTGTTATTCAAGGCATTTACTGCTTCAGAACTGTATGATATGATATGGTATTGGTATTAGTATTAGTATTAGTATTAGTATTAGTATTAGTATTAGTAGGCGAGTCTGCAAGAAGCCTGCTGGCTTTATCAAACAAACAAAAAAAGATGATTACTGGAAAAGTGAGTCTTTTCTTTCAGTCTGAATTGAATACTGCATGAAGGCTTTAAAATACCTCCCCCTCCACTTGTTTTCCTTTCAAATGAATTATTCTTCAAAGGAAGCAAATTTACCTTTAAAGAAAAGAAAGGCCTCTTGCACTTGTTTGGCACAATGCTGAGATTCTATTCAGAAAGTAGACCAGGAATAAAACAGCAGAGGGGATATTGCCAGTCAAGAAATTAGCTAAATTAGAATAGTTCTAACATCCTATAGCAGCTAACATCCCAACACCCTTGAGGTATGTATACATTTCACTTCAACTCTGGGATCTGCAGAGTAGAATATTCCATGTTATCAAATATATGCTTCATATTTAGTGATTTATTTCTCATCTAATTTTCCTAGACATCACTTACCAGAAGCCCTCTTAATGAGTGCTTGGAGAGGTTGCCTATCCATTATGCTCTTCAAGAAGCTGAGACAGCACCTTCTTTCAAATCCAGGATTTGTTTGGCTCCCATCCAATGCTCAATCAAGTGTTAATGTATTTTAAATACCCATCTTTTGCTTGGTAGATAAGAGTCCCTAAAGCTCACAAATATATGCAAGAACATACATAATAGCGATAGGCAGAAGATTCCCACATCTTTTTGCTAGGAAAATGACTACAGGTAGACAAACTGTCTCTAAACTCATAGTTGATATTCAGTGATCATGAAGATCTGTCTCTGAATCCCTGTTCAGCAATAAAGTTACTGGGTGATCTTGGGCCAGTCAATCTCTTAGCTTAATCTACCTCACATGGCTGTTGTGAGGATTATCCAAGCCCTATATATATGCCATTCTGCAATGCAGGAAAGAAGAGCATGATACAAATCTGATTAATGCAATCAGCTAGCTACAAATACTCAGGTAAATACCACCCATCCATTTTAAACATTACAACTTTACATGCTGTGCATCCTCATGCTGGCATTTTAAAAGAGTTTTCAAAGTCGAACTAATGCAGCCAGTTTTGCAGAAAAGAAAGAATAATATTCATTACAGATGGCCATCCAACCTCTGCTTAAAAACACCCAAGAAAGGAGAGTCCACCACCTTCCAAGGGACTCTGTTCCACTGTTGAACTGTCAAGAAAGTTCTTCCTGGTGTTTAATTGGAATCTCCTTTCTTTTAACTTGAAGCCATTGATCTGGGGACTGCAGCTGGTGCAAAAAGCAGCAGCCAAAGTTCTAACTGGCATGTCTGCATGGGACCATATAACACCAGTGTTGAAAGATCTGCGGTGGCTGCCAGGTCCAAATTGAGGTGTTAGTTTTGACATATAAAGCCCTCAAGAGCATAGAACCCTGAAAGAGCACTTCTCATATTGCCTTACCTGGATTTGGAGGTTATTTGGGAAGCCCTTATGGTACCAACAGGAGCTGAGATCCAAGTGATTTGTGACCCACCAGAGGACCTTCTCTACAATGGCACTCCTCCCAACTGGCGCCTCCGGTCTCTTTTCCAGTGTCAGCCAGCTGATGTCGGACCCCTTTTCCTCCAGACTTTTTTTTACAGGCTTTTTGAATCTTTGGGAATGGATATGATAGATGGAGGTGTTTTTGATATATTTCACTTGCATTTTATTGGTTTTTTAAAATATTGTTGTGATTTACCTTGGTGATCCCTTGCGATGAGAGTTGAAATATATACATAAATAGAACACAATACTTTAGAGTTCCATGTGAAAGCAAACACATTGCAGTTTTGTGTGGGGAAATTGATGAGGGAACTTTATAAATGTCCCATTTCCTCTCAAGTAAAAACCCTGCACTTGGAAACATTCCAGTTTCTGAGGCAAACCTTCAAGCATGTCAGAGTTTTCTGTGAATATGTGGTAAAATTAATGTCATGGCATTTCTCTGCTGAGACAGGATATTTCTCAGTTTTAACCTACCTTTCCAGGTGGCTAGACACAGTACTGCCAATCTTGCTTCAGACCCATTTTATCACCTTTGCTTTCCTGCTTACACCACATAATAAGAATATAATAATAACAGTAGCAAGAGTTGAATTTCATGTTGCTGTTCTTCAGACCCACAAGCAACAAAGCCCACCCATGACATGGATTGCATGGAAATCTTATATTCCTTTTTCTGGATAACTTTGGTGACAGTTCATTCTTTACTGCAAGCAGCCTAATTATTTGGCTGCTTCCAGCTGTTGTGCAGCAGCTTACTCCACAACAGGAGTTCCCAAACAGTGATCCATAGACTACCAGTGGTCTGCAACCTTCATTTATTCAGGGGGTCTGCAGCATCCCCACATTAAATATTCATATTGGTTTTTAATTGTACTTTTATTTCTTCTGTTAGTTCTATATTGTATTAAAACCTGAAATTCAATTAACTGCAAATTGCAATACAATAAAGTAAAACATAAGAAATATAAGAAGCAATAAAAATACAATTAAAAATCTCCTAGCACAGTGCACTACAATTGCTACAACAGGCAGAAAGATCATTAAGTGGTCCACCAAAATTCTTGGGAACTGCTGCTCTACAACCTTCTGAGCAAGACAGGGGAAGACCTGGACAACTCTACCTAGCTTGCCTCCAAAAGCAACAGGATGCCCTACCCCAGCAGCAGTGATCCTGCCCACTGATGGAGGATTTGGGGAGGAAACCTAAACTGCCACCCACCAGCCATTAACCCCCCCCCCCCGGGGGGGGGATTTGGATTGCTATGCAACAGCTTAATCCTAGTCACGTCTACTCAAAAGTGAGGTTCCATTGAGCTCAATGTGTTTTACTCCCAAGTCACAACACAATCCTAACCATATTGAAGTCCTGTTGAATTCTGTTGTGCTTACCCCCAGGTAATAAGGGTTGGGATAGTAGCCTATGTGTGTATATGTTTGCAGCCTAAATTGGGTCTATCCGTACCTTCTTTCATCTTCAAATAAGGAATGCATAGGCTCTTCTTGAGTGAATATTTTATACCTTTGTGCTTCTGAAAGCTGATCTGCAGCTATATCGTCTTATTATACTGGAAGCACAGCCTTGGAAGGATTTTTTATAATTTTATTTTCTAATATCCCCCCCAATACATATCAATATTATCTAATTTGAAAAACATCTCTCTCCTCAGTCCTGGATCCCTAAAAACATTTCTCTCTGAATAAAGCCATTCATGCTTAGTTTGGCTTCTGTAGAGAATTCTATTAACGATGTAAGCCATTTTGAGAAATGCAAATGGTTGTTGTGTTGATATCTTGAGAAAGAAAGCATTCAGGATGTGAAATACCACATTCAAGGAGAAGGGGGATCGCTTAAGAGTTCGACAAGTGAAGATAACAGACTGACAGATTTGCCTTCATTCAGACATGGCATACAACTTCAGCTGACAGTAAAGTTCATCATTAAATTAGCATACTTGAACCGCATTGGCATTTACAAATCCCACACAACCTAGGATTCTGACATCCCTAATGATTTTATGTGACACAGAATAGTAAAAAGTTTCATGTTGCTTTATTTGCATTCATCAGTGTGCACTGCATGGATTTCAGTCTTGCTGTGCACATATTGTTGCACACGACCCCAATCTCCATGTGATGCGAGATTCCAGGGTTTCCAGGCACTATAATCAGGGTTCATGTTTCCTTGTGGGAATGAGGCACAGCGGAGACTGTGGTGCCTTTATGATAAATGGTTTGTTTACACATATGGTTTATTTACACATACAACCTGAGCCTACAACGGGTTCACAGCGCCCCCAAAAGAGCCTTACTTCCTGCATAGTTGCAGCACTGGAGTCAAGCAGAAATCAAACACTGCTCTCTCTTTAGCTTGCTGCTTTCCTTCCTAGGTCAGATCCCTCACCCCTTTCAACTCTAAACTCTGGCTTTTGTCTTTCTCACTATCTGTGAGTTGAGGGAGGGGCCCCACCTATCTGCCATCTCCCACAGAGCCCCTTTCTTTGTTTTCCTTAAACCTCACCAGGAGTCTAGTCTGGCTATTTCAAAAATTAGAAGCCTTGATTAGATTTTAACACTTGCTGGATCCAGGGATTAGAAGGGTGTGACATGCAGTTTAACACCCCAACTCATAACAATATGCATGAAAAATGAAATTTAATAAGTATAATAAGAATTTCAATAAAATAGACTAGTTATCTCAATATAATTACAATTACAGCCCTTTTCATTTATTGCATGGTGGTTATACAATATATATGCAAAGACGCAAATTGAATAAATAGCAGAAGTTACCGTTCCTTCATTTGCATTAGCATTCCATGATTGTACAACAACAAATCCTCTGTTTATATAGAAGTTCATTCGACTTTCATTGAAACTCCTTATCATGATTAAAAACCTACTTAAACTGGTACAGTTGCTCATATAGAAGCAGGAGATCTGAAAGACAAAAATATGGAAGATAAAATAAAAATTTAGAAGGATTTATATTCTTGTTCTCCTACTGCTTATGCTTCTACTGCATTTGGTCTCTCTCTAAATAGATGTCACTACAAATCCTCTTCTCCAGTTTGATGGTAGGGTGAAATTCCCACAGACTAAGGCCATATCTAAGTTATACATTTAAAGCACTATCAAAAATTATGTGGCTTCCCACAAAGAACTTGGAAACTATAGTTTAAGTGTTCAGAGAGCTGTTAGGACACCCCTATTCCCCTCACAGAGCTACAATTCCTAGAGTTATCTGTAAAGAAGTATTGTGTACTAGAGCAGAAATTTAGTTGGCTGATTGCTTGGGTTAGATGTCACCAACTTTTTTGAGCTAGGAGGCACATTTTGAATTTTTTTAAATTGGCTGCTATATGTGTGTGACATAACACAAAATGGTCGTTGTGCCAGAGCCAATTTATATAGTATTTTTGGACTTCCCTAACTTAAACAGCTTTGGGTATCTGTTGTGATGGAAGTTAAAAACAAAAAATACCTACTGCTTGACCCACTGGACTTTTAAAAGGGCTCAGTACTAGCTGAAGATGTGGAAATGGTAACTCATTTCTTAATAGCAGCCCAACTGGCTATCAGTCAGAACTGGAAAAAGGTAATGCTGCTCTCCATAAATGACTGGTGTCTTAAAGTTTGGGGTATTCACTCAAACTTACTTACAGAGCAATCCTACCCCACCCTCTTTATTCATGGGAGGCTACTAGGAAAGAGTGGAGACGCTCAGCTGTCCTGACTAAACTAGCTTCCTGCCATGCCAGGAGTTAAATACCTATATTCTCGAGTATAAGCCGACCCGAATATAAGCCGAGGCACCCAATTTCACCACAAAAAACCTGGGAAAGCTTCATAGGAGCCACTGCCTGCCTCACTCGAGTATAAGCCGAGGGCGGCTTTTTCAGCACAAAAAATGTGCTGAAAAACTAGGCTTATTCTCGAGTATATACAGTATACAGGCAGGCAGGTCACTATTGGGATCCTCCTCAGAGGCAGCCAGCAGAAAGCCTCAAAGCAGGGCATTGTGGAGGTGCTCAGGCTGAGCCAGTTGAGAGCCATTGGATCCCAAGCTGGTTTCACTGCTGTTGTGCAATGACAAGGGACCTAATCCATGTCTGAAAACTACATTGGCTTCAGGCTGCTGCAGCGTCTTCTACTTGTGAGCAGCTGTGAATGCCGTGGTTGCCCCACTGCTCCATAAGGTCCCATCAATGGGGTAGGTGGGTTGGATTTGCACCCTAATATGAGAAGGTCGGCAGTTCGAATCCCCGCGACGGGGTGAGCTCCTGTTGTTCTGTCCCAGTTCATGCCAACCTAGCAGTTCAAAAGCATGTCAAAGTGCAAGTAGATAAATAGGTACCGCTCTGGCGGGAAGGTAAACGGCGTTTCTGTGCACTGCTCTGGTTCGCCAGAAGCGGCTTAGTCATGCTGGCCACATGACCTGGAAGCTGTACGCCGGCTCCCTCAGCCAATAATGCGAGATGAGTGCAGCAACCCCAGAGTTGGTCACAACTGGACCTAATGGTCAGTTGTGGTTTACCCTTACCATAAATGGTTTACCCTTTATGAGAATTAGAGAAGGAAAACAGCAAAACAATGCATTTATTGAGAGCCTTTTCATTCAATACCGAAGCAAAAACGCACAGGACAGAGTATAATCTGTTTCAGGATAGATTTAAGCTATCATTTTCTTCCTTCATTTTTCTTTCTTTCTTCATATACTTTTCCTTGCTTGGATATTTTGATTCTTTTATTACTATTTCTTAATTTAATACATAGTTTTACATTGCTACATAAATGTAAAAATTATTTAAAATTATCATGCTATCTATTACTGTCGGACTGAATAAACAAAGAACCATGCATGCCATCTTGAGCTCCTTGGAAGAAAGGTGGGAAACAAATGTAATAATAAAACTTTATTGACCGTGAATTTTATTTAAAAGGGTGGATATATTTGCTTGATTTTTATATGTATATAAGGATTCTGAAAAGTAAGAGGGTGTGATCCTTTGTCCTCACCCACTTATTTAGCACTTCTGAATCCTCTATTTTTCTCATTTCACTGGCTCCCCCTCCCCCTCCTATAATTTGGTCCTTCAGTAAAGAACCTGATGCACAGACACATTGATTGCCACAGCATTGCAGCACTGGCCCTTTGCAATGTTAAACAGAGCTCTCCACTAATAGAGCTCTCCACTTATCTTTCCAAATTACCTTTACTTTGATTGGTAGTTTAAAAAGTTTGGCTGCCTTTTTCTAACTAGAAAGAAGAAGAAAAAGTCACAAAAAGATGGATTTTAACCCTCTCCATAAAATGGATTTTTAAGAAGTGGTTTGAAACTTGCCTCTATGCTTGTAGGCGTGAGCACAGATTGCTTAATGTGGTATGAAATGAAAAGCTCATTTGTCGAGCTCATTTGTAGTTCAATATATAATCTTAAATTAACAGAGTCACTGGTTTCACATCACTTTTTAACAGCAGATAGTTATTCAGTGGACTCAATCAGGTTTTATTTAGAACAATTAACAAACTGCACAGCACTACAGGACTGAATAATTTTCCTCAGCCCCAAAAGTATAAGTCAAATGATAGCAGTATTTAATTGCCAAATGATAACAGTATTTTTCAAAGGTATAAAATTATTACTAGGTCGACTGAATCTCCATGACTATGTGCTGAGACATTTTTAGGTATATTGTATGAAAATGGAATATTTACAGTGCAACCCAAAGCATATCTTCTGAGAAGTCCCACTGAGTTAATGAAACTTACTCCCATGTAAGTGAAGATTCCACTGCAGCCTGAGACACAATTACGTGGAAGTTAAGTCCCACTGATGCTTAGGATTGCAATCTGTCAATCCGTTAGACCCAAGGTTTAAACCTCAATCTTGCACTAGTTAACCAAGAAGTAAGTCTGCATGCATTAACTTGGATTGACTCTAGTAAATGTGTTTAGGATTGCAACCTTGCAGTGCAGTCTTATGCATGTCAACTCAAAAGTAAATCTGAGATCAATGAGATCTACCCCCAGGTAAGTGTGCATAGCATACAGGACAATTTTCTTTCGAGGGCTGCATTCTCTCAGAGAGAATTCTGCTTAGGGCCAGAAGTTGCTGGTGGAGACAGACGCAAGTGTTCTCAATTAACTAATCTAGAATACAGTTCTGCTTCATTTTCACCATGGCTACCTCAGATTAACATTTCCAGTCCTATGCAAGTCCACTCAGAGGTAGGTCTAAGTGGGTTTGATGGCTTGCCTCTTTCTGAGGTCATTTTTTGAGGTAACATACTTCTGCATACCTTGGGGTTTCCCCAGTTTGCTGAAACGTCTTGTTTGTTGGTGGCCCCATTTTGACTCTAAATGAATTGGCACTGCAGCCATTTACGACGATTCCTGATTAATAGCACGAGAAAGATACACATTCCCTCCCATCCACCTAAACCATTTTTTCATCAAACCAACAATCTGAATGCAGGCTACTCTGGTGCAAGTGGCTGATTACTCCTGACCAGAAATACCACTCTTAAAATCGATATTTGCCCTTCTCACATCAAGACAGTTTACTCTTGGAAAGAGAAGCAGAGTTCTCAGTCTCCATTCATCTACATGCTACCTCTGCATTTTCTGAGCACACTTGTAAAAGGTCTTCTCCTTACTCAGTGTAGGGTGGGGAGGCACCCTAGCATGTGTTCAGCGCTAAGAAGGTGCATTCTTGGAGTTTTTTTTTTAATCCAAGAGGACAGTTGTCAGTTATTTCATGAAACATGATCACGGCCTAGGGAAACGCAAGCCAGTATTAACTTATAAACTTGTCACTCTTTAGCAATTTAAAATCGCTTATAATGAATTCATTAACTGGTTCAGGTCCCATTCTCAGGTAAGTGTATGCAAGATTTAATATGGTTTACATTTGACCAGGAAATCCCTGCAAACATCTGCCTGCTGATATGCAGATTGTTGCAGTGTCAAAAGAAGTCAGTAGAAAATAACACGTTTTAGAACAGTATTTAAAAAGTGCTCAGTCAACAAATATAAAAATTCTTGAACTGTATATATAAATGCTTACTTCCTGCCTTTGTTTAGAGTAAATATGTTTGTAACTTCTGAGAGTGTAGTTTGAAAAGTGTGTGTAGCTCTTGAAAGTACTCTGGTGGTTTTCTTGCATGTGAAATATCCATTGTATGTAAACAATGCTGAATGTTTGATTAAAAAGTTATTACCCAGGTTATCAGAAAAAGAATGGCAAGAGATTCCAGAACTGTCCTCCTTTTGTGGAGTGGCTACTGTGCCTTCATGTAGCATCTTCACAGCAGGTAGACATTCAAGAGTTGAAGCCCACCCTGATATGAAGATGCAGCAATGACGTGTGCAAACTCCACCTATTGAATGCAGCTGTTGAAGGCATGGGAGCAGTACCAGGGGGAGGGGAAAAGTAGATGCAAAGTACACTCAAGGCAACCAGACTAATAATAATAATCATTTTTGTGCTGCTGTTTCTCATGCTGTTTTTGTTTTAATTTTATTACCCTGAGTCACTGCGCTGGCAAAATATTTCAGAGAAAACTCCCAGCCTTGTCTCTCTCCCCCCCCCCCCTTTGTGTGCCTGCGTATGAGAAGTTCAGGAACTTGTTTTCTCCCTTGTTGGAAAAGATGACACGCTCTTCCGATCTTCCTTGTGGAAAAGCGACGGCGGCGGCTCCCGCCCCCCTTCCGACCAAGTAGCGGTTTCTCTCTCTCTCTCTCCTCTCGTGTCACGCTCCAAAGTGATGCAATGGAGCAATGCGCTGCGCCTTTAAGGGGGCTTCACTGCTGCACATGCTCAGCTCTTCTTTGTGTGGTAGTTTCTCGGCACGACTCCCCTGCAAAGCTGTAGCAGCAGCGGCAGCAGGAGGAGGAGGGGAAACAGATACACACGGCGTTGCAATCCTTTCTGCTGCCTCCAAAAAGGCGGCGGGGTGACGCTCCTGCCCTTCCTGAGGCTTCCTTCTGGGGCGGCTGGGACAGGAACTTTCGGAGAGGGCGGGGGGGGGAGAGGGAGGGAATCCGCCGCCAGCAGAAGCCTCTGCGCCTCCTCTTCCCCTTCACTTCCAGCTGGGAGCGGGGCTCGGAGCCCCCCAAACCTTTTCTCGGCGCAGTTGCTTCAGCAACGAGTGGCCTGAAGCGGCGGGGACGGAGCCGCGGGGAATTCCTGCTTTCTCCCGCGCTGGCTGAGGAGGGGCCTGGCAGTCCAGAGAGAGGGACGGCTCTCCACAGACCCGGCGGAGCGGGCGGGGGGGGGAGGAGGAAGAGGAGGGATTCAGCCCCAGCGAGCCGCCCGCTTCGGAAAAAAAGCAGATTACCAATTAGCCTTTTAAAAATGGCTGCTTCCAAACTGTCAGCTGGGACAGGAGGAGAGGGCTTTTAACTAAAAGCGCGCGCGCCCCTCGCCCCATCTCGGCGGGGACGGGCGAGGAACTCGGGCCCACTTGGGGCGGGAGGCTCTGAGGGGATCCTGAGGGAGCTTCTCTCATCCACCCGCCCGCCTGTGGGAGGAAGAAGCATCCCTTCCACCGCCGTCCTTGCCCGGCTGTTGCTGCTTAAAGAGGGCGAGCTACAAAGGAGGCTGAGAAAGGGTGCGGAGAGAGGGAGATACTATATATATATATATTGGGGGGCGGCCGGCGGTGGAAGAGCAGCAGCAGCAGCGTTACCCTGGGTGGGTTGAACGGGGGCATGTCGTGAGGGGAAGCGACAAGGTCAAGAAGGAGTCCATGGAAGACGGAGGCAATGAGCCCTGAGGACGACGAGGAAGAAGAGGCGGGAAGGCTGCTGCTGCTGCTGGCGTCGTTTCACCTGAGATATAAACGGGAGGTGTTGTGAGGAGCCTGTGGACGGACAGCGGGGGAAGCAGGGCTTGGCGGTCTCCCCTATTTCGCACTATTGACCGAATTAACCAGTTCTCTTCAGGACACATTTTCCCCATCGGTCTCTTGTTTTGTGCTTTTCCCCCTTCTTTTTTGAGGAGGGGGCGCGCAGTCTCTGCTCCTCCTCATCTCTGCGTTCAACTCGCTCTCTCCCTGACCTGGGTGATGTTCCTGGGGCGGCGGGGCTTGTTTTCCTCCTCGTCAGACCTGCACAAGGAACTGGGTTAATCTCGCTTCCCGGCCCGCCCGCCCGGTCCCGGCTCTTGCGGATGTGCTCTGTGGCAAAGATGCTGGATCCTTTGGGAAAAGTCCTGCGCAGGATAGGAGGCCCTCCTGTGATCTCTGGTGCCTGGAGACCTTTTTCTTGCTCCTCCTGCTGCTTTGCCACCCTTCTGGATATGCACAATTGGCTGCTTTTCTATGGATTACTGTACCTGGTGCTGTATGCCCAAGTCTCCCAGTCGAAGCCTTGCGAGAGGACCTCCTGCTTCTCGGGCCGATGTCTGAATTCTACCTGCATCTGTGACCAAGGCTGGGTAGGAGACCAGTGCCAGCACTGCCAAGGCAGGTTCAAGTAAGTGTCACCATCTTCTGATCATACTCTTTCCCCCACCCCATTTTTTACTTTTCCTGCTGTTATGTTTTATACCCAAAGTGTCTTTGCAGAAGTATAAAAACTAAAGCCGTCTGCCAAGAATCCCTAGATCACCGTGTGCTTGATTTTAATGAGAAGACAAGGAGGAATCTGATAGGGACTTTCCCTTTGGTATGATCATGAGAGCGATAATTCTATCTCCCTGGTATCATTCCTGTGAATGAAAAAAGAGAGAAAAAGTTAATTCTTGTTAAGGTCCTTCCTTCAAAGCAAAGGTTTTTATTCCATTTAATGTTCCTCTTCCCCAACACTGTTCATCCAAGTTCTCTCACAAAGGTGTAATATATTAATCTACACCTAACCCTGTTTAAATGCGTTTCACTCATTATCGAACTAGCCAGCTTTCTCCGAAGGAGGTTATAGTAATCCCCAGTAATTTGAAAAACCTCGTCTGTTAAAGCTGAATGAGTGAGTCATAGACAGCAAAAGAGGATTGAGAATAGTGGTTTGGATGTGTGGTGCACACTAAGGACTGTGTGCTGTGGATATAAGTTGTAGTAGCTTGTTCATTTATATGAAACATGCTTAAAAAGAGGAACCTGTGCGGTTTAGTGGCTAGAGTTATGGAGTAAAGGTTAGTAATGCAAGGATTTGATCCCACTTCTGCTACTGATCTGAGCTGTTACCTTGTGCAGGTTCATTTGCTTCTGCATGCTTTCTTTTTGTGCAGTGTGTAAAAGTGGGAATCAATATTTACCTTTGTGCACTTAATTGAGATTTATAATTTAAGATAATTTTAACAGCTAGGTGTTAATAAGGCAACATGTGTGTATTTACACACACAATTTCTGGGCAGCTGGGAAAACCAGACATTAAAACAGCTCATCTGATAAGAGAACTGGCTAGAATCCATATTTTGCAGGAGTACAGTTTCTTGCTCATGCTCATTTTTATTGATGTACATGGTGAGCTACTTGCTTGCTTGAGAAAGAAACATTCTGCAGAAAATGGGGAAAAAACATCAACTTTAATGGAGTGTTTGTAAGAGTGAAAGTGGTGACTTAAGCAAGTTCATATTTTGATGACGAAGTTCTTGTTTGTCTTGTAACAATCCACTAAATAAGTTTTTCTTACTATGTAGTTCCACTCAGAAAGTCTGCCATTAGGGATTAGAATGTGATTCCTTCAAAACAGTTAATTTTATCTGAGTGTCAACTGCATGCTATTTTATACCTTAGTCTTAGTCTCTGATAATTTAAGACAAGTAAAATTTCCAGATGATAAGGTATGCCTTAGCTAATGTCTACAATAATCAGTACCTCCAGTAATGACACTATAATAGGAGGATTTTCTTGGTTGTTTAGTATTAAAGGTTTTATTCTTTGTCACACACAACATTTGCATGAGGAAAGTGAAACTGACAGAGGGAACATTACCTAAAGCTTGCTTGTAGAATATTGTAATGCTTTTTCCAAGTTAGCGTTGGGACTATTTAGCTGAATGTTCAAGGTATAATTCTCCATTAGCAGAAAAGCAAGAGTGTTTTAATGAGGAGAACCCGAGGACTTCTGGTAAAGTATAAAAATAAACTTGCAAGTTTTTCTTTTCTCTCTCTGTTGAATGACTTTGAAAGTGTTATTGATGTCATTATTGTTTTATAAATGAGAAATAGGTTTGGGATTCTGTAAATGCTATAAAGTTTATCTGAAAGAGAAGGGGTATAATGCACCTTTATTGTAGTATTTTATTGATATAAGATACATCTGTTTCTTTATCTGAAGCATAGTGGAACAAACCACATACTTGATAAAGTATCTCACAAGACTTGAAGTTCAATTTATTTAAAATATTTATCAATTGACTTTCCTCTAAAGGAGCTCAGGGCAATGTACAACAAACATATAAGCATAACTGCATAAACAGTAAAACCATAATTCTAAAAATAGATATTTACAACTCCTTAAAACACTGTTTTAAATACTCTATGGTTATACTACAAAAATAAAAATGTTTTCAGTTGATGTTTGCAGACCAACAATGAGAGTGACAATTCCAGAGTTAGAGTCCCACCACAGAGAAGGCCCTTCTATGCAAATTGTCTTCTCAAAATCTGATTGGGACTGTGCAGGGGCGGGGGTGGGGGGTGGAATCTACTATGAAACTACCGGTAATGAATCTTAAGCTTCAGGGCCCCTAATCCCAGACGGACCCCAGAAGCGACTTTAGTCCGCATTGCTTAAAAATGTTGTGTCTACTAGACCCAGTTTAAATCACATGACTCAAATTGATTTTTAAAAATGTATATATTCCAACAATTCCAGGTTTGTGAGTCAGTAGCTCAGTAGTTTGTAAAAGTGTGTTGATGTCATGGAACAACCCCAGTGAAGAAGATAACAGACCTTGTTGCTGGTTGTGAAGGGGCCTCCATGACAGCTCAAGCTTCAGGCTCCCAAAAATGTAGGTCCACTACTGGGACTGTGGTTAGAGCTCTCCCTTGCCAGTCTTAAACTTAGTTGGCTGGTAATGGAGAAGGCACTCCTACATACTGTATATTTGGGTCCTGATCCATTGAGGGCTGTATAAACCATTTCTAATACAGTGGTACCTCGGGTTAAGTACGCTTCAGGTTAAGTACGCTTCAGGTTAAGAATGGACCTCCGGAACGAATTAAGTACTTAACCCGAGGTACCACTGTACTTTGAAGTAGGCCCAGTAGCACACAAGAATCCCAAACAATTATATTATAAACTATATAAGGCACAGTTCTTACACTCTAAACCATGGGTAGGCAAACTAAGGTCCACGGGCCAAATCAGGCCCAATTGCCTTCTGGATCCGGCCTGGGGATGATCCGGGAATAGCCGCATGGATCGCCAGTGCGTGCGTTCTTTCCCTCTCCCTCCCTCTTCCACACACAGTGGCGCCGCTGGCTCCTCCCTCCCTCCTCCTGGCTTCTCCCCGCCCTGCCTAGAGGAGGAAGGGGGCTGGGCTTTGTTGGTGCCAGCAGCAGCAGTGCTTGAGCGGCCGCCATTTTAAGCAGCCCCTCTCCGGAGCCCTTTTGCGCGCTGCTCATTGTCCCACCACTGCCGCCAGCCCCTGCCGCTCGCAAGGCACAGGTAAGCAGCCACCAGGGCTCGTGGTGCTCTTGCATCATTCCCACCCCCAAATATAGTCTGGCTCCCCACAATGTCTGAGGGACAGGGGACCGGCCCCCTGCTGAAAAAGTTTGCTTACCCCTGCTCTAAACTCAGCCTCCATTGCCGGGGTTGGTTAATTTAAACTATGACAGAGAAAAAGCCAAATTTGAAACATGGTTTAATTTTTGTACTTCAGGTATTTCCCTGATTGGATCATATGGCTTGATATAAATTGTTATAAATTAAGGCTTTTGCTTTTAATATATTAGCATTGCATTCAGTTTTCTTTCCAAAATATCCTTTGTGTGTGTGTGTTTAAAAGGCTTAATCTTATAATTTATATAAAAAGACCCCCAACTTAAATACATTGTTTTGAAGTGTTAATGTGTTAATTTTCAATGATATTAAAATATATTAATTTAATTTGGCATGGTTTGTTTCTTGTATGATCTGTAAAAGAATTCAGTAAAATAAGACACTCGTTCTTTCTTGATTCCTACGTGAACTAAGAGGATATGCAGCAAGCTTAACTCATTGTGTAATGAGTGATTGGCATTAGCAAATGCTGCTGGTATTGACACCAGGGCAGTATCAGTTTAGGCAATTTGGGTGTTAATCTCATGTGAGATTTCCTTTCCATTCCTGAAAAACAATAACTTAGCAGGCAGACATCAGAAATGATTGATCAATCTTGGTAAGCATGTGTCAAAGTTAATTGACTGATTCCATGGTAACATAGCATTTCCTCTATAGGGAATTCGTTAAGATTGTAAGATTATTCTTTAAATGCTGTTCAGGGATGGATAAAGGATGAGGAAGAAACAACTGGGGGTCAACTTCATTTTTTACCATAAAAATAAGCACACCTCTATTAAACTATTAGGCTTCCAGCCTCTTGTTTTTTCACAGCCAAAGGTCAAACGAAATTAACCTTTCCAAAACAGAATTAGCATTAGCATAGCATACAAATTGCAGGGAGAGAACCCTCCATTGGGCAGTACTTTTATTGGCACAAACCAAGATGTCACAAAAGTATTATGTACAAGTTTTTGAATTCCCAAGAACTCTTTCTTAGGCAAAAAAGGTAAAGGTAAAGGGACCCCTGACCGTTAGGTCCAGTTGCGGACGACTCTGGGGTTGCAGTGCTCATCTCGCTTTATTGGCCGAGGGAGCTGGCGTACAGCTTCCGGGTCATGTGGTCAGCATGACTAAGCTGCTTCTGGCGAACCAGAGCAGTGCACGGAAATGCCGTTTACCTTCCTGCCGGAGCGGTACCTATTTATCTACTTGCACTTTGATGTGCTTTCGAACTGCAAGGTTGGCAGGAGCAGGGACCAAGCAACAGGAGCTCACCCCATCGCGGGGATTCGAACCGCCGACCTTCTGATTGGCAAGCCCTAGGCTCTGTGGTTTAGCTGTGACATAAAGCAGGAGTTTGTGGTATTTTGGCTGGTTACAATAAAGATATTGCCCATCCATGGATTATGAAGTTTATTCTTATGGACTAACACAGCTACCTGTTTGCATGAGAAAAGAAAGGCTTTAAAGGGATTTTGAAGGACATAGACATAGCAAACATACTATATATATTATATGCAGGTGTCTTTACTGCGTCTGGTGAATTATCAAGATTTACTGACAATAACTAACTAATATTGTTGTTCCCTACTTTTGCTGCTGTTGCTTAGATCAGTGGTTCTCCGTGTGTGAAGCAAGGAAAAGCAGAACAATATGAGCTGTGTTTAGGGTGGGTGGAATCTCCTCCATGATCTCTCCATGTGAAACTTTCTTAGAAATTGAAAGCAAAATGACCCCTTTCCCATCGGTTTAGTATAAGCTATTTTCTATCTGGTATGTTGAAATCTGGTGTCAGGCAGCAGCAATTTTTAGTTCATGTTTTCCGTAACATGCCTAAGGACCTCATTCTGCCTGCTATTATCAGCTTGCCCTGAGGCCACTGCAGCTCCAAGTACAGTGGTGCCCCGCAAGACGAAATTAATTCGTTCTGCGAGTCTTGTCGTCTTGCGAGTTTTTTCGTCTTGCGAAGCACGGTCCTGCGAACCACTAGATGGCGCTGTTTCCCATAGAAATGCATTGAAGCGCGGTTTCCCATAGGAATGCATTGGGAACTCGCAAGACGTTTTCGTCTTGCGAAGCAAGCCCATAGGGAAATTCGTCATGCGGAGCGACTTCAAAAATGAAAAACTCTGTCGTCTAGCGAGTTTTTCGTCTTGAGAGGCATTCGTCTTGCGGGGTACCACTGTACTAGGAAATATGCAAGAATAATGGGAGACAAGTTAAAATTACAAATTCTTGAAGAATACTCATTATAGCAACATGAAAACCAATGCAATAAAATGGTAAGAGCCCAGTTACGATTTATAGTGGTACAATCTTTTGTTGGCAACAGCCTACTTATTAAAAGCATCAAGTGAACTGAGAAGGTGATAGAAACATGGATGCACATAGGTATAATGGAAACTAAAGCAAGCTATTAGACTCAGTGACTACCCCTGGCCACTGTCACCCCATGATACCAGAGTCAATACAGGCCTGTAAATAAATGCATTGCCATTAAGTAAGCACAATTTTTATCACCCAAGTTGGATAACTGAAATATGTGAAGGATGCAACACCTGCTTAGAGTTATAAAGCATGCCTGCGCCCATGGGCGTAGCCAATATTTTTGTTGGGGGAGGGACAGGCTTTTGTGGGGAGGGGGACCTCAGTCAGTGAAGTATTTTTATTGATTTATGGGGGCAGCTTCCCCCCACCCCCCTTTGGCTACGCTCATGTCTGTGCCTTGCACCTTGGCATCAAACCCTAAGGTGCCCAACTTACCTTTCATGGTGTGAGAGCCACACAGAACTCCATTAGCTGCTGCACTGGAACTGGCCACTCCTGCAAGAACCCTTTGAGGATTTGAAAAACACTGAACTCCATACCTGTTCTGCAATAGTTTGTTCAAGTCCTGGGGGCAAGTGGCAACTTTATGACCCTGTCTGCCTCAGTCTTCCAATATTTCATAGCTCTACTGGCATAAACTCCAGTTCCTTCCAGGCCATTAGGGTACACTCCTGAAAATATGTCATCTGGTTCTGTGACAACACATTGGCAGTGCCATGCTGAGTTCTGAAAAATGGTGAGCAAGAAAGTTCAAACTGAAAAGGAGACAACAGAGCACAAAGGTCCCAACCATGGACATGACTCTAAAGTGCTTAGATGTAAGAGACTTATTGATGGATTGTGGCCTGGTTGTCACATCAAAAGTGGGCAACTGACTTAACCAAATCAGGAGGCCACTGCCAAATTGCCACTACAAAAGGGAAAACTCCAAAAAGTTAAACCCATACTTGAACCTTTATCAACCCAGTTTTCAGACAATACAGCAGAACACCATTTGTCCTGGAAAATAACCTCAAAGCCAGCTGACCCAACTGCAACCAAGTTCATTTTCCAGCAACAAATCTTGTCTCCAAAAGGAAATACTATTGTGCTCATACCTTTTTATTTTATTTTATCAGACAACCTAGTCCAGCCTCATGTCCCTGGAAACCTGGATTCTCTTGTGAGGTTAACTGAGGTCCTCCATTGCATCACAAAATCTATGCAAGAGGGCTTGACCAAGAGCTATAGCTTGACAGGCACTGATTTCTGCAGGTTCTTAAGCCTTAACTGACGTATCCTTCCCACAGAAATGGCCCCAAGCCTAAGCTTTGCCAACTTGCCAGCAGGAAGACAAGTGGCAGTACTGGTAAAGGGAATCCAATTCAATACCTAGTAAGGGATCACCAAGCAGGGATCTCTGTCTTTTCTTCTGCCACTGGCACTCCCAATTCAGCAGGCAGATAGCAAACTCCTGTATCAAAAGCCAGCACCAGCTTTATTACTTTTCCATTCCTATTTCCCTCTCCCTCCAGGTTTGAGCTGCCAGCAAATGTGCTATAATACTGTTTAGCAACATTAAACTGAGTGCACACTATCAAGCTTACCTAAGAACAGAAGACTCTGTTGGTACTTTATCCCAGTAATTTGATTTATTCTGTTTACTACATTTCCCCAGTATTGCCAGTATCTCTGAGTTTCACCAGATGCATCTGAAATCAGCTTGATTTCAAATGTACATCTCCAGCACAGAGCCATAGGAAGTTGAAAACCTATATAGTTATCTATCCTTGACTTTTATTTGATTACATGGTGATTTCCTCTATAATTTATGGGGTCATATTAGAACATTGAAAATTATTGGCCTTTAAAAACCTTTTAAAGAAGTTGAAACTAGAAACTGGCATATGCCTCAGTGAAACCATGTAGAAATATTCTTTTAGCTATGTCCAAATATTTGTGGAAGAAGCTTTACTGATGGTTTTAAGGAAGATACTATTATCTTCCAGATCTTAGTGTGCTTTTACTTTAAAATGACTGCCCTTCCCCCTGAAGCTAATACAGTAGTCAACTGATCTGTCATGCTTATATGAAGATTCTTGTCATGTGTTATAACGGCTATAACGCTCAAGTGAGCTTAACATTGATAAAGTATTAATGCCCAGGTACAGTTCTAGTCACATGTGATTATGCATGACTAGTTGCACAGCGATGGGAATACACATTCAGATGTACATCTCAATGCACATGTGATTGAAAGTAATGCAGCATGCATGGGCAACCATCAGCTGCATTTGTATAGGCATCTTGATTTACACCTTCACTTCCAGCTTCAACAAGTAAGCAGAAGCCCATTTCCACATGTGGCTATTAGGAATGAATTCAGCTGAATTGGATGTATAACATGAAACAGTGGTGGTGATTAGTATTTTCAAATATTTATTAGCATTTGACAGAGTCATGCTTGCAGTTATGAGTAAGTTCCATTATCTCCTAAATTGACAAATTTGATCTCAAATTTGAATTGCATGGCGAGGCCCGAGCCCCACCTTAGATAATGAAACCCACAGACACCAATATTTTGGGTTAATGGGATAAATAAGGCCACAACTTTATTGGTTACAGGTGTGAGCGGTATTGGAAGTGAACCGACTATATCTGACTCCTGCCCGTCATGCAGGTAGTCTCACAAGGGTCAACCACCAGTAGGCAGAGCCCTGTTGATGTACATCAACTGCGAGCTCCCCCAGGGTCCCCAATGGAGTCATAGCATGGCCCTCCCATACCCGGGCTTCGGACAGGATCCACACCCCCGGATCCCTTTAATGGAATACCCTTAAAGAGGAGGGGACAGGATCCACACCCCCGGATCCCTTTAATGGAATACCCTTAAAGAGGAAGGCCACAACCTACCCTCCCATAAACCAGGTTTACCAATGCCTAACCACCAAACCTTACAAAGTTGTGACGGTTGCTACAAGGCAGGTGAAAACCACATGGCTGGTGCCAATTTGCCAAGTGGGAAAATTCCTACCTGGCCCCCTCAACAGGTGACCAACCATAGTCCATAGCAAGGCCAAGATGACAAATGCATGAAAATAGAGTGGGAGAGCGGGAGATCCGACACAGGAGGAGAAAGGAGACAGAGCCCTGGCCGCATGGGGTTTAAATCAGGTAAGCCATGCCCCCAGTCACCCGATTGGTCAGCCGTGGGGCGTGACATGGCCAAGTCTCCCAATGACGTGGGAGGCATCACCCCCCCCCCCCCGCTGTACATGGGGAGAGCTCATGGCCAGCCTGCAACCCCGCTCCCCTGGGAAGTGGAGCGGTTTTGCTAAAGTAATTCTATCGAATAGTTTGAGGACTATTAGAAACTTTCTATAGTGTGTGTTTGTGTGTCTGTCGTGTCTCTTTACGATACACGTCTGTTTATGATAGAAACTCCCCACCTCTCCCTGGGTGTGATTCCACCCAAAGTTTAGTGGGGACTAGTTGAAACTTTAGTTGCTAATAGCAAGTTCTAACTGCCATGTTGAGTTGTTGATCTGCTGTTTACAAATAAATACATCTACTGAAGTTTCCCTAACTCCTGTTGCTTCCTAGTATTCGCGCAGACATATTGCAAGTTGTCCTCACATAGTGATTACCCTTCCCAAACCCACTGGAGGCTACAGTTTCCGTTCTCTCCTTTTGCTGTCCTCAGGTGCTGCTCTGTAGTTTCTTTGTCCTTAATATGACGCACTATGAAGATTCATTCATTTATTTATTTATTGTAAAAACAAATAAATCTCAAAGCAATTTTGAAAAGGGTAAAACAATAAAATCAATATTAAATCAATATTAAAGCAAATGAAAATTACCTCAACTTTCTAAGTATCTGGGTAGACTTGTCTAAACAAAAATGTTTTTAGCAGGTGCCAAAAATAGAACAGTGAAGGTGTCTGCTTGATATCAATAGGCAGGGAGTTCCAAAGTGTAGGTGCTACTACACTAAACAATTGGGTAAGCCCCGCGCCCTCCGTGCAAGTTGCAGAAGGGAAACAGAAGTTGGCTGGCACTGCTGCGCAAAGTCTTGGTCTGCTGGGAGGGGAGCTTGTACTCTGAAACCCCAGCTGCAAGTATGCTGACCTGCTGGAAAATAAGTAAAATTAATCTTGGATCCCGAAAAGGGCTTTGGAAACAGAGTGCGTAGTAGTAGGTTAGAGGAAGTTGTCTGGGAATTCGGGGTTCTGGGGTTTCTCAAGAGTGGGGAGATACCTCTGCAGAGGACATGTGGCCTTGTGGTTAGAGCAAGAGCACCTTATTGTCCATTGTTCAGGAAGTAGCAGTGGGGTGAGAAGTGGACAGCTCTGCAGAGCTGGAGCAGAACCCTGAATTCAGGAGGGCATAATGGGTAAGAATGGGCACAGCAATAAAGCCGCTGACACGTTTGCAAAGCTAAATCGAAAGCAACACGATGGCCAGAAACAAGAAAATAGTCACATGAGCACTGTTCCAGAGTATTTTTCATTCTTATGTATATTATGTCAA
This sequence comes from Darevskia mixta, assembly GCA_034641385.1. NCBI lineage: Eukaryota > Metazoa > Chordata > Lepidosauria > Squamata > Lacertidae > Darevskia > Darevskia mixta. Next base: position 6,798,558 of record JAWWNH010000022.1, read on the forward strand.
TTCGAAAAAAGATTGGTTAATGAAGAAATTACACATCTTTCTACTTACGAATGTTTGTTGAACTAATTGGCTGATGAAGAACTAAACGAAACAGTAGTTGCTATCCGGAAACACTGATCAGCAGAGTTCCGAGTTGGACATCAGAATTGGACATTTGCCAATTATACAAAGCTTTACAAGCTTGATCTCCGCCAGGTAAATCCTGGCACCGTGACTTATTCAAGGACTTTCAGAGGCTTCAGTTTGATAGTTTTGATGGTTTGCGTTATTCCATAAAGTTTTCTATACTGTAATTGTTTCTGGCCATCGTGTTGCTTTCGATTTTGCTGTGTCATATTTTGCAACACAGGGGTTTGTTTGTTTGTTTGTTTATGTTTGCAAAGCTAAGCAGGGTCCGATATGGTTTCAAATTGGATGGGAAACCTTGTATTGAGATTCCTGCATTGCAGGGGGTTAGATTAGATGACCCTCGGGGATCTCTTCCAACTCTAGAATTCTGTGATTCTTCTGTCATGAGCTGAGTGTGACTGGGAAAATATATGTATGTGTATAACTGAGTATCCTGTATATATATGTGTATAACTGTGTATTCTGAGAAAACACAGAATACCAATGAGAGGGCCTCTTGGGAAGGAGCTTGGGGCTCTACTAGCAACTTACGTGGATGGATGTCAGTGCAATATCTATGGGAGGAGGCAATTATGCAGTTTAGCAATAAAAAATATAGTATACTTTTATATGTCAAATCAGCAGAATTTCCGTTTCACAGCTATCCAGCAGGTCTACAAAAGCCAACTCAAGCTGAATTTGTTGTGTTGGTGGAAGCAGTGCCATAACTACTGGGGGAGAGGGGCTAGCTGGGTTTTTTGCCCCGGATGAAGCCTCGGGGGGGGGGCATTCAGGGCCCCTGCCTATGTGTGTATGTACACAAATGTGTGTGCCAAAGTGGGTCTTTGACCCAGGCGAAGTAAAGTCTACTTTCCCCCCTGGATGGAAGCGGTGCTTCTAAATGACAGGAATATAATATTATACCAGGGCAAAACTTCTAAGGGCCTGTCCATAGCTCCGCTTAATGTGGATTGTGAACCCCTTGTGCCTCCTTTAATTATGGATAATAAAGCATGAAATAAAGAAAGAAAGAAAGTGTCCCTGGATTCATTGGGGGGGGGGAATCTGGTAACCATATTCTACAGTGTGCTCTGGTTGCAAGTGGTTTTAATATAAATGCATACTGTGTTAAATATCTGCAAATGAAATAGCCCACCTTGCAGATGAGACTAACTGCACTTTATAAGTGTGGAAAATTAATATTTCTGCATTCTCCTCCAAATCCCTGCCTGCCTGCAAAAAGGACTGCCAAGATATGTATATTTTAATGGTTTAATAAGATTGGTACTGCTTATGAAGGATGATGGTATTTACTATTTGCTAAGTTGTTCAATAATTTTATCTCAGTGTGCAGTATTTATTTAGCTTTCAGTTTAACTTGCTAATAGCCTGTTAAATTTCTAAATGCAGATTTATTTGGGAGTTATATATACAATAAATTCTAATTTTATGATACAAGTAAAATATAGAATACTGAGAAGACCAGGGAGAATGTTAAAACCTGCATCACTTGTGAATGACTTGTTAAAATTTTGACCTAATTCTGAGGGAGCATGCACTGGCCTACTTCTTCTCTTACTGAAAACACCAGTAAAGAATATATCTAGTGCACTTTTGCAATATGCTGATTCTTTGTGACATGATAAACAAACCTAAAAGCAATTTAGGAAACATTAACATTTTAAAGTTCTACTATTTTAAAAATAAATTCTCCATGGCTCAGGACCATATAGCCTTCATAAAAGAAAACGCAAATTATGAACCCAATATGGACTTCAAACTGGTTTTAGATGATATATTGATATATCGCCCAGCCTTAATAGGATGCTCCTGCATTTATAAATAATCCTTGTGGAAGCATTTTAGACCATTGCTTTCCTGAAGCTTTTAGTTTGTTTTAGCAGTGCAGCCCATGGCCTTATTGCTGTTTATCAATTCATCAATTGTTTATTAAATCTATATCAATCTGTGGCAAGGCAATGGATTATTAAATTAGAATACCAGTGAGAGTCAGGCCACAGCAGCTATAGTTCACAATGTATTAATAAAGCCTTTAAGCAATTATAATACACCATCAACACATTGGGCAAAAGATTCTTGCATTGCAGGGCATTGGACTAGATGACCCTCATGGTCCCTTCCAACTCTACAATTCTCTGGCAAGTAGTGATTGGGGGGGGGGGCAGAATTAAATGCAGTACTCATTTCAGGATGAACTTAACTAATTCACACTTTCTGAAACAATTTGAGAGCCAAAACTCAGTTATACTTTGAAATACATACTTACCCAAATTTCGTGATGCAGTTTTCTAACCAATGTCTACATATATATTAGAGGAATGTGCATAAAAATGAATGTATTCATTTAAATAACATACAAAAAATCATTACCTCAGAGGAAATGGCTTGCAGAAATGTGTTCATTAGTCAGAATTGCATAGAAACATATGCTTATTAGAAGTTAGCACTGAAATGCTGACAAATTTTAAGGATTTTTTTTTAAAATAGCAAATTGCTACAGAAGTGTGGAGAACTGAATTTTAGAATGGAAAAATAAGAAATTGCAAGAACTGAAATTGAAATACTCACTCATTCCTAATGGCAGGAAACAGGACCTGGATTATTTACCGTAGTTCAATGGAATATTGAAAGAAACAGAACCAAAAAAACTTAGTTTGCATAAAAAAGAAAAGACACCTCTTACCATTCACTCAGTATGTTGGAAGTATATGAAGAACCTCCACTTGTGGGGGGGCACCTGTTTTTTGGATCTGTGTGTATGTGTAGAGTGAACGATATACTGAGCACTCAAATTCTAAGCATTTGTCTCATCCTTTGCAGAATGTTTATGTTCCAGAAAGGCAGAATATGAAGGACCAGCTGAGGTTCACAGATTGAACTGTATTCTGAACTGAACATTATGGTGTCATTAGCCCAAACATCACTTTTCTTGTTGAGACTTATGCCCTCAGCAGAGATAAGAAAATACATACTGGATGCTTGCCCGGAGCTTCTGGAGCTCCTTTATGTCTTATTTACACTCAACTAAAACTGCATACAGCATTCCTAGCCTATGATGCCAAACTGAAATAGTTGAGGGGAGGAAAATAGGTCAGTTAACATCCCTCAAGTAACATTTCCAGTCATGCTTTGTTTCTAGCCATGTTTCTTCCAATGGAGAAATCAGGTGATATTTCATTCATGGTAGTAAAATTTCTTTTTTGGTCCTAAATACCAATGACGGATGAAAAATCAATGACTTGAAGGCATGCAGTATTAAGCAGTAATTGGCTTGCAGGAGCCCTTTATTTCATTCTGGGTATGTGGTGGATCTGTAATGATGGAGAGGTGAACTGAGTGGTTCAAGGTGTGGGACTGGATGGGATATTCCCTTCTGGCCCTTCCCAACTTTGTGGTTCTCATTTTCAGATACCGGTACCAGTATTTTGTGTCGTCTCCTGTGTGGCTTGTGTAAGCATATTGCTTCAAGTGAAGGATTTACAGAGGGAAGAAACAAAGATTACAGACACATTATGCATTTAGCATATTATTTTCCTTATATAACCGATCTTTAGACCCAAGCCTAGGCTATTTTTCTACAATGATGAGCCCACTGAGGATGAAATTTTGCTGTCTGAAACCAGTTCACCTCTCCCTTAAGATCTTGAAGGGTGTACGGTTCAATTTTAATGGATGATTCATTAGGAACTAGTACACAGCTGTGTAGTGAGGGATGTGGTGAGATGTAATATATAAGAACACAATTTAATGCTGGTCAATGAGGCACTTCTTCCTACAAGCCAGGAGCATTGGGACTACATCTCAGTTTTACTTCCTCCTGTTCCAGGAGTTTCAAGGTCTAAATGGAGGACAGCTGTACAAGTTTGTTGTTTGATTTTTATGGCTGCCCATAAATAAATAAATGGATTAAGCTCTTGGACAGCCTTATGCTGAACCTGCTTTTATCTCTGGAGTTTTATATAAAACAAATAAGACATACATATATAACAAGGAGCTGCAACAAAATGTTGCAGTCCGGAGTGCTGCTCCTGAGCGTTCTTACTTTCTGCTTGCTGCTTCTGACTGACAGCTTCTGCAAAACGCTACTAAACCTTAGGTTACAGGCCACAGACACAGCCAAAGGGTGCATAACTAAAAAAAAAAAAAAAAATTGAAATTTTTATTTGATGTCATTTTATCCTGAAACATAGTCCGGAGAACAGTTTGAATGACAGTGTTTTTTATTTGGGATAAGTTGTCTGTTTTTAGCAAAGAGTTTAGGTCAAAGCCAATTTGACAGTATTGGCTGCTTGCATTAAAAAGTAAAGACTTGTTTATTATTATAGTACTTTCCTTGTTAAAGTGGGGTGTGTTTGTGTGTGGATTGTGTGTGTTTGTGTGTGGATTGACAGGTATAAGACTTCCTAATCTCATTCTGTCTTGAAATATTACATGCATAGCAGTTAATCTTAGTATCCTTTATTTTACTTGACTGATCACTTTAAGAATGAGTATATAAAATCGATATGCATAGTATTTTAATCTTATCAATGCCTTAATTTCTAATTTAGAATATTGTTATAAATATGTATAGAATCTAGGCCTGCTTAACATTTAGCCCCCAAAATGCTGCAAGAAATTACTGTATTTTTCCATGTATAAGACTATATTTTCCCCTAAACTTTTGAAGTTTAAAATAAGGGGTCGTTTTATATGCGGATAGTGCATTTTCTTAATTTTGAGTCCCAAAAAATAGGGGGCGTCATACACGGAAAAATATGGTATCTTTTGTCTCAGCATCTGGAGAATGCATTTAATGATGTTGTTTCAGTTAATATGTGTCAATACTAAAAAGTAACTTTTGTAATTCTCCCACCCCAATTCTTAAAACACACACACAAACCAATTCCTTAAGGATAACATTAATATCTGCTTCTAAGGCTGCTTCTAAGTATTCTTATGGACAATTGTATACAGTTCTTAAGATGTATGTTCGTAATTTACCGTAACTGCAATTATAGTATGGATAGAAGGCAGCGAGAAAAAATTTTTTTTGTTCACCATCAGTTGCCAGGCTGTTTGCTGCAACTTTTGTGTCCATTGAAAACATGATAGGAAAAGGTATTTAGTGTTCACTGTGCCATACTCAAACACACACACACACACACACACACACACACACACTTCTTCAAGTCCCTAGGATATAATACTTGAAAATATTTGTGTGCTGCAATGGAAGCCTCCAAAGTGATTACAGAGTTAGTTAGTTGCCAAAGGGAGTGGCTGTGACATGTGTTTAGATCTGGAAAACAGCTTTCACATGAACAAAATCAAATGTCAGAATTGGTTGCTGATCATGGACCCTCACTCTGAATTAGCCATTTGGGAAGCAAACATCTGTCTTGGACAAAATTTGTTGCAAATGTATAGTTTGTGAGGTAAGAAACAGCAGCTGTGAAATATATTTTAATTGTGTATGTGCGTTTGTGTGTTTGAAGTGATTAGCAAATAATATTGTGTTTCTTGTTTCATTCTTCTGGATGGTTCTGCTCTCTCTCCATAGGGGCATTCAAAGTAGTATACACATCTGATTCAGAAGAAATTCCTTAATTTTATTTTTTTGCAAGGTAGTTTTGCAAGGTAGTCTGAAACAGCAAATATTCGGGGCGTGGGGGTGGGATGCAGCTTTCTAGATTGATCAATGCACGCTGCCACCAGATTTTATTCATAGTATTGTTTCAAGCCTGCAGTTGCCTACTATCTACTTTGTTCGTTATCTTGCTCACATAGATGAAATGTGGAAAAATTGTTGAAGTGTCGAGAGAAATAAAGACAGGAGATGTACTGCAGAGGGACGCCCATGCTCCTCCTATGTGGTTTTTAAAAAGAAGACTGTAAGATGTAGCTATGCGCTGCAGTAGGGGAATAGTAGTGTACAGCTAAGGAGAAGGATGCCTATCCAATTGGCTAGTCCTAAGAATGACAATTCAGACTGAGAACTGATCCTGTTGAAATATCAGGTTGTTGGTATTTATACACTATACAATCAAAGCACATTGCTTCCAGAAAGAATCCTGGGAACTGTACTCCCAAACTGCAATTATTATATTCCCAGCACACTTTACAATTAAAATTAAATAATCCATTAAGTACAGTTTCCAGGATTCTTCACATAATGTGCTTTAAATGTATTGTGTGTACATAGCCATTGTCTCCCTTCTTGGTTTAAAAATAGATAGATGATGGCAGGAATCACCGTCCTAGGAACAGAAATATTGAAGGCTAGAATCTCAAGGGAGGTGAGGAAACTTCCCTGATCTCTGGGCTGTATGAACAAACTGTATGTCCCACCACAGCACATATGGGAAACTTATAAGAGTTCCTGTGCTTCTGCTTATAATCCTGATTCCATATTTGTCTGCCTATTTTCCCTTGATTCTTCTTTGAAAGGGAGTGATAGCTGTCATAACTTACCTACATGAATGCTCCTAATGTTGCTGTTTAGACAGTTCTTAACGTTAATTCAAGCATACATTTAATTCCAGTATTTCTTCATAATTTATAATTTTTGTGATAGGTTTATATTCACTCATAGACAGCTTCTGTAAAAACTGAATATATCTTCTGTGATAGGCAGTAGGGTAACATGTCAAATAAAAATAAACCGCAGAGAAGAGAGCAAATACAGGAGCCAATAAGGCGTGAGGACAGGCTTTATCAGAGTCCAGTATAATAAATTTGTAATAGTGCCCCTCTCCCCTCCCCATGAAGGTCCGTGTGTGTGTTTTATAAAAAAGATGAGTTTACCTTAGGTACATTAGATCCTCTTTTCAGCTCCTTCCGTTTATGTCTTCCTGACTTGCATTTACAGCATAACCAGAGGCATGATAAAATGGCATGTATTAACATAAGTGACAAGCATTTCCAGCTGGTTGAAAAAGTCTCTATCTTAGCTGTGTGTTTTGTATTGTTTTTAAACATATTTGCAATTCCCTTTTATCTTGTTTGAGATAGTATACAATTTAGACTGTGTGTGTGTGTCCCAAAATAAGTTGTATGCTGGAGGAACATGATAGAAGTAGCATTATGAATGTCTCACAGGGAGTAAGAAATACTTGTGTACAGTTCATGCAGATGCTAATGTTAAGAAAACAAGCAGATGTTTACCAGTTCCTAAACCTCTTACTAAGGCAAATCTGTGCAACATTGCTTATCCCAATTAGCAGACCATGTCCAAAAGATCTAGCTAAGGTTTTTTTTTGTAACAAAACATATCTCAAATACGATTTATTTGGAATGCTGCAAGCTAGCACCTTTTAGCTTGAACATTGTAAGCACAAGGTTTTTGTTATTATTATTTTAAGAAGTTGTAGAAACTATTTCATATTTTTTTCTTTCCCACCAGGCTTATAGAGATAATTTAAGAAAAATATTTTCCACTAGTATATTAAGCCTGTTGCAAAAAACAGGCGCTAGCCGGAGGCGGATATATACTGTATATATGCCAGACTTCTTCTCTTCCCCCCTCCACACACCTCGCATCATCCCGTGCAAAAAACGCTGCATCTTCCTCCCCAAACACATTAACCCTTTCCCCTCCCCACCCTCCTGTCCTCCCCATTAACCCTTTCCCCTCCCCACCCTCCCCATTAACCCTTTCCCCTCCCCATCCTCCTCTCCTTCCCATTAACCCTTTCCCCTCCCCAGCCTTCTCTCCCTCCCATTAACCCCTTTACCTCCCCACCCTCCTGGCCCCCCTCGAGGCGGTGACTCCGAGCCCTGCGGTGGCGGCGGGAGGAGGTGGAGCCCCCCGCCCTCCTCCCCCCGTTTATTGCCGGGCCTCCTCTTCTTCCTCATCCGAGTTGCAAGCGGCTTGGTTGCGAGTTGCAAGCGGCTTGGCTGCGAAGGTAGGGAGAGGGGGGAAGCGCGCGTGGGGGGTGGGGGCTTGGTTGTGGTTGTGTGTGTGTGTGTCTCGTGGGGCGGGCGTTGGGGGTGGGGGGAGAAAAGCTGGTGCAGGCGCTGGACTTACGACTCCACCACAAAAAAAAAAGAGGGGGAAGGAAGGTGGGGGAAAGGGCTCCTCGGAGCTCGCCGCCTTTCAGCCGCCCACGGGGGCTTTTTTCCTGTGAGACTTCCAAGCCTCTGGGGGGGACCCCCACCCACCCAACTCCCAATGCTCGCACCTCCCCCCCAAAAAACCACCACCCAAGCCCAGCTCCGTCCTCCTTCCTCCGGCCGCTTGTGTGGGCGGGGCTTGGGTGTGTGTGTGTGTGGGTGTGTGTGCGCGCAAGTGTGTGAGTGTGTGGGCGATGTGGCGGCGGAGACGGGTGTGCGGCGACCCTCTTCGGCCTCCGGAGCACCGGCGCTCTGCGAGGCGGGTCGATTGAGGCCGCTGGGGGGTGGAGAGGGGCTCCCTCCCCCTTCTTAATTTTTTTTTTCCGGGGGTGGCTGCAGCGGCGGGGATGGGGCGGCCCTCCTTGGCCTCCGGAGCACCGGCGCTCCGCTGGATGGGCCGTCCCAGGCCGCTAGGCCTCGGAGCCCCCCCATTCTGCCTGGCCCCGGACGGCTCTCTTTGTGCATTGTGTGCCCGCGGGGCGGGCAGCGGCGGCGGAGCAACCCCTGTACCCGAAGATCTTATTCGGGAAGCAAGCAGGAGTGGTCTGTGCTGCAGCCGGCAGCAGGAGTATCGGACAGAGGGCTGCGGGCGGCGGCGCTACGCGCCACCTTCGCCACAGCGGTTGACGGGATTGGTCCGTACTACCCAATCCGTGTGTGACTGGAACGCACGCGCAGTTGCGAATTCCTGTGACACACGGAAAGTGGTACGTACGGACAGAGGCTCTTTATTATATAGGATAATAGTCATCTTGTAATCTGTTTTAATTTTTGAGTGGTTTTTATTGCATTATAATGGTTGCAATCCGCTTTGATTTTTTAAAATGAATTGCAGTATATTTTTATAAATAAATGAAGCTTTCCTGAAAGGCTCTCTTCTGTGTGCTGTTGATAAAAGCATATGTTGACATGCAAAATTGTAATATGTATTCAAGAGTTTATTTGAAAATAGATTTTTTATTGCCTTTGCCCCAGGTGTTCTTAATTTGCAACTGATATTTTTGCAACAAATGAAGAATGCGGGTCAAATAGAAAAGAGAGACTAGCCTGTGTTCTCCAAAGCCATTAAGCAGGGGTCAGCAAAATTTTTCAGCAGGGGGCTGGTCCACTGTCCCTCAGACCTTTTCGGGGGCCGGACTATATTTTGAAGAGAGAAAAAATGAACAAATTCCTATGCTCCACAAGTAACTCAGAGATGCATTTTAAATAAAAGCACACTTTCTACTCATGTAAAAACACCAGGCAGGCCCCACAAATAACCCAGAGATGCATTTTAAATAAAAGGACACATTCTACTCATGTAAAAACATGCTGATTCCCGGACCGTCCACAGGCTGGATTTAGAAGGCGATTGGGCCGGATTCGGCCCCTGGGCCTTAGTTTGCCTACCCATGCATTAGAGCTCTGTGGCTAGTCCTTCCTTCCTTCCTTCCTTCCTTCCTTCCTTCCTTCCTTCCTTCCTTCCTTCCTTCCATCCATCCATTTGATGTTATGGCAGGATAATCTGATGTGCCTTATGACATGTACCTTTATGTCCCTAAGTGGGTTATTGAGATCCATCTAAAACTAGAATCGAAATGCCATGCAAAGTGAGTATAATTTTGCTTGAGCTAGTCATACCACATGAATGGATTTGCCCCGCAGCTGGGAGCCACCTCTCAGTGAAATTTAATGTAGTCACCATTCACCAGTTGACAAATCTGTTTCATCCCATAGAGACTTTATTTTAGAAAGCTTCCTTAAAATATCTGAGATCTTGGAAATAAAGGATTGCTGTTTCGGCTTTTTTATGATGCTATAATAGGTTTTTTTTCTCTGACAGAGCTTTGTTGCTTGAATATATAATGAAGTTATGAACCTAGGTTTTGCATGTGTCGGTTGCTATGAAACCAATCATTATTTTACAAGTAGAACACTGATTCTCACAAATCTAGCTCTTCTTCCTATTACATTCTGAAGTAGCAAAAATTAAATAGCTTTACTGGTTAGTTAATACCCAAAATGAAAAGAACAATGGAAAAAAAGAATTCTGTTCACCTTCAGCTTTTGACAGCTGATCTGTTGTTCAATATATAATCTCTCTCTCTCTCTCTCCCTCCAGATCAGATAATTTATTGATCAGATAATTTATTGGTTTTAGCATTTTCATGTTACCTATTTTCCACAGTTTTTGTGTCTCATGTAGAAAAAATGCTGGTTTAGGCCCCACACTGTGTTTTAGGTTGGACTGTGGGCTTTGCAGCCTAGGGTGTGGAATCCTTTTGCTATTTGCTCTTTTGTGTATACACAACATTACATTAACATTGCCTTGGCATGTAACAGCCTATTTGGGTAAATGTCACTATTGCTGGAATGATGTGTGGCTTAGTGATGAAGGTGCATGTTGTTGACCAGATATGCTTCCAGTCTTTGTTCAGTGGTCTGAAATATTCAAATTATGGGAAGAAAGGTAGGGAGTCATTTGTGAGTCTTGCCCTATGACTCCTGCCTTTAATCGAATCATGCCCCACTCCAGGTACCTTCTGGAAAAAAACAACAACCTAAAAAAACCCAACAACTGCTAAGGGGGCCATCACAAAAAGTAAGGGGCCTGGGGCTCCTCTGATCTCCATCTTTTATTTTGAGCTCCAGTTGTTCGCTTCCAACTTTCTTTTCCTGGATACCGTATCTGGTAGTGTGACAGGCTGTATTCAACATCAGTTTCATTTCTAACTACAGTGGAACCTCGACTTACGAAGTACTCGACTTACGTATTTTTCGACTTCCGAAAGGGAAAAAGCGGCCGCGCGCCTACGAATTTTTCAACTTCCGAAAGGAAATCCACTTGGATTTTAGATGCGGTTTACTCGACTTACGAAGTTTTAGATGGGGTTTACTCGACTTACGAAGGTTTACATAGGGTTTTCTTACGAATTTTTCGACTTACGTTCCAATGCATTCCTATGGGAATGCCGTTTTTCGACTTACGAAATTTTCGACTTACGAGTGTGCTTTAGGAATGCATTAAATTCGTAAGTCGAGGTTCCACTGTACTTGGATCTATTAAAGTGAACTTTCAAACTTAAAAACATTTTATCTGTCTTCACTTCTGAAGCCAAGAAAAATTTATGGGGTATCACTGAGTTTCTTGCTTGGAAAGATGAATGTAGAGGATGGGTATTTATTGACAAAATGGTACTTTCTGTTGCAATAATATTATGGATCAATATTATCTGCAATAATATGAAAAATTACTTTGAAACTGTGCCCATTCTAACTAAAGTGAGTTCATGGCTAATGCCAGTGTTATCTATTTCTGGTTTCTAACATGTCACCTAGAAATTGTATGGGTCTGCTTCCATTTCTATAAAGATCCATAAGAGTAAGAAAATGTATTCGTTTTTGCATTGAATCATGTGATGCTTTGCTACCCCGTTATGAGACTTAGCAGTAGAAGTTACAAATAGCGATTTAACATTGAATCTGAATGAAATAAGTCTAAACTTTGCTCTCCTATTTGTATGATAATTTATAGCTGTAATTTACACAGATCTATAATTTTGTGGTATCTCAATGAAAGCATTTGATTCTGCAAGATTCTTGACTTCCTACTTTAGCAAAATAAATCAAAACCTGACTTTTATGGAGCAAGTACCTCTTGCTAAAATAGCAATATTTAATTTGCAGTTAGTTCAAATGAATAGTTTTTGACTTTCAGGGTGAACTATATTATTCAAATCCAAGAACTCAGTAAAACAAAAACAGCCCCTACGCCTTCATTCAGTTCCTAGGCTGTGATCTATGTTGGATTGGATCAACACACACAAATCTGGCTTAAGAAGGGGCTATTCTGTAAATTGCCCTGATTATTCTGTAAACCGCCGTGAGACCTGTGGGTATAGGGTGGTATATAAATTCTAATTCTAATTCTAATTCTAATTCTAATAATAATAATAATAATAATACTTAATAATAAAAAAATCAAAAATACTGACTTTTTCAGTTTTGACAGCTCTGGCCACCTAGGTAAGTAGTATTTTCAAAGGTTATTGCACCACTTAACTTAATTGGTGAGTGTATGCATGTGCAGGGCTAATTTATTTTAAATTGTCAGTTGAATTTGCATCAATGAGTATATCATTAAAAATATAAGTTTGGATACAGAGTTCTGTGAATATACCGTAATTTTTCTAAAGCAGTGGGGCTTTCTTAGCATCCCTTCCACGTAGTTCCCTGTAAAGCCACTCAAGAATTCCAAGGGACCCTCCAGAATGGCATGGCATGCGTCAGATGGAGCTGCATTCAAGATGGGAATTGGTGAGAATTAGGCATCCTAACACATAGTATTCTTGTGAATCATGCACTATCAAATACTTCTGGGCAGCAGTCGTAAGCTTCGCAGTATTGTGGTCCCCTGGAGACTGGGACTACAACATTTGCACTGGTCATGTAAGATACCGGTATATTATTTGGGTATGCAGTAACCAACTTGTTGGGTATATCTGCAGGGGTTTGGCTGCCTGTGCTAGTGTTAGCAGTGTGTGTGTGTGTGTGTGTGTGTGTGTGTGTGTGTGAGTGAGAGAGAGAGAGAGAGAAACTGAAACAATGTTATGGTTTACAGAAATACTTCATAAATGTAAAAATTTAAAATTATCTCTCTCTCACATTTCACTCCCTTAGTTCCTTACCTATCCTTCTCCTAACGGCATTCCATATCTCCACCCTCAACCTTTTGTCTATGAACTACCAAAAAAAAAATAAAAATCTGGAGGCCATTAGTTTGTTGCATTCCAATCTCTGATATTTCCAAAGTATTTGAAAATTAAGTCCAGATACTTTCTCAGGTCTCTTTTGTATTTTTGTTAAAGAAATAGATTATTCTTATACAGACTGTACTGGCATTTATATGAACAAGGAGCAACTTGCAGGCTTATGTTTTATCTTCCATATTGTTGATAAGCTATCAGTGCTACTCAAGAATTAAATACCATATATTCTTTACATAGAAACCAAATTATTGACAAGCCCAATATTAGATGTAGAAAAGAGAAATAGTAAATTGTGACTAATCAATCTTATATCATGCAAGACACCACACCTCAATGGAGAATAATGTTACATTACCCACACAAGGTATTAGATTGGCATTGGGAGCTGTTGCGAACCCCCTCCTCCTGTCAGCCTCTCCATTACTATATTATAATTTTCTCAAGGTGTGTCGGATATATCCTTATCCCCTCCCACCTTATCCTTTGAGGTTCGACTTCACAACCGATCTCCCTTGACACTAAGGGGATCCTAGTAACGAGAGTGCTCCTGTCCAGCTGCCGTGGCCTGTTATATTCTTTGCTCTGGGCTAATGGTATGAAACACCTCTATGCTATGCTAATGCTATGCTATGCTATGCTAATGCTATGAAACACCTCTAGTCTAGGGCCTCCCTCACTTTGGATCCCTCACTGTATCAGTTGACTAGGCACTGCTAGCAACTCTGTGGCATGTCCAAGGTTTTCGCCCTCTAGCCCCTCCTCAGTGCAACTCGTAAGACACAAACTATCACCCCTCAGGTCAGTTTTGCCTTTTGTCCGAGTTCACTCCTTTATGAGCATATATAACGTGCTGGACCAAATAGATGACGATACTTCTTTGCACAACAAGAAGAAGACTTTATTTTTCACGAAGCATAACGGTTTCAGTAATTCATTGTTTACAAGCTTAGTTCCATCACAGCTTAGTTCTCTATTAGTTTCACAATCATTAACTAAACCTAACCAAAACCACCCTCACACTCCCTCTCTCTTCTCTCTCCTCCCTCTCCTTCACCTATCTCCCTCACACACTCCTCTCACACTCCTCACCAACGGCTGCTCCCTCCTTTTAAACCTTAGAATGCTCCGCCTTCCAAGAGCGAGCTGCCATTCAAACAGTGTGTAACTTAACTCCTAAAATGCTGGGAGAAACTAAACATCTCCTTGCCATAGGGCCGATCCGTTACAGGAGCCATGCCAATTAAGCTATGCTTTGATGCAGTTTTCCCATATTCTTTATTTTCTTACATTTCTATTCCCACTTCCTTCCATCATGAAAGCCAAGGCAGCGTACATGGTGGTCACCCATCCTGGCACTGACCAGGCCCAGATCTGCTTAGCTTCAGCAGAGTAGTAGCATAGCACATATTCATTCAGACTAGCACATATTGTACAAAGGTTGGCACTTCAAGCTGTATTCCATAATGTGGCCTAGCTCTTATGCTTCTTACATCTGGATTCTGACTGATAAATGTCTACTGGTATTTACAATTGAACTTTATAATTGTGCTTGTTACTACATTGGGAGAACGATCATTTGCACTTACTGTGGATAGGGTGTTCATGCCATTTCTTCAGCAAAAGTGTTCTGTACTATAGTTGTTTAGGGTATTAAGTCAGTTGAGAGCCCTAGTGTAGTTCCCCAAAAGGGACTCCATGCCCCCAAGAAAGGCATGAAATAAGACCACAAAATAAGTATTGCGGTATCTTAGAAATGAATTACATTTATTATGGAATAAGCTTTTGTGGATTACAAAGAAATACTCAGAGCATTTAAAAAAAATTTTTTTTAATTGATTTTCTTTCTTACAATAAATATCGATCATCATTACTGAACATTCATTTTCAAATTTCCCCCCTCCCTGTGACTTTCCTCAGCTTCCATTTCTGGTTTGTTACATCAAATGGTACAATCTGCTGTTTGTATTTATGGTAATACTATGTTATCCCATTGTTATACTTCTTGTTCTCTTTAAATAAAGTTGTAAATGTTCATTTAAATCCTGCCAATGAGTTCATGTTATAAAAGGTTCCCATTCTTTTTCAAAGTCACTATTGTCCTTTTCATGCAGCTCGTCTGTTAATTTTGCTAACTCTGCATAGTTCATCAACTTTTCTTGCCATTGTTCTTTTGATGGCATTTCTGCAGTCTTCCAGTTTTGAGCTATTAAGATTCTTGCTGCTGTTGTAGCATACATGAATAATGTCCATTTTTCTTTTGGCAGCTATTGTCCTAAAATACCCACTAAAAACGCTTCTGGTTTTTAAAAAAATGTTATTTTAAACATTCCCCCCCCCAATTCATTGTATACCATTTCCCAATTTTTTAAAATAATCTTGCAATCCCACCACATGTGGTAAAATGTACCTTCTCCTTCTTTACATCTCCAACAGTTCTTTTGTTCTGTTTTATACATTTTTGCCAATTTTACTAGTGTGATGTACCACCTATACATCATTTTCATATAATTCTCTTTTAACAATATGCAATCCTTAAATTTCAAATTCACTTTCCAAAGCCTTATCAAATCCTCAAATTGTATATTATGGCTTAAATCCTGTGCCCACTAAATCATTACTGATTTAACTTCTTCCTCTTTGCTTTCCCATTCCAACAATATATCATACGCCTTCTTTAACAATTTAGAAATACTTAGAGCATGTGCAGCTCCACAAACAAGCTCAGCAGAAAACAAGTTAAAGTACAAGCAGTGGGAATTTTAATGCTGCTGCTGTATGATGTTTGATGATTTTATGGCTTGTATTTGCTGGCTGGTTTTGTATTTTGAATTTTATAGTTTTGCTTTATGGTTTATCCTTGTGAGCACCAGCAGGAAGCCTAATTTATTTCATGAAAGTTAACTCCAAGTAAAACATACCAAAACCAGCACACTTTAGAGGCAGCAGTCTTGCAGAGTGAATGAAATAATGTGGACACAGAGGAAATATGCACACACTTACCACATCTCCTGCAGCAGCTTGTCCTAATAGCCCATCACCATTCAGGAACAAACCTCATTACACCTGAAAATGTGCCTAGTGTTCTGTTGCATTATGATTGTATTAGTATAGTATTCTTAAGAAGTCTGTAGTCTTTGAGAGATGCCACAGAACCAGTAATGTTTTTAAATCTTTGACATTTTCCATTTGTAATAAATTTCAAGTTAAGGAGCATCCTGATAGTACTGGGTTGAGTAATTTCTGATGCATATTTTAAAATTGATTTTTAAAAGTCAATTATTGGAAGTACTGTGAGTTCACTATGAGGTAGCAGTTGCATTTCCTAGAGTTCATATTATTGCTTTTTTGTTTTTTTGTTATTATTTCTTAGTGTTTTAACATCTTGCAAACTGCCCTGGGATCAATTGAGTAGGTTATGCTGTACATAAACTCCTAAAACATAAAGTTTGCTTAAAGCTAGAAGCCATTGGCATTCACCTCCGATTCCTCTGTAAATAGTTGCTTCATGCCATTCTCTATAACACTGAAGCAGAATCAACAATAAGCCTTTATAGTCTGTGATACCATTCTGCAAGAGACGCTGAATCAGCCGTGTCACACTTCTTTATTTTAAAATTATAGCTCAAAGTTCTATATTGTTATACTATGCAGATGGAAAGTATTAACCTTCACGATCTTTGAGAGAATTTGAGTTTTTAATCCTTGCACAGAAATCATTGTTTGCTTCTAGAAAGATTACATGTGGCACCAGCAGCAGAATGCTTCTGTTATCACCATTCTCTAAGATGAGTGCTCCTATTCTGGTCTCCATTCAGCAGCAGCCTGGGGGAGTTCAGACCTTGGGAGGAGGGGGGTTAAGGAGGAGGGGAAGAGAAAGGGACATCTTTCCTTGCTCCCTAGTGCTAGAAGATTCAGGTTTGTGGCTGCTTGTGAGCTCTATACTGTATAACTTTATTGCTACACAGGGGGACTGGTGGATCTGAAGAAAAGGGAAAAAGGGAAAAGGTCTCTTTTCTTATTGTCTCTTATATTTCTCTTAAAGTGCAGGGAGAAGAGGTTTGTGTGTGTGTGTGGTTTTTTTTTTTTTTAATCAATTGATGCATGTTGCCCAACCTATTTTGTTTCCAGTTTCAAAATGCTTACTATATACACTGTTAGGGGATTTCCGAGCCCACTCCAATATCCCCCCCCCTTTTTAAATGACACCTTTATATCGTGTATGTCAAATAGTGTCAGGCATTTTTGTCAGGGCCAAACTAAATAAAATGTTACTTACATAATGTACAGTATACTTGTGTGCTGCTGCTGCTGGTAGCTGTTAGCCTGCGGGGGGGGGGGGAGGCAGAGTTAGAAGTGTTGTGGGAGGAGAGTGCTTTAATCCTTTGCCCCACCACATTTCTGAACTGAACCTCCCCTACATCCACCGCCCCCTGCATGCTACTGAGGAACTGTCCTCCCAATGTGAATAGCTGGTGCAGTGGCCTTCTTTGTGTTGACTCCATGTTTGATCCTATTTGATCTATTTTTAACAATCATGTCTTACTTGGCCCATTTGACAGATCTCCCAGTTTTGCTTACAAAGTGAAAGGCACTCAGTCACCTGAATTGTGTTAATAGTGACTGACGGTTATGGGGAAGAGGCAAATTCTCATCAAAAAGTACTTTGCTAGACTAGATTCTAGCACGTTTGGCATTAATTGCTTTGCATTGTCTTAAAGGTGGTGTGGTCCTTTATATTATAATGGTTCTATGAAAGCCTTTCTCAACATGGCTCTGTCCAGATGTTGTTGCAACTTCCATCAGCCCCAGGCATCTTTGCCAATGGTAAAAGGAGTTATAGTCCAACAATATTAAGATAACACCAGGTTGAGGAAGGCTGCCTTAGACCAGGCACAGGCAGACTCGGCCCTCCAGATGTTTTGGGACTACAACTCCCATCATCCCTAGCTAACACGATCAGCATGCAGGAGCACCTGCCTTTCCATTACAATTTGAGATTTCCCTGATGCTGTCTCCAGTCATTCCTATGAATGACAGAAAGTTATCTGACTTAGAATTTCCCTAGGGCTTTTTTGTGCTGCAATTTTATTACAAACAGAAGGAAGTTAATTTGGGACAAATGGGAGAGAAGGAGGACAATCATAGTAATAATTGTAAACAGGAGAACAGTAAGAATACAGTATAGCATTTTGACTGCTGAAAATTTTCAGTTCTAAACTGAAACTGAAAAAAACTAATTTTTGCCCTGTGAACAAAAGGGTGGGAACAAAATGTGTTCAGCTTTGTGTAACAGACATGAATGAATCTGTTTTAACTGTGCTGTAAAGGATTACTGTATTTTGCATGTTACCTTGGTCAGACAGCATAAACTTAAAGGTCTGTATTACCTTTTTTAATACACTGAGTCATATCCAGCACTGCAGTTCCACTGGTGCAAGGGACTTCCATGTGTGCAATAAAGGTTCCTCTTCCTTTCCTGTTCCCTACACACCTGACTGAAAGAGCTACTAGTACTTTAAATAGGCCCCAAGTGTTGTATGTGCCCCATGGGACTTGTTCAAACACCAGACTTCATGCCATATCACAAATTGCTTTTAAACTTCCTATTTCAAAAGCCGTTTGCCATGCTGTGCAGGCTGGGGGAGGCTATTTTGAGCAACCTATGCCCAAATTTATTTAAGTATGCAAAATATTTGTATGATTCTTTGGATCCTAGTATGATACTCCAGAAAAAAACTATTGTTTATCCTAAGATCTTAATGGACTCCATATGAACAACATTATAACTTTATCTCCCAAACACTTACCCTGATAGGGTTTTGCTGAATGCAAATACTATTGCTCTTTTGGGGGCTTTGAAGATAACCATCATTTATATATGGAGATGGTTGTTATAGCAGAACAAACACTTAACACTCAGGTTTTTAGTGCTGTTGTCTTTGTAAATTACAGCCTTAATATTCATGCATTGTATCTGGCCAGAGTTATACTTGAAGTAGACCCATTGAAATTGATGGACAAGTTAGTTATGAATAACTTAAGCCCACTGATTTTAGTGAGTATGAGTATGACTTAGTTGGATACATCCCTGAATCATTTCTAGGCCCATGAAGGAACAATGATGCTCTTCATTCTGCTTATGAAGGTGTTCCTGAATATATTGCTTTAAATACAGAGAATACCACCTTTTGTACTCATGCTTTATGAAGAACAAAACATTAGTTCCAGTGCAAGAAAAAATTACGTTAATAAATGTGTCACAAAGTAGCGTATGGATTACTCAACAGCTTTGAATAATATTATAACCTGATATGATACTGCAACTGTAATGACTTTCATAAAAACCTTGTGAATAAATTACTTGCAATTTCTGTTTGGCATATCATTAAGGTTATTCAGTACTGTAGAATTTTGTACTTCAGGGCAGTAGCAGAAATCCTTTCATTCTCAGCCTCTGTATTTAATAACTGTTTCCAGGAGTTGCCACTTCAGTACTAAACTCTAGTACCATAGAAACAAAACATACCTTGCTGTGTGTGTAACAGAATATTTTAGCAGCTGTGTATATTAGTACATTTCCCATTTTTTAAATCTTTGAATGTTAATGGCTCATTTACAGCACAATATAAACTTAATGTCATAGCTAAGTGCCATGCAGCCTTCAACCAAAATGTCTATAGAAAAAATATGTTGTGAAATGTAGTCATTTTAATACTTCACTTAGTAATCAGTATATGTATGTGAGTTTGCAACTAGACTATTCTTGTAGGCTAAAGCAAATTCTTACCAATGCAGTTCAAAAATAAAGCACAAAGAATTTCTTTTCCAGGCAAAATAAGTGGATGCAGGTAGTTTGGTGGATGTTTCTGGATAGCTTTTAGTACACAGTCAGTTACTGTGGTTCATATTATGATGTTTGATGGTTTCTGGTTCTGGCATTTCTTAAAAATCTGTTGTACACTGACTTCTGCAGGAGAGTGTATATTTACTCTTTTTGAACTGTGCATCCAACAACAATAAAATATAAGAATGCAATAGAGTAAAGTGCACACACAGAATATACTAAAAGAGCAGGTAAAAAATTGCCAAACTAAAACTACAAGCCAATAGCAGGTCTAAACCTAGTCTAACGAACAAAGCATTTTCCTCTTGGACAAAGCCTATAAGAAAAACAACTTAATGTTCCTCCCTAGGAAAGGAGTTCACAGGCTTGGGCAGAGCCACTGGGAAAGCTCTCTACCACATCCTTGTTAAATACACTTTCGATATCAGTGAGATGCAGAAACAATCCCTTCCCCCAATGGACCCAAGCCATTTAGGGCCTTTAAGGGCATAATCAGTACTTCAAACTGGGCATGAAAACTAACAGGAAGCCAGTGCAATCACCATAATTTTGAGGTCACATGGTCTCAATCATCTGGTCTAATCTTGTTGCACTACTATTGAACAGGTGTAATTTCCAAACACTTTTTGAAACCTGTCTCAGAGAGAGCATTTTTTCCTGCTTCTTTTGCCAGGGTAGAGGGACAACTTAGAAGAAATGTATATTGTGGGGAAAATGAGGGAGCAGGAGGTTGCACTTACCTTTCTAATGGTATGAGGTTGTCAAGGGGTGTGGGTCTTTATTTTTATTTTGCTACATATTCAGAAAGACCCTGCACAGACACAGCAGTATGGGACTCTTGACATATAGATCTTCTTGCCTGCAGCACTATATAGAATGTGCATTGATGTTGTGAGGTCATACAGGCATTCTAGGAAATGCTGCAGGCAGCTTGTGGCATGAAGTGCCCTGTACTTTTGTGAGTGCAGGCCGTTTTGAAGATGTTGTAGAGTAAAACTAAAACCCTGTCCATAGAAATTTTTGTCGAAGTTCTTTTCCTTTTCAGAGGCCATTTCACCCCACCTGCTGAATAACAGACAGCAAATTATTTGACACAGTGCTAGTATTACGCTTTAATTTGTTTGCTCTGATCTAGTCAATTACTGATGCCAAGCATCAGTTCAGATACATGTGGTCTGTTCCTGCATGGCATTCTGTAGTGGCTGCTGGCAAGCTGGCATACCCTGGGATAATACAATAATGATCAAAACCAGCCCTATGTACTTCACTTCAAAAAAAGATATATATTTTCATCTCTATTCTGGCTCTGTCTTCATGTGCTTGATCAACCCATTCCGTATATGTGATTGAGCATCCCTTTCAAAAAAATCCAACTAAATTCTGCTCACTGTTCAGTAGGGGTGCCACCTTGAATAAAATATTGATCACATGATGCAGTGCACACACATAATTTGAATCGGAATGCCCATCAACTTTAAGGGGCACCAGCCCCTCAAATATTTTATTGTTGGGGCCGAAGCCCCCACGGCTCCTAGGAGTTGGCTCCTATGCTGATCAGAGTAGACCCGCTGGTATATATAACAATAATAAACTTTTGCAGCACTTTGAGAACCCTTTTCTCCTGTTGTAGTTGCCTCTTCCCAACTCCGGCACTTCAGCCCCCTCACCCCTCCTGCTTCAGTTCAGGTGGGACGTGGGTGGCCTAAACCACCAAGCCTCCTGGGCTTGCCAACCAGAAGGTCGGTGGTTTGAATCCGTGTGACAGGGTGAGCTCACATTGCTCTGTCCCAGCTTCTGCCAACCTAGCAGTTCAAAAGCACAGCAGTGCAAGTAGATAAATAGGTACCACTATAGCAGGAAGGTAAACAGTGTTTCCATGTGCTCTGGCTTCCATCATGGTGTTCTGTTGCACCAGAAGTGGTTTAGTCACACTAGCCACATGGCTCAGAACATTTTCTCTGCTCTACCAAAATTATGGTTACATTATTTCCCTGTTTTTCTTGATTACATTCATCTGATGACTAATACACAACTATAGTTTTAATTTTGAGGTGGCAAATGACTATAGAATCATAATTTGTAGAGTTGGAAGGGAACCTGAGGGTCATATAGTCGAGCCCCCTGCAATACAGGAATCTCATCTAGATCATATATGGCCACCAAACCTCTGCTTAAAAAAATTCCAAGGAAAGTCCACCATCTCTCATGGGAGTCTGTTCCACTGTTGAACAGCTCTTACTGTCAGAAAGTTCTTGCTGATATTTAGTTGGAATCTTCTTTCTTGTAACTTGAATCCATTGGTTTGGGTCCTAGTCTCAAGCGCAGAAGAAAGCAAGATTGCCCCATCCTCCATGTGATATTTGATATTTGAATATGGCTATCATATATCCTCTCGGTCTCCTTACCCAATTCCTTCAACCAACCGGAGTTGTCATGATGATGAATCTACCACCTTGTATTTAAATAAGGGAGTCTGCCTTCAGCATATCGCTGCATTAATTCTGCTTCCAAATCTTTGCTTGTAATTGGTTTTGCTTTTTATAATCTGCTGTCTTACACTGAAAAGTAGCAAAATCACTTATTGTTGACACTTTCAAAGAGGATAAAGGCTTTACAACTGTTCCAAGGTTCATTTCTAGGATAATAAAATTAAAGTTGCCATCTCAGCTATAGCTTTCTCTGCTTAACTGCATTTGATAACATCCCATTTCTCAAGGCTAGGAATAGGTGCACACAGTCAAGGTAAGCACAAAGCACAGTAAGAATCCTGTGTGTGTTACATGCGCCAAGTACTCTTTCACCAATCTTAATCATTACTAAAGGTCCAGGCTTGTGTGTTTCTAGTTCCTTAAACCTGGGAGCTATGTGATATTGCCCCATGCCATGCATTTTATCATGAGCTGCATTGCAGGGGGTTAGACTAGATCAGTGTTTCCCAGCCGTCCGCAGCGTTGGCCCAGCTCTGCAAGGCATGGGGGAAATCCACCCCGGCTACTAGCCAAGCGGGGTCCTCTGGTGCTGCAGACTAGCATCTAGTAAATAACGAAGTGTCTACTCAGAAGAAATCAGCACAGTAGGCCTTACTCCCGGGTAAGGGTGTGTAGGGCTATAGTGTTTTATCTAGGCCGCCAGGGCTCCACCGAATGACAAAATCTTTTTGCACTAGGTCAGTGAGGATCACTTGCTTTTAAAAATTCTCCCATTTATACAGAACTCCCTGAGCGCCTTTTGGATTGCATCTGTACGTTTCCCCCTCTGTGTCAAATAACTTGGGTCAAATAAGTGTTGTTTACTTTTTATAATACATGGAAGATGGATCTCCTTCGAGAGGTTCTGGACTCTTCTTCCTTGAGGTTTCTAGTTAGAGGTTGGGTGGCCATCTGAGTTTCCTATGTTGCAGGGGGTTGCACTAGAAAGATGACCCTTGGGGTCCCTTCCAGCTCCATGATTCTATGCTTTTCTGCTTCAACAATATTCCATTTTGTGTAATTATATTTTGTATAGATTATAAAAATTATAAAGAAAACATGTTCAATTTGCAAACAACACATTTAAATAGCTACCTTTCTACTGGTAGGGGGGGTAATGGGTATAGCCAGGATTTTTGTTGGGGGGCAGGACTTTGTTAGGGGTACAGAACCTCAGATTTGTATTGATTTGTATTTGATTTTTACTTATTAGGGTGGGCAGTTGCCCCCCTGCCCCCCGGCTATGCCCATGAGGGGGCTATAGGAAGGAAACAAGGTCAGAAGGGGGCCATGGTTGGAAAAAAGTTGGGAAACTGGACTCGATGACACCTGAGAACTCTTCCAACGCTACTATTCTATGATTCTATGAAATCTTGTATGCTTCTGGTGATGTGCTCTGATTGGCTGCAGGGCTGTTATAAGTCGTCTTCTCTGATGTGGTGGGAAAAAAGACATGAACATGATGGTAAGGGGGTCCTTTTGGATTCTCTCTTGGCTTCAATGGGAATACATTAACTGGAGCCATTTTCCTCTTGTAGCATTATTGGTGGGAGGATGGAGTGACTATGCCCTGGGCACCCACAAAAGTTTTGCTGTGGGTGCCTGGCCTCTGGCACCCTCTGCCCATCACTGCCTTTCCTCTGGTGCTCTGGTGGCAACTGGGCCGGGCTCTGCGCCTCCACTGCGGGGCCTGTGTTCAGGCCTGCTGTGGTTGTGGACATGCTTCTAGGGTGCTTCTGCAGCTCCAGTGGGCCCCAAGAGGCCCCATGGCAGAGGCGCAGGCGCTGGCCCAGTCTCAAGAATGTGTGTGCGCCCTGCATTGATGTGGCGTCATAATGTTGCGGTGCGGTGCGGCACGCGTGTGCTGGGTGCCTACGGTTTGGGGCCAAGTCGGTGTTGCTGGGTGGTGGAATTATTTTATATTATTCAGTGCTATTTTTCTAGAAAAAGCGGTGCTGGAACTCACCATGAACACCTCCCTTGTACTCTTATAATGGCAATAGCACCCACCTGAGACATGCCGGAACTCTGGTAAGTTCTGGCTGAAAAAAGCCCTGTATTTATTGTTGCTTGTTGTGCACTGCTTTGGGATTTTTATTATTTTTTAGCTGATTGGTGACATTTAAAAATGTCAATATAAAATATTGTAGATGTGGTGCAGAATAACTGTTTGCATCAGCAAAGATAGAAAAAATACAAACCAGAGACTTTGTCTCACCACTAATTCAGGGAATCATAAAACTGCTTCCTTGTATAATGTTCCCAATTAATTTAAAATACAGTGATTATCTGGATGGGATTAGATTGATATTTATTGAATCTACATTTTTTTTACAGTGACCTACTAAACTCATTTGATTGTACTGTGATCTAACTCACATGAGGTTGGAAGTGATTTCGGATAACAACTATTTTTCAGTGACTGATTTGAGACAAATTGATCATATGGAGCACAAGCTGATTATGAGTGAATTGTGAGAAAATGCATTCAAAAATAGGTACCAGGATCAATGAACATACTCAGTGTGCAATTATAAAAAAAATAGTATGAATTAATATTCTGCAAAAAAGTAACTTCTTCTAGAAGTAGGTCCAGGAGAATCAAAGCTGGTTCTGAACTTTATGTAATGGAAAGCAGAGGACAAATAGTGTTGACTGCTGTATAAGAAAATGAGCTTGGAAGTTAGTCTAAGTCTGTTTCTGAAATGGTACAAGGATTATATTCCTTCACTGCCTTGCAAGTAAACTACTGGTAGGTTTTGCAGTAGGTCAGTTCATATTGCTTGTCCTACATAAGTGAGATGAAAGGTTCTTGTTGACGAGACATGACTGTGTTTGAAAACAGCCTTGTTAGTGTAATGTAGCAGGTCTGGCTGAAAGAAAAAAAAAACCCATATAAAATTATGAAGCACAGAGGTCATTGAGGACACATGAAAGAGAGAAAGTTAAGATTTGAAATTCTCCTTAGTAGTAGATTAAAAACATTTATATAGCAATCTTTTTGAAAACTAAAAAAAACATACAATAAACATGTCTGATTATTCTAAGAGTTTTGAATTTTTGAGGGTTGCTTCTGTGCATCAGATGTTTAACACCCAGCATCAGTTTGTCCCAAGAGTAAAGGAAACTACTTCTTGGATTGATGGGAAATCCCTGGTCTTTAATAGACCTTTACTGGTTCTCACAGGATTGAAGAAATTATTTCAAGGAATTGGTTCTGTGACTGATGCACCTGCATTTATCTTTCTACAAAAAACTGATAAATTAAGCTCTTACATGCTAGAAAAAGGTAAAATTAATGAATATGCAATGGAATCTTATGCAAGTTTCCTTGGAAGTAAGTCCCATTGAGTTCATTGGAGCTTATATCTAAGTAAACATGCATAGGCGTATGCTATTTTTTTACAGTGTGGTTTCCGGAATATGTATATGGTCCACAAATGCTTTCATGCTCTTTTTAACACCATAACAGTTTTTATTCCATTTCCCCATTTGACTGCCACTTTATATTTCCTTTGCAACTTAGAAGATCAGCCAAACGGTTACTTCTATTTAATGTTCAGTCTCTTCTGTTTGCCTTGGGCCTCCCATTCTGAATTCTCTGCAGAAATTAAATTTTTCACATGGAAAAGCATGTACCACTTTCTCCACTGGCCATCTGTGTTCCTATTAGTAGCTGGGGAAGAAAGAAATATATGATTATTTCAAATGAGTGGAGCACAGAAGTATATTACTGTAAAATTTGAACAAGCTAGAAACAAGAATTCAAATACAGAGATCTACAGGCCAAACTTTGACATACAATTACCAATATGGATGGTGGCTATATTTTAAAAAATAAAATGAATTTAACGGAAACCTTTACTCAGATTAACTTTTCATTGCTAGTTGTGACAACAGTGTTCATTTTATCACCTGTAATTTGTAGTGTACAGTTTCTTCTCCCGTTGCAAGTTATGGTGCTTCCACAAATTATCTTGCAGTCTTAGGATGTCTTTGCATTTATAAAAAAAAGCCTTGTGAAAGCACTTTAGACCAGCGTTTCCCAACCGGTGTGCCGCGGCACACTAGTGTGCCGCGAGACACCGGCTGATGTGCCGCGGGAAAAGGGACCTGCAGCCCAGGGCTGCACAGGACCGTGGCGGCGGCGCTGCTGGAGCCCGGCGGCGAAGCGGAAGCCAGGGCGGCGCTGCTCCCTTGGCTGCTGCAGCAGCAGCAACAGCAGCCTCGCGCGAGAATCCCGACCGGAAGCCTCGCACGAGAATCAGAGCCCAGGGTGCCCTGCAGCCCCGCGCTGCACAGGACCGTGGCGGCGGCAATGCTGGAGCCCGGCGGCGAAGCGGAAGCCAGGGCGGCGCTGCTCCCTTGGCTGCTGCAGCAGCAGCAACAGCAGCCTCGCGCGAGAATCCCGACCGGAAGCCTCGCACGAGAATCAGAGCCCAGGGTGCCCTGCAGCCCCGCGCTGCACAGGACCGTGGCGGCGGCAATGCTGGAGCCCGGCGGCGAAGCGGAAGCCAGGGCGGCGCTGCTCCCTTGGCTGCTGCAGCAGCAGCAACAGCAGCCTCGCGCGAGAATCCCGACCGGAAGCCTCGCACGAGAATCAGAGCCCAGGGTGCCCTGCAGCCCCGCGCTGCACAGGACCGTGGCGGCGGCAATGCTGGAGCCCGGCGGCGAAGCGGAAGCCAGGGCGGCGCTGCTCCCTTGGCTGCTGCAGCAGCAGCAACAGCAGCCTCGCGGGAGAATCCCGACCTGGTGCCCCAGCTGATGGGCGGGAGAAAGGACGCCGCGCTACAGCTGATCCCAGAGGTAACTCTGGGTCAGGAGACCCGGCGCAGCCGGGTCGGGGAGGAGCGGTGTGCCGCGAGATTTTTTTAATGAAACAAGTGTGCCGTTGCCTAGATTAGGTTGGGAAACACTGCTTTAGACCATTGTTGTCCATAAATTTGAGCTTGCTGCTCAAGCTATAGTGTTTGTTTTAGAAGTGTAACCCATGGCCTTATTGTTTATCAGTTCATCAATTGTTTATTAAATCTATATCAATATGTGGCAAGGCAATAGATTGTTAAATTGGAATACCAGTGAAGAGTCAGGCAACAGCAGCTACAGTACATGATGTATTAAGAAAGCCTATAGACAATTATAGTACATCAATGCATTGGGCAAAAAAAATAAATCCTGCATTGCAGGGAGTTGAACTAGTTGACCCTCATGGTCCCTTCCGACCCTACATTTCTGTGAGTCTATAACTATAAGTTACTGGATGAATTTGCCAAGATGTAGGCTACTATTGCCAGTGTCTAAAGATCTAACTACATGAGACTCTTAGAAGGTCTGTATCTGAGACATGTGCCTACTGAGAAGGCTGAATAACAATCCCTTATTTTAAGGGATTTCCTTGTTTACTAGTTGTAGGAAGGGTATCTTGCCTCGATAGTGGACTGAATGAGAGCAAACAAACTGAAACTCAATCCAGATAAGACTGAGAATCAGTTAGTGGGTGGTTTCTTTGACCAGATGGCTGGGAGGTGGCCTGTTCTAGATGGGGTTACATTTCCTCTGAAGAAGCAGGTTCGTAGCTTGGGGGTACTCCTGGATCCTTTGCTGCCATGGCTCAAGTGGCCTCAGTGGCACAGAGTGCGTTCCATCAGCTTCAGCTAGTGGCCCATCTGCGCCCTTATCTGGACAAGGATAGCCTAACTACTGTTACCTATTCTCTGGTAACCTCAGTGTTAGATTACTGCAATGCATTATACATAGGGCTGCCTCTGAAGACGGTTCGGAAACTTCATCTAGTACAGAATTCAGCAGCCAGGTTGCTCACCGGGGCAAGGCAGTTTGAGCATATTACATTGATCTAGGCCCAACTGCACTGGCTACCAATTAGTTTCCAGGCCCAATTTAAAAAGTGCTGGTTTAGACCTATAAAGCCTTAAATGGCTCAGGACTGCAATGCTCCAAGGACCACATCTTTCCATATGAACCTACCCAGACTCTGAGATCACCTTCTGAGGCCCTTCTTTGTTTGCCCCCTCCATGGAGGGTGGCAACATGAAAACGGACCTTTTCTGCAGTGGCTCCCCATTTGTGGAATGCTCTCCCCGGGAAGGTTCACTTTCGTGCATTCATTATACACCTATAGGCACCAGGCAAAGGCGTTCCTCTTTAACCAGGCCTTTGGCTGATTAACATCTAATGCCCTTTTGAAATGTGTTGGAGGGGAGGTTATTGGGTTGCTTTTGTTTTTATTTTTGATTGTGTATTTCATGTTTTTATATTGTGATTTTATCTTGTGAACCACCCTGAGACCTGCAGGTATAGGGTGTTATATAAAGTTAATAAATAATAAATAATTATAACAGGATTGACCATGATGAATAAATCAGGCTGAAGAAAATGGCAGACTGATCATCTCTTGTTCGTATTTGTTTTTAAAATTAAGAAGGCTGAACAAGACACAAGTTACTTGTTAAACGCAAAGGCCTGTAATGTGATGGTTCATTTAGATAAGGAAAAATAGCTTCCAGTGAGAGCAATTAGAGAAGGGGGCACAAGACTTCGCCTCTGCTCAATATTTACAGCATTGCCTCCACAGGGTTGAAAATGCAAATTTAAAATGGGCCATTAGATGATAGTTGTGTGCATTGCAACCTATAGTTTGGCCACAGAAAAATGCATTTTATGTTACTTGCTTGTTGACCAGATATCCAGTAATTTTAATGTTTTATGTTCCTCTTTTCTCTTCCCTCCCATTTGCAAGGTAAAACACGGGGAAAGGGAAATAGTTTCCTTTTATCTTATGAAATCCATAAATAGGAGTGGTTCAGACACTTTCTATACTAAGTCAAAAGCTATGGTGAAGTGCAATTAAAGTTGACAGCACATATGAATAATTTAAGTTAAAACACTAAGATGTATAAATTATCACATCTCTAATCACTACAACCTTGGCTGGAACTAAAGAAATTGTCCAGAAATTTTAAGTTACAGAAACAGGGTCAAGTGAAGAGAAGAGAGGAATGAGAGGAGCCCTCAAAGGAAGGAGATTATTCCCAGAGAATGGGATGGCAGCGGGGGAGAATTTACAGTTAAGTCAGTAGACCATGTGACTTTTAACCTCAGTTGTGGGTTCGAGCCCCATGTTGGGCAAAATAATCTCAGGGTTGTGGACGCTGGACAAAAGATTCCTGCATTGCAGGGAGATGGACCAGATGACCCTTGTGGTTCCTTTCAAGTCTACATTTCTTTGATCTATGACCTGCTTGAGGAGCTGATAATTCATTTTTAAATAGTCAGCTTGATATTAAAACATGGGGGAAATAGTGCCAAACTTCGTGGCATCACTCTTTCCCTACCTCTGTTATGGTAGTGGGGCTACCTCAGAATCTAGGCCAGATCGTGGAGTAGTGGGGGCTCATGAAGCAGTTGGTATTCAGACAATACTGTGTTTTGAGGATTCTTTTTCACTGGAAGTTTCTAAACAGAAGTTGGATGGACATGTGTCATGGATTCTTTAACTGTGATTCTTAGATTCTTGGAGGTTGGACTGTATGACCCTTTGGGTCCCTTTGAACGCTACAATTCTGTGTTTTTGTTGTATGATTATTACAAGTACAGTACAATAGGAATAAAAAAAATTGCTTGTAAAATTTTTTCATTGCAAAAAAAACTTCTTTTCTGTCTTTTTAGCTCTTTTGATTGAGCCAGATTTCTAATCAAGCTGGGGTGGGGGGCTCCTCCCATTGATGGACTCTGTTGGTGATATGCTTAATGTTGTTTGCTAAAATAAAAGTAGAAAAAAGTTTCATACTGTACTCTTATTCTGCTAAAGAACAAGGGTTAACGTGAAATACTAAATTATGAGTTCACAAACATTAAAGTATTTATATATCCCATAAGATAAAATGTACACTACAGACAAATATTAGGAATGCACTCCTACATTTACTTATAGGCCAAATGCCAATTAAAAGCAAGTGCTCCTTAGATGAATTGGCCAAACCCCGTTTGTCATCTTCAGTTGCCAAACATTTGTAATCCATAGGCTTCATAGCTGGACTAGCTATAAAACTTGTACAAATGCAATATATTTAAATCCCCTTTACAGACTTCCAAGAAAGGATGATAACTATTTTTAAAATAAATAAATAAAGTATATAAAGAATACATGATATTGTGTTTAAAGATTGAGCCTTGGCATTTCTTAACAAATTCTGATACTGAGACTTGGTGTGACCAGACTCAAACTAAGCCCTGGTGTGCAGATGACTACCTCCATAGTTGTCATGAGGATGACTTTTAAACTTTCAGCAGTATGCTTTCCTTTCCCCAAAGGATCTTTAAAGTAGTATGCAGCTAATGACTTGCCCTGACGTAATGTTTGCTAAAAGGGTGAGAATGCCAAGTAAACTGCCTCTGCTTCTTCTGTCAGAGGTTGCAGCTTAAATTATTTTTAGCAGGATGCAATTATTTTTGCTAAGCAGACCAGTGCCCCAGAAAGCACATTGCATGATAATCATCTACAGTATCTCGTGGCTCAGAAGGTAGGTAGAAATCCTTTGTCCTCTTGGGGGTAATTGTTGATTAGAAGCTTGTCATAAAAATATATATGAGAAAGGGAGAAGTTAGAAGACACATGCAGCATTAGAAAGCTTTAGCTGGCTACCTTAGAAGGCTTAAGTTAAAACTCTGAACTAGGTCGTAGGTAACTATGACTTTAAAGACTGATGCACTATATTAAAATGATTCTACCTGACCATAAATTACCAATGTGTTTCCCTTCTTTATTCTGTTTACAGATTATGCTAGGCTAGCCCTGGTTGTTCAACATATTCATGAGTATGGGAGGAAGAAACCCTGCTTGCCACGTTTATTTGAAATTGTTAACCAAGCCTATGTGTATGCAAGCACCCTGCATGGACAGGCTCTGTTTATATGTGATCAGGTACTTCTGCCGAATGCAGGGTCCTGAACACACAGAAGCAGGCTGTCTGTGTAGGCTTCATATAGAGCTGGCATCCCCAAACTTTGGCCCTCCAGATATTTTTGACTACAATGCCCATCATCCCTGACCACTGGTCCTGTTAGCTAGGGATCATGGGAGTTGTAGGCCAAAACATCTGGAGGGCCACAGTTTGGGGATGCCTGATATAGAGTTTCAAATGTACATGTGGCTGTTTAATAGACAGAGTCAGGATATGAGATGAATAAGGCTTACATGGTGCTTAGTACAGTACTGTACAGCATACAGATAAAGTACCCAGATAAAGACTTTCTTTTGAGCATCTGTATTTGTGACATTTAAGTCCTATTTTTATTGTGTCTTTTCTTACTGTGATTGTTGATTAGCCTGAATATGTTTGCCTTACTTCAGAGCAGCAGCTTGATGTGTAGGGATTTCTCAATGCCTCTCTTTCCAAGTAGTATGGGTGACATAAAATATGCAAAATTCTCTCTGTGCAGGCTTCTTTTCAGTTATGAAATTAGGAAAATGTTTTTGTATTTGGCAGTGAACCTCATGTCAGCCAAATCTTTTTTGCTTGCTTTTAGCTAGAAAAGTGCAGTTGCTGAAAGAGCAGTAACAATGACTACAGTACTTGGTCAATGTAGGAAGATGCATTTTCCAAATTCCTAGAAAGACAACCAGCTTATGTTAGCTTTTGCTGTTTCTTCTCAATTCCCATCTCCCAGAAAGAGATTCAATATGGCTTCATAATGGGACTGCAGTTATTACTTTATTTAGAAGATGGATATTTCCCTTTTCTCATAGTGAGTGAGAGTAGCTTCTGAGTTTTTAAAAACGTAATTATTAAATAGAATCACACTATTATTAATAAAATCACTAATTTGATAATACAATAAGTGCCTTGTTATGCTTCATATATTTTGAGCTAGATTGCCATTTCTCAAGTTTTATCAAATCATCAAATCTTTCTGCACTATTAGATTTCTGTTCTTCCATCCATCCTTCTCCAAGCTAGAGACCTGTTAGGGAATTTCTTCCCAGTTCTGTGCTGTCCGCTACTTCTATTACCGCCCCCCCCGCCCCCCGTAAAGCTGCTTCCTCCACTTTTAGTACCTTCATCCCCAGAATCACAGCATCCCTTTAATACAGGGAAAGATCACGATAATCAGAGGTAACTGAATCTGCAGCAGCCAGGGATTCTGCTCATCTCTGTTCATGCATCCTTCGCAACATGATATGACATCACCTCATTC
The DNA here is from genome assembly GCA_034641385.1 of Darevskia mixta. NCBI lineage: Eukaryota > Metazoa > Chordata > Lepidosauria > Squamata > Lacertidae > Darevskia > Darevskia mixta. The sequence goes on from JAWWNH010000022.1 coordinate 6,831,056, forward strand.
TAATTTCACTCTGTTCAGATAGATAGACTTTCATTATGAAAATAAATAGCTGAAAATGAAAATTATGTGCTTTTGAGTTTGCTGTTAGTACAAGACAGTCAGGCCTTGAACTTCATGATACGCTTACTGAGCCTGATTAAGCCCATTTAGGTGAGAGTGTTACAGCTACTGCTGCTTCACAAAGAGAGATTGACCTCATAGCAAGTACTCTGCAGCTGTTATGTGCCCAGCATCACCTGTACTTTTGAGGCTCAGATCTTGAGATTCAAGCAGGTAGAGAAGAATTTGGGAGTTAAAATGACAATACCTTGCAGATCATTGGGTGGATGCCATTATATAAAGGGACAATATGTTTCAGTGTACTCAAGGTACATGGCATGCATGGGCATTTAATGACAGAACACGCACCTTGAGTGATGAATATTTAGAAGACTGTTGTGGCCTCTGCATCATCAGCACTTTGGGAGCATTTTCTACATATGCCAAAAGATGCTTCAAATGTTACTTCCTCCACATGTATATCACCACCCATATGGCCTTTCCCACAACCTATATACCTGTAGGATAATTGTCTTACCAAATGTTAAGGGTTTTTTTGTGTGTGTTTTTTGGTGGTTTTTTTTTGCAAACTTGCTCATGTGCTGGAATGTCCTCAATTTCCATAGACTTTATTCAGGGTTATAATTCTATTTAATTGAGAGTGATGGTTGACATAGTTGCTTATCTATTTTCCCCTAATTGTAATGTTTTTATAGTTGTCTAATAGAGTTTTTTAGGACCATTGTTTCCTAGGTTCCAAAAATATTTGAAATATGCTTATCAATTTAAGTTGTCTTAGGAGAGAATCCTATCAGATACCTTCATATTTGTCATTTATGGGACATTCTTCGCTTACAACACATACAAAGCTGGGAGTACTGTAGTTTGAGCTGAGTTTTTACTGGCTTGTTTGAGATACAGCAGAATACTATTAGATTTTCATTGATTTCTGCTGGAGATAAATTATTTAAGGAATGGAGAAGTGTGCTTGGATACTGTCAGCACTTCATTTAGTCCATATACCGTCTTTCCCCCTTTTTAAGACACCGTCTTATAATTTTTTCCCCTCAAAAAAACACAGGGTGGCTTATTTTCGGGGGGATGTCTTATTTTTATTACGTCAGTAAGGTACGGTACAGCCTCCCCCTGCGCGCTGAGCAGGCAGGGCAGAACTCCGCAAGAGGCGCGTTTTCTCCCCGCACCTCTCGCTTGTTCGCTGGCTCCCTGTGCACGGGGAACAGGCAGGGCAGGAAGAGGCGTCTTTCTCCCCCCCCCCCCCGCGCCTCTCCCTGCTCGCTAAGCAGGCGGGGCAGAACTCCGCAAGAGGCACGTTTCCCCCCCCCGTGCCTCTCACTGGTTCGCTGGCTCCCTGTGCACGCAGGAGGGGCTGAGGAGGTGACGGGAACAATGGCGGCACCATGGCTTACTTTTGGGGTACGTCTTACTTCTCACAAAGGTAAAAAAAACCTGCCATGGCTTACTTTATGACTACGAATTAAAAAAGGGGAAACAGGGTATCAGGTGCTGAAACTTGACCTATTTTGTTATATGAACCTTCACTTGTGCAGTGCTGGGCTTTTTTGGTAATGTTTATAGTGGTTATATTCTGAGAACACTGGAATTTTTGTCCTTTCCATGTTTTTGAAAGCTCATACTGCAGTGCACCTGCTACCTTGCTACTGCTTCAAGGAGATGTTTCTATTGCAAGTAATTTGTATATGAATCTGATAATACACATTATGCATTTTGAAATTAATTATTTTATATGTGTATGTGTGTATGTATATCTATTTTACACTCTCTCTCTCTCTCTCTCTCTCTCTCTCACACACACACACACACACACACACACACACACACATTAATGTGAATCAGGCTTGGAAACCACTGGTAGCCATTCCATTATAATCAAGTGTGCACAGGTTTTGTCTAGAGATATTGGTTATGCCATCAGCAGTAGTCGTCAGCACCCTATCAATATTTCTTAAGGAAAAGTAGGAAACATGCACTGTTGGGTGCTGCTGTTAGAAAGTGCTCTGTGCACCTTGGGACAGTGATGCGAAAGCAATCCCTGCCTGACCTTTCCTGAAGGATTGAGTGCCACTGCCTGCAAGTGCTGTGAGTGTGTTCAGGCAGCTGTGTCCAATATTCACCCCTCCTTAGGAGCAGAAAATGCCTAGAAGCCAGGAATGGGCTTGCTAGTTTGGCCTTCTATGCTCAAGGCTCATTGGTCACCTTGGTCATACAGCTGCGCATTTCACCTTGGGTGGTGGCTAGAGCGTTTGCTGAAGCATGTTATTATGACTGCAGTGTTTTCAGCTGCCATATTCACTGAAAAAACTACAGCCCAGTTTATATTCCACGAAGGCACATGTATGACCAAGGAAGAGCCTGGAATGCTTGCATGCAGAAGATACTTACTGTGTGAATTGGTTCTAAGTTTCATTGATTATATAAACTTGCAGCCATGTTTCTATTTTATGTAAGGAAATGCACATTCTGTATATTAATATAATACAGAAATGGGTTAAATGTTTTTGTCAATTTCTTACAGGCCTCAAATTATAATAATGGCCTTGTAAGCAGAATATTTGATTTACACATGATGATAGACTTATTGTTGCATAAAATTTAAAGTAACCTTGTATATAATGGCGAGATAAAAAAATAAAACTTAGAAAAAGCATTTGGTTATTTCAAATAACTAGCCTTTTAATCACATCCAATAGGGTATGTGTAATTTTATCAATGGTAATTATGTGCAATTTGTACAGGGATTATGTGCAACCTGTTTCAGTGTATCTGAAGAAGTGTGCATGCACACGAAAGCTCATACCAAGAACAAACTTAGTTGGTCTCTAAGGTGCTACTGGAAGGAATTTTTTTATTTTTTATTTTGTTTTGTACAGGGATGGTTTTGAAGATTGGCATGCATATTCCAGAAACAATTAAGCCAAGCGCTTGAAACAAGTAGCAAGTGAAGAAAAACATGATTGCTCTCTCTCTCTCTCTCTCTCTCTCTCTCTCTCTCTCTCTCTCTCTCTCTGTGTGTATGTGTGTGTGTGTGTGTGTGTTGGGGTCCAGAATCTTAAGGGCAATAGCTATTGATTAGAACTTTCTATTGCGTTTGTCCCAATAGAGAACTAGCACTACTATATTAATAACTGTTCCCACTACCTCTAAAATTGTACTGTCCAGAAGTTTAAATATAAAAAACACAGTGCAGTTTTATTTAAGAGAAGTAAAAAGAAAATATGTTTTAATTTCTAGGGTTGCTATAGTTGTTGAGCGATTTTTCGATTGACTTGCCTAAGATCCACATTCCACCTTTGAAATCCTGGTAATGTATGGGAAAATCCAGACACATAGCAGCCTTAATTAACCTTACCTATTAAATCAGGGATGGGGAACCTGTGTTCCTCCAGATATTGTTGAATTCCAACTCCTAACATCCTTTGCCATGGTCCAAACTGACTGAATGCAACAGCTTTAGTAGTGTCCAGTGGAGTTACAACTTCTAACTCTTTAAAGCAGGTTAACCCTGCCAGGCTGCCCAGTTTTACAACCAAGGCCATTTCCCCTACCTGGTGGGTGGTAGGACAGTGTTAAATCCTGCATTGGTTGTACAGCCAAGGCAACAGGTTTTAAACACACCCACCCTGGCATCAGCCGATAAACAGGGGTTAAACTCTGCTCAGTTTGGCAGAATTCCATGCAGATGCCTGCTAAAACAAATATTTGTTCCTATTAGCAGGGAATTCTGATGCAAACTCATTCCTTTTTCATGATGAGGTTTGCATTGAAATCTTAATTAAATGATGTGCTTTCAAACAAATGAAGGGCTTGCTAAAAAGAAAGGCCCTGCCCACCTGTCCTGTCCAATGATCTAGCTGGCTTTTAATATATTCCTATCTGTTGAACCATGGACACCGTAATGAATTTCTATAGTATTCCATATTTTCCAGAACCATTTTTATATTTTGCTGGCTGAGCTGCTTTGGTGCATTGGTACCCACAATGAGCCCTCAGAGGGCAGGTGGGAAATTCATTACAAGTTTTCTTAAAGGAGTAATTCTGTTTTGATACTTTGCAATAGTCTTCTGTTTAAGTGATTTTTTTATTTCATTAGTCGTTCACCGGCAGTACTAAACTTCTGTCAAAAATAATTGCTTATCTGTCTTTATTCATCCTTTGTGACTGCAGCTGTCTCAATGCAGTACTGATTTGACAGTCGACTTATCTCTTTCTTTGCACCAGCTTTATGAGAACAGTATCTTTCTATTGCCTATATGTAATTGTTTAAATTTACCTTTGGATAAATGGCCAGTAAAGTATCCTCAGGCACATAAAAAGCAATATATATATTTTTTCAGCTTGTAAAGTAAATATTTTGAAGAATTTTTTTTCTCACACAAAAACATATATTTACTGTTTGCAGACCTTTGTCAGTATAGTATAGTAAAAAATGCAATACTATGCACTCCTCAAAGTATTCTATGCTAATGCTATACATGGTGAGTCTCTTCTAAGGGTGCTGCCTTGTTGATTTCACCCATAGGAGCAATTCCTTTTATATAGGAGTAGTGGGGAAATGAGACAGCATGTAGACAATATGAGTTTATTTACTATAACTAAGGTTTCAAATAGGGTCACAAATGATACACTGGCGGTGTATTTTAATTTATGCATTGGTAATTCTTTTGGATTGATTACTGCCACATGCTCTATTGCTCTTGAAAATTATATAGAAGCTTCATATGCCTCAAAATACTGCTACCTGCCTCAGGAGAGGAAATGTAACTTCAGCATTCTTTAATGCTTTACAATGGTATCTTGTCATATTTCAGTTATTATGCAAAGTGTTGATTTTGATTTATAAATTGTTTGGGTCCTATGCATATTTGGGCTTACTGTCACTTCAGCTCCTCCACTTAATCAGAAACTGTTTTTTTTTAATTATACCAGCTGCCACCAGACTAAATCTTGAATCTTAACACCATCATTCTTTACAGCTTTTTTGTTCCTCTGCTACCATTTATTTCACACCTTTATTCGTTTTACACATAGCATATCTAGATATTGGCATGGAACAAATAGATGAAGGATTTATACTTAAAAGTTCAAGATAAATAATACAATGTATTAAAGAGGATTTATAATATAATGTGTTTACTTACAGGTTGACCCCTTCACTCTTCATCAGCTGCCAGCCACTGCTGCCACCACATCTGTCTTCCTTCTGTCTCTTCTTATCCATGCTCATCTTCTTCATAGTGTTCCTAATGGAATTCCAAATGGAATTCCAAATGCTCTTTGGCCATATAATTATGGACCAATTTGTTTGAAAGGGATGTGCACTAAATGATCATTGGTTGTATTTATATGCCACACTAAACACTAAAGCCGCCCTGAGCCCGGTCCTGACTGGGGAGGGCGGGGTATAAATAAAAATTTATTATTATTATTTATTATTATTATTAAACATGGTTTTAACATGGCTTGCACAAGCAGGAATAAGTGGCATGCTTTCCTGTCTCTTTTTCCTTGCATGTGACTGAGACAAGGGTTTGGAAGTCTCTGTGTTTGGTTACTCATGGTTTTTGTTGTTGCATGGACCAACAGTTATAATTAACTGTGGTTAGTTTAAATCAAGCTGTCTTCAAACTTTGGTTTCTAATGGCTTGTTTAACTAACCATTGATAATATTAATTCTGAGTCTAAACCATAATTCTGAGTCTGGACAACATGGCAAGTAGGGGTTAATGAAAAGCAGAAGTGAGAGATTTTGAATGTCTCCCAGTCATATAGGAGGGTTTCTGTAACAGAGCCTAAGGCACACTGTGGTTGTTCCTGTTCATGCACATCACACTAAACCCTATTTTATCAGGACACATGATAATGGCCATTGAAAATAGGTCAATACTAAGACCCTCCCTTAGTTTATTCCACAATACACACTTTTTTAGGGGACTCGATCATAATAGACCTGTTCAGATATTTTTACACCTTTTATTTTAATATTTTATTATATTTTTATTATTGCATTATAAGTCAATTTAGGGCAAGCAGTTGAGAAATATTAACAAGAGGAATGTACAGAATATTTTTATGTCAATTAAGTTTGTGTTTTTGAAAAACATTTTTACTCAAGTTAAATATATATTTATATATAGGTATGTTCTTAAGGAGAGGAAAATACATGGGCTTATAAGGCTAATTATTCCTGGTTTATTCTTTTGTAGGTTAACTGAACCTTCTGGATATTTAACAGATGGACCAATAAATTATAAATACAAAACTAAATGTACATGGTTAATTGAAGGATAGTAAGTATATATTTTGCTTTAATGTATTCTGGCAAACCAAAGCTGGGGATTTGGTGGCCTTCCAGATGTTGTTGGACTCCCATAAGTACCAGCCTGCATGGCCAGTTGTAAGGGATGATGGGATTTGTAATTGAACAACATCTGGAGGACTGCAGGTTCTCCAACACTGTAATAAACTAGGCTTTTAACTTCAGAGCATAGTTTTATGCAAAGAGTATTATTCTGTGTAACATTTCCCCCTAATAAACAATTACTAATGTTGCTCTAAGGTTTCAGTATCTCCTGGTGAATTTCCAAATCAGGACACTTCCTGTTCCAGCTTAATTTTGGAAATTGGAATAGGGAAGCTTTGCATTGAACGTTGAATCAGAAATGCATCATGGACCAGGAGGACTTAACACTAATGTTTGTTGCATGTCTGGGTCCAGCTTCAAGTATGAAAGTCATGCCTGCCTCAGGCTTACCTAGCAGCAGAGGCTGGGTAGTCACCTGTCATGTTAAATTTCTCTCAGTTCCCCACAGTTTCTGAAATAGATGCTGTGTTGGGTGTTGTGAGCAATTTTAACATAGTGGGCAGTTTCCTAGACCAGGCTGCCGCCACCATGCAATCCTGCAGCTAGAGAACAGGTGGTTGAGAGAGCAAAACAGCTGTCAGTACCAGTGTGCCAGGCCAAGGATGCCAGGTACTGGTGCCAGCTCCATGCATATCCTTAATCTGCAAATGGCTTTTATTGATTTAGCAGCTTCCGAACCAAAGTTAATGGATGTGTTGCACTTGAAATATACCATGCACTGAAATTAATAGGCAGCCCTGTTTAGGGAGGCTTTTAATGTTTAATAGATTATTGCATTTTAATGTTCTGTTGGAAGCCGCCCAGAGTGGCTGGGGAAACCCAGCCAGATGGGCGGGGTATAAATAAATTATTATTATTATTATTATTATTATTGAAAATTATACCTGTTGCAATAACTGATTACTCATTTCTAATACTTCTGATTTCTGTTTTGCACGTGCATTTCTCTAGCTTGTTTCAGGAATCCTAGACCTGGTTCAGTATGCCATGGTTTTATGGGAACAAGCCTTTTGCCCCTACACGTCCTCTTTGTTCTCTCCCCATACATTCTCTGCTTGAAATTTGAACCTAGTTACCTGAGAGTAAGCCCCACTGAGATCTGTGAGACATACATTTGAGTAGTTATGTATACAATTTTATTATTAGTTTCTTAAATAATAGTTTCCCATAATGTCTGAACTGGGAAGCTATGGTTTTAGGTTTCTCCCTCAGCTATGGATTCATATCCACATTTGCAGGGGGTCTTTGAACCACAGCTGACCAGTTCAAGGAAAACTGTGGTTTAAAAAACTAAAATAGCTTTTCTGAAGCTAGGTGCAGAAAGTTGAGAAAAAGAGAAATGGGAAGACGGACATGCTGAGTTGCCCCCAACATGGTGCTGGGCTGGGCTGTTGCACATGCATGATGTCACATACGTGCTGCCCCCCAACCTGGCCAGGCCAACTTGGCCGGACAGTTCCCCACTCCTTCAATCACCAGCCACCTTTTTTTTGTTTGCTGCCACAAGGTTGAGGCCACCTCGACAAGGCCTCCTCCTCCTTGAGGCCCGTCAAGATCGCCAGGTACACGCCAGTGTAGTGGTTAAGAGCGGTAGACTCGTAATCTGGTGAACCGGGTTCGTGTCTCCGCTCCTCCACATGCAGCTGCTGGGTGACCTTGGGCTAGTTACACTTCTTTGATGTCTCTCAGCCCCACTCACCTCACAGAGTGTTTGTTGTGGGGGAGAAAGGGAAAGGAGAATGTTAGCCGCTTTGAGACTCCTTCGGGTAGTGATAAAGCGGGATATCAAATCCAAACTCCTCCTCTTCTTCTTCCCCCAAGCAATTGTGAAAGGGATGTGCTAGTATAAAGTCACTTTGCACTGGTGCATCCCTGGTGGAGATCGACCAGAACGCTTTCCTGGTAGGCACCCTGGAAATCCTGAAAGGGACACGCCAGCGCGAAGACATTTCATGCTGGCATGTCCCTGGCGGAGATTGACAGAGCTTTTTCCTGGGAGGCACCCTGGCTTGTCAAAGGGATACGCAAAGATGCTTTGCCCTGGCACGTTCTTTTCAGTAGTGCCGTGGAATGGGGGCAGGGGGGCTCCTCCTTGATAATATGGGGGCTGGTCTCCCGGCCCCCCCAATGGCGCCCCTGTGGGAGGACGACATACAGCTGCACAGCTTGTTCCCAGGTTGATTTACTGCAAGCTTAAAATAGTGAACTAACAGCATTTTCTTATATACTTGCAAGTAAGATAGGTGTTTACTGTTAATCAGTATGTAAATATAATAATTTGAGGGTTATTGATTTGTTTTTGTTTTTATATATTTGTGTTTTTTATCTTGTATTTTTATGTTCTGAACCATCCTAAGATTTATGGATGACGGACAATATACAAATCTAATAAATAATAATAATTAATAACAGTAACGCTGTACATACAAAACTGTTGTTTTCATGCACAACTATAAGTAAGAAGGCTTACAGTTGCATTTGAAAATAACACTTGCCTTTTTCATACTACTTATTGCATGCTTATATTTATTTACATTGTATTATAAGCTCTTTCTGAACAGGCTATTGCTAACGTTCTTGCTGTTTTTTCTTCTCTTCTAGTCCTAATTCAGTTTTAAGACTAAGATTTAATCATTTTGCCACAGAATGTAGTTGGGACCATATGTATGTTTACGATGGAGATTCAATATATGCACCTTTAATAGCAGTATTTAGGTAAGTACTTTAGCTTAATAGCTTCTATTACAATTTTATGAAAATCTTTGTGTGAATGGAAATTTAGCATTACAATTTAAATTTGCTGTAGGACAGGTGGGTGTGGCTTGGCCAAAATGGCCTTGCAGGCCAAATGAGGAACACCGCTGGGCCCAATTAGGCCCGTGGGCTAGTGGTTCTCCACCACGGATTGGCATGTTCAGTTTTTAAGCAGTCCTTGAGTGAACCCATGTTTTTAAAAGTTTACCACATTTGACTTTTCTATGCATCCCATCCTGCACAGTTCTTCCAACCCTTTACAAATATAATTATGAACATGGTTATTTTTATTGGTTTCAAGTCAGCTCAGTACATTTTGAAACAAACAGATGGAAGCTAAAGTTCATTCACTGTTTTTCTATTCTTTCAATGTGAACTTGGTTCCAAGCATTTCACACTTAACGTAGGAAAGAGTAAATATTGCTTTCTACATACTTTCATTTATCATGCAATCTTTTCACACCAATAGCTATTTTCATACAAGCTAGTATTTTTGAAAATGTTTTGAAGAATTTTCCTAATATTTAAATTGCAGTGCATAGAAATTTCTTTTAATTAAGAAAAAAGACACAGTCCCATTAAGAATGCATGAATTTCGGTACTTTTTACACTCTGCTTCAGTCAGGGCAATGAAATGAAATTCTGGAATGTTTCCAAATTGTACTGAGCACCCACTGAATTATTCAAATTCTTATTTTTTTATTTGCGATGTTATTCGTTACGTTAACCTTTTCATGTTTAATCTTTTGCAGTGGTCTTATAGTTCCTGAAGTACGTGGAAATGAAACTGTACCTGAAGTTGTTACTACATCAGGATATGCATTGCTACACTTTTTTAGTGATGCTGCTTATAATCTAACAGGATTTAATATTTTTTACTCGTAAGTATCATTTTGTTGTTTATTCATCAGCAGAGATATATTTCTCTTAGTAAATAAGTTTTGGGGCTTACGATATTTGAAGAGGTCTTATGCAGATTGGGAGTTTGGCAAAGAATGGGTTAGAATTCATACAAATTCATATAAAGATGCTTATGAGAAGAAATGCAGCCAGAAAGGTTATTTCAGGAACAACAATTAGTATAAATATTGTGTTCTTCCATGACTGAGTTGTTGATTTATGAGGCTGTGTGATAATTTATTGTGGAACAAATTAAATCAGGTAGAACAAAAGGATTTTAATATGATATGAACAAATCAGGTCAATACATTGTATATTAGTAATGTTTGTAGACCTTGAGTAGATAGGACAGCTTGGCTGGAATGGCTCTTGGAGTGGGTCCCGTTGCCTAGGGTGGTGAAGGTATGCTACACCCAGCACAGTGCTAGGAGGTTAATGTGAGTGACCTCTTTACATCTGTCTGCAAGGGAAATGCATTGCCAGCTGTAGCATCCTATCCATGCCAGTCTCCCTAAGCATCTCATAGGAACAGGTTAGAACTACTACACTGACCTTAGCTGATGCTATTTACCAAGGGGGTAAATTCTACTATACAGTACTATAGTATAGTGTGTGGGTAAATTCTTGGTAAGCCAGTTATCTGCACCATCCTGTCAAGTTCTTAGGATAATTTTATCAATCTTTGGTAAAAATATTAAGTGCTTGGTAGTATCCTGCAGTCAGCAAGTGTTACCACCTGGTAAAAATACATCAGTGAGGCCAGGCTCTTAAGAAGTGGAGTTTTAGGACCCAGGGGAGTTGGCTGTCATCCCAAGTGGTCCAGAGACAAAAACATGATCCCAAACAGCCAGAAATTGGATTTCAGAGAAGGCAAACAAAGTTCTGAAGGGTCAGAAGCAACTGCAATGCATTATACGTAGGGCTGCATCTGAAGATGGTTTGGTAATTTCAGCTGATGCAAAATTTGGTGGCCAGGTTGCTCACCGGGGTTAAGACAGTTTGAGGATATTATACCTACTACATTGAATTGGGCCCAGAAAATAATTGGCAGCCAAAGTACTGGTTTTAACCTATAATGCCTTAAACAGCTCAGGCTCAAAATACTTTAAGGACCGCCTCCCTCCATATGAACCTACCTGGACCCTGCAATCATCATCTGAGGCCCTTCAATATATGGCTCCTCCATGAGAGGTCTGGAGGGTAGCAAGATGAGAACAGGCCCTTTCTGCAGTGGCTTCACATTTGTGGAATGCTTTCCCCAGGGCTGATTATATTCTATACCCTTCTAAGTGTGTTGCCGGGGGGATGGAGGGAGCACAGTTATTGTTTTGTTCTTGTTTTGTTTATGTATTTTGTGTTTTTATCTTGTGAAGCACCCTGAGATCTATATATGAAGGGCAGTACACCAATTCAGTAAATAAAATAAATAAGAAGCAGGTAGATAATTAAAGACAAACAGAAGTAAAACCTAGACAAATTCCTGCATCCTAGAGACAGGTTGCAGGGACTGAGGAGAAAGCTCTGGTCTTTACAGGGTACGTTGTGCTGGGATTGGCCTTTGAGGTCTGTGAATAGAGACTCAGGCTTGATAGTGTCCCTGAAGTCTATATGCAGCCCTGGTCTTGGAATAGATTTGTTCTTTTTACCAAACTGAGGAGTAAGATTACTCATATTAGTAAGATATTAATAGTCTGGCTCTTTGCACATTACACATACATTATTTTATTCCTTTCATTCCTTGATCAATAAATATAATAATAATATTTTGAGGGACAATGTAAGGCTAGCATTAAAATGTTATGACATTAAGAACTCATTGAATATTATAAATTTTCTGCATGGAAACGGTCAAAAGAAAAATACTGCAAATAATTTGTTTCACTTGCAATGAAGCTGAAATCCATGTCATGTTCGTTTTCAGCTGAAAGAAAAGTGTATTTTGCGCCCATTGTTTTCTTGGCTTGCCACTTGCTTATTCAGATTTGCCCGTCTAGGTCTAACTTTATAACAGTATAATAAGATACTAGACTGGAAATATAAAAAATAACCTCTTGAATGACCTCTTGATATTTTGCTTATCATAGTATAATTTGTTTCTAATTCTGATTTTGCCGTTTGAATGGCTCATCAGATAGCTCCATTTGACTTCTGTGAGATAACACTGATGTAATAAGTTTGAAGGTTACAGCTAGAAACCATTTTCTTATCTCTTTCATGAAATAATTCCCCCACCCCAATTATATTAAAGTATAAATAAAGGCTTGAAAATCTGTGTGTCATTTCTCCATTTCCTTCCTTTCTTCTGATCTTCCTTATTACAGAATAAATTCATGTCCCAATAATTGCTCAGGGCATGGAAAGTGTACAACTAGTAGCTCCATTCCAAGCCAGGTGTATTGTGAATGTGACAAATACTGGAAGGGAGAATCCTGTGATATTCCTTACTGTAAAGCTAATTGTGGAAGTCCGGATCATGGCTACTGTGATTTGACTGGAGAGAAACTCTGTGTGTGCAATGACAGCTGGCAAGGTGAGTTAGAAAAATATTTCCTGAAAGCTTGAAATGTCCAGAGCATCTATTATTTATTTCTTTTTCAAATTATTACTACCTGCACTTAGGCAAGAACTCAGAATGACATCTTATTCATCCTCTGTCATTCAAATAAAGCAAGAGCCTCTGGATTAAGGACTTGTCCCTTAGCCTCAAGATGGATCAGGTTAAACATTTAAATAGATTTCCTGCAGCTTGTTGCTTGAGCAATCCAACTTAACCTGGGACACCTCCTATTTCATATGCAACTATTGTAATGGAACCTTTGGAATACATTAAGTGCACCTCTTCTGTTTTCTAGTTTTTCTTCAAACTAATAAACACACCAGTGGCTTTTAACATGCACTCTCTCCCCACATACAGTAATTAGGGTCATTTACTCATTGAGCATGTTTCTGCAAATTCCCTACCATAGAGTATCACTTAATTGACAGGTGTCCTTCAGCCATATTTTATTTACATGGATAATGCCTTAGCCATTATCTCTTGGACTCTTTTATACTGTTTGAAGTTTATGTGAGTTTATGTGTAATTATGAGCAGTCAGGAAATGTCATGGGATAGCAGAAGCTCCCAGGCTGTGGAGCAGTAGCTGCATTTGACAGGTGAACCTACTTAACTCCAATGTTAGGAGCTAATATTTTGATGTTGAAATGATATGAAGGTAGTGGTTGGGAAACCACTTCTTAAGACACTCTCACTTTATCTCGAAGGTTGAGTGTTAGTTGTTACAATCACAAATATTCCCTTTCTGTGTGCAGTGCTCAAGAGAGTGGCAACTATCTAGGTGTGCTTGGATGAATAGATTATCTAGACTGAATTCATTCTGAGTTTAGGTTGGTGTTTGGAAACCTTGATGTATAACTTTGGATGTTCTCAAGCATGATACTTTGTTAGGCCTACCTTGCAGGTCTGGGTTGGAAGCCATGGTGATACAGTGGTTCTACTTGTTACCTGTAGGGATGGTTTCAAAAAGTAGTATTGGGGAATTTCTGCTTCATCCAGTAGACTGAGTTGTTGAGTTCCTGCAGAGTTCCATCTTATCCTTCAGGTTCTTTAACATCAACATGAAGTTGCTGGGTAAGGTTATTGGGGCATTTGGAGATGGGTGTCATTAGTATCCTTGTCAGCTGTATCAGTTGAAGCAATGGAAGTGCTGAACTGCTGTCTGGGCTTGGTAATAAACCTTTTAGTACGGGGTATAAAGAGAATACAGTATTTAGTACTATACTGTGTTTTTCTGAGCAATTGTGACATCTGGTGGATACTTTGGAATGAGCATCTAGTATAGTAATCAGAATTATGAAAGAAAATAAAATTAGTATTCAGGCACCTTCTAAAAAGTTCTTTTAAAAGCAAAAAATAGTTCTGATATGGTAGCTCAGTATTCACTGTAATATTGTCCATTCAAGGTTTTTGTATAGGTATTTAGTAATCCCTAGCTTACTATATCTAACCTGCATTAGAATTGCAATACTAAAGATGGGATATACAGAAAGAGTAGAAGGAAATGTAGCTTTTTGCTTTTCAGCCATCCTCTGCATGTCCACTTCATATAGTAGATTGACCATAATTAATACCGCATGTTGCCAATCTTTTTTTTTGGGGGGGGGGACCATTGGGTACATTTGGTATTCTGGGAGTATGCCATGGGACAATACTCTCTATACTCCTTCTCTCTCTCTCTCAGATTTCTCCCCCTTCCAGCTGTTCCCATGCCAATTTTTATGTACATTTCAGATCTGAACTGCTGATCTGAACCTTGAAAAGCACACAGAGCTGAAAAAGGATGTGGCAAGAGTGGTGTTCTTCTAACTTCTCCCTTCAGATCTATATATTTTCCAAGGGGAAGAAAAGTAACCATCCTCAAGACAAAGGGAGTAGTGGATGGTGGGAGTTGGGAAGTGGAGCTCAGAGGCTTTGCAGATACCAGAGGGACATTATAAAAGCTTGCTGGACTAGGCCATTCTAGTCTAGAATCCTTTTCTTCCTGTGGTCAACCGGATGCCTATGGGAAGTCTAAGCAGGAATGTCCTCAAGGGCACCACTAGTAACCATACCCATAGTAACGATAATGTCAACTTTGGAGCTAGGCAATTTACAAAGACTACAAGCTATTAGGTGTGTCAGCTGTAGTTCCCTTCTTTTGTACTGAGTTTTGTGATGGGTGTACAGACTCTATCTGCTATTCCCTAGGCTCTAGGTTCAAGAACTGCTGTACGGTCAAGTGCTAATGTTTCATTGGAATAGTCAAATTTTATTGTATTGTGATTGTATAGGAAATTATGTTGTGATTGACTAGAAATCTGCATGTATTATGAATTCTGCTTTTGCAGGCCCTGTGTTATCATAAAATAAAATAGACCAAAGTAGGCCATTTTCACCAAAGCACAACTACCTGCCTCACACCTGACATCATACATAATTTCAGTTTTAGAGCTGGTAAACAGGGGTCCTTAAAGTACTCTCCTGATTGTTCCTTGGTAAGCAGGACTTGCTCACAGCACTAACTACCGTACTTCCATTAAATCAGTCCGTTTTCAGGCATAGTTGGGATTCCTACTGCCTCTGCAATTGGACACTTTTCCTTTGCAAACAGCTTTGCTATTCAGCAGAGGAAAAATGTCAATTTGCAGGTGTAGTTTGAATTCAAATCTCACCTACAAATAGAGAAAGGCCAGGTTTGCTATCTGTATTTATCAACTAATTTGTGCTGACAGTGTGCTGCTTTGAAGTGGCCCATGGAGCCATTATTTCTGGTTCTTGGAAGGAAAAATATTTCCCATCCCTGGCATGAAATCGTAACATGGCTGAGGGGATCTCCTTTTACATTCACCTCACCATTCTTTAGTTGGCCTGTGAAGATAAGGAGCTGTCCAAAGTACTGGAACGTGAAAATTACTTTTAACACAGACACATACCTTTATATTCTAAGATAATTTATATGCATTCTTAGCTAATGGTCTCTGATGTTAAGTATGACACCAGGGTAACTAATTTGTAACTTCAAACACTGGTCGTTATAAATGTAGTACTCTGTGCTCAGATTCAAAAAGTAATTTTAGAAAGTAGAGAGGGAGGGGGAGGCAGGAACTATGACTTATATGGGAAGAGTTAGTAAAGTTGATGCTGTAGTTGAACCAGTGTTTTAGTTTGGTATAAGGCAGCTTCTTATGTCCCCAAAGGAGAAGGAAGTTGGCAGAAAACACTTCCTGCTGTGTGGATAGAAAGAGTAACTTAGGAGTCAGGCTGAAATCTCTAGGAATTATTTATTTTAGATGACACATCAGAAGGACAAGCAGTATATAATTTATCACAGCAGTTTACAGAAAACAAAACAATGGAATCAATAAAATAAAATAATTAAACAAAACCAGAACAGCAGAAACGCCCCCCCCCCAAAGTCAAGACAGTAAAAATCATCAAAGATGATAGGTTCAGCTCAGCATATGGGTCAGGTTCATTATGGCTTCTTTTGCCCTACTGCAGTGTTATTCTCAAGAGCATCACTCCCCCCCCCCCCATTGACATGACTGGATTAGAGCATGTAGTGAACATGCTCTCATAATGAAACATTTTGCCATTGGAACTAAATAGATCAGTGGCTATTTTGGTAGTTGACAAGGTTTACAGTAAAAATAAAGTATTATTCCTGTTTTTGATATTTTCTTATTTGGTATAATGAAGTTAATTTACAAACTTCATATTAGCAAAATACTACTATGGTTTCAGTTTGTGTTTGAAAATCTATTACAAGATTACATTGCTTATATAGTCTCTGGTATAAAGCGATTCTGTAGTATAAATCTCAAATATATTTTTGCCAGTATCATGATCCACAATGTTGACAGCATCCTCCTCCTCCTCCTCCTCCTCATCACCACCCATCTTTCTTTCAAGGAATCCAGATGGTATACATGGTTCTTGTCCTCATTTTAGCCTCACAACAACCCTGTTAAGTAGTACCGGTATGTTAGGCTAAGAGATGGTGACTAGCCAAATGTCACACAGTGAGTTTCATGGCTGAGTGGGGATTTGTGGGGCTGTGTGGGGATTTAAACCCTGGTATGACAGGTCCTAGTCTGACACTCAATAACACAGTGGTTCCCAGCTGGGGATCTGCGGACCCCAGGAGTCCACATAATGCACCTAGGAGGTCCGTGGCACCATTCACATAACTAAAATTACCATAAGAGATATTAATTTTTTTCAAAATTATAGGGTCCATGGCTTGGTTTTTGAAAAACAGGGTTTGCAGTACTTAGCTAATTGGGAACCACTGCTGTAACACACTACATCAGTACTATGTTCTCCTTCTCTCCATTCCCCCCCCCTCCTATGGAAGAAAAAACTAAAAACTATAGCAGTTTAAAGATACACCGTTTGTTAAAACTATGCTACAAAAGTACATATAAAAGTATGTTAATAGTGAGCTTAGATTTTATGTGGATAGCTTGCTGTTTCTGCAGAGGCATAGCTGAGATATCAAATGAAAGATTTCTCAAACACATAGACTTTCCCCTAAAAGAAGTGTAGAACTAGGGGTCAAATGGCTAAATCTGTTTCTGGAAAACTTCATAAGACACCACAATTCTAGCATCCACAGGAAAGTGTAAAGTAACAAAAAGCCAGCTTGTAAAAGTCAGATTGCCTACAGCTCCCACTTGTCAGTCTTTACCTGTAGTTGAATTTCAAAGAAAGCAGATCTGTTGTTTGTTTCACCTTCAGCTATAAGTGGACATGGTGACATATTCAGTTCAAAGTGCTCACATTCTGAAGGTAAGTGACATTTAGTGGGAGAATGGAAGGAAATCATCTTTTCTCTTTTCCCTGTCATCCTTTAGTTCTTATTTGCCCTATTGTTCTCTCTAAACTTTATTTGTTGTCCTATATTTAAACAAGAGTTATGCTTGTAGCACTCAAAATTGCTTCATCAAGAACAGAAGTTATACATGTGCTAGGAAAACATCAGGTAGAATAATTCTGAAATAAATTTTAGTAGCCTCTTTTAGGCATTTTTGTTGATGTAGGTTTTTGAATGGCTTCTATGCAATTCCCATGAGGTGTCCAACTAATGTAACAGTTCACTTAATACAAAAGCCTACTGATTTCTGTAGTTTAGACCACCATCTACACATGTAGAGAAACCAAGCATCCAAGCAAATTATTTAGGTGCACCCAGGGAATTTCTTGGGCACATAGAACTAGCTGTATGCTTGTTTTGATCCCAGCTAGGTGTTTTCCAGCATGAGAACAATCGTAGAGCCTTTAAGGAGTTTATCCTGCTAACACATGACCCACAGCAGAAATCTCTGGTGTTTTATCCTAATGATGCCAGCCACCAAGAAATACCTGCTGCTTAATTACCCTCAGGGACAAAGAGGGCATGCCATAAAACTCAAGAGAGGACAGCAAGCACATGTAGATTAAAACTGTTGCAGGTAAAGATGCAATCAGCTGCATCACACAGATTTACAGGCTCCAGGAAATGAAAAACTAAGCTGTTCATAAATGCCTGGCACATATGTTAGTTAATAATACTGTTACTCTTGAACAGTTCTTAAAAATACAATACATAAATGATTTTTAAAAATGGACAACAATTGCTAAAGAGTTAGTTGATTATCTGGTGCCAAACTATACATTGGTGTCAGTAAAAAACATTGTGGAGCCAACCAGATGCACAGTTTGCATCTGGGCAGTCTACACAACTTAACTCTGCTCATTTCTCCTTTATGCTGTCCACTATGTGAGGCTGCAGACAGGGAGTAGTGATATTGCAGCAATGTAACAGTGGTGAATAGATTCCTAGTGCACCATGAACAACTCTTTTACAGAAAATGCCTCTCATTCTAACCAATTACAATATCTATTTCCATTTAAGTTTTGGGATACACACAGGAGCAGTTTAAAGTGGATTCAGTGCACCCCATTGGTTCATGGGCTTTCATTTTTTTGCGTCATCTCCATTCAAGTAATAATAATAATATTATTATAATTTATTATTTATACTCCGACCATCTGGGTGGCTCCCAACAGAATACAACATCAAACATGAAAAACTTCCCTAAACAGAGCTGCCTTCAGATGTCTTCTAAAAGTCAGATAGTTGTTTATTTCCTTGACATCTGATAGGAGGGCGTTCCACAGGGCAGATGCCACCACCAAGAAGGCTCTCTGGCAGCCTATACGTTCCCCCCTTTAATTTTGTTTTTCTTGATTGGTGGAGTGTGGATGCATTAAATCACACTGTGTTTTGTTTTGTTACATATATGGCAATGTTTTGATGGCTGCTATCTGTCACCACAACTTCCAATTCTGCTTGCTCAATGCCTGAGCACAGCTATTCTGTTTCCTTCCGCTCAAATGAAAAAACATAGTGTGCCCAGTGCCACTGGTTGTTGCTGGAGGCAATTTCTTATCATTATTTCTATTTTTAAAACAGCTGTGCAGACCTGCTCTTGTCGAAAATGGCTGCATTAAAATAAAAATAGAATTAGCCCTCACAGCTAATAGTAGGCAGGAAAGGAAAAGGGGTAAGAAAAAGAAAAGCACTTTCTATAATCCCATCCGCAGTTGCTCTTCCCCACCATGCCTTGGCCATATATGGTTATTCTCCAACCAACACAATGACTTTTTACATTGGGGGGAAGAGTCAGGAGATCAGTTGTTCCTCTACCTACCTCACCATTCTTTGTCCTTGGCAAGGCATTTCTTGATGAGCTGCTGGCTCTCTACCTGGTGTGGTCAGGCATGATGTGTGTGTTTCTCTGCGTAAATTTAATGTATTTCAGTTTTTATTTTTATTTTTAAATCAGCCCTTTTGTCTACTATGAAATTAACTACACAGTTAATTGAAAATTTAATTGTGGTGATAGTTCATAATTGTGCTATTCCATGGGCCTTAAAAAAAGTTTGCATGCACAGGTAAACAAAATCCTGTTTGCATACCCACAACAGACTTCAGGTTTCCTGAGCTTCCAGAGGTCATGGAAATAGTAATTGAGGGATGGGACTACATCACACAGTGTAAATACGCTATGTGTGTCTTGAATATTTTTAAGACTTGCTTAAAATTTGTTACACAAAAAAGTAAAAATGTGTTTATTTAAAATTTGGTATGTTTCATTGCTATGTATATATTTTACCACTTGGTGTCACTGTTTTTCCAAAAGTACCCCTTCTATAAGTTAAAACTAATACACATTTGGTTTTAAACATATTAAAAAAAGTAAGGAGACAACTTGCCATTTTAAAAACCAGGATATAATTTGTAAACAAAAGAATGTAATCGGTCTGTTTAGAATAATTGCTTACATGTTGATTCATGTAACTGTTGGTTGTGTGTATAGCTCAGGAACTTCTTTAAATAAATAAAATGCTTGTTGTTGCTGAAATGTGACAACTATAACTCATAGTAGTCTTAAATCTGATTGAAGAACTTAGATTGTGTTTAGGGTTCTGATGAGATGAAGATTTGATCTATTCACTATCCTTTATTAAAGTAGAAATATAGGTATGATATAAGATTATGAACTGAATTGATTTCATACCTATGTCAAAGGCAGATCCATTCAACTTGTAATTGTCTTAGGATAGTGTTTGGGTGGCAGAACCGTTTTAATAGTGTGATGTCAGATTTCATCTATTATTATTATTATTATTAATCATTCATCTAAATGAGTAGCATGTGTATTTGAAGTATTTTCAAATGTGTCACCACAAGTTATACCAAAGTTTCTGTTCAATTCTCACCAAGCTAATGAATTTTATAGCCAAATCTTTTAAAGTTTGTTTAGATTTTCTTTTAGAACAAAGACTAATATGCCCAAAGACATTGAAAAAGAAGTATTTTGCTGGAAAAAACCCTAAATAAATGGGACTATTTTATTTTTGCTTGCCATCATACCCTAACTTTTTTTTTAAGAAAGCATATAAACTTCACACTACTATATTCCTAAAAGTCTGATCCTATGTAAACCTTTGTTTAAAAATCATATGACTTTCTACAATGACTGTCCACTTACCTTTATCTCTTTACCTTATTTATCTCTCTTCCCTCTCTACCCAACTACTAAACCTATTTTACAATATTTTACTTTTGTATGGATGGTTCTTCAGTGAATCTGTAGAGTAGTTTCTACAATGAACATTGCTTTTGTCAGCATAGTTTTTCCATCTAACCTTCACATAATTTTAACACATTTGCCTAGAAGGCTGTACAGCTCAGGTGTAACTATTTTTCCCCATTATTATTTTTTTATACACAGGTCCTGATTGTTCTTTGAATGTTCCTTCAACGGAGTCATACTGGATTCTACCTAATGTGAAGCCATTTAGTCCATCTGTAAGCCGGGCTTCGCATAAAGCAGTTCTACATGGAAAGTTTATGTGGGTGATTGGGGGATATGCATTTAACTACAGCACATTCCAAATGGTATTAAAGTAAGTAATTTCCTTGGCCTTTCATTACTGTTTTGTGTGAATTTATTGTTACTTAATAAATAGCATTTACCCTATACATCACTCACGCCAACATAAATCATTCTAAACCTCAGGGTTGTCTTGTCCGAAGGTTTCTAAACTTTGTAGCTTTACCCCTGGACATTTTGCTGCTCAGGAAAATGAGGGAGTATGTTCTAGCATACATATTTTGGTTTGCACACTGATAACTTTCAAATAGACTAGGAATCGAGATGAAGACATTGTCTGTTGAAAATAAAACTGCTGTGAGAACACTTTCACTACTTGTATTACCTTCTGTTTTATACAAAGGGAATTAAGTTCCATTCACCCCAGTCTCTGGTTATTGTCCTCTTGAATTATAGTTCATTATTTCACCTTAGTAATAGTTAAATGAAGTGATATATAGCTGATCAAGTGGCTCATAGAATTCAAAATACCATCTTATGATTAGAATACATCTGTATTTTTAATATTTTTAAATTAGTTTTTGAATATACTCCCAATAATAGCCCAATTATAACAATTAATTCCCAAATTATACAGTTATGATGACTAAACTGAAAACAATAATTTTGTTTCCAAAATATATAGACTTAGAATTCCCTTGGTTGACACATTTATTTATTTATATTTATTTTTACCCTTTTTAGTTACAATTTGGAAAGCAGCATCTGGAATGTAGTACCGGTATCGAAAGGACCTCTTCAGAGATATGGACACACTATTGCTTTATATCAGGTTTGGCTCATCTAGGGCAATATTTGACTTTATGAATTTCTGAGCTATTGAACACCTGTATTGAAGTTATTTCATATCCATGCTTTAAACTCCATTCTTTACGGACAATTAATCTTTTTGGTCTATGTGGTCTTGTCAGTTCATTCTTTGAATGTCCTATTCTTTTTGGTAGTTTCCTACACACTTCAGAATTCTGAGTAAAGAATTATTTTATCCTATTTTGCATTAAATCACCATATTGTAAAAACCAAACAAAACAAAACCTTAGGTTATGAATTAAATTTTTATGTCCCAAACGGTTGCTGCCTGCCTTAATCTTGTGAGCTGAGCCCAAACCCAATCTGCTGACCTTTAATTGAGAACAGAAAACTGTATTTCAGATAGCTGCAATTGTACTGTTTCCAGCACATCAGTTGGGGTGAGGCGATCATTCCCACCAGGGTCTAGCCATGCATGGAAATACAAAACAATTTTGGTTTTGAAGCTCCACTTGGACTATGACTTCAAAGTTGTACGTTTTGCATTTGTGATTTACCCTAGTTGAGCCGAAGGGCTAGATTCTAACATTTCTGCTTTCTTCTTAAAGAGGAAAAATATGTTTGTTAGAATTATTTGTTTGGCCATGCAGTAGTTAAGGTTGTAAAGTGGGCATCTATTTGGTAGGTACAGATCTGAACTTGATCCTGTTTTTGAATATCAAACAAAAGCTTCCAGAAAATAGGAAGAATGATCACAAGGCTGTGGAAGGATAAATTAGATGATAATTTATAAAGCACTTTTCAAATTATTGTTCCACCCTGCAGATATTTAATTTCATTGCTGTAGTTTAGGTTGTAATGTTATGCAGGAATAACTGATCATCTTAAGTGACAGTTCATTTAAAAACATTTTAGACTGTGATCCTAAAACTACTGTCACAGCAAAAACAACATTTATTTCAATAAAACTTGCCTGCATGGTGCTTTGAGACTCAGAGTATTACTTCCATTCCTTTGCTATTCATCAGTACAAGGTCTACTGAGCACAGTGGAAGGAAGAGAAAATTATCTAATTGATAAGTTTGTCTCCCTGTATTAATTTGGTGTCTCTGTGCAGTTTCCACACAATGATTCTGAGAGTCACTGACATTTTGTGGAACTCATCTCCCCACCCCCACCCCCAGTCTTTCATTTTGTTTAAGGAAAGCAAGAGATGCAGAGGTAGGAATATTTATTAGACGGCTCCTGGTTTAATATCATTTTTGGAGTTTTAGGCCAGTTGTGTGTGTGTGTGTGTGTGTGTGTGTGTGTGTGTATTTTGAAGTGCTTTTAATCCAGACATGATAGTCATATGGCAGTTGTGTCTATAATAAAAGGAAACTATTTAAATTTGTATATATCTTTATTGTCATTGTACAAGTACAACGAAATTGGATTTAAAATAATAATAATAATAATAATAATAATATAATTTTTTAAAAAGTTCATTTAACAGCAATAAAAGCCATACGAAACACTTAAAAAATAAGGGAGAGCACTGAGAAGCCGCTGCGTCTATGCGCGCCGCCATCTTAGAACTCTTATTAGAAATAACAGAAATTTAAACAATAATCTGTATCTACTTCCGGGTTTGGCACGAGTGCAACCCGAAAAAGCGTAACCCGCAGTGTTCACAACATGAGGTATGACTGTATTGTGTTTTGCAATTATCTAGATGGGGATTGTGTGGGAGGAGTGAAAATGGGTTTTAAAAGCATGTAATGGAAACAAGAAAATGTTATAACAGTCTGTAATTGAAGTGGAGCAGGCAGCATATTTAAAAGCCAGGCTCCTGATGGAAATGTAGGTGAGAAAAGAAGTGGTTAATGAAATGGTGCCAGGATGGTCATGGAAAACTTTACAGGACAAAAGAAGAAGTTGAATGGGCTTGACATCAGTGAGAGGCAGGAGTAGACTCAGGCATGCTTAGTCAGAATTGCTAAACAATGTGACAAGAGTAACAGGAAGGCTGAGAAACATGGTAGCTTAGAAAACAGCAGGTGGTGGAGGCACCATGAATTAAAAGAAGATAGTGGCAAAGCAGAATATGGGCCTGTGGCTATATACCGGTACATGGATTACAGGAAGGAAGTGGTCAGGCAAGGAATGATGAAATACTGTAGGTAGTAAGTCAGGAAGCTCATAGGTTTGTATAGTCTTCATAACTGGAATTGCCTACACCTTTGCATTGCAGTGAGAGGCAAATTCTTCAAGGCATGCCTTTTTATCGTAATCCAGCATTTTGACAAGGGAAACATAGCTGGTGAAATTATCGTTTCTATCCATCTTTTAGGAAGAGACAGATTTTTTATGGATCTGGCCCTGGAAATACATTCAGGGTTGGTAGACATGACTGGCTGTGTGGAGATAGAAAAGTTTTATTTCATACACTGACAGGAAAAGCCTAGGCTGAGTCACTTCATGCAGGCCTCTTCCTCGCTCTTTCAGATCTGTAGCTCACACATGTGACATTGTTGTTTTGTAGTACAGTACCATTCTACAGTTTGTAGCTTTGGGGGGAAATGTAAAAGAGCAATTGATAATCACTTATGACCTCTCTTGGTAATTAAAGGAACAATTAAGTCATGCTGAGATTTGGATATATGAATAGCAGTAAATAAAAGTTAATAGCAATTGCTGCAATGGCCCAAGGTGATGTGGTTAATTCATCACTGCCCATCAATAATGGGCAAGTTCACCTCGCAATTGGCTAATTTTTTGAGTTTGCACAATGGGTTCTTGTAGCACTCAGAAACATGGAGTGTTTCCAAGCCTTTTTCTAGAGGTCGTAAGGATGAGAACTGTGAGGAAGTGAAGACTTGGATTTAGCCAATGTCACCTCCAATTAAAAAAAATGTAATTCAGTTACATTAAATTGAATTGAATTTTAAAAGACAGTGACTCAAGCAAATCCAAAAGTGACCATTTGTATTACACAATGAAAATCAGGAGAGTCCCGTTTCTCAACTTTGTACCAATTCATCTGATTGGGCTTGGTTAACTTTCAATTTAATTAGATACCTATGTCTATGCTATGGAAAGTTTGGGACATTTTTGATTAAACACTGAACATAATTAGGTCAACTTCAAGCATTTAAAAGGCACTGTATTTTTTCTGGAGACTTACAAATAAAAATGGGTTTTGGACTGTTAAGTAGCTCACCTACATGCACAGTAACTCTCCCCTAGAATGGACTGTGTGAAAATCCCCTTCCCCCATGTTTATCCCCTCCTCAATCACCATTAACACAATCTCTAGTGAACTTTCTCTCTGGCTTTTTTATCCATCCTCTCAGTCTTTTTCCTTTCTACTTTCTCTTCCTGCTTGAGTGTATGTTCCTTGCACGAACTGTTTGTGGCAAAGCTTCACTGCCACAAGCACCATACAAGATTGGATCTCCTCCCCACAAGGAGGCTTTTCTAGACAAACTTTGATGTTTTTGCATTTACACATCAGCTGCAAACTTCTAGGGAAGAGGTGGGGTGGGAAATCTCCAGTTACAGCCCATAGGGCCTCCTCATCCAGGTCCATTCCTATCTTACCCACTGCCCAGTCTCTCCCACCCCGCCTGCTGATTGACAAGAATCAAAGAGCAATGAAGATAGGAGAATGAATCAATTCTTTCAGAGACAGTACAGCTGTATACATTTTGTTTCAAGCATAGCCATTAGCTTGCCATGTAGAAAGGCGTGTCAGTATATTGAGCAACTTCCCCACCACCACTACCCCTCCCCTAATCAGATAATAATGTAACACTCACTCATCTCTCCTTAGTAAGCAGCTGGAGGAGGAGTGATGTGCAGAGGCCAGATGAAGATCTGTGAGTGGAGGGATGTCCTATGCCATCCTTAGGACCCTCTAGGAAACTTGCCAAACCAAACCTGCTGTAGTCTAGAACTGGGGTGTGCAGCACAGCTAACTGCTGAATGAGGCATAGTTTGCAGCAGCCTAAGGAAACTCCATCCACCTTGCTGCCTGCTCATAAAAACAAGCCTACAGTGAGAGACTAGGATGTTGCCAGCAGTTTCTAGGAACTTGGTTGTGAGATATTGTGGGGGAATTATGAGTTTGTTTGGGCTCTGGGTGAATTGGGAGGCTGAGAGGGGGAGCTGTGTCAGAATAAGTAGGAATTGATCTTGGTCTATATTTATTAGCAATTTGTATCAATGTAATATTAATTTTTTATTATTATTTGTTGAATTTATATACGGCCATATACCCACAGGTCTCATATATATATATATATATATATATAACAATGTACATTTTTTAATCATTTGTTGTTTAAGTTGCTTAATATTGTTTTAGTTTTCTGTACACCCCCTAGAGATACTTTAATGTTTTAAGCAGTATAGAATGGTCTAAATAAATAAACAGTACAGTATTGTCAAAGATGTAGGGCAAGTTGGGTTTGGATTAGGTGGCACTTGGGGTCCCTTTCAGCTCTACAGTTCTATGAAGTTAAGTTAAAAGAGCAAGGTGTCATCACATCCCTTTTTATATTTTTTCAAACATATACTCAGAAATAGTTCCACTGAGTTCAGTGGAGTATACTCCCAGGTAAGCAGGCATAGGATTGTAGCAGAGCTATATTCCTTTGTTTTGAAGACTGCTTTTCTACCCAAACTGTTATATCATACATGTGCATTATTACATTATTATACCATTACAGTGGTATCTCTGGTTATGAACTTAATTTGTTCCGGAGGTCCGTTCTTAACCTGAAACTGTTCTTAACCTGAGGTACCACTTTAGCTAATGGGGCCTCCCGCTGCCGCTGCACTGCCGGCATGCAATTTCTGTTCTCATCCTGAGGTAAAGTTCTTAACCCGAGGTACTAATTCCGGGTTAGTGGAGTCTGTAACCCGAAGTGTTTCTAACCCGAGGTGTTTGTAACCTGAGGTACCACTGTAGATGGTAAATACTTTTAATTTGGAAGAAGTGAGTTCAATGTGATGTATTCCCAAGTAAGTGGCTATACGATTGCAACTTAAATGTGTGTTTGTTATATTGGAATGCAGCATAAATGAATTCTACAAGTTTTTCTTTTAATGAGGAGATACGTAATCAAGTTCCCTTAGCAGCTGATGCAGGCAACACTGGTTGGGGACAATCAGCTTCTAAGAATCACCTATTGCTGCAAGCAAAACTCATTCCAACATTCAGTTACTATTAACTGGGAGATGACTTAACCAAAAGATTAATCTCAGCTTTGAAGCATTTTAATTTAGATACATTTCGAGGGAACTGTTTAGGAAAAATATTTCATAAAGGACGGAAGCATATGGGAATAGGGAATAGAATGTGGCATGGGTATTGTGAACTGTTCCAGACAAACAACAAAATGTATGGGAAAAGACAATAGTTCAAAGGGCAAGAAGGTAGCAGAGCGATGCCTGTGTGGAGAGAGATGAAGGCCTACCTCGTGGGGTTTGCAGCTGAAGCTTTATTCTGAGGAATCATGTGATTTTAGGGGAACTGTTTTCTCACTGTGTATCTGTTGATGTACTGAGAAAGAATAGGGAGGGATAAGATCAGTGCAGTTTATACTAAACTTGAAATAACAATAAAATGAAGAGTGAAACTAGAAACCAGTGGGTACCCAGGGGTTCTGAAGGGTAAACACTGGACTATATCCATTGCATGTAAGAGCTGATTTACATGTATTAGAAATTAAATTATTATATGTATTATACATTAAGTGTAATTTAGAAGCCAGTGTCATTTCCATAGCATAACATTATCACAATTTTAGTGTTTTGCTGGTTTTTGCTTTGTATTTTTTGACATTTGTATTCATTTCATTTTGTTTTCTCTCTCCCCCCCCCTTCAAACAGGATGACATTTACATGTATGGAGGCAAAATTGAAACAAATACCGGGAATGTCACTGATGAATTATGGATTTTCAACATACCCAGTCAGACGTGGAGTTCCAGAATTCCAGCAGTACTTGTTCATGGCCAGCAATATGCGGTCGAGGGTCATTCTGCACACATCGTGGAGCTGGATAGCAGGGATGTTGTCATGGTCGTGATTTTTGGTTACTCTGTAATATATGGTTACACGAGCAGCGTGCAAGAGTACTATATCAGTAAGTTTTTTTCCCCTTTTCAGTGTTTTCAGTTCATATTAATAGACTCAAGACATTCTGATGCAAATAGGGGACAGCAGAGAGAGAGAGAGAGATTCTAAAATTACATTAATCCTTATTGAGATATGCATGAGCTGACCCTTTATCAGAAGTATGCTTTATCTGATGTGCTGATAGAGATACAAGTCTTTTTTTAAAAAAACTATGGGTAAAAGTAAAGGTAAAGGGACCCCTGACCATTAGGTCCAGTTGTGACCGACTCTGGGGTTGCGGCGCTCATCTCGCATTATTGGCCGAGGGAGCTGGCGTACAGCTTCCGGGTCATGTGGCCAGCATGACTAAGCCGCTTCTGGCGAACCAGAGCAGCGCACGGAAACACCGTTTACCTTCCCGCTGCAGCGGTACCTATTTATCTACTTGCACTTTGATGTGCTTTCGAACTGCTAGGTTGGCAGGAGCAGGGACCGAGCAACGGGAGCTCACCCCGTCGCGGGGATTTGAACCACCGACCTTCTGATCGGTAGCCCTGGGCTCTGTGGTTTAACCCACAGCGCCACCCACGTCCCTAAAAACTATGTGAAGAGGATGTAATTACTTATTTGAAGTGAGGAAGATTCTCATACAGAGGCTTTGTGGATCACCAAGAAATGGGGAAAGATAGTGAAATCTAGAAAAAGTTACATTTCTTGGGAAATGTCCAAAGAAGGAGCATTAGAAGGAAATAGCCCCGCTTGAACACTACCCTCCCTTGTATCTGGCCAATGGGAACTAGTTTCTAATATTACCTCACCTATCTTAAAAGTTCATTCCATTAAAGCAACCATTAATAACCCCAAATTTACACCTCTCTGAGTCATGTGCCCAGCACATCTGACATTTACTTCTCGTGAAGCAAAACATTAAAAGACCTTAAAATGGGATTTTGGCAGCTGACTAAAGGGTCAGGTGCTGTTATTGAAGTTTCCAGATCCATTGCAGAAAACATCAGGTTTGATAAGAGGGTAAGACTTGGTTCCTGCCTCGCTTTTATTATGAAAACAATTTAGTTCAGTATTTACCATGTTTGATTTTAATGCACTTGCATATTAGACTTTGGGTTTATTATCTGTACTAACTTTAAAGAAATAAAAAATGATCTGTAATTTTTTAACTGCAGTTTTACTAAAGTCCAGCAGGATGCACTCCTGCACCACCCTTTTCACTATTGAAGTACCATATAAGGAAAATGTTCAACAGCTGAATGTATCCTTTTACACATTTTTTCTCCTAGTTTGAATGTGTTAAAGGGCATTGTTTTGTAGTTGCAACAGGAAAAAATAGTGATTAATTAATGATGTCACTTTCACTAAACAGTAACTGGGATGTGAATAAGTGTACTTTTTAACGTTCAGATATATTAATCTGGTGGGGGTTTTTTTAAAAAAAAAAACACTATGCATAGGACTCTTTAATGATCTTTAATTGCTGGTAGCATTCTTTATACTAGTGAGCCATAAGTGGTTCATTAAACCAAGCCAGGACTGTACTCAGTATTTAAATGTAACTATATAGTATTTCTAACATTCATAAACATTGTAGCATCTCAGGCATTGACTGCAGGTAGGGAGGAGGAATTGGGCTCAGAAACAGGCAATCACAAACTTTTTAGTCCATTAAGTATACAAGATTACTGTGAAGCATCAAATTTTCAATTGTAATTTTATTTATGTGATGTTTCAAAGTAATATTGGCTCAATTTAGCAATCAATTAATTTGCCCAATCCTATTTTAAAGCTGCCTAAACTAGAGTCCATCATGACATAGTGGCCCAGATCACACAATCAAATTCTGGCTTAATAAACCAGGATATTTCTTTTATTTATTTAATGAATATGTACCCTACCTTTTAAGGATAACTTATAAGGTGTTTGAAAAACAAATTTATAACAATATATAAAACAAAATGGTTAAAACCACAACCATAATATGGTAACTAAATAAAAACTGCCAGCAATAAGTATTAAAACAACACAGCCCATAAAATAGCAAAACAGAATAATGCAATAACAGCAGCTCGATTAACATGATGGGAAGGCAGCAGTAAATAGTAGGCTTTTAATGTCCGGTTAAAAGCTTGCAGGAGGTTGTCAGATAGATCCCAACTGCCAAAAAAGCCCTCTCTCCCTTGTGCCTGCCAGCTAATAGCTTTCATCAGCAGGTAGGTCCTCAGAAGCAGGTATTACAGTGCATGCGCATGCAGCCCCTTAGCTGCCACTTTGCTTCTGTGAAGTGGTAAAATAAACTAGAAAGGTGCAGTTAACTATAACTTCCCATTTTATGTGACCTGGGTACCGTGGTTAATCCTGACTTGTGTGGAAGCCACAAACTGTAGTTTCTGGTACACATATAAGAGGAAGCCGTGGCTTCCTGGCCTGTTTTTCTGCTCACGTAAAAGGTTAAAAATGAAGTGGCAGCAAATACTTTCTATAGGTATATGCAACTTTTGCATATCCTAGCTTATTCAGCTAGGATTTGATTGTGTGGATGCAGCCATTGCAGCAGTGAATTACCGTATTTTTCGCTCCATAACGCGCACCGGACCATAACGCGCACTTAGTTTTTAGGGGAGGAAAACAAGGAAAAAATACTCTGAATCAAATGTTGTACTAAACTAACATATTTAATAGATAACTGGTATATCAACATAATATTTCAACCATGTAAAGTGAACAGCAGTCAACAGTGGCATTAAGAACCATCATCACTGTCATTAACAAATGAAGAGAGACTTTAAGGCTTGAGCACTCTTCTAGTCTTCTGTGAACCCCAAGAACTCATCAGTGCTAGAGTCAGAATTTAGGAAGCTCAGTTGCTCACAATCGCTGACATCACTTTCCTCTCTATCTTCATATGGAATATCATCTTCGGTTCCATCCAAAGCATTGCTAATGCCACATTTTTTGAATGACTGGACAACGATTTCCTGCTTCACCGAGTCCCATGATGTTTTCACCCATTCACAAACTTGAGTGATAGTGGGCCTCTTCATTCGTCCAGTAGGTGTAATATCATGATTACCAGCAGCCATCCATTTGTTCCACTCTTCTCGCATAAAGACCTTAAATGGCTTATTGATGGAAACATCAAGAGGTTGCAACTGGCTGGTAAGACCTCCAGGAATTACAGCTAGATGTGTCTTCACTTCTTTAAAGCGCTTTTTTGTAGTTTCGCTAATATGTGCTCTAAACTGGTCAAGCACTAATAAGGCAGGTTTTTTCAAAAGCCCTCCAGGACGTTTTGACCATACTTTTTCAATCCACACTTTCATTCCATTTTCATCCATCCATCCTTTCTCATGAACATGAACAACAACTCCTTTTGGAATCACTTCTTTTGGAAATGTTTTCCTTTTGAAAATTAACATGGGTGGCAATTTGGTGCCGTCTGCACAGCAAGACAACACAACTGTGTAATGGGTTTTCTCATGTCCTGAGGTTTTCACAGCAATAGTTTTGGCACCTTTCAGATCAACAGTCCTATTAGATGGCACATCAAAGGTTAGCGGGACTTCATCCATGTTCCCAATCTGGCCAATTTCAAACCCATTTCTCTTCCTAGCATCAATTACAAATTTATGAAAAGACAGAATCTTAGATTCATATTCTTCTGGCATTTTTTGTGCCATTCTAGTTTTGGTGCGCATAGCAAGGCCACATCGCTTCATAAATCTGTAGCACCACGATGGTGAGCCAGTAAAATCGTGAATGCCTTTCTCTACAGCAATGCGTTTGGCTTCATATATTATCATTTTTGTAGAGACTGAGAAGCCATTATTCCTATGATTTGTGATCCATTCTTTCATTGCAGTGTCCAACTGTGGCCACTTAGCAGCATGTCCACGAAAAGTGTGCTTGCTTTTATCTGCTTTTTGAAGCTGATCCTCCTGTTTTCTCCATTCTCTTATCGTGCTTTCAGTTGGTGGTGGCCCAAAATGTCTCGCTGCTGCTCTGTTTCCATGCTCCTTAGCATATTGCACTACCTGTAGTTTAAAAGGAATCCTATAGGCTAGTCTTTTCTGCTGTATCATCCTGATCAGACTGCGGGAGGTTTTCTGCAAGAAAATACAGTGATATTACTGGTATATTATAGCATATGCATCATTTTGCCTAAGCATAGCAGGCAACTGTGAGGTGGGGCTTACCAGTATCGCTCCCCCCCCCCAATATTTTATTAAAGTTGGAAGAGGGAGGGAAGGAAGAGAGAGAGAGAGAGAGAGGGAGAACTCACGTTTGTGGGTGCCTGTGGGTGACACTGGAACTCCAGACGCGGAGGAGAGGCAGGAGAAAGGGCGAACGTGATTTTATATCTGTGCCTATCAAAGCCTTTTTTCCTTATTCACTTCCTTGTGGCCCAAATGGAACCATCTGCATGCCTCAATCACCAATAGAACTCCTAATGCCTCATTAACAACTGATAACAACTGTTAACACAACAATAGGCCAAAAACAAAATGGCCACAGAGAAGGGACCTCCCTCACCAAAAGGGGCCTCCCTCTCAGCGACAAGGGGTGATAAAGCACACACTGGTCGATCTCTTAGGAACAAAGGGACGAAACGCAAAAATAAAAAGGGGGTGGGAAAAGCAAAGGGGTGCTTGCATGACAGTTCTATCTGTATCAAGGAACAGGGATCCTGCACGAACTAACGTGCAGCACATTCTTCCGAACGTGAGCACACAGCTGCGCGCGTGTGTAGGTTACACGCGCAGTGATTTCCAGCTGCGTCCTTGCTTGGGGCGGGATGTTGACGCCCCCTCCTCCCTTTCGCTGGCGGGGGCGACGGAGGACGGGAAAGCAGCCTGAATGCGGGCTGCTTTCTCGTCCTCCGCTCCTCCCCCGCTGGCAGGGGCGACGGAGGACGGGAAAGCAGCCTGAATTCAGGCTGCTTTCTCGTCCTCCGCTCCTCCCCCGCTGGCGGTGGCGATGGAGGACGGGAAAGCAGCCTGAATGCGGGCTGCTTTCTCGTCCTCCGCTCCTCCCCCGCTGGCAGGGGCGACGGAGGACGGGAAAGCAGCCTTGAATTCAGGCTGCTTTCTCGTCCTCCGCTCCTCCCCCGCTGGCAGGGGCGACGGAGGACGGGAAAGCAGCCTGAATTCAGGCTGCTTTCTCGTCCTCCGCTGTTCCCCCCGCTGGCGGTGGCGATGGAGGACGGGAAAGCAGCCTGAATGCGGGCTGCTTTCTCGTCCTCCGTTCCTCCCCCGCTGGCAGGGGCGACGGAGGATGGGAAAGCAGCCTGAATTCAGGGTGCTTTCTCGTCCTCCGCTGTTCCCCCGCTGGCGGTGGCGATGGAGGACGGGAAAGCAGCCTGAATGCGGGCTGCTTTCTCGTCCTCCGCTCCTCCCACACTGGCGGCTTCGCTCCATAACGCGCACAGACTTTCCCCCTTCCTTTTTAGGAGGGAAAAAGTGCGCGTTATAGAGTGAAAAATACGGTACAATATTTAGTTATGCATTTTGTGAAGAAGGGCTTTATTTTCTCTGTCCTGAATCTATTTTCCCATTAATGTCATTGAGTGACCTTCTGCTACAAAGTTAGCAGGGGAAGGGAGAATAAATTTCTGTCTACCTAAGCTAGGACTAGGGAGACCAAAGAGACAGAGTAGATGGAAGGGTTCAGAAGTGATATAGATATAGAAATCACACACACACACACACACACACACACACACACACACACTCATATTCTCAGAGTAGACCCATTGAAATTACTGAACATGACTAAGTTAGGTCTATTAATTTCAATAGTTCTACTCTGATTAAGTTAGTTGAATACCACTCCAATAGTATATGGATTTATACTAGCCTCCTAGCTCTGCTGCACTGGCTTTGTTTAAAATGGAGCTGGAACATAGCTGTAGAGTTTCTCATGCTGTTAACATCAAATATTGTTTTCATGAGCATAGAGCTAACATTAGCTTCTTTTAATCCCTACTGAAATTCTGCACCTGAAGAAAGACTTGACAACTAATACTGGAGCCATCAATTCCCTACGGTCTCTACAAGCCAGACAGGAGTTGAGCTCTGATACAAAGTCAGAAACAAAAATATACTTTGTATAGTTTACTATGTAGACACTGTAATACGCATGATGAAGCAAAATGAGAAACATGTCATAATAACTTCTTACTGTGACACTGCATTGCTCATTAATAGTCAGCATTGTGGAAATTTATATTTCTGAGTACTAAGTACTTGGAGGAATTCCAGACTCCAATGTATGTAAGATATATGGTTAGCTAGATTACAGAAAGGGCTTCTGCTTCACTTAGAAACTAAAATGAAAATTTCACTGTTCATTGAATATTTTATTGCTGGGGAAGGTGTTTAGAACTTGTTTCCATTTTATGACTTCCTTTAAAATGTTAAAAATATATTAGTAGAGGATTAGTAAAACAGATTCTACTCCAGAGCAGAT
The DNA here is from genome assembly GCA_034641385.1 of Darevskia mixta. Lineage (NCBI taxonomy): Eukaryota > Metazoa > Chordata > Lepidosauria > Squamata > Lacertidae > Darevskia > Darevskia mixta. Next base: position 6,865,466 of record JAWWNH010000022.1, read on the forward strand.
TTTAATAAACTTTAGTTCATAGCTTTAAGCTTTGTGAGGTGGCAAAATGCATTTTGTACAGTTAGCTATTGTTATGATTCAGGATTAATCTCAACTTTCTGTGTTTCTATATAATGATAATAGATTGTCAACATCAAATATTAATGAGAAATTTATAATGGAGGGCACATTTTGCTGTTACAAGCGTTGTAGCCAGGAATTATTTTATTACAAATGCCACTGGGTATTTATGTAAGCATGGATTCATTTTATAAAGCTTTAGTTTGTAGGATCTGGTCTATACTATGTAGTTCATTTTCTGAAGTTGATAATCCTCCTGTTTCATTTCACCTCCAAACCTTATTTCCACTAAAGCTGAATACATTTTGTAGTAAACTTTTGTGAATTCCCAGGCAGCATTTATCTACAGGGCTGCAGCTGTAGGATCATTTTTAAAGTATAAAATTCCAGATGGTGACTCTTAACTCAATACAACCTGCTTTTTTTGGAACTCGGCAACACAGAAAACAGATCAGGAAAATCTGAATTCTGATAGATATAGTTACTGTAAAAGCACAGTTTGGTCCTGTTTAGAAAAATAAACCCTTGAAAGGAAATATGTTCATTTTTATCCCTGTTCCTACTTTATTTGTGTTATGTTCTAGCATCACCAGGAAATTGAATCTGGGGCACAGCTGACAGGGACAATCCTGCCCCTTATCCCTTGGTATCACTGGATGTACCTCTTTACTTCTTCTATAGGAATGAATGGTTGCTCAGTGGTAGAGCAAGTTCAGTCCCTGGCATCTTCAGGCAGAGCTGGGAAAGCCTTTCAGCCTGAAATGCTTAAGAGCTGCTACCAGTCAGTGTAGACTATAGTGAGCTAGATGAACCATTGGTCTGACTCTGAATAAGGTGGTTTCCTGTGTTCCTATGGCAAAGATAGAAGCAGCACGCACATGTGATGAGGTCAAAACCCGTTCTTCCCCACAGATAGAAATCCTACAGAGGCAGAATGCAAATGTTCACTGAACATGTCTGCTGAGGTCCATAGGAAGTGGGTAAAAAAAAAAGTTCTGATACTTATAGCTTGATAAAAGTGCCATTGATGCCAGTACAAAGTGACTCCCAAAGGCAGCAAGAAAAAGTGGTACTCTGTACCAATGAGTACCATCACAAAGCAGTTAATGTGCCTAACAACCAGCTACTGTGCATATTCCCAGACTCTTGGAGAACATGCACATAATTCTTCCATTAAGAGGGAATTATGCACATTTCCTGCTCCATATACATACTATATCTTGTTCATCTTGAGAGAGTTCTTACATGAACTGTTACCTGAGACATTTTACACTTCTTAAACTATACCTCCATTTGTTGATACCGGTAATTGTTAGACTTGATTCTGTGTGTAGCTACTATCTACTCATACCTCACTTATGTGAAAATGATTCCAGTAGTAAGGATTGCACAATGGTTCTTCACAGCTTAAAAAACATACTGGTGATCCTTCATTTTGAAATTGCCTGTCCAAAAAGAGGATTTTATAATAGAATTTTCACCTTGACTTGTTCTTTCCACGACTGTGTAAAATACATTGGGGGAGAGTGTTCGGAAGGAGAATGTTGCCAAAATGAACCTCAAAGTCTAATTATCATTACATTTCCCTTAGATATTTTCCCCTAGAGCATTTTGGCAAAATCTCAGTGGGAGGGCAGAAGCAGCATACATTACTTTCTTGCAAGAGGTGGGTGGTGGGGAGTATCTGCTTAGAGCCAAAAATGCTCTTAGTTTTTTTGGGATAGTTTTTTAAAAAGACGCTTCAATTGGCTCTGAATGCAGACGCCAGTCTGCTACAAATTCAAACAAGTCAGTCCAGTAGAGGCTTTATTCAGAAATTTTCCAAGATACAAAAGCACTGTCTTGCTTTAGCTAAAGCAAAGCAATAATATTATATTCTCCTTGAGACTCACATTGAGATTCTTAGAGAGTTTATGAGGTATTGCTAACCTAAAGCAAAATAAATTTCCCTGTGGACTAGCCCAGAAAAGCTTTATGGTTCAAGTTAGTAAAACCATCCACACAATTCCCCTCCTGAGATTTATAGATTCCCCACCAAAGCCATAATTCTCACAACAGAATGAAAGGGCAAAAGGAAGCTCCTTTGCTCTAGTATCAGACCCAGAGGTGGTGATAACACCTCAAAAGCATAAACACAATTCTAGACTTCCAAGTAGCAGAAACTCCTGCTGAAACGTTTATCAACCTGTTCTCAATTTTTAATTTCTGTTTCAAATATAATAGCTTTTTAGCTTTTACATGGTGAGGGCAAATGCAACTTGGAGGAAATTGAGATGTTTCCAATAGCTGTTTGTTAATCTAAGTATATCAATAGAGAAGGAGATCCACACAATAAGGAAGAAATAAGTGTTCAAATAGACACCAATATCATTTACATGAACTCTGAGACAATGTTTAAAGCAAACATATAATTGCGTATGATACTCCTTTATGATAGGGATGGTGAATCAAAAACCACATTATCCCTAACCACTGTCCATGCTGGGTAGAGCAGATGAGTGGCATCTGCTTATTGATCTACCAAGGATGCCTTAGTCTCGGTTCTTTCCCTTTATGAAGGGCATTCCCAGATCAGGGGCTTCTCTGTTGTTGTGTTGCAACTTTGGGAACACTTCACTACTGAGACCTGTCGGACCACATTGTTGCTAATATTTAGGTACAAAGCTGAAACCTTACTCTGATGATTCTCTTTTTAAATTATATTTTTAAATAAGGACTTGGGAAGGGGAGAAACTGACAGGAAGGAAAAATAAATAGGTGACTGAATCCAGATTGATCAGTACTAATGCTTTCATTAGTGAGAGCTGAACCATAAAGAAGGCTGATCGCCGAAGAATTAATGCTTTTGAATTATGGTGCTGGAGGAAACTCTTGAGAGTCCCATGGACTGCAAGAAGATCAAACCTATCCATTCTGAAGGCAATCAGCCCTGAGTGCTCACTGGAAGGACAGGTCCTGAAGCTGAGGCGCCAATACTTTGGCCACCTCATAAGAAGAGAAGGCTCCCTGGAAAAGACCCTGATGTTGGGAAAGATGGAGGGCACAAGGAGAAGGGGACGACAGAGGATGAGATGGTTGGACAGTATTCTCGAAGCTACTAACCTGAGTTTGACCAAACTGCGGGAGGCAGTGGAAGACAGGAATGCCTGGCGTGCTCTGGTCCATGGGGTCATGAAGAGTCAGACACGACTAAATGACTAAACAACAACAACAACAACAACAACAATGCTTTCATTGGTGTTTGTCTACTGATCACGCCTGTTTAGTTCCTTCTGCTCTTATGATGGCTTTTGGAGTTCTTCACTTGGCTATCCATAGGTTATATGTGCATCTGACATTGATATTACTTGGCTTTGACCTAAACTGGTCTACTTTCTAAGCAGACTAAACTTTCTATCAGAGTTTTGATGTTGCTGAACTATACTTCTGAAACATGTGCTCCTTTTCTTGTCATACTACACAAAACTCAAAATGAGCCAAACAATGGTTATGAGTTTCTTTTAATAAATGTAAACATTTAACCACAGTTGAGACCAGTTTTAGTCTCATGGAAATGGCAGGGGAAATGCTGGATATGTAATGCCTGATGTTGTTTGACAGAGATGATTAGGAATGGGGCAGCACATGACCTTTTCTTTTGCACTTGACAAACCTAATTATCTTAATAGTAATGCTTTAGTTAAGCGCTTCCTGACAAAGTGCTGCAGCTTTGTATAACTTTTGGAAAACTGTCAAAACCTTTTGATGTGCGGTATAATTTTTAAAAAATATTTTAAGAAATGAAATACATATTGAAAGGCACCATATCCTGGTATAGATAAAATTCAAGTGGATTTCCCCCCCCCCCCCAAATAAGAAACACAAACCACTACATCACTAGATTTCTTCTCCAAAGAACATTATAGTCGTGCAATATAAAGGTAAAGGTAAAGGTACCCCTGACCGTAAGGTCCAGTTGCGGACGACTCTGGGGTTGCAGTGCTCATCTCGCTCTATAGGCCAAGGGAGCCGGCGTTTGTCCGCAGACAGCTTCCAGGTCATGTGGCCAGCATGACTAAGCCGCTTCTGGTGAACCAGAGCAGCGCACGGAAACGCCGTTTACCTTTCCACCGGAGCGGTACCTATTTATCTACTTGCACTTTGACGTGCTTTCGAACTGCTAGGTGGGCAGGAGCTGGGACCGAGCAATGGGAGCTCACCCCGTCGCGGGGATTCGAACCGCCAACCTTCTGATCGGCAAGTCCTAGGCTCAGTGGTTTAGACCACTGCGCCACCCGCGTCCTAGTCGTGCAATATAGTGTTCTTAAATAAATAATATGAGAGCTTCTAATGGAATAGATATATATTTTTGCCCACCTACTTTGACCATAAACTTAAATCAGTGTCCAAACCATCTACAGAGGCAGCCACATATATAATTACCTTGCAGTAATTACCAAAGCATAGACAACAGAAGTTAAGCTTTCCTTGGCCAGATAGGGATGTATCTGGGTCACCAGTTGAAGCTCATGGAAGGCACTCCCCACCAGGGATGCCACCCGAGCATCAAGCGACATCAAGGGATCCAGAAGTACCTCTAAGCTGTGTACCTGCTCCTTCAGAGGAAGTGTAACCATACCAAGAGCAGGCAACCTCCCATCCACCCAGTCTAGGGGACTGCCCGCTAACAATGCCTCAGTCTTATCTGGAATGAGCCTCAGTTTATTGGCTCTCATCCAGTCCATTACTGAGGCAAGATCACAGTCTGGCTCATCCACTGCCAAACACTGTAAAGGAGTAGAGCTGCATGTCATCAGCATATTGCTCACTACGTACTCCAAAACTCTGGATGGCCCTACTCAGTGGTTTCATGATGTTAAACAGCATAGGGGATAAAATTGAGCCCTGAGAAACCCCACATTGAAGGCTACACAATTTAAAACGTTTTAAAAATACTGGTCTGTTTCTATGTATCTGATTGTGTGTATTCCGGATTTAGACAGGAGACCGAGTTAGAGCTATGCTGAGCTAGTCCTTGGGCTGATTAGGTGTTCTGGCTTGTTTAGCTGTGGAGACATCAATGACTAATGTGATCAAGTCAAATACTATGTGATGTCTCAAAATGAAAATGACTGAGAGAGATAAGCTATCCCACTGTGGTGTGCCGTAAATAGCAGGGATATGCGTTTTGTCTAAAAGAAGAGGAAAGCCTGTGAACACTTAGGATATGAGGCGATGTCAAGTCCATAGTTAAGAAATCTGAAGTGTGTAGACTAGATCCTTGTACATTCTTATCCGAGCTGTATTTAACACTTATAAGTACCTTTTTAAAAGAGAAAACAAGCATGTTCATAGAATAACAATCAAGAATTATTTCTAGTCCTCTTCCTAAGAAGTAGTTAATGTAAGTGTTACTAATACCACTTATGTCTCTTTAGACCAGTGATGGCCAAACATGGTCCTCCAGCTGTTTTGGGACTACAACTCCCATCACCCCTAGCTAACAGGACCAGTGGTCAGGGATGATGAGAACTGTAGTCCCAAAACAGCTGGAAGGCCAAGTTTGGCCATCACTGCTTTAGACTATGAACCTGACAGCTGGGACTGTCTAGTTTTCGTATACTGCTAGCCTTTTTTTGACTAGAGGTTTAGATATAAATTCAATTAATTAATTACATGAGGCTGCTTTATAGATTGTGAAAGAGACAAATTTGGAAGTTGTTGAGACAGTCACTGCCTCTCAAACTATCCACCTGTTTCTAGTAGACTGTGAATCCACTGACTTTGAAGCCTTGCAGCATAAAATGTAAATAATCTATGAATACTTTTTTAAAAGTCATTCTGTAAAGTTGCCACTCTTTACATCTTACAATTTTGCTGAGTAAATTAATATTCAAGGTGCTACTTCACAGTATGAGAGACAACACATTTCTAGGCTAGCTTTTAGCTATGATTTCCAGTGCCAGAGTTCACATAGCTCAACAATATTGATGGAAAAGGCAATGAACACAGAGACTTCTTAAGAAGTTTCTTTTGTAGCTCTTTTCTCTATGTAGTTCGTTTTACCCATAATCTTTTCTCCTGCTGCTATACCTAAGAAGGATGCATTAGCAAAAAGACACATAAACCTTATAAATTTAGCTATATTACATGTTGCCTAACTGAAAGAATGCAAAATGGAAAACAGTACAATGCTTCATATGCATGCAGGCTTATTCATCTTGGTCATATGAAAATATTTGTCTCTACTCTAGAGATCTAAACTAGGCGAACTCCATTTGGCTTGATTCAGACTCAACTTGGTAATTATGAGTATTTTTGACATGTGTTCAGAAAACAAATGCTCTCTTTCCTGAGTGTTATCTTCCAACTTGCATTATTGCTGTATGTGTACTCATGTGTTCCCACTGGTGTATTGATAAATATTGAAGTGCAGCAGCTCATGATGACAGCTCCAACAGCCATCTCCCAAGGAAAATCCTTATCCATGTTGCAAGGAGAGTCCAAATATGCAGGCAGCTGTATTGATCTATTATTACACCCACCCACCATCAAGCTCACTTTATTAGGATCTCATAACTGTAATTGTATTGATAGTTACCTTGGAATAAGTAGTGTTTACTTCTGACAGCATCACTGCAGCTTACAAAACTCCCGGAGCTTCTATTAAAAGATTATCAGCCCGTTGATATGAACATTTTAGCTTTTGATTAGAAATGCAAAGAATATGCAAATATAGGCTAAATGCTAGTGTGAAGAAGGAACCCTATCAAAGAAAAGGAAAACATAACCAGCATCTTTGCACCTGGAAGGTAGCACACCTTAAGGACATTCTGTTACCTCTGCACACTATTGCCTCTACCTCCTCAGTAGGGAGTAACCTGCTGCCACCACACTTCTCTTCCTCTTCTGGGGAGTGGCAGGAATTGTTCTGTACACTGTACCTTCAACAGCCACCTCAGTGTATTCTGAGGTCTGCAACTGCTGTCCTTGTTCCTCTTGCCCAGAATCTGTGTCCGAGGTGAGGGCATCGATTTTGCAGCTCTCGCGACACAGTATTAGTTGGATTGTGAAGTGTTTTAAATTGCTCTTTTTATATTACTGTATAGGTTTTGTATGTTTTTGCTAGATGACTTCGAGTTTTCTTTTGGAGGAGAATGTGGGGATGCAAATATTAACACTGAAATGGAACCATTGTTTTATTTAAATGCAACTCTTGTTCCAGTAAAGCTGGAAAGGCCAAGGAAATAATGGGGCCACCAAAAACACTGCTTCTTGAAATCAGTACAAAATTGTGAATATAGTTACATTTGCTTTAAAATAGTGCAAAAAGAATGACCAATTATTTATTTTTATATAGCAGGACAATTTGGTCCATGTTTAAGTTCATATAATATATCATATAGAAAAAGAATCTAAGATATATCACTGTAAGTACTCACCTGTACAAAGCCCAGATAAGCCTATGCATGTTTACAAAGAAACAAGTAGGACAATTCAACTCTACAATTTTGTAGTTCCTCTTCTGTTATTGCAGCCTAATGGAGAATCTGCTGCATTCTAGTTACTTATTCTAAACAGTACTAATGCCAAGGACCTAATAAGTTTTGTCCATCTTTCATATGTAGGGAACACTCTTCTTACACATAGTACCTGGTGAAGACAGTACCTGGTAAAGGTAGATGTTGAGGAGGGCACATGCTGCTTTAATTGCTAAATAAATTCGGCAGTTAATATGAATTAATGTATTAAATGCATTAAGATTAATTTACATATATCTGAAGTACTTGGATAAAGTAATTTAGACAGGGTTTGGCATCAAGTTTCATAATTATTTTAAATTAATTACTTGATGAAAGAACTCTATGGTGTGAGAGTAACATTGTATTTGTTTTTTCCCCTTTTTCTTTTGCTATATTATTTTTCTTTCCAAGGGTCAAATTCTTGGCTTGTTCCTGAAACAAAAGGTGCAATTGTACAAGGTGGATATGGCCATACCAGTGTCTATGATGATACAACAAAGTCAGTTTATGTTCATGGTGGATACAAAGCTTTGCCTGGTAATAAATATGGATTGGTTGACGATCTTTACAGATACGAAGTAAACAGCAGGACGTGGTATGATTCTTTTTTTTTTCCAAGTTGAAAATGAATGTAACATTATTTGATTTTTCATGTTAGGAAATAGCAAAGGATAATTCCTGTTATGACCAAATTAAGAAAGGGACACCATGCCCCTCAGGGCTCTTACATGGCTTTTGGGCAAGGTGTTGATTCCTCTGCTCATAAGTTGCTCACCCAGTGCTTTTTCTTCTTCAGGGGGTACTCAAGGGTATGCAGTACCACTACATCTTTATTGCTATTGTGTAAAATTGTGGCACTTTTGTAAGAATTTCATGGTGAGTACTGGCACCTATTTTTCTATAAAAAAAGCCCTGTGGTCACTCCCTAGGAACTGAAAGCTTCTCAGTCTCCCAACGTAGAAAACAGCTTTTTCAGAGCATCAGAGGTTAATCCTCTGTTCACTCTTATCTCCAGAGTGAATTCACTAGCCAATATTTATGCCTGGCTATCATCAATCACCACATAATTATCTCTATTGTCAGCCTGCCAACAAAAGAGGTTCAGTCTGCCATGTTCCTCCTCTGGAAATGGACTAAATGAAACCATTGTAATTTTTTTCTTAAATCCATATATACGTCCTCATATATATATTCTCTCCCCCACTCATGCAATAGGACAATTCTGAAAGAGAGTGGTTTTGCAAGATATCTCCATTCAGCTGTCTTGATCAGTGGAGCTATGTTAATTTTTGGTGGAAACACCCATAATGATACTTCATTAAGTAATGGAGCAAAGTGCTTTTCTGCTGATTTCCTCGCCTATGACATAGGTAAGTATTATATGTAAGAGTCAATGTTTGAAACGTAAGAATTCTAGGCTTAATGTGTAAAGCATTGTTAATATGATTTTACATTATCTCATTTAAAAAACATGTTATGCTATGTTAAAATTAGTTTTAAGACATTTTTGCTACAATAGGACAGGCCACATTTTTATCACAACAGCATTGAGATAGATACAAATATGGAATGTTTGTGGAAGCAAAACCAATTTATTGTTTTGCTTCAGGCTTATAACAACAGGAATTCAAGTCTCTCCTTTATTCAGTTATATAAATAGGATGCAACTGTTTACAACTGTTTAGTAACATCTGCTCTTTGAACTATTGCTATTGTGCAGTTAAAGTGGAAATAACATCATCCACAAAAACCTGTGGATAACACCAAAAATTCAATACATAATAAATTCCAAACCTTCTCCAAATTCTGTTATTTCCGCTTTGGGTTCCAGCCCTGGCAGGTCTTTTCCTTAAATATATCCCTTCTTTATCACCCACCAATTCCACAAATAAAGGTCTTTCTGTCAGCATTGACCAGTGGGTGTGCCTTTCTTGCATGCCGCATCATTCTAATGTGTCTGAAGTTGATTAGGCAAAGCGTTTTCTGTGTAATTGTTTCTCCCATAAATAGTTCCTAAAGTCTGAATGAAATACTCTAACTACTGTTATACCCAGATGTAACTGGCCTGCATGTTAGAATGCATGTCCCAGATATGGTCTGATTTTTGAAGGCTTATAACTCATACCACCTTGCTGAAGCTAAGCAGGTCTAGTTCTGGTGACTGCCTAGAAACCACATGAATGCCACTTGGGGTTCTATGACAGAAGGCATGTGGAATATAAATGTATGAAAATAAATTAATAAAAATTTAATATCATAATGATGTTGAAAATATACAGATTAATTATAAGAAAGCATTATAGCTTTCTCAGTAATATAGTAATTCTCTAATATAGTACTTTACATGTTTTTTCTTGGACACAAAGAAAGATGTCATAATACCTGGTAATCTTAAAGACAAATAGCTAAAAGTAGATTTTTGAGGCTTACTCCCCCCCTATTGAGGAGGATAGCAGGAATGTGGGAATGTAACCACATGGGTGAGATTAGTAACAAATGGGAGGAAAGGGAGGTTTCTGAAATGATATAGGCTATAGAAAATACCAGCTGAGAAGTTGAAAGGAGTAGGAACAATATAGCAAATGTGTGCTCCAATCTAGAGAGATCCATCTATATAAGCAAGCTTCTGTGTTTCTGTAACAGCTGGATCAGGAGCAACAGGTGCAAATTGGATACGCACCTCAAAATTCATGCTGGAATGAGCATCTGAGTGTGAATGCCATCTTATCAGATATGCATTGCTTTCAGTGAGATATACATTGCTATCAATATTCTGGGGAAAATTATTGTGCCTAAACACATCTTTAAGTGCTGCTAGACCTATATCAGATCACTAGTCTCCACAAGCAGTTCTGGTTGTCTCCAGAAAGCATATTGTAGAGTGGAAAGGGTTCAAAGAAGTGGATAGAGAGAAATCCCCCCACCTAATAATACTGGAATTTGGGGTCTTCCAATAACATGAATGCTGGAAGATTCACGGTAGACTAAATAATGTAATTCATCACATAGAGCACATAGTTAAGGTGTAGAATTTACTCCCACAAGATGTAGTGATGGCTACCAACTTGGATGGCTTTAAATTTATGATGCTAGTAGCCACAATAGTTATATGCTACCTCCACTGTTGGAGGCGGTATGCCTCTGAATCTCTGAATACCAGTTGCTGTGAATTAGCTGTTGGGAGAGCACTGTTATGCTCAGGTTCTGCTTGTAAGCTTCCCATAGGCATCTGGACTAGATGGACATATGGCCTGATCCTGCAGTGCTCTTTGTTCTTCCTGCAGTGCTCTTTGTTCTTACTTTGTTCTTACAAAGTAAGATTTGTTGGTCTGGAAAATCTCCACATTTGGCATTCTCAGAATCCTATTGAATTTTCTTAGCAAAAGTTATTGTTTATATTGGGGATTAGGAAAATGTGTCTACTGTTAGTGATCCAGTCATTTCTAATAGTTCTCTGATATTTGAAATCAGCATATACCCAGATGTTTTTGAAAACACGCAAAGTGGATCCTGATATGAAGTTTCAGATTATATTATTAAACTTATTAGTACTTTTTTGCAACAGGCAGCTCACACTGACTTACAAATATATACCGTATTTTTCGCTCTATAACGCGCACGTTTTCCCTCCTAAAAAGGAAGGGGAAAAGTCTGTGCGCGTTATGGAGCGAAGCCGCCAGCGGGGGAGGAGCGGAGGACGAGAAAGCAACCCGAATTCAGGCTGCTTTCCCTTCCTCCGTCGCCCCTGCCAGCGGGGGAACAGCGGTGGACGAGAAAGCAGCCCGAATTGAGGCTGCTTTCCCTTCCTCCGTCGCCCCCACCAGCGTGGGAGGAGCGGAGGATGAGAAAGCAGCCCGAATTGAGGCTGCTTTCCCTTCCTCCGCCACCCCCGCCAGCGTGGGAGGAGCGGAGGACGAGAAAGCAGCCTGAATTGAGGCTGCTTTCCCTTCCTCCGTCGCCCCTGCCAGCGGGGGAGGAGCGGAGGACGAGAAAGCAGCCTGAATTGAGGCTGCTTTCCCTTCCTCCGTCGCCCCTGCCAGCGTGGGAGGAGCGGAGGACGAGAAAGCAGCCCGAATTGAGGCTGCTTTCCCTTCCTCCGTCGCCCCCGCCAGCGGGGGAGGAGCGGAGGACGAGAAAGTATTTTTTCCTTGTTTTCCTCCCCTAACAACTAAGTGCGCGTTATGGTCCGGTGCGCGTTATAGAGCGAAAAATACGGTATATAATAGGTTTATTACATTTGTCACAACCTCATAGATTGTTAGCAGGACTTTATTAGACTGAGCTGAAGAAATAAGTCACTATATGACAGGAAGAAAGCATTTCCTTAAATTGCTGTTGGTTTAAAAGTTTCCTGCTATATACTTCAATGTTGGTTTGTAGACTTGGTTTCTGAAGTGAAAAGAACACCAATGTAGACCAGTTCCCCTGAGCCAATTTTGCTTAAGCACACATCTTTACACATGGCATCCTATTTTGTTTCTTTCAACTGCATGCATTATCGATATTTCAAATATGTTTGAATTTGATTACAACTTTAATAAAGAGAGTTCTGTATTAATTTATTATGGGAAGAAGTATTGAATTGTTTAAAGGCTGTGTTTTTTATTTGTAGCACTGAATTAAAATGTGTAGGCCCCATGAGTCACTTCAATTGATTACCTCTAATGGTTATATTTTCTTGTCACATAATATAGAAATGGAAATCAACTATGCGTGTACTGGGACAGTCATGAATGTAATGCTAGACACTTTGCATAATTTATCTTTATTTTTTTTACATAAAAATTAACAATGTGCTTTATTTTGAAGACTGTAATGTTACATTATTTCTGCTCCTAGATAATTAAAGCACTTAACATATATTATATATAATTTTTACCAGTCTCATTTTCCATGCATTATTAATCTGATAGAATACAAATGGAACGCATATGATTTCTTTCTTATTTTAAAATTCATGTAAAGATTAATTAGATTCAAGTTTAATCTTCCACGCCATTCCCTTGTCCAGATTAAAAACATACTCCTATGTTTGTGAGTGAAAATTCTCACTTCTAAAAATAGCAATATATGTAGGCTACATCAGAGATAAGCAGTTTCACCCAAGTCCATTATGTGTTTGATTAAAAACAACTGTATTAATTCAGATGATACCCAAATTGCATTTTTAAAGCTGATAATTTAAAAATTAACTTTTTAAATTTAGTCCCCTTTGCTTTGCCCAGGGCATCACAGGTTAGTATAGATTTTAAACATAGGAAGTTGCCTTTATAGTAAGCCAGGCCATTGGTCCATTTAGCTTAGCATTGTCTACACTGACTGGCAGCAGCTCTCTGGGAAAGAAGGCTTTTCCAGGCCTGCCTGGAGAAGCCAGAGGTTGTACCTGGGACAGTCAACTGAGTCTTCTGGTGGTGGGAGGTCATTCTAGAATCCTAAATGGAGTCCAGATCGACCTAGTGTAGAATTCAGCGCCAGTACATGAATATAAGACTCAACAGTGGTTGGAAACTATTTATCACATACTTCTCTGCTTAAATGTTAGTTTCCACTTCAAATTCCTGACAATTGTAATTTGAATACACTAATTTAATGTACCTACTGCTTTATTCTTCAGAGATACTCCCTGTTACAGAGGGGCTGCTTGGCACCATCCTGCCCCTGCCTGGTCTGGATGTTTTTTGACCACATCAGTGTACTGTAATTGTTTGCCTGTTTGTTTGTTTTGTGTGCTTGCAGGTTAGAGTGAGGTTTTTGCTGATTGCTGAGTATTGTTATCTGATTACTAAGTGCAGCTAATATGTGTGTGGGCCAAAACCTTTACTGAACTATAAAACAGACCTAGCTGTGTGCAGTGAGGTCATTGCCAAAGAGGCAATGCCAAAGGGATTTTCTTCTTTGGATCCTCACTTCAGGGATTCACAGGAGCATCCCCACAGGGATTCAAGGCCAGGTCCTGTAGGACAAGTAGGGCTGTTGTCCCTGACCCAGGGTGAGAGGCTACATAGCCAGAGGCAGCGGGTGTCTGATTCTGGTGCAGTTTCCTTGAGCAGGAGGCAGGCAGACAAGTTTAGCTAATCTAATTACAGTCTTCTGCCTGGTACTGTAGGATGTGCTTGTTATTATTAGTCCCTAGCTTATCATCTTTGGCCCTAACACCTGTCTTAAATAAAGTGTTATTGGATGGTGGTGCTAAGATGTGTCTGGGTCTGTATGTGGCAGAGAGTTACTATGATACCTCAGTTTCAGTGGTGGTGGGCAGGTAGAGATATAGTTTGAGTGGAGGGCTGATTACCATTTTGGATGGAGGCCTACATGTTTTGTCTTTGTTCCCCTCTCAGTCCCTACACTCATTCAGCAGTTCATGGTATCCTTTCATTGAGTCAGATGGTGCTATTACTTAATGCCAGGTTGGCCCAGATCAAGACCATGCTCATCCATGATTTGATTGTGGATGAAAGGGCTGACTTGGACTTTGATGGATGAGCTGGGTGGCCTTGATCTAACTCAGCTGTGCCACCTGAGTACTTGGTATAGTGTGAGATCAGACTGAAAGGTTGAGGGGGTGGCCTCCCTGACTGAGCTGGTTGAAGCAGTTTTCAGTGTGGTGTTGGATGACCCAAGGGTGATAATCCATGCACAAACGTCTATTGGGCTAGCTTGAGACTTCATGGCTTCAGTGGCAACCATGAGGCTTCCTCAAAGAGTCTTCTCTCCAACACATCAAGCAGGGCATGTCCTTGATGTAGTCTTTCCCCCTAATAATAAGAAAGATGGACTGAAGGTAGAGGGCATGCATTGCTCTCCCTTGTTATGACTGGACCATTGTTTGGTGAAGTTTGGGTTGATGGTGACTGTTGCCCCCCTAAAGGTGGAAGGCCTGTTTGGATGAGTTGCCTCTGGAGCCTGATAGATACCTGGATGTCCTAGCAGATTTTTCCCTGGTGAAGAAAGTCTGTTGAAGTACGAGTCTCACTGTGGAATGGTGAAATGAGTTGGGCAGTTGACCCATTTCATTCCCAAGTGTCCTCTCCAGTGTTGTGAAAGTTGAATGTTTCCTTGGGAGCAAGCTGCATGAAGACTAGACAAATGGTGCAAGTCTCACTACAAAATCTATCAATCACAGGTCAGTGCACATAATCCTGCCTACCTGGCAGTGTGGGCAACAAAGAGGGCTTACTCCGCAGCCTGCATTGCATCCTTGCATTATGTGGTTGGTGACTCCAGGGAAAGGACCCCTGGAACCTTTGAAGACATGCTGTGACTGACTGGCTTCACATTTTGATGACAAAGTTGCTCAACATCAGAGTGACCTTCACTCAGCCTGGGGCCCACACACCGAAGGAACTGTCCCTTTCCATGTGTTCACAGTGTATGACTTAAGGAAATCTGTGGCACAGAACATGGCCTTTACCACATTTGGTTGCATTTGTGAAATGACCTGCCCAATGAGGTTCAGAGCTGTTCTGCTTCTATGACTTTCTCCTCTAGTAAGCCTTTGGCTGGTGAGTAAACAGTGTTGCTTCTATGGATGATTGTTTTTATTGCAATGCTTATTTTCTGAAAGTTGCTTTGACATTTGGAGAGATACGGTAAGAATGTTTAAAAATAAACCCAAGCTGCCAACATGTTGCTTTATGACTCTAAATACTAGAAACTTACTTAATAAAGCAAAATATGAAATTTTAAAAGCTTTTCTCAGAAACCTGGACCCCCTCCAAAATATTTCTCTATTACACTCTCATGATGGAACTCAGGGTGGCATACATAAGGGTTTCCAGGTAGACTATGTCCCAGTAGATGCCAAAGAATTTGATGCTAGCTCATAAGAGCATGATAAAAGTGGCAAGGTGTTGGGGCTTTTGTGTGTGTGTAAACCATGGGTTTATAAACTTACATTAGGTTTACTGAAATGAATCTAATATAGTTTTCCGATAGGGAAGGAAGTTTCTATACTGAAACTGGTGTTTTGTGAATAACTTTATTTTTGTTTGTATTTAACTTTCCTTTCTTGGTATTAACATAGATTTTTCACAGTTGAAATACTGTTGAGGTGCTCCATATCTTTTTAAAGCAACAATTAATATCAATATTGCCACAAACCCTTACTCATAGTACCATGTTGATAAGAAAAAATGGAGTGGGGGATGACCTACCTTTGTACAAAAAGATTGTAATTGAGTATATTGTTGACCTGTTTTCTCCCAAAATGTAAAGTAGCAGTTGCAATTGATTACATTTTATGTATTTGTGAGTGCTTAGAAGTCATAAATTTAGCTCTGGTGCAATCTGTAGCAGTAAATTGGCTTTAGTGCTCTAGTATTAGAAAAGCAACATCATAACCATATAGGGCGCTAATTGCTTCATTTAGTTGAGAAAACCAAGCTTCTTTATAAAGGGTGTTTGGGGGGAGAATCTTTTGTTATATGTAGGCTGTGGTATAGATTGTTATACCTGTAGTTAAAATTTATTGTATGCTATTTCAAACAGGCCTGGCTTTGTATTTTGCTGAGAAAGGGCGCTTTTTTATGACAAGAATAAAGACAGGGATTTATTTGACACGAAGTAAACTGGAAAAGAAGTTTCCTATACTTGTGCCAAACTTCAACGATATTTTATTTGTTGTCTTGCCATCCAGAGTCCTGAAGCACTAAGCCAAACAAACAGATATTTTAAGTCCACAGTGAGTGATGTTACCTGGTAGTCCCCGGCACAGACAAGCTGGAAGTAATTTTTTATTTTCAGTGAAACTCAATTATCTGAATGTAATGTGTGCACCTCCTATAATTCCATTCTAGTGCAATCCTTTATAAAATACCATTTATAATTAGTTGAATTTCTGAGGTCCCTGAGGTCACTTTGATCAGAGAAGGTGTACACATACTAACAAATTTACCTTGGAAATATATGTATTCAGAATATATGTCTAAAGCAAACAGACTTGTATAATTTTACATTTTACACTGTCTAAACGTTCACATGGTTTGCCTTAGGCAAGGACTGGTTGAAACCGGTTGCACAGAAGACAAATAATATTGTAGCCTGTGTTAAGTGTATATCTGCTTTGAAATGAATGCACTTGATGTGAATGAATATGTGCTTCATAGAAAAGCTATACTCGGGATTTTTTAAAGCTAAGCAAAACTATTTTTCTAGCATAGAGCTCTGTTCAATGTTCAGCAGTTATTGAGAAGGCTATGGAAGATAAGAAAGAAAGGCTATTTATATCATGTTTCTTTTTCTTTCTATACTCTATTGAAAAGACCTGCCAGTTTGACAAATAACATGAGCAAGCAAGGAATTATTATATCTGGAGGCTGCAAGGTTTCCTTATCTTAAACTTGGCTTTTAATAATTATATTTGTGTGGGTTTTTTTTGGTCAATGCTAAATCCAACCTTTTTACCCCCTAAGAACGAGAATGCAAAGAAAGCCCTTGAGCTGGCCTGCCCCCTGATCAAATGAAAATGTATTGTGTGTGTGGCTTTTATTTGCAGGCTCCCCCGCCCCCCGGTCACTATACACATAGATCTTCTTATTTGCTCCAGTAAGCTGTCTGAAACATCCACTGAAATATAGGAACTGGAAGACACTTGAATTTATAGCATAATTGAAGGATCTTGCTGGGAAGCTGTTGTGATAAAATATGTCTGCCTTGTATAGTTCTCATGAAAAAATGTTCCTGAAATAGAATTCATAATTGTTCATCACTTTTATTTTCCTATAAATAATATAACTATCTAAGGCTCATGCAATCTAAATAGTATAAGTGCATCTAGGGGTTCCATGCATTGGAATATGGGAAATACACAACCCGTTCTTAATACCACCCAAGCCTTGTCCTGCACCCATTCATTGTTGGGCTATTATTGGTGGTGACATTCTTTTAAGAAACTGCTTTCCTGATCAAACATTCCTGATGCTACTTATTACTGCCTGTCCCACTAATAGGAAGATAGTGAAATTATGAACCACAGTAATCTTGGCAGGTTCATGGTCTACTGAGGAGTCTAGGTGAAGGTTTTTAATTGACACATTCTAGTTTTTTTATTTGCACAGGTGTTGAGCCATAAGGCAGACAGATAACTTGCTTTCTGAGAGCAAGAAAGGGTCTGAAAGGGGGTGTGTTGATGTTGAAGGATAGCATAGCTTCTGGTCAGAGGCCATAACTGCTTGATTTAATATGGAATCATTGAATGAAAGGACTAGGAAGGGCATGAGACCACGAAAGTGAGAAGCTTGGACAAAAATTGAGATAATGGTAGATTGGTTGCAGAGTTATGTTGTAGTGTAAATATTCATCTGGTTTGCTTAGGATAAGTGTTCTCAGGAAGTGAGAATTGAACCAATGCATCTGAGATACCACAACAGCAACCAAACTTTGGTTTAGGATGGGGATGGGGAACTTGTGGTCCTTCATATGTTATTGGTACTCCAACTCCTCTCAACCCCAGACAGCCTGACCAATGATTATGTATGATGGTCCTCCAGTTCTGGTTTAGGACTTCTGGTAGTATACTTCTGAGATTTTAATGCTATTTCATGTTAAGGATTTAAAAAACATTTTCACATTGCAAATACGCTGCTGTTATAGTGATGTGTGAACTAAAAAAATAAAACCTTTCAAAATGAAAGCCTTCATCTTAGCAGGACATCAGTATGATTATTTGATTATCAGTATTTAATAAGGCATAATTTTGTGTCTACTTGAAAAATGGATAGCATCTTCAAACATGCCACTGTTCTCAGATCCCTTAGAGCAAGTCCAACCTTTTACAATAAGAAATATGACGCACAACATAGGATGATTGAACAGTGCTATTCCTTCACACTTCTAGTATGGTTTTATTTATGAATTTATTTAGAACAGGAATGAGCACCTTCTTCAGCTGGATCCTCCCCAACCAAGTAGCTGGGGGCTGGACAGTCCTGGCCATTATGTCACTATTGAACCCCCACATCTTGGCTGGGTATCCTTTCAGTACTAAAAGTGATAAAATGTTGGAGGCCTTTCTGGTTACACAGAAGCTTCTATGGGAAGCTTCTTTTAACCTATCATACATGTATGTGCCTTATGTCCTTATTTTGGGGAGCGTACATATGAAGTATTTAGGGCAAGTGAAAGTCAATGCTAGTGGTTGTTGATTTCAAAATGTCAGTTATTGCTAATACTGAGATATATCTTCTTGAACCGTAGTAACAGGAAATCATATTATCTTACCTTGTCTTACTAGCTTGTGATGAATGGAAAATTCTTCCAAAACCTAATCTTCATCGTGATGTGAACAGATTTGGTCACTCTGCAGTTGTCAGCAATGGGTAAATATTCATTTCTAAAAATGAGTCAAAAGAAAAT
This sequence comes from Darevskia mixta, assembly GCA_034641385.1. Taxonomy (NCBI): domain Eukaryota; kingdom Metazoa; phylum Chordata; class Lepidosauria; order Squamata; family Lacertidae; genus Darevskia; species Darevskia mixta. Next base: position 6,884,380 of record JAWWNH010000022.1, read on the forward strand.
AAACATATTCTAATACATTATCTTAAATATACATTTTTAATGAACAACTGATGTTCTTTGTTTTCTTATTAATGATGAGCTTATGAAAGCCAGAGTTGTGTACTCTACTTGAACTGGGAAGACCTGAAATAAAATCCTTTATCATTATCATAAAATCATTTAGCCATGAAGTTTGCTGGGTATTTTCAGCCATTTACTTTGATCTTGGCCAAATATGGCCTCGCAACACCACTGTGAAGACAAAAGGGTCATGGGAACCTCTCTTTCATTGAACTGACTCCCTTGGTTTGAGGCGGAAAACTGCCAATTTTGTTCACCTGATTGAGAAGATAGAGAAAAGAGAGCTGAAATTGTTTGGATAGGATCTACAAATCTTATGCTATGTTATTTATCATTTAAATAGTTACGGACAGTCTTTCTATGTAAAGCTTTTTCATTGTGATTTACATGATACAAATTTCCAAAATATAACAGTAATACAAAATATAAATACAAAATAATTTCAAAAATAACTTTATGCTACATCAAGTTTGGAGTTTGATATTAGCTTCCTGACCTTGGTATTACACTGGGGTGGGAATAAAGCAGTGATAATGTATATAGTTAGCATACATAAGAATATTGGAAGCTGTTTGAAATCGATACCATTGATATACTATATTCATCAGTGCTTGAGGGGCAGGAGAGGTGAGAGAAAGTGGAAGAGTTTCATTTCAAAATATGCCAGACTACAATTTGTTCTATGCTTCATTTAGCACCTTTATAAGAACAGTATAATCTATTGGATAACAAGCATGGATTGGTATACATACAATAAAATAATTGCAGTTGTTTATCACTACCATGATCCCGCTGGCCAGTTTTTAGACAATTCAACCCTACAGTTCCACATGACACAGACCTTACTGTTCAAGAGTGCTATCAAAGCTCTGGAAGAGTTTATTAGGTGCTACAGGGGACTCTTGGGGGAGGAGGGAAAGAAAAAGATTGGTTGTGCAGGCTGCCTACAACTTCCACAAGTGGATACAGCCTGCTATAAATGATGTCAAAACTCCTAATAAATGTGAACATACTTTCAAAAGAGTTTTCAGATATTCTTTGTAACTTGATGCACGGCAGAGGCAGGCAGGCACTCAAATAGACAGCTTCAACTTTCTTCAAGACCCAGAGAACTGTTTTTGAAAGTGCCTGCCTCGCCTGGATCAAACGATTTTTTGAAATTTTTGTGTAAGCCTGTTCCGTATAGCATTCTGGGATTACTTTACATTCATTGAAAAAGTGTGAGATTGTTTTAGGTTCACCGGAGAAGGCGAGATACAGAGTGCCAGGCTAGGCTTCTCTGCCCCCTCCATCACCATATATATTTTATTTCTTTTTGATGCTAACCAAAACAGTGGGATCTTGCAGAAGGAGGTTAGCTACGCACTTCTTAGGACTAGTAAGTGTGAATGCTCTCTCACATAAAATGGAGATGGCAAATGAGGCAAGAGTCATGGCCTTGGATGATGCATGTCCTTCTAAAATCACAATAGCATTTTATATTACTTTAAAGGTCCATGTATATATTTGGAGGTTTTTCAAGCGTTCTGTTAAATGACATCCTTGTGTACAAACCTCCCAACTGTGAAGCATTCAGAGATGAAGAGCTTTGTAAAACTGCTGGGCCAGGGTTAAGATGCTTATGGAACAAAAACCGCTGTGTGTCGTGGGAATCTGGTCATGCTAACAACATTCTTAGGGCAAAGTGTCCCAGAAAAACAGGTAAGTGAATTTTACCTTGGTTATTATTATTTTAATCATAGCAATGATAGCAGTGCTATGATATCATAGCACTTTCTACAAGTTTAACAAAATGCAAGTATAGACGGATTGGGATTGCATGTGCTGGTGCTGCTCTGTAAATATATTCCGATTGTGAATTTAGAAACAGTTTGATAGTGTTATATAAATATTCTTAGTATATTATTAGCTTACGTGTTGCTTTATGTTTATCAGATTGTTCTGTTTTACAACACGGGATTTTTTTGTTGCATAACTCTGTAAATATATTCATCAGGAGGTGTCAAAGTTCCTACATGTGTACATGTGTACTAACTGTATAGGTAAGATCCCTGATTGTGCAGGCAGAGTCTATACATGTAGCATTGTTATGCATGGGCTCTCTTGCATTTCTGATAAATGCACGTATGGGACAGGGCCAGCAGCCATTATCCCACTTCCTCCTTTCTATGCAGGTTCTGCATAAGTTTGAAAGGTATTCCTAGAAATGTTTATTAGCTTCTACAAAGGTGTTTATTTGCAGATAAAAAAAGATACAATGTAGATATATTATTTTATTTATTTATTTATTTATACCCTGCCTTTTTCTCTGACAGGGACTCAGGGCAGCTTACAGATAAAAATAAGCACAGCTAAATATATAATTCCTTTCGTAAGCTGAATATGATTTACCTCTGCTGAGTACCATATAAAGATATATATACATCCTTTTATTTGTATGCCACCTTTATATCGTTAAAACCATGCTCAAGGAGACTTACAACATGAAAGAAATTACATAATTACAAATATAACCAATAATAGTCAAACAATAAATAAAACACATCAAAAAGTACACAACCAAATTGAATAATCTCCATATTAAATTAGTACAGTGGTACCGCGGTTTAAGAACAGCCCTGTTTACGAACTATTTGGTTTACAAACTCCGTAAAACCTGAAGTAGTGTCCCAGTTTGCAAACTTTACCTCGGTCTAAGAACAGAAGCTGAACAGTGGAAGGGCACCGGCGGCGGGAGGCCTCATTAGGGAAAGCGCACCTCAGTTTAAGAACGGTTTCGGTGTAAGAACGGACTTCCGGAATGGATTAAGTTCATAAACTGAGGTACTACTGTACTTGAAGTTTGTAGATTACCATCAATTTCCTTCAGTATTCTTTTAGTAGTTCATTAGGAAATATACCAGTATTGAAAGAAAAAACAACAACAACCTCACAGTCTTTTATCCATAAATATGCAAGCAAAGTCCTGTGCACAGGACTTTCTGGCCCATTCTGCCACTGTATAGCTCCTGTATCCTTGCCCCAGCAACTGTTCTTGAGGGAGCTGCTCTAGGAGAGAAGGGGGCAGTGGAGATGCAGCAGGAAGGAGTAATTAGTAAAAGTTGGGGAGAGGGGGGTTTAGAATCAATAAGGATTAATTCTAGTGTAGTGCATTAATATTATAAAGATACAGTTCATTTCTTTTAAAAAACAGAAAAGGTAAAAAAAATTATTGCAAGGGAAACAGCGCAAAGCATGTAAAACCAGAAAATATTTGAGAAGTGATATGAATTGGGGATGATATATTGTAAGGGCTTTTTCAGGGCACAAGAAGATACTTCTTGAATAAGGACAAAACAGTTCTTTAGTTATTGAGAACCTCATAAATAAAAGGTAAAGAGATGAGATGTGAATGCTGGACTGAAAGGTGAGGTAAAATGAAAGGTCTTTGAAAAGTGTAAGAGTAAGGATGAGATGCTTGAAAAGCATAAAGAAAGGCCATCATGGGCTTTGTGATAAGGAGAAGAGTTAGAAATGAATGTGTCAAGGATCAGAATGTAATAAAGGATTTCAAATATAGGAGAGAGTGTGATGACATGATTGAAGCAGGAGGCTGCAGTTGAATTTTGACGTACCTTAAATTTGGTTCAGGCAGGTGGCTTTTTCCTGAAGTAACCTCTTGATAGTATTTCATGGTCTGCCTCTCATGGTTTTCCTTGGTGAAATGATTAAAATGATTGCTCCTCTTTGAGCTTGTACAACGCTTGTGATAAATTAAACTTTTCTACGAATACTTTAAGACAGATTTCATTTTATTTTGAGTCAAGCAGGCCTCTTTTTGAACACTGATTTAAATCCTACACATTGATCTCTCAATAGGTCCTTTTCTAACAGAACCTCTTTTCATTAGCCTTTTGTATGGTTAAGCCCATTCCTGTAGTATAGTTGAAAACCAGTGAGACACAGTTATCTCTGATCCACAAGTTTACTTAATAGCATTTCACCTGCCAAGGTGCTGGTAGAAAACGACCTTCTGAGAGCACACTACACTGCAGTTCAGCATTCAAGATGCATTCCCAGTATTCCCAGCATTCCCAGCCCTCATCCACCTTACATTTGGAGTCACTTAACTTGTAGCTGCTCCATTTCTTCCAAGACTTCTGTGTTTATCTAGGACTTTATTTCCTGAAGAAAACCCACCCTCCAAATATATTGCTTGTCAGCAAGCTTTTATCTCTTTACCTCTCCCTTTCTCCTATTTTAGCATTATACATCATCATCATCATCATCATCAGTAGTAGTAGTAGTAGTATTTTTTTATGTTGTGAACCACCCTGAGACCTGTGGGTATAGGGCTCAGTATACAAATTTAATAAATAATAATAGATAAATAAAATGTATGTCAATGGCAGCTATAACTGAAGCCCAGCATAGGTGTTACAAATTAAATGGCTATAGTCTGCATGCCAGTTATATGCTTCATGATGTCCACCTGAAAAGTGATATATATCATAAATAAATAAACATTTAGCTTTGCCTGGGGAGATCTGGGTTCAAATCCCCTTTTGGCCATGAAGCACAGTTGGTGTCCTTGGCCCAGCCGTGATTTCACAGCTTAACATTTTCATAGAGTTGCTGTGAGTGTAAAATGAGGCAAAGGGGCATAAAGTTCACAACTCTGAGCTTTTTTCATATTTGGTTATATGTTTTTGGCTCAACATACCGGTACGGTTACAAAATAAGTAGAAGCTGTGGCTGACCACTAACTCAGGGGTTAGTTCGGTTCTGGTGACACACAAGTCAGCCACAGAAAGGATCCATTTTGATTAGTTTCTCAGTCCAGGTAGATGCTTGTTTTAAATTGTCCAATAAAGTAAAATTAAATAGCCACCCCCATTTTGCTAAATAAATTAAGAAGACAGCACAAAAAATAGTTTCTAGCATATTTGTATACAGTATTTGGGCACATCTCATGCTTTGGCATTTGTTTCAAGAAGGATTTTTTTTTATTGGCAGAAATCCTTCAAGAAAAGTGTTGCAGACAGATAATGGGGTATAAGTAACATGTAGTTAACATGTTTAGCTTCATGTTAAAAAACTTTATTCTCAGACTGAAGGTCATACTTACAATGAATAAATGCTGGTTTTGTTTCCAGCAGCTGTTAAAAATGTGTGAATTAAAAAGTGCAACATCCTTTGTCTCTCATCTTGATGCTTCACCATGTCTTTCGTTTGTATTATAGCTGCGGCAGATGACAGATGTTACAGATATGCAGACTGTGCCAGCTGTACTGCCAATACAAATGGCTGTCAGTGGTGTGATGACAAGAAGTGCATTTCTGCAAACAGTAACTGCAGTGTGGTGAGTATTTATATATGGCAGTTTCATTAATGACACTGCTTTGTAACCATTTATTTGCTCTTTTGGTGCCTTCAAAATGTAAATGTCACATTATAATCAGATGCTTGAAATACATATGAAATTAACTTCATCATAAATTAATTGCAAAAACGTATAATATAATTGGAAAGAGAAATAATGAAAGTAATAGAACTATCTCCTTTACAAATTGGTTTGGCCAATCAAGCACATAGTTTAAGCCTTAGCTGACAATCCACATCATCTAGAGTTCTCTGAAATATTCTTATATGGCCATTTGGGAATTGTGGGGTTATCATCTAGGAAAAAGTATACCTGAGCTACCTCTTATTCATCACCATCTTCATCTTAAAAGCCCTGTCTAACCTGGTGGATTTCCAGACATAGCAAAGTTAATGAATATTAAGTAGTTGTTCAATCTTTCTCAAAAGAAGAATATAATAAAAATCCTTAACTATTGTATCTCATCTCAAATCTTTGTTCACTATGGATATAACCAAAAAGTTAAACAAGTATGGCCTAAAGTGCAAGTGCACTTCCAGTATGACTGCTCTTGGATACCTCCTTAATGAAAGATAGAGGGTTGTGATGCAAGACAGGGCATTCTTGGTGGTGGTCTCCCATTTATTGGACTGGCTGCATGGTGGTTATATTTATACATCAATTGAAAATACTTTTGTTTTTCCAGGCTTTTGGTTCATAATTGGTTTTCTGTTGGTGTGTGTATGTTCTGTTGTACTTTCATGTAATGTAATGATTTTATGGCTGTTTTTAATTTTAGACGGTAGTTTAATGATTTCTTATATGAAGCTGTGCTGTGCTCTGGATTGGAGGAAGTCCAGGGTATAAAGAGATCAGAATAAATAAATAAATAACATTTACAGGCTGAGTTTAAGATAGAGCCACTGAAGATATACATATTATATTAAGTTTCTATATCTTGAACTAAAGAACTAATATCAATTTTTGAAGTGTGCCAATCTTCACTATCTTTGCTGTTAAAATAGCTCTCTGGGGTAGTTCAGTGTTGCCCACCCTGAACTGGGATTAAAACAAATACATGGCCTCCAGTTTAATGTTATACCTGCTTACTCAGCTGTAATTCCCATTGAGTTCAATGGGATCTTAACTCCCGGTAAATGTGTTTAGGATTTCAGCACAGATCACCTAGTGAATCTAGGGACTTTGTCCTGTTTTTTTTTTTTTTTTTGGTCTGCTACCTTGAATGCACGTGGCAATTTATGGTAAATGAGAACATTAATTTAATCATTTAATTTGTGAGATACAGCAATAGTGACACATTTAGGGATTTGCAATTCTCCACGTTTATAAACACACACACACACACACACACACACACACACACAGTTAACTTTAACATAGCAATGTGAATACATTAATATTTCCTCTTATTACTATTAAGTTGTGGTTTTAAAAAATGTTTTCCTGGCTTCACATGTTTTCTATAGTATATAAAACTGTTTGTAAGAAAATGAAGGGGGAAACATCTACCACTACTTTACTTTTTTGCATTTAAAAAAAGATTCCACCTTTGCACCTGCTCCTAACCACCCTGATACATGTTCCCTTGAGAAGAAACATGAAGATTATTATCAAAAGTGATTGACTTTACTTATGTGTTATCAGTAGCATACAGTAGTGCTTTTGACAGCAGAGTAAAATTACTTGCGATAAGGCAAACCCTCTGAAGCACATCAAAATGTTGTGGGTATTTTTCATGAGTTGATAAAAACATTTATAGCAATGATAAATATTTCTCTTTTAAAAGCAAACAAACATTAGAAAAAACTGCATGTAATTATTTTTAAAAAGAAAGTTCCAAATCTCTGGTTATGTGATATTTCATGCATGGTGCTTAGAAATGCAAAGGTAAAAAATCTAGATAGGAAATGAAAAAAGAGAAGGACTAAAGCAAGAATATTACATTACAAGTATATATCATTTAAGGCCTGTTAGGCAAGGACAGCTGGATAATGAGCAGAAATTATACTTTAGACTTTCCCCACATCATATATTATCTTTATTGAGAAAGCAATGAAGCTGAAATTCCAAACAGGTCAGGAATGCTAAACCGCAGAAAACATAGTTGAAATGTAAAGTGTGTTAAAGCTCATCTTGCTTAATCATTTGCTGTTGCCTGCAGCCCACTGTTTTACCTTCAAAAAACGGACCTGGTCCATTTTATACTCTACACATGATAGTAGGTGCACAGGGCGAGTGTAGCTCTCTGTGTGCACACAATGGGGGGTATATGTGTTACCAATCTGGGTGGGTGACAGGGGATTCTTTTCCGCTTGCAGCTGTGTTCAATATACAGAAATGTGGTAGACAACTAGATTACCTCCCAAGCTTGTGAATAATATGAATGATTTTTTGGCTATTGTAGCGTCAGATAATTTGCTAGGGTTTTTTTTTTGTAACGTTAAACCATACCTTTGTATCTAAAAAGGGAAATTCTAGTTGCTTCTGGGATATACAAAGCTCATATATCTTCAGCATAATTTTTGACATTGTGATTGAAATTGTTTCTATTTAGCAAATAGTTTCTAGCAGGCCAGAGCAATCTAAACTATTTGGATTTATTCAGACATAAAAGGCAACATTATATTAATATACTAGGCATATATTGCTAAATCTGTACTAAATTTTAAGATACAGACATTTAATACTTCTCCTGCTACTTACTCCCTACGCCCAGTTTTTAACTGCAAATTTTGAGTGCAATGTTTCAGGAACTTTAACCGAGTAGGCTAAAATAAAACACATTATTATACATGTTCACTCTATGGTCTGGTGAGCCACAGTAAGCTGTGTTATTGCACACCCCTCTCTTCCTTTGAATTATGGTGCTGGAGGAGACTCTTGAGAGTCCCATGGACTGCAAGAAGATCAAACCTATCCATTCTTAAAGAAATCAGCCCTGAATGCTCACTAGAAGGACAGATCCTGAAGTTGAGGCTCCAGTACTTTGGCCACCTCATGAGAAGAGAAGACTCCCTAGAAAAGACCCTGATGCCCTGATGTTGGGAAAGATGGAGGGCACAAGGAGAAGGGGACGACAGAGGATCAGATGGTTGGACAGTGTTCTCAAAGCTACTAACATGAGTTTGGCCAAACTGCGAGAGGCAGTGAAGGATAGGCGTGCCTGGCGTACTCTGATCCATGGGGTCACGAAGAGTCAGACACGACTGAACGACTGAACAACAACAACTCTTCCTTCTTTCCTGGCACAATTGCAAAGAGGAATTTTGAAAGTTCTCACTTCCACATTAGATTAGTTTGTTGTGTTATCCAAACCTGAAAACTGTGGTTAATTTTAACTGTGATTTATTTGAAACAATTGAGCTTCAAACCATGGGTTATCAATATGGCTTGTTTAAACAAACCATATTTAAAGTCAGACAACAAACTAAACTGTGGTGAAAAGTAATTGGAACAACAACAACAACAACTTGTATACTGCCCTTCACCTGAAGATCACAGGGCGGTTCATAACATTAAAGATAACACCACAAGGCCCTGTGACAGGTGGAGGGGTCCAGCACACAAGTCCAAGGCTTGCTGTGGCTCATTCTTATTATGCTACTCTGTGATTTGGTGTCTGGAGGCAGACAATATCTTGGAATATGCAATTCAGATCTTCATTAAATAATGCTTTGCTGATTCCTGCATGGTATATCCATTCCCATGAATTGTTAACAGTTCTCATAATTAGACTATGCTGTAGCCCTGGAATTAATTGTATCAGAGACCTGTGAGATCAATTCTGAATGTTAATGGAAAACCCTTTCCAGGCAAAGACCGTAACATTGTAACTTGGTATGAATGAGAGGCCAAATACAACCCAGTTCATATAAATTGGGTGAACTATTGGCATGGTTTGATTTTCCCTGCATTGAACAATGACACTTCCTTTTGTGTTCACATGAACATAGACAAGCTATAGGGATGACTCAGAAATACTTGCCTGAGTGCCACATAATTTCTTAATGAAAAAAGGACCTTCAGTTGAGATGGTATTCCTTTCTTCACCTGTAACAGGAGAAGTCTGGCTCCATGAGTGAAATTCAGCATTGTGCTCTTCAAATTATTCTGTCTGTGCAAGCATTTCAGCTTGCCAGATGTAATGATTCCCCCTGCATTCTGTTTAAGTTACCGGTATCCCAACACCAAAGTCAATTGGGGGGGCATGTGGGGGTAGGAGAGAATGGGGGAAAGTGCTATTGCATTAGCAGAAGTCATTGTGCAGGGCTTCCACTGATGTGCCTAGTTCGATGAATCCCATAATTCCATGACTCCCAGCACACCCTTCTACCTTAACACAAAAGTACATACTTTGGGTGTTGTACTCTACGCCAGCGTTCTTCAACTGGTGTTCCGCGGCACAGGAGTGTGCCGCAAGACACCGGCTGCTGTGCCGCGGGAAGGGGAAGACACCGGCTGCTGTGCCGCCCTTCCGCTTCCGGGGCGGTCCGGGCGGCTGGCGTCGCCTCGGCTGCGCTTCCCGCTCGCCGACCGCCGCCTTCGCCAGGGCTGCCGGGCGCTTTGCCCGCTGCCTCTGCCGCCCCGGTTGCGGTCGGGGACGGGCGGGAGGTCATTGAGGCGGCCGTAGAAGCAGCAGCAGCAGCAGCTATCCTGCGCGGCGGGCGAGCGGGCTCCGGCTCCTTCTCTCCTCGACAGTGGCCGGTTCTCGTGCGACTGGGTAGACTCGACCCGCCTGTCGTCGTCCCGGGCTCGCTCGGGGCCGGGTGGAGGTGCTGCCGGGGGGCTGGGCGCGGGAGGGGGGGCGGGCGCCTGGCCCGCCGATCTCCCGCTCCGTTTTCGCCCCTCCCTCCCGCCAGGGCGCGCGGACACCCCGCCCCCCGGGTCGTGGTGTGCCGCGAGATTTTTTTCGTGGGGCAGCTGTGCCGTTGCCCCGAGGAGGTTGAGAAACACTGCTCTACGCTCATTTAATTCCTCTCAGAACTGAACTTGATTCACATACTTGTTTAGATAATCATTTCTTAGCTTTGAAAGCTGAGACACAAACAAGCCTTGTGTCCATCCAAACAACCCCTTCTTTCAGCCCACTGTGATTAAACCCACAAGTCTTCAATTAAACATATATTCCTGTTTCTATTTCATTCAGATTGGGAAATTATTATTACCTGGGTTGGAACAAGCCAGTACCTTAAACAGTGGTTTTGAAGTTGGTTCAAGGTTCTTCAAAACTTTTTGGCTAAAGGGTAGGTTATAAATGCCTTTAAATATATATAAACATCAACATTAATAATTATGTCACTCTGAAAAGGAAGGCAGCGACGGGCTGTGTGTGGGGACAACGACAATATTTCTTATGATCAGCCAAACAAAAAGTCTATAGCTGTATAAAAGATAATTCTTGTTTTGAGATTCAGCAAATCAGGACTCAAGGATGAAATGGAAAAACAAATATGAGGGGATAGTCTTTCTAGACCTTCTGTAGATAAATGTGGCTGTTTAGATATCTTAGACTCATTGTGCAACTTTTAATAAGAAAACACAAGCATTCACAGAAACTTATGCAGAAAATGAACTGTCATTTGTAGTGTTGATAAGGAACAAGGGAGTATTTAAAATAGCCAGAAACTGGCATAAACAAACCAAACCTTGAAGTATTTCAATAAGTTGGGCAACTGTAGATGCTTCTTCAGATCTTAAGGGGATAAACTAATGAACATACTGAGCTGCTAGCAATTATTTTTGATAAGTCATGGAAAACATTGAAGGCATCAGATTTTATTTTTTGTGTGGGAGGAGGTGGAACAAACAGTTTCAGTTTTATCAGGATGAAAATATAAGACCAACTACTGCCATGTGAGTCGAACTGGGTTTTGAAGTGACATTGGGTCCAGGCAGCAGCTTTCTTTATGACTCATTTGAACTGTGGTGCTTACCCCCAGTTATTCAGGTGTGGAGAGAAAGTCCTGGGAATAGATGCCAAAAAGTATAGCGCAGAGCTTTCCAAACTGTGTCGCGACACGTTAGTGTGTTGGCTACAGTGTGTTGGTGTGTTGCACAAATGCTCCCCACACACCTCCCAGGGCTGGAAAGGAGTTAGTTTAACCTCTGGCTTGCTAGGAAAACTGGATTACTGTGTTGCAAAATGATGCATGTCTAAAAAGTGTGTCACCAACATGAAAAGTTTGGAAAGTGCTGGTGTAGTGGGTCTGTATCATAGATGCTTATGTAGATTCTGCTTTGTGCACATGCAAATTTGCCATTCATGAAACAACATCCCACTCAAGAAGTCAGTGGGACTTCCTGGAATATATCCTCCCACTGTGTAAGAAAATATGACAGTTGGAAATTAGGCTAGTCTGTTTATTCATACCCTTCTATTTATGTATTTTTACACTTACACCTATAATAAAACGTGTGCAACAGATGTTAGCTCAGACTAAGACCTTAGTGTTAACAAGAACCACCTATTGGATTTGCATTTACACTAGGCTACTGAGATTTGTCCAGAAAGGAATGTGTAAATTGGATTTAAAGGAAATAAAGCTTGGAAGAAGGTGACTACGGAGAATACAGACAATAGTTATTAGTAGTTCTTTTTAAAGTCAAACATTGTTAAATAGCCTTTGGTTATCTATAGTCAGAAAACCATACTGTGAAACCAGTAAGAATACTTTTTTTTGCTAAGCTTTTTTTTATATACCCTCAATGCTGCTTACTACCATATGGGTTCATTTTCGAAAGCAGCCTGAACTTTTCAGGATTTTGACATTGCGATAATGACATGTTAACAAGGAATATTAGGTGAGGACAGTGTTAAGTGAGCAGATGGTGCTTACTTGCAATTTAAAATTCATTGTAATGTACCTCACAGGCAGCATTGTCAATAATGTATAATGGCTGAGCCAAACTAAATGCAAATAGGTATAAAAAGGTCTTCTGAAATTCATCTGTGCATTTTTTACAGGCTTACCTTCTGTCGCTTTGCATATTTTGCTCTAGCTAATTGGTTATGCACATAGCTCTGTAGAGTTCTTATAACAGAACATGGTTGTGTTTCTGTGTTTATATCTAAACACCTTGTAATACCTTTCTTCAATACCCCAAAATAATTTGTGTTTCATGGTGTATTCCACATGGTTCAATATAATCTTGTCTACAACTGGTATTTTAAAAAATGAATGTAGTATTTAAAAAGGACAGTGTTCCTAATTCTCAATATTAGATTGCTGTACCAACACTGTACTACTGCTATACAGACAATTGCTTTGTCCTTTAAATAATTTTATTTAATAATCTATGTGCTTTTAATTGGCAAAAGAAAAGATGGCACAGGTCACTTAATTCAAAATACTGCAACGACAAGATTACCTACACTTCATTCCTTCCTCCACAAACACTTATCTGTTCTCCCCCACATAAGGAAACATCACTGTTTCCGTTGTACGTATGTTATGGCAGCTGGGTTTTTTCCTTCAAAAACCTCTATCATGTTCCCCCCTTAATCTGTTTTTCTCTGTACGCAGCATGCTTCATTCCTTTCAGCTTTTCCCCAGATGTCATACATTCTAAACTCTCCTCATTTTTTGTTGCTTTCTTCTTAAGGCTAACTCTCACTTTACATTTTATATTCTAGCATGGATGCCTGAGCACAGAATAAACTGAGCTCTAATTAAGTGTGAAGGGAGCACCCAGGTAAAATTTGATGTGTGTCCATTACATTACTTGGAACTGGAGGCCTATGCTTTCTTTTGTTCTTGCATTCCATAACTTTATTTTTCATTTTCTGAAAATACATGTAGCAACAATCCCCGTATGCCTCCATTATTGTTGTTGTCATCCATCTGTCTCAGGAGAAATGGAGGAATGTGCCTTTCAGGGTGAAGTCAAATACCGGTAGTTGGAAGGTTACAATGCCTGCTGTGGCCGTAGAGACCGATATGGGAGAGGCATGTTTTGTTGCAGCTGGGGCAGATGAAGTTGTCTGGTTGTGCAGATGCACTATGCCATTTCTTTTCTCTGCATCCTCCCCAATGGTCATTCCTCCTCTGGTCACTGCTATAGATGCAGCCCGGCTTAAGATGGACAGTAGCTGACCAGTGAGACACGATGATCTCTCCCACTGCCGAAGGCAACCTGTAGCACTTGGACCTTACATCAATCAGATTGATCTTCTAACTTGTAACTGCTGCCTCCTACATCTGGATCTGCCCAGCTGGAAAGCCCCACCCCCACCCTTGCTGAGGTGGTCCAAAGGAAAGGAAAGCAATACATTTGGCACCAGCTGGGCTGCAGGAGTTCCTGGAAGGAGACGTACAAGACATAATCAGACCGCCTTAGTGACTCCACTCCAGTTTTGTACAGGGTTTACTCCTTAGCCTTTTCTTCTTCTGAAGATGCACATGTAGATCTTGGCATTGTTTTACACAGAAATTGAAAGAAAATAGCAGTTGTGTTATGTGCTAAAGCAGGACCAATATCATTATCTTTATCTCCACAAGCTGCATGAGCCAACTTTGGGGCTGCCCACCTGTCAGTCACCTGATGTCATAATGACATCAGGTGACAATGCCTCTGAAGTGTTTCCAAGCAGTTTCAGTAGAAATCAGATCATTAATTAGCCCAAAACAGAAGTGGATGTTTCATAGCTATGCTGGTTTGAGGGGAATACTTTAGACCACCAAATGAATTGTGACTACCGGTATGTAGGTCCTTCAACTCAGGCATTCCCAATGCTAATTGAGCACTCTGTCCACATGACCCTAACAGTCAGAAAAAAAACCAAGTTCACTAGCCCAAGAAACAGGCATCTAACATTTATTTATGAAGTAATTATTAGTCTGTGCTATTTCTAAACAACTGAAAGACAGTTGCCAGATTCTTAAAAGCAGTCTTTTAAAAGCTTGTTTTCATTAATATTAGACTTTTGTTTATTGTTTAATTATTTTTTCATGATTATTTTTAAATGATGAATTTTAAAATTTAGAAAATGGTTGCAATGTATTATTTACCTTATTTTCTTTTAAAAAAATGGGTAAGTGCCATGACTTTAACTCTATTAACATTTACCTTCCTATTACTCGTATATTTAGGCCAGTCAGTTCCTTCAGAATTTTTAAGCTTTCTCCATTCTGAGAATTGACATGGTATGTATGTGTGCTTATATTCTAGTCTGTGAAAAACTACACCAAATGTCATGTAAGAAATGAACAGATCTGTAATAAGCTGACAAGCTGTAAAAGTTGTTCACTAAACCTCAACTGCCAGTGGGACCAGCGACAGCAAGAATGCCAAGCATTACCAGGTAAAGGGGAAATAATGTGTTTGAAAATATTTTTTTAAGCATTATTGGGTAAAAGGGGAAGAAGTTTCAGATCCGTGTTAGGAATGCAAACTTTTCAAAATTCAACGCAAAGAACTATAGCCTTGACTACTGGGTATAATCCATCCAAAATGACAAGGAATATACACAAGTTTAGCTGTGTTCTTCTAGATAATATTTTATTTCTATATAGTTTTCTATGGTATTCACATGCCACCTTCATATTGATGCAAAGCGTAGTATTGCAAATAATCTTGCACAAATCACAAACCTTATTTCCCTGAGATTTGGCATTAACCCATTATACAGGTATATCACATTGTGCTCCTATTATTGTAGTTTTACTTCACTGATTGAAAATGTTAGTTCTGTTAGGCCATTCTAATGTAAAACATCTGTTACCATGACCTCCTGTTTTACTCTGGAGGAAGTGTATAGGGGAGGAGGTGCTTTTTGTTTAATCTTCCTCCCGCAGATCCCTGTGCTCAAGAAAGGTTTTTTTGGGATCACCTGGAGGATCATGAGGAGTGATGCAGGAAGGGAGAATGGTAAAAAAACCCTACCTTCCTCCTTGAGCAGGGAGCCTCTGCTGAAACTTGGTTGCTTCTGTGAACAGAAGGAGCCCTTCCATCCATGGAAGTCATACCCTGGTTCTAGCTCAGTGGTTCTCAACCTTTTTTTGGCCATGCCCCACCAAGTATCTCTAAAAACCTGATTTTCCCCCTCCCCTTGTGACATATAATTATTATTATTTAAAAAGTGAACTCCTGTTCACGTGGAGGAAGCCTAAAATGCCATTAACTGTTAATAACTCATTCTCGAATTGCCCCCCTTAAAAATCAAATTGCTGGCTTGTGGGGTGTGTGCCCCAGGTTGGGAACCACGGTTCTAGCTGAATATGTAGGTGATATGCCTTTTAGGTGAACTGTGTTCTGAAAAGATAATTATAAAGCCTAGTTCTAAATGTAATGTTTTTTTCTTTCACAACTACTTTAAGCTTGTGTAACTCTTTACTAGCTCATCTGTGTGGAGAAGGATGGAATCACGTTGGAGATGCCTGCCTTCGTATAAACTCTAGTCGTGAAAACTATGACAACGCTAGACTTTACTGCTATGGCTTACATGGCATCCTTGCTTCATTAACAACCTCAAAAGAAGTTGAGTTTGTTTTGGATGAAATACAGAAATATACCCTCCAGGTAACCCGAGTGTCTAATTCATAAGTGCATATATGCAAATGTTTTTGTAAACTGCTCTGAGAATTATTTTTTTACAATCAAGCGGCTATAAATGAAATGAAATGAATGAATGAATGAATGAATAAATAAATAAATAAATGTAGGTTAATGATTGGTTTTATTAATTATATTGATGAAATCCATATACCATATTTTTCCGTGTATAACATGCCCCCCAGTCCACCCTATGCACTATCAATGTATAAGACGACCCCAATTTTTTTTACTTAATTTTTAAGTAAAAAAACCTCGTCTTATACACGGGAAAATACAGTACATTTCAGAAGCATTTGCTGTAGTGGACACGGCGGTGATTCTGCCTACAGGATCTCTTGGGATCGTAATTATTTCTAAATGTATATTTCTACATATAAATGAGCATATCCAAATTTTATGCAGATATTTTGCTTTCTTTTTGTGCTTTTTGTGTTACACATTCCCTCTTTATTGGCAATGCACAAGTGCCCACTCTAAGGAAAAGCCTGTTGATGGGACCAGTTAACAAGCTGGAACAAAGAAAACACCAGATCAAAGGGCTAACCTGCACGCAGGTTTGCAAAGCAGTTCATAAGTAAGAATAGAATAACCAATGATACCAGAGCTCAGACTGTGTTGCTTGAGCAAGGCTTAGCTAGAACTGGAAACAAGCACCTTTCCTTTTTTCTCAGAAGGATCCATTGTTTTAACACATGGGGGAGGTTCACACAGATCTGGCAACTCCTAGCACTCTCCTTCTGATGCATTGTATCTTCTTCTGAAAACAAGCAGACTAGTTCCCAAAGTTCAACACCTAAGAATGCAGTGGCAAGATTTGTGGACAATTTTGTTTTGACTTGCCTTAATGTAGGTTTGCACACACATATGTTCACACACATATATACAGACACACACCTCTATGAAATGGTAAAAGAAGCCTCATAAATCTGAGAATACGACTGGTGACAGCCTGTCACTTTGACAAGTTTGGTAACTGGAGAAATGGTTGTTTTCATTTTCTTGATTTTCTGAAATTTCTGAAGGTGACACTGTACCAAACATACCTTTATTCAAATGAATTATGTGTTGAGACACCTAAGCTATATAAATTTGAGATAACTCACTTGCAGTATACACTACAGGTAGACAAATCCATGCACTTTAAGGAGGTATTTTGGGTCAAATGATTATTTACTTATCAAAAACTTCTAATGAAATGTTACAGTGATTTATGCTTTATCTCGCTTCTGTTTTCCCCCTCCAAAAAAGTAATTTCTCTTTCATCCCTATCTCTCTATCCATCCCATTCCATTTATTGTGTGTAAGTCATTTTGAATGTGCTATCAGTTGCCAGAGAAGCTTGCTGAGATTTCCCTTGATTTCCCTTCATATGCCTGTTCTTTCAGGCTCGAATCATAATGATTTAGGACATACGATTTCATTTCAGATGACTTCTTTGTTACAGATAGTTTAGTAAGGCTCACAAATGTAGGCAGAACAGCTGAGAAATGTCTGCTAATCTGAAATATTTGTGCTTGTTTGAGTCTTAAGATCTTTTCATATTTAAAGCAATGATTTTTGTAAAATAAAAGTCTTTTGGATTAATAGAAACTATTTGAAAATAAGAATATAAATGTACATCTGACTGAATGATATTTAGGAAAAATGCTACATCAGTTACATGCTTGGATTATTTATAAAATTTATGTAACTATCAATAAGTATTCTCTAGGCTACATACGAATAGAACTATGTTAAAAATTCTATATATAATTAGTAACAATAGCAAAGAACAATAAATAACAGCATTGCAGTGGAGATAGCATAAAATAGTCTGAATTTAAAACAATTTTAAAAGCATGACTGAATAAAAAGGTCTTCACCTGGCACCAAAAACACCAACATGAAGGTGCCAGGTGAGCATCTCTGTAGAGGTTGGGGTATCCCTGCTGAGAATGCCTTCTTCCTAGTAGTCATTGATGAATTTCCTGTCCTGATACCAAGAAGGAAAATCCAATAAAGAATTAGGGTGGGAGGAGCAAAAATGGCTTAAAATGAGGATGCTGGTTGTGGGCCAGTGGGGCTCAGCTGACCTCTGGTCAGTTTCATTGCACTGGATGGGCTCCGCCAGTCATTTGGAGCACAGTAACCTTCCAGCCCCCTCCCTCTCCTGGTAAGCAGCAGTGCCTGACCGAAGGTCAGGTGAGTGCTGCTGCCTCACCACACTGTCCACAACTGCACTGTGTCTTCTGCATATCCTGAATGTCGTTCACTCACGCAGCCTCTCATTCATAGAATTGGAAACCACCTCTCAGCAAAGTAGTAATGTCAAAACTACAGGGCTGACACCACTTACTTCATTTCCTCCCGCTTCTGCATATGATAACCATGGAGCTTACCATACTCAGATTATCATGCTCATACTCCAGACTACCCCTCATTTTCTCCATCCTTCCAAAGTTGTGATCTAAGGATGGATTTTGTGTGTGTATTTAAAGGAGAGGGGACTCCCTAGATTCAAAACAACAATAAAGACCGAGAAACTGATGCATGCCAGGATTTGACTGAAGACTGTTAGGGGCAGAGAAGGTTGCAGCAACATCAGTGCATTGCAGCTGCTTATCCATTGATTGCTGGTGTTTGTGTGGCAAATACCAGGTGAGGGGCTGGCCTTGCCTTTGTGCGTTCTGCATGGCTACCTGTGGAGAGGCCTAGGTGTGGGAAACCCTTAGCCTTTCAGATGTTCCGGAACTAGAACTCGTTATCATTCCTGGCCACTGGCCATGCCTGATAGCCCTCATATAAGTTGTAGTTCAGCAACATCAGGAAGGCCGAAAGGTTCTCCACTTCTTGTTTAGGTGGCCCTTGAAAGTCTTTTCATAAAAAATTTTTATATTGGCTTTTAATTCACACCTAGTTCAGACTAAAGACAAGGATCATGACTGAACAGTTCACAAGGCTCAACCTAGTTCCTCTCATACACATTCTGAATATATGGATATGTGATTCATGTCTCCCTACATTCTTAACTAGAGAGTGTTTGTATGCTGGAAGGCAGGATTTTATCAGGAAACACTTATTTACAGTGGATCGTGTTGCATTACAATATTTGTTCAGCTTCTTTAATTTTATTCTTATCCTCTAATTATGCCCCTTCAAAGAAGCATACAGCAGAGCAGATAATTTAGCCAACACAATACCAATGAACAAATAGTTCAACATCCAGGTCCTGGTGGCCTGTGCTCTCCTTTCTCTTTGGAACATTCTTACCAATGTGGAGGCAGTACTTGTTCCCCCACGTTCTTGTGTGTACAATCTGGACCACTAATGTCCTGGGGTTCTGTGTAGCCATATTTGTTTTAGCAACTGGAAGTCATTGGACTGTGAGGTTTAGGCATTGGCCTTCCATCTTGTCTAGTGGAACCTCCCTTGCTTATCTAAGTGGAATGCTTTGTCCTTGTACTCGTTCTGTGTAATCTTACAAATGGAAGGCACATATACTGTATATCTGAGACTTTGTGAAAGTGGAATGAAGAGTTTAATCTTGGGTTTAGATGCAGAGTTCACTTTAAGAGAATAGAAGCTTTATACACTGCAGCATTTTTTAGGAAGACCTAATACACAGGATAAAATATGTTCCACATATGCACAAATGGTTGGAGAAACCACTATGAATGTACAGTGGTACCTCTGGTTACGTACTTAATTCGTTCCGGAGGTCCGTTCTTAACCTGAAACTGTTCTTAACCTGAAGCACCACTTTAGCTAATGGGACCTCCCGCTGCTGCTGTGCCGCCAGAGCACGATTTCTGTTCTTAGCCTGAAGCAAAGTTCTTAACCTGAAGCGTTATTTCTGGGTTAGCAGAGTATGTAACCTGAAGCGTATGTAACCCGAGGTACCACTGTATTTGAAACAATACAAAAGAATTGATGAGAGGGCTGAGGAGAGAAAGCAATGCTACTGATTCATGTGGTTCCCCTTTTCATCCTTCACAGAAAATATCACCCTGGGTTGGGCTACGGAAGATCAACATTTCCTATTGGGGATGGGATGATATGTCTCCCTTTACGAACACAACATTGCAGTGGCTTCCTGGAGAACCAAATGACTCTGGATTCTGTGCCTATCTTGAAAGAGCAGAGGTTGCTGGTCTGAAAGCAAATCCATGTACGGCTATGGCTGATGGCCTCGTATGTGAGAAACCTGTTGGTAAGAGAGCTTACCATATTGCAAATATTCTTTTTGGAACAATTTGCTCCAGCATGCTTTCTTTATTACAGTATGTGCATAATGAATGTTGGAATAAAGGTTGGTTCAGAGAGAACAGTCTCCTCCTAGTCTGAGATAGTCTTTGAATCCATAGCTTCTTCCTCTGAGAATGGGGAGTCTCTCAGTCCAGAGAAATGTTTCATATAGATTTGAAAGCACTTTTCCATTGTTCAGTTTGCATAGCACATTCTAATTCCCTAATCCACATTTTCTGAGTTTCTGAACATGTGCTTTACAAAGTTCCAATAAGCATTTAAAAACAACAGTCATGGGTTTAGTTTTAGTGCACACTAAAATGTATGCTTTATGGAATAAATTAATGTCTGGAAAATTCAATCCTCCTTCCGATACTGGCAGCTGAATTTTATTAAATGAGAAGTAAGGTGGAGAATTATCCCAAATAATTTCCAAAATACCTACTAATCTTTTGAAAATAGTTGGGGAATACATAAAAGATGTCTCATAACACATATATTACCCATAGCAGAATATTCATTTTAAGTTTATTAACCTTACCCCAAATAAGTTTAAGTGGATTATGTTTCATCTTTTAACCAAAAAAAAAAAAAAATGCAGTGGAAAGTCTTATAGTGAGATACTTTGGCAGGGTAAGTTGTTAGTTAACTCTAAAAATGTTTTTAATGGATAGATATGGCAGAAATAAGGCAGTTTTCCATATCACTTCACTTACACTACCTGCAGACATTGAACATTCTTTCTCTTGAGGGATAAAAGAGAATGAGGAGCCACAGTTGTTTGGCATAAATATATCCTATAAAGGGAAATATCATAGGAACATGAATGTGATTGACATGTAAAACCATGATGGTAAACAGCCATATGTATTTTATGCTATCAAACCCTAAATTCAGCATGGTTACAGGTGATTGTGTGAGTCCATTAGGAATAGTTTGCTGTTAAATTAGTACTATAAAAAAATTGAAGTTTAAAGCAACACAATTGGATGATTTACATAATTTTCTTTCCTATGCTCTCACATATAAAGAAGGAGCTTGTCATGGAAACTACTAAATATCATAAATAAAACATGAATTCTACAAATTGTTTGCTTACTTATGCACACATTTGTACTACCGCAAATGATGAAGCTATCATAAAGTTATGCATTTTTTGTTTCATGATATTGATTCTCTGGATATAACTGTCTGCATTTTGGAAGAATAGATGCTGTGATCTTGTTTTTTTCCTATAAAAAGACAGGAACTACAATTTAAGTGTGGATGTTAGATGCTTTTTGAAGCATAGAACTCTTTGCAGTTGCCAATTTTTCTTCTGTTGCAGATTTTATGCTCTTTCGAGAATCTTTGCTGCCTTTCTTAGTTTTATTATAAAGCAATTGCTAATAAACTCAGATTTCGAAATAGTGTCAATTTGCAAGATCCTTTCTCTTTTTATTTTGGAATGTTGCCTTCCAGAAAACTGGAATAATGTTTGTCATGGATAAAACATTAGGTAATGCATCAGGTGGTTAAGGATATAGGCTGCTGTGCATTAATAATAAAAGGTATGCTTCTGTGGGCAGTATGTAATTGGGAATTACTCTGTTCTCATACTTCAGTTGTTTGACAGCAATATATATATACATACATATATATATATATATACACACGTTTCTACCTCTCTGTTTTATATAGCTAGTTGATTCGGTTTCCTGAGCAATACATGATACCAAGCAAGACAGAATGCATCCTGTGCTGAAAAATATTCTCTTTTATGTTTTAAAAAATGTTTCTCTTGTTTTCTCTTTGAATTTTTAGCGACTGCAAATATATACGGCAGGGGGCAGATGTTCACTTGACAAATCATACTTTTAGACAAAATGCACACTGTTTAAGGGAGAATGTATCACCAGTGAAGTAAATAGCTATTGTTTATGCACTATTTAACAAATACAGTAGAACCAAAAGGTCATGCCTCACTGTACCTATTGAAGTATACACAGTCAAGGTTTACAATATGTGCATGGCTTACAATGTCACATATACTAATAACTGAAGAAAAGAATAATGGCTTGTATATTATATTTTTCCTTGGAAAAAATGCAGCCCAAGCTTAAATTGTAGAAGGAACAGTGTGAATTATAATAAATGCAGCCGAAAAACCCTAAACAAAGAGCAAAACCCTACATGTAGCAAAGTGAAAGCATTCCTGAATAAAGCAAAGGAAAAATATTTGTGTAGTATCATATATACACATATAACATGAGTGTGAGGAAAATACTGAAATTCTACTTTCACTTTCTTTCTCCTTCAGTTAGTCCAAATCAAAATGCAAGGCCCTGCAAAAAGCCGTGTTCCTTAAGGACGACGTGTTCAAACTGCACAAGCAGTGGCATGGAGTGCATGTGGTGTAGTAGCACAAAGCGATGTGTTGATTCAAATGCCTACATAATCTCCTTTCCATATGGGCAGTGTCTAGAGTGGCAGACTACCACCTGTTCTCGTAAGTATTTTTGTGAAAAGAAGATTGCTAATTATGGTAATGAGTTGAAGTACAAAACTTATATAACAAGCGGGACCTGCTAGAACACGTTGCATTGTGAATTGCTCCTGTTCCAGGTTCTAGCTAAGTCTTTTTTCTAGATATTTCATTTCATTCTCTTTGCCAATGTTCACGTTGCCCCCCGCCCCCAGGTTAGCAAGCATTCTGTTGCTACTAAGCATGTTCAATCTGCATGGGACTGTGTGCACATTCTAAAGTTGCAAACTTTGGAATTCTGCCACGTCTGCTGATACCTCCCTCTTGTTTGTGGGTGATGCCCTTTTGCCCATAAAAATGGAGTTTGCAGTTTCCTGTACTGAGTCTGTAAGTATGCTGAAATTTGAACCGATCATTCTTTTAGCTATACTCCTAGGTGAAAACTTACAGGTTTGTATGTAGGATCTCCAAAATTCATTCCCCAGCATTTCTGTTTAGTAGGGTAACAGGCTTAGAATGACCTCTGCTTGAGATCTTGGGAAACCACTAGCAGTCAGAATGGCGATACTGTCTAGGTCAACCTTTCTCAACCTTGGGTCCCTAGATGTTGTTGAACTACAATTCCCATCATTCCTAGCCAGCATGGCCAGTGGTCAGGGATTATGGGAGCTGTTGTTCAAGAACATCTGAGGACCTAAGGTTGAGAAAGTCTGGTCTAGGTAGACCAATGGTCAATAGGAACTTTATTTTCTAACCACTAGCCACTCTGGAATGTTTCATCAATCATTTTAGTTAGTGTTCTAGTAAAGCAAATGTATGGTTGTACTCTGTCTATGATCCAGTAATTCTGTCCTTTTTTCTGCATCCCAACTACCTGTAAATTAGGGATAGATTTGGTAGCAAAGCAAAGTTAGACCACTCCTGGGGCCAATCACGTCAATCTGACATTCTTCAGTAAATGTGTTGGTGATTCTGTGGTCTGAAGTGTGTTCTGAGACTGCAGTATAAGCTAGGGAGCTACTGTGGACAGTATAAGTGTTCAGGCGTCTTACCTCACATCAGCTGAGGAAGGAAACAGAGCTGCAAAACATTGCCCTTTGGCAATGGGCAGACTGTACAGAGCTCATGGATTGGATAGGCTTAATATAAGTACAAAGAAACTGGAGTTTTGTCCTTGCCTGGTCAACCTTAGATGATACATCTAGTTTTTGAGTGGGAGAAGTGGGTTGTTTTTGCTTGACCTAAATGGAAATACAGAGACATCTGCTTGTAACATGAATAATGTCATATGGCCTAGATGCCATTGGACCTATCTTACGTGGTTCATAAGGTACCACCTTTTGCTTCCTTTACTGCTGACTACCAACCCAATTTTCAGCTTCAACCATTAAAGTTAGGAGTCCTGAGCTGGAGAAGACCCCCTTCTCTCTTGGTCTGTATTCTGGTATAATTGGTCACATGCCTGACTTATACCTTACACAAGTTCACTGTTATTGAGCTTAGTAAGAAAGATCCCACCGCAGCTTCTAAGTTTGTCAAAACTCTGCAGAGCTACCTGACAAACTTATACCTTTGTAGAAATCAAGTTGCACATGGCATATAAGCCTTGTTTTTCATGTCTTAGAGTTTTCTGGGGTGTGTGTGTGCTGTGTTAAGCTCTAGATTTAAAAGACCTTTCTGTGTATTTAGTTGAAGGCCATCCAGCTTTCTTACATGCAAGAATAACAGCAAAAAACTATGTTTAATTTAGTTGTCATTTGAGGCAGGTCTATAAAATTTTATATTAAATAAACCTAATGGGATTTCTTGCATGTCAGTTCAATATCATATGGAAGAAGCTCTCTCTGAAATTGTATTTTCTATCCAGCCAATACATAAAATTAAATTTCCATAAGACATTTTATCAGAACCTAGCTATTTAAAGTTTTAGAGCAAAGAAAACAAAAACAAAACCATAAAATACATTTTTTCCTGTGACTTGCATCTGAAACAAACATTTCATAAATGATTTTGTTTTAATTCTTGCTCATTTGCACAGAAAATGTCTGTCTATCTAGTAAGAGTGGGGAGAACTTTGTGTCATTTTTCATAGCAGTATATTTGATTAAAGACTGCAGTAGGTATTTGATAACACCATAAATGTCAGTGTGTAAGAGCAAATTTTCCACATAAACTTTGTGAATGAGACTATTTATATATTTTCATAGCTGTGAATACATTTTCATATTCATTTTCACAGCTAAGAAGGAAAATAAAACATTTACTTATTGAAGGCAATTAAGTCACAATAAAAATGTGAAGCTTTGAGAACATCTATTCCTGGGGAATATACTTATGGCCGCCTTATAAATGCAGGAAAGGGTTCCTCAGTATTATGAAACATGCAAGGGTGGAGACTAATAAAGCAGGAATATACTACTGCAAGAAAACCACCACAAGTCTTCCATATGAATTGACTCAGATCCAGCAATCATCATCTGAGGCCCTTCTTCATGTGCCTCTTCCATGAGTGGTCTGGAGGGTGGCAACACAAAAACAAGTGTTTCTGCTGTTTGTGGAACTCCCTCCTCAGGGAGGCTTGCCGGGGTCCTTCATTACATTTCTTTAGGCACCACGTGAAAATGTTTTTTCTTCAACCAGGCGTTTGGCTGATTAACATTCTATGGCTTGTGTGTGTGTGTGTGTGTGTGTGTGTGTGTGTGTGTGTGTAGGTTATTGGTTTGTTTCTGTTTCATTATGTGTTTTGTTTTCTCATTTTGTATTTTTCTGTTGTGAACTACCCTGGGATTTTCAGCTGAAGGGTGGTATACAAATGTAATAAATAAAATAATAATACTACTAATTCCATCACTAAAGTCCTTAACCATTTTTGTTTTGGAACTCAAATACTGGCGGCGGGCTCTTTCAAAGCTAGATATGTAGCTATAACCATAGCTAAAAATGATTATTCTTTGTTGTTCAGGCCACTCCTTTGCACCTAAGAAGTAGATATGGTATTGTTAATGGTATCTTGGGGCACAGTGTGTAATATATTGATGACATATGATGCCAGTTAGG
Source organism: Darevskia mixta (assembly GCA_034641385.1). Lineage (NCBI taxonomy): Eukaryota > Metazoa > Chordata > Lepidosauria > Squamata > Lacertidae > Darevskia > Darevskia mixta. Next base: position 6,910,101 of record JAWWNH010000022.1, read on the forward strand.
ATACATTATATAAATAGTATTGTGAAGCCCCTATGATGGAGGAGGTGCAATGAGAGGCACACTTTTTTCACATGTGGTGGCATTGTCCCTTATTGGCCGCCTTAAGTTATTACATTATCTAACGTTGCCAAAAAAAGTTGTACAACCTTGCCTGGCCTTAACTGTTTTATAAAACACCGAGAGAAGAAGAAGAAGAAGAAGAAGAAGAATAAAAACTACTTGTGTTTTTATTAGCACTTGCAGAAAAGGAACATGCTAAAAATTGGAAGGGAGCTTCAGGTGTTTCCATATCAACTGGGCTTAATAGAATATGGAATATAGCCCTGGCAGAAAATCACAAATCAAAATATACTACACAAAGGTTTAATCAAGCAGGATTTATTAGTGGAAACTTGATGCATGTTTGTTGCATCTGCCACAGGGTGCAGCAGTCCATTCATTCTGTCTGCTTCACAGGTAAAATTTTAGTGATATTCCTTTCAGTTAAACAGTTTTGTTAGACCACATAGCAAACCATCTGACATGTGCATGACATGTGCACTTTGCCATGCATTGGTGGTTTTTTTTTTGGGGGGGGGGGTTGGTTTACTTTTGGAATGTTTGCTGTTGTTCAGTTGTTTCCTTTTGTTTTTGTTTTAAGAAGAAAATAGATTAATATAAAAGCACAACCAAAACCATCATGGGAGACAGTTAATTCCAATGCTTAGGTAAAAGTAAAGGTACCCCTGACCGTTAGGTCCAGTTGTGAACGACTCTGGGGTTGTGGCGCTCATCTCGCTCTATAGGCCGAGGGAGCCGGCGTTTGTCCACAGACATTTTCCGAGCCATGTGGTCAGCATGACTAAGCCACTTCTGGCGAACCAGAGCAGCGCACAGAAACACCATTTACCTTCCCACCAGAGCGGTACCTATTTATCTACTTGCACTTTGACGTGCTTTCGAACTGCTAGGTTGGCAGGAGCTGGGACCGAGCAACGGGAGCTCACTCCATCACGGGGATTCGAACCGCTGACCTTCTGATCGGCAATCCCTAGGCTCAGTGGTTTAGACCACAGCGTCACCACAGCTGGATACAAAATGCTGAAACAATCCATAACAAAAGTTTACAATGTAAATATAAATAATAAGGATCATAAAGTCTAGTTGGATCTAGAGATGCATGAGTGAAATAAATAAATTTCATTTCTCTTTGATCATGCCACCCGCGTCCCATAATTCCAATGCTTACAGTATTCTTATTCTACAAATTTATAAGCACATACGTACTAGGGAAGGGCCATAGCTGGTGGAGTACCTGCTTTGCATGTAGAAGCTCCCAGGTTCAATATCTGACACCTACAGGTAGGACTCAGAGGTGCTTCAACCTGAAATCCTGGAGAGCCACTGCTGGTCAGTCTTGTTAATATTGAGCTAGATGGACCAGTGGTCTGAGTTAGTATAACGTAGCTTCTTAACAGATATTACATCACATATAACTGTTTATTCTTAACTGTAGTTTACTGAAACAAGCTGTCTTCAAGTCATGGTTTATTTCAGTAAACTATAGTGAAGATTAATTTAGGTTTGGGGTATAACCCTAAACTGTGGTTTAGAACTGAAGAAAGAAGTGAGGCTTTCAATCTCCACACAGCTGTGCTAGAGGAAGGTGTGTGTGGAGGGAATATAGGAGCCTGAGGTTCATGCATGTAAGCCAAAGTTGAGCAACGTAACACATTCCGTTTCTTTGTGCTTTGTATTATTATTGTTTATTGTCACAGGACAGTTCACAACATCAAAATACAAAATGAGAACACAAAATACATAATAAAAGCAAGAACAAAAACAAATCAATAACCTCCCTTCGAAAGGACTTGGAATGGTAATCAGCCAAAAGCCTGGTTAAAGAGAAATGTTTTCGCTTGGTGCCTATGTAGTTTATATTACATCTGCTTATTATTTCATCCTATTTCTACAATATCACATGAATGCTGTGGAAAAGCATAGACATACAAAGTATGAAAGGCTTGTGTTTGCTCCTTTTGTTCTGTATAGAAGTGCAATAGCAGTATGGCACCATTTACTGGAGTAGTAATTAAGTAGTATGTTCAGCAAGCTAAAGTCACCCTCTGCTGTTGTTTGGATTGGGAGAAGAGAGAAGAGGATTTTAAAGAGCCAGCTTTGAATCCTATTTCTCCTTTATGTTTTTCACATGCAGATCCCTGTCCTCAATTGCTCATTCTTCAAATCCCAAAGTGGCTGTGTATCTGTCGCATTCTGCATTTTGATCTCACGTTTAAAAAGTGGGGTAGTTATAGGCTTTCCCCCACAAATGTATAATTTTGTCTAAGAACAAAAAAAAAAGGTTTGCCACAGACTATACTCACTAGTTTATTATGCAAGGACTTCAATACAAGAATTTTCTACTTCATCAGATATATTAGCATTCCAAAGAGCACTGTGGTATTATGGGGAAAATAATGGATGACTGCCAAGAAATATGTAGTTAGCTCCTTAGGTTTTCCTTCTAAAGGAGTGAATGCTGCTACAGCATCAGTAATTTTTTTTAATGCTTTCCTTTAATAGCAGGACAGGATGTTACCATTCTACTGTTTATTGTTTCTGCACTATGGTTTAGCATCCCTGCTGTTCTGGAGGGCATTGTGTTCCCTTAATGTCAATAATGACAAGATAAATCCAGGATCAACAAGAGTGATGTATTTTAATAGAAATATTTTCTATTAAACATGTGCTATAATAAGAATGAAGAAACTTTCTTAAATCTGTATCTGCAAATGGCTCCTATGCTAGTGCTATTATTATGAAATCATTTCTGATCTGAAAAATAACAGACTGATAGAAGGCAGTCCAGAGAGAACCTTTAATCACAAATGTAAGAAACTTAAGTAGAAGCAGAGGTTTTTATAAATGCCACCATTTTGGCCCATATGTAGAATAGTTGGTTTGTTTATATACACCGTATTGCATTTTCCATAAAACCATTGTGCCCATAGCAGTGCATCAAAAACTATGTTACAACAATCTAAATACAAGAATAGCATGTCTTATTTGTAATGCAAATTGTATTAGCCATAATATCAGCTATACTAGCCATGTTACCTAATATAAAATTACATATGTTATTCATAGTATAAGATATTCATTGTAAAACCATTTACATAATCTAAAAATGGTAATATATAAAACTAGCTGACCCGGCCACGCCTTGCTGTGGCTATGTGTGTGAATGCTGTGGTGTTCCCCTGTTCAACTTCCGCCTGCCCCTTCTCTGTCCCCACCCCCGTTTTCAATTACCCTCTTCTCACCCCCCCCTTTTCAATTACCGGTTTGTGAGTTTGCAAATGGCCGATGGAGCTCTGAGGTTTTGCTGGTGATGTCTAATAGCTACGCCAGTTTTTTGCTTTTGTAGCTGTAGTACCAGTATAGCCGTCGCTAGAGTGCGCTGTTTTGCTGGTGACGTCTAATGTGTGCGCCAATTTTTTTAATTTTTTTTTTTGCATTTTTTCTTTATTTTAGGTATGTCAGGTGTGGTTTTAAATTTTTTTATTATTATGCCAGATCCTTCCTTGATGGTCATGGTACGCTGAGTCTTAATTTGATGAGATTTGGTCCAGCGGTTACGGAGCAAGGTGGTGTCCGCTGCGCACGCAATGGGAACATTTATATATATATAGATACTGAGTTCATTAAGAATTCATAAGATCGTCAAAGGAGCTCCGCTGGATGAGACCAAAGACCTATCTAGTCTGGAAACTCTTGTTTCCCGTGGTGGCTAAGTAAATGCCCATGGGAAGCCCAGCAGGGTATGGTGGCTATAGCTCAAATTTATTTCAAACAGGTCAATTTTATCAAAAGTATAAAACAGTGTTATCTAGTTGGGGCATTCCCCTTGCACAGTGGATGTCTATTTGCACAAATGGGACTGCCATCTTCCTTTCCTTCCTTTTTGCAGACCCCCCACATCCTCTTATCTGCTCTGAAGGATGTATGATCTTCTCAAGTTCTAAGACAGTGAGGTTTAGGATGGTGTTTGAGATAAAATACATAATGCTATATTTCTTAACAGGTTAAAAAATATTTCTTAACAGGTTATGCTTTGGCACAAACTGCACCAACCAGGATTATTAAAGGTAACAGTCTGCATTAAGTTCCAAAAGGTTCTTCGTGACCAAGGCCTTCCAATTGCTCTTCTCCTTTACATTGCCATTAGTAGATGATTCTTTAACTCACTTTTGTTTTAATTCTATGTATCCCCCTTCATCAAAGTCAAAACTAAAGTCAGATATGTGGAAGCTCATACGGACTTTTAATAAATTGGAAATTAATGTTTCACGGGTGATTGTTTTGTAGGCAAATTGTGTCTGAGCCTGCTTTCTTACTAGTATTGACTTAGAGCCGTTAATGCATTAACGGTGATCGTCAGAGAACCTAAATGTTATCAGCAAGTGTGAAGCACAATACTGAAATTCATACATGTGTCAACTAACAGAACCCATGCTAGACATGGAAGGGTAGGCTTCCCTTGATTCTTAAAATGATTTACATTAATAAAGAAGAAAATCATCACATTGCAACAGACAAATATGAGTAACTTAATGGGTATATTTCTCCTAGTTCAGTTAAAGTTGAAGTGTGGGGAGTGTCTACAGACACACATGTATCCTGTTGAGTATCTTCTAGTGGTCAGTAGGATATTTTTGCTCAAATATATGTGACCCTTCAAATGATGCTAAAAGCATAGGTCAGGTTCCTTCTCTTTCTTCCTTCTTTGCATCTTTTTGAATTGGTACCGAAAATAAACATCCTAATCAGCCTTTAGTGTGGTGCACATTACCTGCAACATAGAAGCTTTAATTGCACTTTGATTCTTTTGGGGGAGGGGGTTCCACTGTATTGTCAGCTGCTATTAATTCATGCTCCATGTTGTACTGATGATTGATTTTTTACATGCCAATTTGTTCTGAGAACATTTCCCCTCTTTAAGATGTAATTTATTTCCTCCCCATAGATAAAATGTTTTTTGGCAAAAATTGTATACTGTTTTTTTCTGATGAGTGTACTAAAAGTGATTGGGTCCTAATGTGGTACGATGGCGAGTGCCAACAGGCTTGGCCGGTCCCCAGTGGTCCTAAAATAGGTTTCTGAATCCTTTGCAAACGCCAAGGGGCTCTGCAAACATGTACATTGATCTAGAAAGTGTCCCCAGTGCACAAAAGCAGCTACTTTAGGTGATTTTAGGTGATTCTCTGCTTATCAAGAGCACCCTCTGTTTCCAGATATGGCTCATTAGATTTGTGTGTGGTCTGTTATTGCTGGCTTTCTGTTTGTCAGGAATTCTAGCTAGAGACAATAAAGTTTGCCTGAGCCTTTCCCTATGTATAGTAGGGAGAAAGGAGTTGTCATCCGTAAGTTTATAACAGAAGATTGTCTGTGCTTATTTACATAAGTGCATGACTTAAAATGTTGGGCATAGTTTGAAACAATATATGAAACAGAGATAGCTCACATATGTGTGAAGCTTCCCACAATGAAAAGGATTGTGAGCACATTACAGTGGTACCTTAGTTTTTGAAAGTAATCCGTTCCGGAAGACCGTTCCAAAACGTTCGAAAACTGAGGCGCAAAGGGTGGTCTGCAAATTCAATAGAGAAAATTGAAAAAATCTCAGTGGAAGCCATTTGATGTCCGAGGCGCGTTTGAAAATGGAAGCATTTACTTCCAGGTTTTTGGCGTTCAAAAACCGAAACGTTTGACTTCCAAGATGGTTGAAAACCGAGGTATCACTGTAGCTTTAACCCATTAAGACCAATAGCAAAATATTTTACTGAAGGATATGTGCAATCCAGGGTATTCTCTCAAAATAACTTGGAATATACTGTACTTGTTTATGATTCTGCTGTACAAGCTTTAAAATGATATCACTCCTTTACAGAAGAAGCCTATGCAAGTTTGCTCAGAATTAAATCCTGTTGAGTTTAGAGTTGCAGCCTGAAATGGTGAAGTGCGCTTGAAAATCAAGGGACTTGACAGATGACCAACCTTATTTTTATTACATGAACTCTGGAAAGTAGAAACTTTTGAGCACACAGTTGTTTCTGGTATTGTTTTGTAAAATGAGAGCTCAAGATTCTAACAAGATCCCAGAGGGCACACATAAGTGCTTTGAAAGAGAGAACTTGGTCTAGTAAAAAGACATTGTGTTATCTCTGATATATCTCACCATTTGGAACTAAATTGGGAATCACTCTCAAAGTACTAGGGAAAATATATAATCAGCCAAACAAATAATAATAATAATAATAATAATAATAATAATAATAATAATTTATTATTATTTGTATCCCACCCATCTGGCTGGGTCCCCCCAGCCACTCTGGGCGGCCTCCAACAGATATTAAAATACATTAAAATATCACAGGTTAAAAACTTCCCTAAATTCTTTAGAAGAAACAAAACTCTTCGAAACACTTAACAAGAAGGGATTAACCACAACAGCTACTGATTTGAGTAGCTTTTGGCTGTGCTTGTGGGGCAGAAATATGTTGGCTGGAGAAAGGAGTGTGGGAGCCCAGGTTCCTGAAGTTTCTTGGGCACCTGTCATACTCTGGTATGTTCCCAAACAACTCCATTTTGGGTCATGGACTACTACCTGTAGGACAGTCATGGTGATGGAGAGCTGCACCATTGACCAAGGAGGACCTTTGGTAGAAGACTTCCTCTCTACAGGCTATAGAAAGTCAAGTACACACTATCTTACGTCTTCCAAATCACCCCCATGGGTTGTAGGATTGTATCCTTAGGAACCACTGTATATTTCCATGTTTTAATACTATTGAATTTGGATGTGCTGGTTTTTATTGCTTATAAAACTGTTGATCTGCACTTGAAGTTTAGGTAAATTTAGATGTGGAGTTAGTTAAATGCCTTAATTATATATGTGCAGAAAGCTAAGGGTATACAGCTCTTAAACAGGACATTGCATACCTTGTTGGGGACATCTGCTTCAGAGGGAGGAAACAACTTTTGTTTGTGATATTATATCTTCAGTATTTTATCACCTTTATAGCAATAGTAATGTATGCTTTTCTTCAGAATAGTTGGCATGAAAGCAGTATAAAAGGCTGGCAGAAAATTTGAATTACTTTCAGCCGTTTTCAGAACATTAACTGTACTAGAGACCTCTCACAGATACTCTGCTTTTAAAGACTGTTGATTATAACCTGTGTATTATAGCTCAAAACTGCTCTGGATTGAGAACATGTGGACAATGTTTGGAACACCCAGGATGTGGATGGTGCAATGATCCCAGCAACACAGGCAAAGGCCATTGTGTGGAAGGGTCTTCAAGGGGGCCAATGAAGTTGAATGGGATACATTCTACTGAGATGGTTCTTGACAACAATCTTTGTCCCAAAGAGAAAAATTATGATTGGTCTTTTATCCAGTGCCCAGGTAGGATCTCCTAATTATTATTGTTACCTAGATGCAATTAAATTAAAGAACTGTTGTGCTGGGTAGGAGATATATATGCACACCCCTTCTGCCAGTTTCTGAATATTAAAATAAATGGAAGCAGAGGAAAGAAGCAAGTAGGTGGAAGAAGTAAAGTCAAGGGCAGAAGGGAAAAGTAGTTGAACTCTAGAGCAGATTTATGTGGATCCCTTGAACTTATTCTGCTATTCTAATTTGGTTCTAATCCATGATTAATAGATAACAGATACCTCAGCTAGATACAAAGGCAGTTTTTCATTACAGAATAAATAGAGGTTCTGGAACTTCACATCTTGATGCATTTACAGTCAACACCACTCCTGACTCAAGTGATTAAGCATCATGGGTTTGCAATTTCTTCTCATTTCACCAGTAAGTTTTAAAAACCAAATTTTAGTGCAGTTAAAATCCCGAAGAGATTTGCTGTTCTGCTGCAAGGAAGAAATGAGGATTCAATATAGGCTTTTATCCCTATCTTTAATTATATTATTTATTTTATTTTTAGAATTTTATAAATCTAACTCCTTATTCAAGCACCCAGTGAGAGATGCAGAACACAAAAACACACAATAAAAATGAATCAAAACCACTATACTTTTAAAGTTAATTTTCAAAGGCTTATATCAACGAGTTGGGTTTAAGAATTTCCCTTGAACACAGTTACAGGTCACAACTGTCTGGATCTCAAGCTACATTTTTGCCCCTCTCTGCATGCTCTCTTGCTAACTTATAGAAGCAGAAAGACTATATTAGTAACTATTTGGACAATTAGGGCAGAGCTGAGATGAGGGAGGCACTTTTCATGAACATTTTTGTCTTTTGTGAAAAATGTCCCCAGTGTTAGGTAACTTTAAGGGAACTGTCTGCAAACCATAATGCTCACAGAATAACAGCCATGCTCTTCCCTGACACCCATTCAGAACACAGTGGCAATGCAATGTTTCTTGCCTCTAGGTTGACATCACAAGACAATTCAAATATCCAGACCTAATAGACTCAATGGTGTTACATGGTCATCGTACAATCTTGACTATTGGGCATGATATACCGTCTTTCCCCCTTTTTAAGACACCGTCTTATAATTTTTTTCCCTCAGAAAAACACAGGGTGGCTTATTTTCTGGGGATGTCTTATTTTTATTACGTCAGTATGGTACAGTACAGCCTCCCCCTGCACGCTGAGCAGGCGGGGCAGAACTCCGCAAGAGGCATGTTTTCCCCCGCGCCTCTCGCTGGTTCACTGGCTCCCTGCGCACGGGGAACAGGCGGGGCAGGAAGAGGCGTCTCCCCCCCCCGCACCTCTCGCTGGTTCGCTGGCTCCCTGCGCACGGGGAACAGGCGGGGCAGGAAGAGGCGTCTCCCCCCCCCCCGCACCTCTCGCTGGTTCGCTGGCTCCCTGCGCACGGGGAACAGGCGGGGCAGGAAGAGGTGTCTTCCCCCCCCCGCGCCTCTCCCTGCGCACTAAGCAGGCGGGGCAGAACTCCGCAAGAGGCGCGTTCCCCCCCCCGGTGCCTCTCACTGGATCGCCGGCTCCCTGCGCACGCAGGAGGGGCTGAGGAGGCGACGGGAAAATGGCGGCACCATGGCTTACTTTTGGGGTACGTCTTACTTCTCACAAAGGTAAAAAAAACCTGCCATGGCTTACTTTATGACTACGTATTAAAAAAGGGGAAACAGGGTAGGCAACAAGTAGGGTTTAAAAAAAATAGGAAGAAAGACACTAAAGTACTAATGCCAAGTGGAGCAGCAAAGAGACACAAAGGCATGCTTGTGTGCATTGTGTGGTTGGTGTCTAGGGAGGATATTTGGCATCCTTTTTATTTTTTATCTTTAGCCCAGGTACACTCTCATGAACATTCAGCACAGTCCTAGTAAAACTATTCCAAATAATGAATTGATTGCTGATCAATTGGTTTAATTTAGCACAGTGAGATTTGTAACAGACCAGATAAATATCAAAGCTAATAAGTGACACTAACTATTCCTAAATTTGAGGCCATCATCAGGTTTATTAAATTACACAGCAATCTTTAGTTAATCAGTGTTACAAGAAATAATTCAATAACAGAGAAACAATGGATGCCTAATCAAAACAATTTAGCAGTGCTCCGTGAAGAAAAGAATGTAACATCTGCTCATAAAAAACGAATGAGACTAATCCCTTATTAACCCCTGATTATTGTACAAGCATTGAAGCATAATCTGTTTAATAGGTGAAACATGCAGTGTAGTGAAAAAGGCACTTAAGGTATTGGATTGTGGGAAGAAAACTTTTTCTGTTCACTCATTTAACACATAGCTGCTGTCTAGTGTGGCCAATGTAAAAACAGCAGGGAGAAACTGTTTTCATCGCAATTGTGCAGCTGAGTACATTAGTACTTCAGTATATGGTTCCTGTAACTGAATGGAAAAATGAAGTGTATTCAAGTGTATTATTGAAGGTTCTAGGATCAGAGCTGTGCTTTCTCTCCTAGCATGACACTCTTGGATTAAGCAGTATGAAGTTGGACACTTGATTAATGGTGCTGTAGAGAATGCTTTACAGTATATGGTAAAATGGAATAAAAATCCTAGACTTGATAAAGGGGTTAAACTAAGACTAAAACTGAAGCAGTGGTCACTTGGGGTGGTGGCAGCAGCACTGAAAACTATACAGTGGAATGGGTGAGAAACATTATAAATAGCCAAGCCTACACTCTATCCTTGCTTTCTGACAACAGACCAGACCAACTCCTGGAGTCTTGTGCTTCATTCTTCCGAGGGGTGCAGGAAAAAATGCTTTCTTCTTTTATTCATTAACTGGTAATTTTATTCAATAAATGAACTGCAAGCAATGACATCACTTGCAGTATTTTCTTTATAGTCCTCTGCTAACTAGTTTCAAATTGTTAATTTCACTAAAACCTTCCATTACTTCTAAAGCACTAAGCACAATGATATTCTGTTATCATTTTTGTGAGAAATTATTATTATTTTGTTTAATTTGTATACTGTCCTTGATCTGTAGATCTCAGAGCAGTTTGCAACATAAAATTTCAATATTAAAAACAAAAAATACAAAATAAAAGCAAGAACAAAAAGAAATCAATAACCCCCCCCCAACACATTTAAAAGGGCATTGCCCAAAGCCTTGTTGAAGAGGAATGTTTTCACCTGGTGACTAAAGGTGTATAATGCAGTTGCCAGCCAAGCATCCCTGGGGAGAGCATTCCACAAATGGGAAGCCACTGCAGAAAAGGCCCGTTCTCATGTTGCTACCTTCCAGATCTCTGTTGGAGGAGGCACATGAAGAAGGGCCTCAGAGGATGATCTCATGATCTGGGTAAGTTGAAATGGAGAGAGACGGTCCTTAAGGTATTGCGGTCCTGAGCCATTTAAAGCTTTATAGGTCAAAACCAGCACTTTGTAATGGCCCCAGAAACCAATTGGCAGCCAGTGTATTCGGGCTCAAACCATCTTGCCCTGGTGAGCAACTTGGCCACTAAATTCTGCACTAGTTTCTGAACTGTCTTCAGAGGCATCCCTATGTATAACACATTGCAGTGATCTAACCTAGAGGTTACCAGAGCATAGACAACAGTAGTTTGTCTGTCCCTGTCCAGATAGCCAAGTAGCTGGGCCACCGGCCAAAGCAGATGGAAGGTACTCCACACTACTGAGACCGCTTGAGCCTCAAGTGACAGCAAGGGATCCAGAAGTACCCCCAATCTGTGTACCCACTTTTTCAGAGGAAGTGTAACTCTATCAAGAGCAAGCAACCTCCCATCCATCCAGTCTAGGGAACCACCCACTAACAGTGCTCAGTCTTATTTAGATTGAGCTTAAGTTTGTTCGCTCTTATCTAATCCATTACCTAGGCAAGACAATGGCCCAGCACATCCACTGCCTCACCTGCAAATGTAAAGGAGAAGTAGATCTGTGCGTCAGCATATTGCTGACAACATACTACAAACCTCTGGATAACGGCACTTAGCAGTTTCATGTAGATGCTAAACAATATGGGATATAAAATAAAACCCTGAGAAACTCAATATTGAAGGCTGCATGGGGCTGAAGAAGCAACACTATCTGGAAACATTCATCAAAGTACCGGTAGGACCGGAACTACCGCAGAGCGGTGCCACCCACCCCTAACTCAGACAGCTGCTCCAGAAGGATACCATTGTTGATGGTAGCGAAAGCCACTGAGAGGTCAAGGAGAATTAACCGAGACACATTTATTCCCTCTCCTGATAGAACTGCTATTTTGTTCTTCTTCTTTTCATTCTCTGCTAAAAACTAGTTCTGTCTTTTTTTAATTGCAGCTTGCCAGTGCAATGGACATAGCACCTGTGTTAATGGTAATGTTTGTGATCAGTGCAAAAACCTAACTACAGGAAAACAGTGCGAAACATGTATGCCAGGATATTATGGAGATCCAACAAACGGTGGCCAGTGTACAGGTAAGTGCCTTTAAAACTGTTTCCAGTATTTTCATAATTGAATATCAGTAAAATATTTCATAGTTCGATGGATTTTTTTTTAAAAAAATACTAAACATTAAATCTGACATTTAGGGAGTAATCCATAAGTGTGTTACTTTAGCTGCTATACTAATGAATTCCATTTATACCAGGTTATAAAATATCTCCACTTTCGTACTGAATTTTCCATTTTGCTGCACTGCAGAAGTTAGTACAAAGTAAAAACAAACTCTACTAATTGGCTAGGACTTTTGATGGGACAGAGGATCCGAAGAAAAACAGGCGCAATGAGGGCAGTGGGTTGTCGCGGCCGCTTAAGTGCAGCTAAACCCCGCCCCCGAAACAGCCCTATTGGCTGGTTGCAGGGGGGTGCTGCGCAGCAGCCAGGACAACTGGGCAGGGGACCGAAACACCCCCTGCCAACGCGGGGACCTGCTCCCATTCACAACTCCTCCTCTCTGGGAGGAATAATAATAATAATAATAATAATAATAATAATAATAATAATAATAATTTTTTATTTATACCCCGTCCTTCCCGATTAAAAACCGGGCTCAGGGCAGCTAACAACAAATATAAAACATTGATTAAAAACCACTTAAAAAGAAAAAAGAAAAAGTTAAAAACAGCATCAAATACAACATAAATGAACATCACCAGGGCTAACTGGCCAAGTTATTCCTGCTAGGGCCAGTAAGGAGACCAGGGAAGGGTTTAAATGTAGGGTCTCAGAAAAGGTTTCTTCAAAGAAAAAGGGAAGGGAAAAAAGGAATGACGAATCAGGCTTTGAAGGCCAGATGGAATAGCTCTGTCTTACAGGCCCTGCGGAAGGAGATCAGGTCCTGCAGGGCCCTAGTTTCGTGGGACAGAGCATTCCACCAGGTTGGAGCCATCACTGAGAAAGGCCTGGCCCTGGTGGAGGATAGTCTGGCTTCTTAACAGAAGTCTTCTGTTAAGTTTACTTTCAGTTGCAAAGAATCTTAGCTTAATGTTATGCCTGAACCCAGGAATCCTAGCAGCTAGGACCTTTCTAAACAGACCAACTTCAAATCATGGGTTATGAAACTGGCTTGTTTAATGGTCAACTCTGAATTACGGTGTAAAGATATACAGAAGCTTCAGGTATATTCCAGGTACCATTCTGATGTCCTTTTCAGTGGGATGAGCCAATTACTAGATCTTATCAAGGGGTGTTCCTTCTTCACTTGCTCAGTTTCAGATTACAGTGAAACTTCCTTGCGTAACCTTGAAAACGAATGCAGTCTTCTCATCTGACCATTGTAAGAGGATGTGCGGAATCACACACACTTCTGCATTTATAATGGAAAGTTCAAAATACTCGTGCAAGGCTAGATCTTGAATCCATTGAAAATGCACAGAATTTTAACTGACATATTTCGTATGTGGCAGTTATGTCGATCTGTTAATTTACAGGACCCTTTAATCACTGAAGGTGTTAATTTGTTAATGGACTCTCCTGGCCTTTTGGCAATTTAAAATGTAACACTGGTTATGTGGACGTGCACATTTGATAAGCTAAAGCTAAATACATTGTGAGAATATTCAAGTGAAAGATTTATGGCTACCCTTATTGACAGTTGCACATTTTCTTGGTGTTTTATGAAGCTTTAAATAATTCTTAATAGTTTTCTTATTTCCTGAAGTTGACAAAATGTTCTTTTGCTCTCACTAGTTGTTGAATGGCAAAGTGATATATTAAAGCAGCTTTTATTCTTCAGGGAAGCATTAGCTATCTAACTAAATAAGCATACTGTCACCTTTACTGAATGATTAATGTAAAAATGACTAAAATCAATTTATGAGCCCTATGAAATTATAAATTTTACTACTACTTTCTGGAGTTCTAGCTTCATGCTATCTGAGAGTTCCCAGGACACATGAATTCTGAACTGGCTACTTAATATAGTTAGAAATTATGGTTGGAAATAGAAATGATAGTTACATTATTAAAAAAATTACATAGCTTTGGACTTGCATATTTTATATTTCTAGAATAAATACAATATTATTTCAGGGGTTTATAGTCTACTTTTTAAGGAAATCTTTCACAAAGCAGTTTAAAATATTTTAAAATGCAAATTCATAAAACCATTTAAAACACATAGTCCAGAGTACAAAATTTAAATAAATAAATAAATAAATAAATAAATCTTTATTGTCACTACACATACACTCAGTCTTGTTCGCACTCTGTGTGCTTGTCGGAAGTCAATCGCCCCACTATTTTTTCCATTCAGCAACCCAACAGCCCACGGATAAAAACTGTTCTTTAACCTGTTGGTGCAGCTGACTATACTTCTATATCTCCTAGGAGATGAAAGGAGATGAAAGAGGTGCTGGCCGGGGTGTGAGTCGTCCCTGAGAATTTTCCTCGCTCTCCTGAGGCAGCGGTCTCCTGCGATGTCATCTAATGAACTCAGGGGACAGCCCATGATATCATGGGCTGTATTCACCACCCTCTGTAGGGACTTCCTGTCCGTGGCTGTCAAAATGGGAAAAGAATAATAATTTATTAATATTGCCCACCAATTTTCTCATAATAGCTTAATCTGTCACCTGTACAGTAATTTCAGGGTTTCAATATAATGACTGCATATTGGTTTGAATATTGGTTTCCCTCTCATAGTAAATAAATGAATCAATATGAGTTTAAAAATAATGTGTAGGTTGAAATAGAGCCTGCTTTCATGGTGCCGCTCCCACTCTACTTGTTCATTGGTAAACGACGTTTCTGTGTGGTCAGGCTTCATGGTGTTCCATTGTGCTAGATGGGTTTAGTCATGTTGGCCTCATGACCTGGAAAGCTGTCTGTGGACAAACGCTGGCTCCCTCGGCCTGAAGTGAGATGAGTGCCGCACCCCATAGTTGCCTTTGACTGGACTTAACCATCCAGGGATCCTTTACCTTTTTACCTTACCTTACTTGTTCATTGTACCCAGTTTGAATGTCTAAAAAGAGATTCAGTATGTTTGGGTATTATGCAGAAGTTTATTTATGGCAAGACTGAGAAGAAAAATAGTTGCTGTTATAATAAGACTATTCCTTGCCTTTAACCTGCCTTCCAAATAAAAGTTTTCAACACTCAAGTAACACATTCAAAAGACATTTTATTTATACTTCTCTCATATTTCCCCATTTTCAAGGAAGTTCCTGGTCTTATTTTGGTTAAGATGTATGTGAATGTACACTACTTTTGAGTTAAATGTGTGCATTTTCATGCACAGGGAGATGAAAGAGTAGCATGACAATGCATAACTAGTGAAGCATAGTAAGAGATGTGGGATGGAAAGAAAAGCAACATGTGAGAGAGTTTGATTGGTTTACTTAACATTATTCTCTTAATGTCTGCTTTAGGGAATACTGTATTTTGTACCCCCATCTAAATGAAATACCGGTAATTTCAGAATGAAAGAATCTCAAGAATGAAAGGTTTCTGTTTTCATTAATACAGTATTTTATTCACCATCAGTTTCTTTTTCTTTAATTCTAGTGTTCCCACCTTGCAGTGATGTAGGACCAAAACAAATTAAGCCCTTTTGTTTCTTAATTACAATTCTGACTAGCAGCTTGTAACTAAAGCATCTTGCTAACAACTTTGATTTTTAAGAGAATTGTAGCATCTAATGTGAATGTGTGCCTTGTTAACAATTTCTGAAAATAAATTTATTTGAGGTTGTCTGTAACAAAGACTTCCTTCTGTGGGAAAAATAAGACTTGTTAACACTTATATTGCACTATCTGAAACAGTTCTGGCTCAACTTCCTTTAAGTGGTGTGCATTTTGTGCTAACTCAGCAACTTATCCCAAGAACACGGTGAACTCAGAGGCCCTGTAATTGATAACTACTTATTACTTCGATTGGTACAGAAGAGATCCAGCAGCTTGATTTATGTATCATCCTTTTATCTTTTTCATGCTCATTTGATAGTTTCCAAAGGATTAATGGTAATCTTATAACAGGTTGCATTTGATGTTAGTGATCAAGCCTTCCTACAAACTACTAGGTATTCTTGGTTGTGGCAATGAAATATTATGTTTCCTTGGAATTTTCTGTTTATCTTTATCTATTTTTCTCTCTGGTACAAAATTTCTTGGCATAGCAGACTTTTTTTTAGAGTTGGTTTCTTGTCTTGTTCTTTTGCAGTCAGAGGCATGCTTCCATGAGTGGAAGTCTTTTTTGCATGCAGGGATTTTGCTGACAGCACAAAATTATTGCATGATCAAAGAGAAATGAAATTCAGAGATATACACAGTCTCTTGCCAAGGTCATGCACAGTGGTTTCCACTAGTTAATTCCACTAGTGGTTAATCAAACAGCACCACTGCAGAATTTATTTCACTCATGCATCTCTAGATCCAACTAGACTTTATGATCCTTATTATTTATATTTACATTGTAAACTTTTGTTATGGATTGTTTCAGCATTTTGTATCCAGCTGTGGTGACGCTGTGGTCTAAACCACAGAGCCTAGGGCTTGCCGATCAGAAGGTTGGCGGTTCGAATCCCTACAACGGGGTGAGCTCCCGTTGCTCGGTCCCAACTCCTGCCAACCTAGCAGTTCGAAAGCACGTCAAAGTGCAAGTAGATAAATAGGTACCGCTCCGGTGGGAAGTTAAATGGCATTTCCATGCGCTGCTCTGGTTCACCAGAAGCAGCTTAGTCATGCTGGCCACATGACCCGGAAGCTGTCTGCAGACAAATGCCGGCTCCCTCGGCCAGTAAAGCGAGATGAGCGCCGCAACCCCAGAGTCATCCGCGACTGGACCTAACAGTCAGGGTTCCCTTTACCTTTACCATCCAGCTTTTCAAGTAAACATTTCACTCCTGCAAACTCCCTCTAACCAATTTCCCCCAATTCTCTCCCACTGCAGCCCTCTGTCCCATATTCAAGGTAGCTGTTACTCAAGGGAAGGGTTTCTTGGTGGGGTGGGGATATAGCTGACTGAGTGGGAATTCTATTTGCATGACCACTCAGCTAACTCGGGTTTGCAGGAATTATAATGATTATAATGATGAAATTTCACCTTCTGATTACATGGCTTTAAAACGCTTCCACAAAAATTCTGATGGGATGCCAAAGGCATGACATTTAACAAGGATCCTGCCATTCCTTCGAGAATGCACAGAAAAATTATATATTACACTATGCTTGCAAACTTGATCAGGCATACCCGTCAGACACTACTTAAGCTACATCACCCAGCTGCCTACATTGCAGATCTATAATGGATATGACTCAATCTGCATCTTGTGCCCTTGTGGCTAATGTAGTAGTTAGACACACACAATGACTTAGACACTGGTATGCAGACTCCCAAAGGGACCCAGGTGGCGCTGTGGGTTAAACCACAGAGCCTAGGGCTTGCTGATCAGAAGGTCGGCGGTTCGAATCCCTGCGATGGGGTGAGCTCCCGTTGCTCGGTCCCAGCTCCTGCCAAGCTAGGAGTTCGAAAGCACGTCAAAGTGCAAGTAGATATTTAGATATCTAGGAACTGCTCTGGTGGGAAGGTAAACGGTGTTTCCGTGCGCTGCTCTGGTTCGCCAGAAGCAGCTTTGTCATGCTGGCCACATGACCCAAAAGCTGTATGCCGGCTCTCGGCCCATAAAGCGAGATGAACCCCAGAGTCGGACACGACTGGACCTAATGGTCAGGGGTACCTTTACCTTTATGCAGACTCCCCATCTCATGCCAACCTCTCCATTGCTCTTTACAAGTGGTAAGCTCTTCAGGAGAAAGTTCCTTAAGGACATTCTGATTGAATCCATAAGTAAGCACAAGGTCTTACTGACACTCAAGAGAGAGGACAAGAAGCAAAATAGATGTTATTCACCTTATTTCTACAACCAATCCTTTACAATAGTAGGAAGTTTTATTTTTATTTTTAAATGATGGTTCAGAGTGCAGCTGCAGCAATATCCCCTCACCATATTCTTCCCTCTCAGAGCCCTGCTTTAGCTAATGCTCCAGGGATCTTTGGAGGAGTCAGTATTCTAACAAAACTTGAAGGAAAGGGTATCTACGTGCTGGTAGCTTTATTGGTAACTTAGAAATAGATATAAAAATGTGATCTCTTATTAGAGTAACCAGTGGTCTTAAAGAGGCTGCTAGCTTTTGAATTAAAATAACTCTTCACTAGGCACAATAAATATTCAGAACACTTACTCACAGAGGGAGAGATGGAATGCATGAGTATTTGAGCAAAGGAGTTTCTGCCAAATATATGCTCTGTACTGCCAGTTCTCATTGGGTTTAGCAGTGTGCAAGATCAAACTCCTTTTCACAGAATGCTGTGAAGGAGACTCATTAAATTGTATTGACTAGGGGTTTTCATAAGCCAAGACTGTGTCCCATATTAATTGTGCATTAAATGTCCTGGAACAATGTTTTCTCATCCCTCACCCTCAAACTCCATTTTTCTATGTGTACAACACATTTTTCATACTGAATAATATAGATTGAACAAAGAATGTGATATCAGAAAGAACTAAGGTTCTTCCAAAAGTTTAATTTGATTTTCTCTGTGTTAATATTCACCATATGGTACTGGGAGAGTACAGTAATTTTTGACGCATAAAGCATAAGCCATGAAAATTGTGAACTTATAGTGTCAAGAGTTCATTAATTTTCAGATGGAATGATCAGTCATGCATAGCAGTATATCTCTTCATTGAATGACATTTAGTTCAGTTTACCCTAAGAAAGATTTATCTTTTGATATGCTTTTAGTTTAATTTTCAATGTTACATTCCCTATTTGTTTAAGATAATAATCTTCTCTAGCAATAGACTATTTTAAGGTTTGATTCAAGCCCCTGTTTCTCTGTTTTTAATACCATTTTCTGATCTTGAAAGCTGACAAATGTGCATGCAACATTAGCATGGTCCTAGGGCTGTCTGGGGGAGTATGCACAAATAACAATAAACTTCCTGGGGGCCAATAAACTTCCTAGGCATCATAATACTCAGTGTTTTCCATTTGTAAAAAATGGAAGTATTCGTGAACTCCTTCGTGAGTGTTTTATTAGAGGTGTAACACCTCAAAAATTGTGCTAATTCTAGCATAAACACTTCTAACTTTTTTCATAAATGTTACAGAAACGTTTGCCTGGGCAAAACCCTATAAATTCACCTCCAATTTCACGTAAGTCAAAATTGAACATCAGCAGAGTAATGTGCAAGCTCTTGTGAGTAATGTAAGCGATCTCTGTTTTTAACACTTTCATTAGAATTCCTATAGATGTTTCATTTCAGCTGGGATTGTTCAAATTATTCTAGAATCTCACTTTACAGAGTTTGATGACAACTCTAGTTAGTCATTTTCTTAATGACAGTGGGTGATTATCAGGATTGCAATATACTTTACGTATAAAATGCTGTTTGTTGACTTTGGAGGTAAATGGCTACCTTTTATATTTATAACAAGACTATCTACAATGTGCAATAGCTTGTTATACCTTTAATCTTTCCAGACATCCCTTTATCATCTTTCAGTAGTGCCCATGAACATTAGAATGTTCCAGTCTGCATTAGTTTGGTTCAGTATTGCCCTGAATGTTAATAAATCAGTGTAATATGCTGAGTTAATATAAATGGCATACATTTTATTAATGTTTCTTGAGAGAGACACATTGAAACTATTCACAAATGCATTTAAAAATTATCCATGTACACCCCTTTCTGTGTAATAATCCAAGGTAAACAAATAACCTGTGTAGTGAACTCATTTTGAAACGTACTTGAAATAATGGCAAAAGCAACCACTGCATTTTAAATTAAATTGCTTAAAATGTGTACTTCATGAAAATGTTTGTGGTTATTCTGTTGTCAGCATAAGGAACTACATTTTTTATGCTGAGCCAGCAAGCAAGAAACAATCACACCACAGGCTTATTATTAAATAAGTTTTATATGGATGGTAATTTTACTGCATGGATTTTCTTTAGTAAATTTAGTAAATTATATTGTCTTCAAAGAACCTTTATTTTCTTCTTACAATCTCCATTTTGCATACAATAGTATGCACATATTTATTTGCCCTAAATAGCATTAAAATTTCTTGCTGCCTCAAAGACGTTTCTACACTGTTTTCATGAATGAATGAATGAATGAATGAATGAATGAATGAATAAATAAATGAATGAATGTGTTGGTACCTAAGTTGCTGCTTTTAAAGGATTATTTTGTGCTGTGACCACTATTTGTCTGAATTTTTTAATTGCTGTGATGAAAATTTGTGTGTATACACAAATATTACTTTTACAGTGAGCTAGTAATAACATATTAAGCAGATGCTTGTTCAGAAGGAGGAATAGAGTGGTCAAATGTGATGCAGAGCCAGTTCAGATATAACTGTCATCTTAATAACACATAGTTGATTGAGCATATATATAAATTATTTCAGTGTTTCATAGATTTCATATACAACACCTTCTTCCAATCCTCTGATTTACTTTCAAGAGCAATTTTGATAGAAACCTTTCATCTAACACGACACTCTGTTTTGAGCCTTACATGGAACCCTATAATTTTGAAATGGTCATCTTGGTATGCTTTATGAAATTGGTAATGGCAGACATATGTTTATTCCTTGAAAAGAAGGAATACAATGATATATTATCAATCACTAGGATGTTCTCAGTGATATGATTATATCACTAAAAACACATCCTCTAGAATTAATGCAGTGATATATAAAAGTTGTTTGGAGTAATATGGATTTGTTAAGTCAGCAGAGACAAAAGGGTATTTTCCCCACTTAAGTTTTATTAGGACACTGGCACATAATCTTTTCTTGTGTCGGGGGAGGAGGAAATAGTGTTGGCATCTTTTATGTGCTTGAATGCATGTGGTAAATAGTTCAGGCTGTGCCTACATTTTTTTAAAAAAAACAACAACAACAGAATAAAAGTAGCAAAGATAACTTTGAGTTCCACACTTGAGGCAAATATTACAGGAAAGATGTAGGGGGGATTCATTTGTTCCCCATTCTTTTTCCTTCTTATGTTGTAATATTTAACTGATTAGATTATAAAAAAATATGAATTGTCTCTTAGTTACAGCACCAAGTTATTTTTCAGATGTTTCACACAAAATGTATGGAGGATAATTGAAATGCCCACTTTCCAGTTTTTTAAACAAAAGCAAATCAATACCACGAGAGAGAGGAAAAGAGAGAGGCTGTGATTAAAAACTTGCCATGTGAAAATCATAAGCTGTTCCTGAACCTTAAAAAAAAGTAAAATGTGATTTTATTTCAGAAACAGAATTGGGGATGGTTTGATATCACCTGAAATCTACCTGCCATATCGGTCACATCAGTTATTGATTACCATAATCTTAAATCTGGGTGGTCTTGCTTCCCAAATTCTTGGCCAAATGTTATGTGACTCAGGCAAAGTCCAGGTTAGAAGATGAGTACTGAAGCTTTGTGGTGCTTGACTGATGGCTATTATCCATAATAATGCCCCCAAAACTTAATTGTATGTAGGTAGGTAGTCCATTTTGCCCAGCTTTTACTGCAGGAATAGAAGACAATAATCACTACCATTACAATGAAAATCATTCAGTATGTTTACTAGTTCAGTGTAGTTGCAAATAGCTATTTTACAATTTGAGGTTCTTTAACTATCTGACTGTCTTTTAATCATTTACTATAAAATCAAGCATTTAAGCTTTAGGTTGTGGTAAATTAAACAGTACACATTGCTTATATTAAAAGCTTGTAATTTCTTGTGCATTTGTCAAGGGCAGACAAGTGGAAAAAAGAAACACATACTTGCAAACATAATGAAGTGTAGTGTATGTTTCTCACTAAATGTGCTATAAAAACATGCCATTGCTGCTCCTGAATTTTTACGTTAACAGGAATATTTATATTTATGGCATCTGAAGAGGATTTTACACTATTTATTGTTAGACCTACCCTGTAAATATGTGTCATTTTATTAGCAATTTAAACTATTCTGGAATCTGTTTATTTATATAACTGGAAGCAATATAGCTGCCAGCTGGAGCTGCAACAAATATTTATTTTGCAATGTAGAGGGCGGCATTTAACTATCAGTGCAAGGATTTCCATTTGCACAATGGGACTTTCACCCCTCTCCTTGAAAAAGGACATAACTCAGTGGTACAACATCTGGTTTGTATGTAAAAGATCCCAGATTCAATCCTTGGCATCTCCAGGTAGGACTAGGATGGTACCCCATTCGAAACCCTGGAGAGCTGTTGCCAGTCAGTGTAGTCAATACTGAACTTCTAAGTTGTGAAAAATCATAGTTAGCAGCTTCATCCTAATGCAGCTAGGTATAAATTGTGTCAACCAGGATCACAGCTAGGTGCTGTTTCAATTACAGATTATGGGACAAAACGGCAAATGATGGTTTTGTCACAAATTAAAAACTAGCTGCTTCTAATCTCTTGGAGGAGGAGGGAACCTGCAAGCCTCAGGCTTGCTACAATTCATTTGTGATCGTTGGAATTAAGCCTGTATCTCTTCTTTCACTTCAGTCATTATTTCCTCAGTTTTTACAAGCCCTGCAAATGTCCCTTTTCCTCTTCCCTCACCATCTGCCTCTCCCTCCTCAGTGCCAGCTTGTGTGCTGCAGCTGAAGAAACGTTTTGTTCATTGGCCTTTTTAGATTCATTTAGCTGGAAGTACAAATCATTAGATAAATTAATGACCATCAGGAGAGGAGGGTAGGGGGTGGTTCTGGAGAGCTGACTGGAGGGCAGAGAGATAAGTGAGCAGAGTCCAGGGGTGCAAAGTTTCTGCCTCCTGCTGCCATTCCTATTTTGTGTCATGATAGAGCTGATTCTGAGAGGCACTGTACGTGTAAATACCAGTCACAATGGAATGACAGGACTAGAGGGCTATTGCCATCATGTCTTGTATGTGGGCTACTAGAAGGCATTTGGTTGGCTACTATGAGAAACAGGATACTTGTCTAGATAGACCTTTGGTCTGATCCAGCAGGCATCATTTTATTTCTAAGTTATCCGATTAAAGTTTTGTTTTTTTTAAATAGCTTAAAAGGTGCCCTGAATAAAGAGACAGCAGTTATTTGGTTTTTGGTTTTTAAACAAGTTAACTTCCTGGACCTTGTAAGAATTTTGTATGCCCATGGCTAGTACATTTAAGTAGCAAATATTCTGTGCACAGTTGTGATGGAAGCAGAGTTTGATGGTGCAATATAGGCAAAATTTCACCAGTGTCAGGGACTGGGCAGAGAAGGAATGGTGGAGACCGCCTCCCCAGCCTGACCTTTCCAGAGAAGAAGTTTGGAATTACAACAGGGGTTTGAGGGAGGTCACAGCTAAGAGGAAGATGAGAGGAATAGTTGGGAAATAATGGGAGAGGAGGAGGAGGCAGAGCTGAAGCCGCTGGCTGACACGTTACCACTAGAAAGCATTCCAGACCCACCATCTCCAAGAACCAGGTGAGCTTTAAAAGTAGGAGAGCAAAGAGCTCGAATACAGATGGCCCTAAGCGGCAACCGTAGAGGGGGTGGTGCTGTTGACGAATGAGGAAGTGGGAGAGAAGGGTGTGTGTGGAGATTTACTCAGGACAACACCATTATTCCAAGAGGCTGCATTCCCAAGCCTCTCTCTGCAAATATTGAATAAAAAGCAGATGGTAAAGACTTTTCCTTGTCTTATCCGTTCCTGGCAACTTGCCAGCCGTGGGGGATGGTTCCTTTGCTGCCTGACAACCAGAGAGATATAGCTCTCAGTATGCTGGGGGTTAGCTTAAAGGACAGCGGTTATTGTCTTTAAAGAGTATACAGACACGCAACAACTGGGAAGCTGAATTTTGGGAGAGGAGAAGTGGAGTTGTGAGGGAACACTCTACTTAAATCCCAATTCAGTAGGAAGGGGAAATATCTTCTAGTGAGAGAATAATCCCAAACCAGTTAGAAAGGGAGTGTGCTCTGGTCCCCTGGTCTGTTATACTAAGTAAGTCTAATAGAGGAGCCTCAAGGTTGGGAATCTCAAGAACAATAGGCAGGTTAGTACTAGCCTGGCCTGGCAGAAAGTACTGGCCTGTTTCAGAATCCACAAGTTGTTGAAACCTAAGCTGTGACACCTCTGATAAGTTTAAATGACTGAAGTAAGTCTAAGCTGTACACTTACCATTTTACCATCTTACTGAAAAGCCTGTGACTTCTACTGAATTCATAGAAAAATAGAATCATAGAATTGTAGAGCTGGAGGGGACCACAAGGGTAATCTAGTCCAACCCCCTGCAATGCAGGAACCTTTCACCCAACATGGGGCTCGAACCTATGGCCCTGAGATTAAGAGTCTCATGCTCTACCGACTGAGCTATCCAGCCTCAATATATATCATTTACTGATTCTTTAAAGACTTCCAACTCCTGACAGACCACTTTTTACAATTCTTGTTGTGAAATAAATCTTTTTCAGAGTGTCAGCTTTTAAAAAAGGTTGGCTGTATTAAATAAAGGCACACTGCATCTGTTCTGGGGCTGAGTTATATAGCCAAGAGACAATATTTCTGGGAAGGTGGGACAATATTTTAAGCCAAGCCTAAGAACTACACATGCTACCACAAGCGTGTGTAGTTCTTGGGCTTGGTTCCCCAGTATTGACCTCAAATCAGGGGGAAAGGTGTAGGGTCTGCCTCAGCAGTCATAACTGTACGAGGAGTAATATGATATACTACTCTGGAAGGGTATGCATGGCTAATGGGAAAAAAAGTTCTATTTGGTCAGTCTTGTTTAGTATGTGTTTCTGCTCTATCTAATACAGTATAGAAATTCGGTGCATGCTTTGAAAGATGGCCTCATCATCATTCATCAAAAATCTCTTTTAGTTTATGATTGATATTTGAACTCAATATACAGATATGAGGAAGCATACCTTATTAGAGAGAAGCTCATGCTGCTGATGGATTTTCAGATCATGCATAATGCACTAGTATCTAGTAATAATACTAATATTGCATTACAAGGAGATGGTTCTTTTCATCTGATATATTCTCTGTCATTACCTGTTCTCGTCAAACCTTGCACACTTCCATACAAGCAGACTCTGCCAGTGATTTAGCAACATACTCAACATTGACATGGGTTACAAATATCATTGCCCTGAGTTCCTTCATAAATTTGCATGGTGGAAAGTACCTCATAATTGGTGTTACACAGATAATTGAAGTCAAAATTTAGATAAGTTCTGAAACCATAATTGCTCACAGTGATAAAAATTAGTTCCTCAACATCAATTGAGGACATTTCTTTCCTCCTCATTGGCATATGTGCCACACTAATCCTTTGGTTAGTACTTTGACTCCATTGGTTCTTTGTGATTTGCTTTGTTTCTAGGAATATATATTTGGAATGATGCAAGTGTTGAAAAGAAATTTACTTTTTTGGGAACCTTTGATATGTCTTGCTTTTTTCAATTTCCACATGTGTTCTAGGATAGTATTTGGTGGATTACTTTTTATAAAATTACCAAATTGCACAGATTCTCTCCCCACTATGTACACATACAAAAAGAAAAAGAATGGAGCTATATTCTGGAGCACCTTAAGAGGGAAATGTATGAGTACTATCTGCCAACAGTACATCTGTTTTCATTGGATCCATCTTTCAATTTGGTGATTGCTAACAAGATTTATAATGTTATATGTTTGGGGAAAGGTGATAGAGGGTTACTCAGAGTGCCACACTGTGTGGATATTTTCATATCTGGGGCTCAGATACAATCCGCAATAGCCGGTATAATTTTTTGTTTTTTTAAATGCCTATAATTCTGTGTACAGTTCATTTCTTTGGCCAATAAGCACTGACAAGAAAATATTAAAACAACATGACAAAAAGCACAGTGCAAGATGACAAATACAGCAGTTCCAAATCTCTGTGAATTCCTTGCTAAGTTTCCGCTACTGAATTTATTCTAATTTTATCAAAGGTAGTACCAGTCAGAAAATTAGTCTTACCATTACCTCTAGCTAATATATTAAATAATTATCAAAGTATGATATTCTGTATACAAAGTTACACTGGAATGAGAGACTTCAGCAGTTTCCTCTTTGTTTTTTATAGCTTGCACATGCAGTGGACATGCAAATATTTGTCACATGCAAACAGGAAAATGTTTCTGCACAACTAAAGGGATCAAAGGAGATCAATGTCAACTGTGAGTACAAGTAATCAAGCTCTCAGTCATTTAAATGTATATTTAAAATTCACTTGTCAGCAATTTTTTGGTGGGACATTGATCCATAAAGAGATTTCACTATTTTTTTCAGCCCTTCCGATAACTGTTTTTCTTTTAGAGAAATAATGTTCCCTTTTTAAAAAGAACATTGCAAATAGTAATGAGCTATTTCAAGTACAGTGGTTCCTCGACTTACGAAGTACTCGACATCCGTATTTTTCGACTTACGAATGAAAAAAAGTGGCCGCACGCCTACGAATTTTTCGACATCCGAATGGAAATCATTGCCGGTTTCCTCGACTTACGAATTTTAGATGCGGGTTTTTTCGACTTACGAATTTTTCCGAATATTTTTCTCCCAATGCATTCCTATGGGAAATCGACTTACGATTTTTTTCAACCTACGAATGTCCATTCGGAACGGATTAAATTCGTAAGTCGAGGGACCACTGTATTAGATATATGTAAAATAATCCACTAGGGAAAGTTGGCTGTAGACTGCATTTTATTTGAATGTGGTATCCAAATCAATTGTTCCATTGTATAAGTTATTCTCTATAAAACATTCAGATATTTTATTTTGGGAACAGGTTGTTAATTCTTCAGATCCCCCCCCCCCCCAATAATAAGATACTGAAATGAGTTTGCTGGTCTTTTGCCAGTAAATGAAATCAGTAAATGAAATCATTGTTACCTGGTGCTTATATCTGAAGTGCTTTAATTCTTAATGCCATACTGTAAAAGCTCAAATAAATCCAATAATGCACAACACTTTGCACTGAATCTCATAATTTTGTTACTTCATTAAGCAAGAGAGATGTAACTAATGGTCTTTGAAACTTCCATATTACATTGGGACTTCTTCAAAGACTTACTGAAATATATAACTCCTGTGTTCCTTATCAATAGAAAAAGTTCTATTTATTAATAATTTAGGAAAAGCTAACTTGCTACAATTGGAATTTGTAATTTGGATCCCTATGGTTTTCTCAGCCCCTTTTCTTCATCAATATTTTTTGCAGCCTATAGATGCTTAAGACTGCTTGCAATAGTTAAGACATGATGTGTATGGGGAAATGTGCACAGAGCAACCCAACTGAACTCCCCTGCTGCTCATTGTCTGGTGGTGATGATGTCTCATAATGCAATGGCTTCATTAGAACGTTAAAGGTTTTGGGGGTACCTAGAAATGTTACCGCTTTGTCATGACCTGAATGCATATGTAGCCAGTCTACATGAGGGTAGTTGTAACCCAGGTTTGCTGTGTTAATTACTCAGTTTGCGGTGGTGGTACAAAATGCAGGGTTCACAGCACAAAATGAGCACCAAACCTTGGCATCATTTTGGAGGGGATCAAAATTTTTGGGGTTTGGGGTTTGGCTCACCTTGTAATAGGCTTAGCCCTTCTGAACTTGAGTGCTAAAATCCCAACAGTCCCGTTCTGCAGCTGCAGCCATTGTGTCTAAGTCGGAAGAGCTCATCCTACTTAATTTGTCCCATACAGCTGTTAGAAGCAAACTTTTCATCTGTGCAAGACACACTTGTATAAAATGAATCAGGAGAACTGCATTATTGTTCTCTGTTCAGAAAAAATGACTTGTTTTTTTTAATAGCAGCCGGAGACTACAACTATTTTTTTAATTAGAATTTAAATTAACACTACTTAGGAAATACGGTGGTAAGGTTTAGTGTTTGTTACAGAGCTTGATCCTTTCTTTGTGCTCTTCCTCTCTTCCTCCCCCTCCCCCCCATACTGCCCCAATATCCATCTGTACTATCACAGTGAAGAATGCTTCCAAGCAAGTGCACATATGATTGTAACCTTAATTTGTTAAAAGCAGGGCAATCAATAGATTAAACTACGTATGTAATGTGTTCATAATCAAATGAGAATATTAATGTGTGTGTGTGTTTTCTAAAGGCACATCACATACAAAATGATGTTCAAAATTTAAAGCACTAACAGTCATTTTCAATGTTAGTTAATGTTAAATTTGTTATGTTCTGCACTACTGCTGTTTGGACCATGAACTATATACAATACATGCTCAAATACTGGTAAACTGTAGCTATGAATATAAATTGTTTCCCAGTTGTTGGGCAGGACATTGTGCAATCTCAGCAGCAAGCCTATAAATCTGTGATTACTAAAGTAAGGATTTCCATGAAAATTTCAAACTTTAGCTGTTCACTGTGTAAGTTAGATTTATATTCCTGTCAAGAATTGTATTGATTACAAAGTCATAGCTGCAGGGCAGAACATTGCTCCTCCCACCCCTCCCTCTCTAACTGTTCACAGTGTGCAGTGAATACTGTGCCCTATGAAGAGACACTTTTAAAAAATCAGAGAGGCTGTATGAAACAAATTATTTTAAACTGGAAGAGGCTGCAGAAGCCTAGAGGGAGAAAAATATGCTCATCCCTTTCAAGATATGAATGCATTCCTTTCAGAAGTGACTGGTTTTTCATTTCTAGTTTTAAAAAAAGAAATAAAATTAAGAGTTAGGGGTAATAATGTTAAATAATGTTTTTAATTACTGTACTGTGATTTGTCATATAAGAGCTGTCTAAATTAACAAGGCATATTGCTTAATCCTATTGGATTTCTGAGCTCAGCTGCTAGTTCACAGGATCCTTTGACACCAATGACACTATTGCCTGAACATGACAAACGCCCTATGGATGATGCTGAACACTGCTTCTGCCTTGTAACACTCCAACCGTGTCTTATGCTAACCATAGCTAAGAAGCCGTGCTGTGGTTTGAGCTCTGAGATATACAACAAGCAAACCTTGATTTATAGGTCTTGTCTACTTTTGTTTCCCATCTGCTCAGCATTCATGAGTTCATGCCTATCCCTACAGCACTCAGTGTGTGGACCATAAGTGTGGGCTGTCCATGATCTGTCAAACTGTGGTTTCAGATCCTGGTTCTCATTGTCGCAAACAATTATCTTCTCTGGACAGGCTCAGGTTTAGACATTAAAACAAATAATGGTTAAGCAAAACACAGCCTCCATGTGGGAGTTACAACATTTATGAACAATTTAACATGATTCGGGTTGATCATGTGAAGTCGCTAGCCCTATTCAAGCATGCTGCTCACATATACAGCTTACACATGAACAAAACATGTCAGAATACTGGAGTCCTAGAAGGAGCAGCAAAGGAGCTGTCAGCTCAGCTCTCCTGCATTTGCTGCCTGAAGTCATCACCTCACTTGACCTAATAGTAGGGTAAGTGTTGTTCTGCAAAAAAAGGCAAGGGAGATTGAAATGGGAAAGTGTTTTGAAATAAAAGCAAGTGACATAAAGAGGGATTGAAGAATGGTAAAGGCAGGCCAATTAGAGCAAGTGAGGTGTAGGGCCATGCTAAATGTTTTGCTGTGGATATTTGGTGCACATAAGTAGCACATTTGGTGCTATAAGTAGCACATTTGGGGGCACAAAATGTCCCCAGAAGCTTACATCATTTTTGTTTAAGGTGGTTCTCAGTGTCTTTCTCTGCTCCTATGCCCCATTTGTAATTGCCGCTTTCTATAGAGCATCTGTCAGTCAGCATTGTTACAGTTTCATTGTGGCTTACTATAGTAAGGTATCCCAAGTTGCTTTAAGAAAGGGGAAATGTTCCTGTGCACACACTCTGCAGAAAGCACAAACATTTTTGCAAATAAATTGCTGAAAATGGTTTGGTTTGGGAGTGTGCAAACCATGCATACTCAGAGTGAGTGGTCCCATGTTTTGGCTGAGTCCCAATGGATGTGAAAGAGATGACAGGATCAGTGGGGAAGAGGGGAATTTGGATGAGTTAGAAAGTAAGTAGGAAACTGAAGATGTGAAGTGCATTTTATGCAGAAGGAAGAGATTGGATATTTATTTATTTATTTATCTTTATCTATATTTCACATTTCTCAACAGGGCACTCAGAGCTTAAGGTGCCAGAAAGTGCTATGTTGAATTTCTTATGTTGGTTCTACATTGTCCTGTGACTTCCTTATCAAATTGTTCTTCATGCATTCTCATGGTACATCTTCACAGTTATATGGCTCAGCACAAATCTCAAAAGTACAGGAAGTGGCAAAAAGAGTTTAGACTGTACTGTATACTATTTCCTAAGTCCATCCATTGCATGGACTACACACTCCCCCAGTCTGACCCCATGAATCCTGTAGCTTGGCCTGCCATATAGTTATTGCAAGCTCTGTGATTTAAGCTTCTGGGTGTCTAATACATTGCTTCATCACATCAAAACCTTCACCCTATCCCAGGGTTCATCAAACTCGGCCCTCCATATGTTTTTGGCCTACAACTCCCATGGCTGGAGAGACGTGGCCAGATGGGAGGGGTAGAAATAATAAATTAGTATTATTATTATTACAGTGGAACCTCGACTTACGAATTTAATGCGTTCCGAAAGCACACTCGTAAGTCGAAAATTTCGTAAGTCGAAAAATGGCATTCCCATAGGAATGCATTGAAAACGTAACTCGAAAAATTCGTAAGAAAACCCTATGTAAACCTTCGTAAGTCGAGTAAACCCCATCTAAAACTTCGTAAGTCGAGTAAACCGCATCTAAAATCCAAGCGGATTTCCTTTCGAAAGTCGAAAAATTCGTAGGCGCGCGGCCGCTTTTTCCCTTTCGTAAGTCGAAAAATACCTAAATTGAGTACTTCGTAAGTCGATGTTCCACTGTATTATTATGATCCCTAGCTAGCAGGACCAGTGGTCAGGATGATGAGAATTGTAGTCTCAAAACATCTGGAGGGCCGAGTTTGAGGAAGCCTGCCCTACTCAAATGCAATACTGACAGACATTTTGAAAAGACACTCACAAAACAGTGTGAGCTGCTATTTGAGGGTTAGTGCTTTATTAAAGACTCAGAATTAATGGACAAAAACATTTGCTGTTCTCAATTTACTTAACAATTTACTTCTTCTTGTTCTGCTATTGCTTGATTGTAGAGATGGGCTAAGATAAAACCGAAACGGACAAATGATGCCTTTAAAAATGTGGTCTGTATGCACAGCTAGGAAAATGCTCACTCCAGTTAGATGAGGAAAAGAGAGAGCAATGCATGATCTAGAAACGTACATCCTCACCTCTTTGAATTTACTGCTATCTAGTGTCATTCAGGCAAAAGTAAAGAGGCCATGTTGTGAATCCATTCTTTAAGGAGTCTAATGATGCAGAAACAGGGTAAATGATATAGTAAACCGTGGATAATAATATGCTCACAATTGTGCACAACAACAGTTTTGAGAACGAAGACAGGCTTTTTTCTAACTCCATTGTGTTAATATACATTAAAGATCATTTCAATAAATCTCTTTTTCTTTTTCTCCCTTTACCACTTTGCCACTGATAGGACTAGCCAAAAATAGCTTTGGTTTCTGTGCTTTATAGGGGTTTTACAAAGTCTCTGTTTAATAACACAGCTTTGCTCTCCATTTGTGGGGCTTATTTTTTTTCTTTTGTAAACTGCTTTGCCAAACATGGTAAAACAATTCTCTGAATTTTCCTTCTGAAATCTGTGACTAAACTTGTGTTTGTGTTTGACATTGTAAAACTGCATTTCATGTTCTGCCTTTTCTCCTCATCTAGTCAGTGACCTTGTCAATCTTTCCCTCCCCCCCCATGCAAGTTACATTAACATAACTGATGTTTGTGCATATTTTCCTTCCAGCTATTTTATGCATTTCAATTACCTTTATTATTTCATAGACAAACATTTGTCCCTCTTTAAAATACTGCTATCTGAAGAAGTGTGCATGCACACGAAAGTTCATACCAAGAACAAACTTAGTTGGTCTCTAAGGTGCCACTGGAAGGAATTTTTTGTTTAAATACCAGTTGAAGTGATGCCCCAGCAAATGTTTGCTTGTTTCAAAAGAGCCATACGTAAACTAAACACAGTTTGTCAGATTTTGACAAAGCAATAAACAGCAGTTAATCTAAAACAGAAGAGGTGTTTTTTATTTTTTCATTTAAAAAAATATTTTTATTCATTTTATAAGAAAAAAAATAGTTGAATTTTCATATTAGAAAGAGCATGTGTGCATTTTGTGGTGATGACTGGCAAAAAACAATGTTTATCATTGATTAACCAGATTGGGCATGACAGAGCAAAGGATAGCCAGTGTTAAGCCAGCTATTGCTTAACTGGCAGGAAGGGTAATGCACAATGATTCTAACTTTCCTAGATATTATCAATTGCAAAAATAAATAATTCTATTTCTCATTATACAGAAACACCAAATTAGTTTATACACTCCCCATCCCTTCCTTTGCACACCCATTTAATGCCATGGAAGTTCTTCTAGAAATTAAGCCAAGCCAAGTCCAGTGGCAATATAGAGATATTTGATTCAACTGGAGTAGTTTTTCTTTCTTGAAAAATGTGTGTCTTTCTTGTTAATGACACTGTTAAATCTCAAACAATTAAAAGGCCCTGTCATATCCCCTTTACTTGGCAATTTATCAAGCAAGATACACTTTTGGGTTTATTTCAAATGAATTTTGAATAATCAATGTGATTGTTTGCATTTTTCTCATCTGCATTCTGTACATCAGTGTTTCTCAACCTCCTCGGGGCAACGGCACACCTGCCCCATGGAAAAAATCTCGCGGCACACCACCACCACATCCGCGCGCCCTGGCGGGAGGGAGGGGAAGGACCCAGGCGAGATCCCCCTCCCCAAATCATCCCAAACACCGCACGCCAGACACGGGGAAAGGTGTTTTTGCGGAGGGCGGCGCGTGATCCCGCTGCCCCGGATGCGCGCGCGCGCGCGCGGGGACAGATCCCCGCCTGACTAATGGGATCTCTCCCGCGAAGAAGCCCCCACCTCCCTCGCCGTTTTTATTTTGGATTTGAGGCTGGTGCTCTCTCCCCCACCTCCTTTTTCTTTTTTGGTAAAGGAGTTTCTACCCCTCCTTGCGTCAGCCTCACGTCACTTTGCCGGTGGCAGCCCCTGAGCTTTGGGGCTGGAGCGAGAGAGAGTCGCTCTTAGCAGCGGCGAGGGAAGGAGGAGGAGGGAGACGGCGGCAGCAACAGCGCGTGTGACAGCGCCTGCGAGGGCCGGCGAGGCGAAACACACACACACACACACACACACACACACACACACTCGCTCCCCGCTCCCTCCCTGCGGTGTTGGCCGACGGAAGCGGGGCAGGAGGAGGGCGGCTGACTGGCGGTGGCGGCGCAGGGCTCCTAGGTAGGGCACCTGGCTGAGGAGAAAAGCGGGCTCGGGATGCTTATTATTCTCGCCGGCAGCCCCGGCGAAGGCGACGCCAGCCCGGACCGAAGCGGAAGCGGCCCAGGGCAGCACAGCAGCCGGTGTCTTCCCGCGGCACAGCAGCCGGTGTCTTGCGGCACACTACTGTGCCGCGGCACACCGGTTGGGAAACGCTGCTGTACATAATCTCTGCTCCCTGGGTATTTGTCATAAATGTAGGACAATAAAAGTTGTGCCATAAGGACACATGGAAGTTGAAAGTGCATGATACAAATGTATAAAAGTATAAATGAATGAATGAATGAATGAATGAATTCATCCAGCCTAGCTGCTGAACAGTGAATGAAAATGGAAGAGAAACAAGGGTCATTACAGGTCTATCACTAGTCCTCAAGACTATAAAAAATGCTGTTAACAATTCCAAATTATAAGATATTTTCAGCTGAGCAAAGGTCCCAGGCTTCTTTAAAGTGCCCCTTTTGCTTGATGAACATGGGTCCCCCGTGCCACTTATTGCAAACATTAATCTCTTGTAAAAAGCTCATGTGGCAACATCAGAATGTGGAGGTAAGAACTTTCTGAAGGAATGGCTAGAAATCGTGGTAACTGTGTGCTTTAACTGACATTCTAACAATCTGTATCAAGCTTGTTTAGTGTCATAACCAGTTTGTAATTGTTGGGGGATATGGTGCTTTCCTAGTCAGTGGAAAATGCAACAGAAAAACAGTAACAGTTATGTCCCTGTGGGTGTACTCCGGGGTAGCTGGCATGGTAATCTCCAGAAGTTTCTGGGACTACAGATCTAATCATCCCTGATGACTGGCCATGCTGGTGGATGCTGATAGATGTTGGCATCAAGGAACATCTGGAGGGCAACATGTGAACTACCCTTGCTGTTCGCTGCCTAAATGGGCCGTAATTCTTTTGAGTGCTATGCATGAAGTGCTAGAGCAGCATGGTGCTTGTGTCTTTCCACAAGAGAGTTGCCAGATTATTATTTAGGTCAGTCACTAAGGGATGATTCATACGTCCATGTACTTCACTTGACTCTCAGCTCTTGTTCATTGAATGTATTAACAGTTTCCATTACAATGTTTTCAGTTAGTGTAGTACTATGGGTTGTAAGCGCATACTGGGAGTCATTGCTGGGGAAGAGCCGCAGTATTTTCCTGCTCCAACTTTCAATAAGCTTTGAATAAGAACATAAGATTAGCAAAGTTTCATTAAAATCACAACCAGAAAAATTAGGAAACAGTTAAACACTTAATTGAATATGCTTCAGTATGAACAATGTAGATCTTAACTTTGGAATTCTTCTCCCCACCGCCTCCCTCCCCCATTTTCAGACTGAACATCTGAGGGTTGAGGGTTTATGTTTTGTTTCAAAGCTTAGTTTACTGGTCTATGCATCAAATACATTGTAGGATGCTCAATATAACTACAGCAAAAAAGAAGAAAACAATATGTACTTTATTTATTTCAGAATTTATAAACTGTTCTACATTAAAACAATACCAAAGTGGTGTACAAAAATAGAACATAAAATGCAATACAAATAAGAAAACAATGCTAAAAACATGAAACCAACAAGAATTAAAAACTGCAAAAATAAAATGAACTAATTCATGAATTAGAAAAAAGGGAATGTTTTCAACTAACGTCAAAAACAACAGTATTGGGACTTCCATGCAAATGGTATTATAAAATCCATAAATAATCAGAAATACTTTAAAACACAGACTATTTTGTATAAGTGCAGACATGGCTTAGCCATGGAAAACTGTAGGTTTATTTTTCTATGGGCACTTATGCTGAATGTGGATGATGTAGATCGATGGGATCAGAGGTAAATGAAGCCTGTTATAAAGTTTTCACTGCTTGTGTGCTCCAGTGCATAGTGGTATGTCATTTATTTATTATTATTTTGGTTCCCAATGAAATACTGGATCAATAACAAATTTCCTAATAGCTGTTTCTCTTTAAATAAGGACAGAAAACATACTCTCTTATTTTTTTTAAAAGAGTCTGTGATTTGGCTTGGTTTTGTTGTTTTTATCTGTTCCTGTGTAAAAATATGATTCAGTGAACTGTGGACTGTATTTAAAACTTTTCTGACATTATAGTTACTCTGTTATTTCATAGTTAATCAATATGTTGTATAAATAGGTTTTCAGTAAAGCCATTTGTTGAGATGGCAGATTGTTCTAAATTAAGGGGGGGGGAGTCTTCTTAGAAAACTATTTTTCTAACAATTGGAAGTACCGGTAGTTAGAAAAAATGAAATATTACTGAAAACATAATTTGATTGAAGTAATCTATAGTGGTGATACGGAAAGTTAGACCTCTGCCAAGGGCCTATATAAACTACAGATATGCCTCCTGGGTTAGTAGTCCCAGAAGGAAATTATAAAATTCTAGAGCAAAGCTTCCACTTGTTTGCATATGAGTAAGCAATGTTAAGGGTCTGATGTAAATCTGTACCTGAAACTGTGGAAAGACATTATTATATAAGATGGACCCAGTGGTCTAACTTGAGGCAAGATGGACCCAGTGGTCTAACTTGGTATAAGGCAGGAATAACAGGTCAGAGTACAGGGCCTTGAACCCATATATATGAAGTAGTGCCCTGGGCAGATGCCCTATACTCTGAGCTTTCTTTTCTTTTCTTTTCTTTTCTTTTCTTTTCTTTTCTTTTCTTTCTTTCTTTCTTTCTTTCTTTCTTTCTTTCTTTCTTTCTAACATAACTAAGTTTGGTCCATTAATTTCTGTGGGTTTACTCTGGGTATAGCTGAATACCATCCTTTTTATTTTAATATGCAGCTATATTAAGTCAGATATTAAAAAAATACAAAACTAGATGAATGTCTTTATATTGCTCTCTAATTATTGTGAAGCAGGTAAATTGTCCTGCTTGTGATTTTAAAATTGCTTGGAAAACTGTGATTTTAATAATTGCTTGTATGTTCTGGCACATGCACACACACAAACAGAAGGACAGCTGGGAGGGGATGAGGAAGATTCCTTCTCTCAAGTCTGTTCTATCATTTTTCCTAGGCATCCCCAGCCAAGGGATCAATTCTGTATTGACAAACACATGAACTCCCATAGTGCCCCAGATACACATGTACACACACTTCTAGCCTCTAGGCAGCTATCCTCTGGTCTGTGCCCTGAGGAGCAGTTGCCTCCTAACCATTTTATGCACCGTCATTTGACAGGGTGTGCGTGTGCAACCTGAGGCTTTTCCTACATGGAAGCCATCGCCCCTCCTGGTTCTAGGATTCAGTGGGGTAGGGAAGGGCAGGGATTCAACTGGTGTGTCCCTCACCTGTACAGCCTTTTCGTCTGACACGTCCTACACATTCATCTCTGACTCAGATGGCTCTCAGCATTACACACACACACACACACACACACACACACACACACAAACACACAAACACAACTGCTTCTGCCTTATGGGTGGCACCAAACCATATAAATCACTGGCCTCTCCTAGGTTAATCCCCTGGCCTCTTGCCTCTGATAGACACTGGTCAGAGTCCTTCCAGTCCCTGACATTCGTATTCGGAAAGTGGAACAAAAGGAACTAATAAAGAAACACTAAGTTGGATTGGTATTGGTGAAAGGATGTTTTTATTAGCAAGCTCTTGGAGTAGCAAAAAAATGCTTTCTTTTTATGGCCTCTAATGGATGCAGTGTGCATCAACCTACTGCTATTTTCATTACCCGTTTTCTCCCTCTTTTAGGCAGTAGTGTGAAGTGTGAATAAAGAATGTTTTAGCTATAGTGTTCATCTTTCTGCTTGAAGACAGAGTAGCCTTTCATGTTACATTTCCATATTGTTGCCAGCTATCATTAATGCCACTTGCTCTGGTGCTCTTCAAATGTATAAGAAAGCCATTACATAACGGGCCTGTAGTAATTAGGCAGTGATAAGGAAAGGGTTTCACTTTTTGACAAATACAAAATGGGCAAAAGCAAACCTTTCTTTGTTATGTTTTTCTGATTTCCTTTAGTTTTGCACTTCTGTGCTGATATTTATTTGAGAAATTATTAATTGGTACTAGATACTATTTGTTTTGACCTTACTGCCTTTTTTAATTGCCTACAAAGATGCCAGTTGCAGCCTACTCCTTCCATATATCTCAAAATGATTAGGCTGACATTATTAAACTTAGCATAGTGTAAATTGGACTTCCACTATTCAGATGAGAGAAAAAGAAAAGACAGAACTTTAACCCCAGGATCATTAAGCAAGGTTATAGAGATATGAGAATAGAATTCAACTCTACACAATAAAAAATAATGGTATAAAATGACTTCATTTTAAGTACTATGCTCTGATGGTTGTTATTCTCAAGGTTTGATATAAAAATGTATAAAATACCACTGGAATTAAACTCTTCTCAGTTACAAGCCTCCATGTTCAGGCATTGTCCCAGACACCATTTCCTTAGCATATAGGTGGGAGGGGGCACTGTCACTTGCAAGCACAAAAACTTGGATTTCCACTGGGTTATCTCACTGAAAAAAGGGACCCAGGTGGCCCTGTGGGTTAAACCACAGAGCCTAGGGCTTGCTGATCAGAAGGTCGGCAGTTCGAATCCCTGCGACAGGGTGAGCTACCGTTGCTCGGTCCCAGCTCCTGCCCACCTAGCAGTTCGAAAGCACATCAAAGTGCAAGTAGATAAATAGGAACCGCTCCGGTGGGAAGGTAAACGGCGTTTCCGTGCGCTGCTCTGGTTTGCCAGAAGCGGCTTTGTCATGCTGGCCACATGACCTGGAAGCTGTACGCCGGCTCTCGGCCAATAAAGCGAGATGAGCGCCGCAACCCCAGAGTCGAACACGACTGGACCTAATGGTCAGGGGTCCCTTTACCTTTACCTTTTATCTCACTGAAAAGAGAAAATATATCCTGCGACTGAGAGGTACAGGAACTCTGGGTGCATGAATCTGATTATTATTATTATTATTATTATTATTATTATTATTTGCCAACACAAGCATCTAACCACAATCAGTAAGCCCAATGAGATTAAAACTTTCTTCTGTCTGGCATTGTCCTACCTGTAACCTTATCAACATTCATATGCATCTTTTAACATTAAGTTGTTCCACTTCTATACTGCATGTGGGATACTCAGGTGTGGAATGGACTCCAGACGCGTTGCCCTGCTTGACAATTCTTGTGGGAAATATTTATTGTCCTATCACCAGTTGCTTAGCATGCAACTTTTTGTGTTGCAGTAGCCTCTTAGCCTGATACTGATTACCTTGGAGGGTGGGTGCTTGACCCCTGCAAACCTCAGAGCTACCCAAAGTGTGCTGATAACTCCCTTATGTGTAAGGGTTGTGTGGTTTTGGCTACATGTTTAAGAGCAAGCAAAGACTTGGATTAGAAAGAGAGTGAATTATCATTGGGAACATTCTGTGAACATTCTGTGACTGGTCTACTTGTGTGAGCAGCATAGCATCAGTGCTACCAACTCAGACCAAGATCATGACACCATTTACATGTGGGGAAAACAGCTTGTAGCCATTTATTGAGGGGTGAACTCAGGCAATGATAACACATGCTTTGTCTGAATGCTGTTCTATGTCCAATCCTTGTTATGTCTAGATGTGGCTGGGAAAGATTGCTGTATAAAATCATGGATACCCACTTCCAGTTAGTGAAGACAATACAGAGCTAGCTAGAGTTGGTAGTATGACTCAAGTATAAGGTAGCTTCCTATTAATACCATGTGAGTAGGATGTTTTCCACAAGTTAAATGTCAGTGTATTGTCAAAAGCAATTCTGTAGTAATGAACAGATTAATTGGTGTTAGTTTCTCTGTTTCTAGGAAGCAGTGTCTGAGGCTACATTCAATAAAATATACAGTATAAAGTATGGTGTATTTGGGTCCGTCCCCCCCCCGAGAACTCTCCCAAGCTCTTTAGCTCTCAGAATGGGAAAACATAAACAGCAGTATCCTGTTTGGTGTGGGTGTGCAGGAGATGAGGTTGATTGTACTGCTGCCAGTATGTTTTGTTTTGGTTTATTGATCAAATGGTGTTCTTGGCTACACTTATTGCCCACATTATATTGGGTGTTAGCTTTTTGTTTTTAGGCAGAGGTAGATTTTGTGGTGATTGTATCTTCCTTATTGAAGGTTGAATGGTTTATGTGAGTATCAGAAAAAGGAAAGGTTGTGGGGTGCGTGTGTACATTTTTTAAATTAAAAAATCTGTATATGTCTAAAATGTCTAACTATAACTTTAACTAGATAACCTAGAAAATACCTGGAAACTGAAAGTTTGTGTAATGCGTACTGTAAATAAAGATATGTGCTCCAATGTGACTATGAGAGAGAGAGAGAGAGAGAGAGAGAGAGAGAGAGAGAGAGAGAGAGAGAGATGTGGAGTCTAGATTATCAGGATACTTTAATAGTCAGGTTCTGGTTTTATTTATATTTCCATGCTTATGTAGAAAATTGATCCATAAGGCAATCTGAATGCTTAATAAAACTAATTTTCTTGTCAGAATTATGTAGATGGTACCCTAGGGGACCTAATGACCTTGTTGATATAGCCCATGACTAATGCTTCTCCAAGACTTAAGTCTAATCACAATCATAACAGTCTGAGTGAAATCTTTATCCACAGGGATGCAGTCATTTGAACTTCGCCATTGCCCTCCTATAGCACATGGTAATTAGTCCTTCATATAAGAAATTGGTTTAATCACAGTAGAACTTTCCTCTTTAATATATATTATTTCATATGTTTTAAAAGGGGGAAATAGCTAATAGCGCTGTTATGGCTAGGAGATTTACTTTCCCCCTCCAAGGTAAAAGCAGCTGCCCAGCACCACAAGTCAGACTAGGGTTGGAATGCTCAGGAATGAGTAGTTAGCCCTTTCCCCAGCTTCCTGATCTGGATTGGCTGCCCTCATAGCTATTTGTTCTGCTTTGTACCTGCATGTTTTTCTACTTGGGGAAAATGAACAGATTGGGCAGCAATTAAGGAATCAGAGAAACAATTTGAGCAGCTTGTGGTTACTCTGACCTTTGTGGGTGGGGGAAACACAGGAAATCTTATCACAAGTCTCCTGATGTCACATCTAGCTTGGCCCTTAGATTTGCATTTTTAGAGAGAGTAGGACTAAATATTGGAACAAATTCTGTCTTTTCTTGGCCAATATTTCTCCCAGTACATATGTTGAAAGTATTTCCATGCATGCAACGGGGAATATTTTCTTGGAAACCATCATGTCTTCAAGGAGACACTTTGGAAAGATCTCAGGGGTATGTTAACCTGCTGATGAAAGACCCTATTAACAGAATGCTGCCTTTAGAGCTCTAGCTCTTACACCTGTGTCATACAAACAACAATGAAGGGACTATTTTCTGCTTAGAAGACTATCTGTAGTCCCCTGTGTAGGTATAATAAGAATATCCCTTCAACCTTTTCAGTGTGTGTTCAGTGAAACTAATTGATTACCAGTATTTATATTTATAGAATGGAAATAGGTGTTAAAACTTTTGCATAAATCAGATTAAGTTCATTTTATATATGCATGGTATATGTGCCTCTGATGTAAATGAACATAAACTAGTGGATTTGAGGCAGATTTTAACTGCTCCCCCTCCCAATTTTCTAATTACAAGTTAGCCATCTTGTAATAATCAGAAGTATCCCATTTGTGCATTCTTATCCTCATAAATACTTCAATAGGTTGGGATGTAGAATGAGCTTTTGCACATGCTCAGAACATGAATTTAGTTTAATTATTGTCCAAGTCAAGGACACTAATCATTGCTAGTACAGAGTTGATCATACATGCCTCTAAATGTTTATTTTTAAGATTCCAGGGATCTTAGGCAAGCCCAAGAAAGCTTCTAACCCTTGCAACATGAGAGTTCTGTAATCCCTAGATCTTATCTGGAACCAACCGTAGGGAAGACTCTTGATTCATCTTAGTTAAATAATTTAATTCACACAGGTTTTGTGGAACAATG
The DNA here is from genome assembly GCA_034641385.1 of Darevskia mixta. Taxonomy (NCBI): domain Eukaryota; kingdom Metazoa; phylum Chordata; class Lepidosauria; order Squamata; family Lacertidae; genus Darevskia; species Darevskia mixta. Next base: position 6,951,497 of record JAWWNH010000022.1, read on the forward strand.
TGTTTGACCTCACCACCATAATCTAAAAAAGTCAAGGAATTAGGGATTTGGGATGGGCAACTAAGACAGCAGGAAAAGATATTCTGCCTATGATTCAGCACAGTCAAATGTCTGAGCTTTATCTTGCTTGGTCAGACAACACGAGATAATGCACTTTTCCAGGGCCCAGCAGTTTCACTGGCTTTGCTCACTAGAGATTTTAAAGCCCACCCTGTGATGGCTCCCAAATCTGTGATAATTATGCAGGGATTTCCGCAAAAGCAGATGGAATTTTGAGGGATAATTGAAACCAGTAAGGCAATTTTATAAGATGTAGGAGCTAGGATTTCATAAAAGTTCAGGCAGGGGAGCTGACAGCCTATTCAAATTCTTAAGAACTGCAGGGAAAGAATTAGAGCTCCAAAGGGCCACTACTTGTTACCTTGTACAGAACAGGAAGGTCAACTTCCCACTCCCTGGGATGGGATGCAATAGCAGACAGTCATGGGAATTGAGATCTTAGAGCATTAAAGTGGAGCTCTTAAAGGGCTTAATTCCCTTTATTTGGGCAAGCAGTAATATCTAATGACAACCATTCAAGCCTGGAGAGAACTCTTGGGGAGAAATATGCTTACCACCCACGCTGAGGTCTCTGAATAACACTGTAATTTGAAGAGCCAGTTTCAAGCTGACCAGAGGAAAGTTTTCCCATCACCAGTTTTGATGCATTTTAAAATGCCTTTTTCAAAGAGTCTCTGCAGTACAAATGTTAAAAATGGATGATGTGTAGATCAAACACAAAATATTCCATTATGTCTTCAGTTTATGATTTTGTCTGTTCTGTCACTTCAAGCAGGGTTACTGTGAGAATGCAAAGTAGAGTAAAATTCAACCAAGGACTCTGTTCTCATCCTCTGTTCTCATCCTGACATTTCAGGTAGAACTGAGAGGGACCCTCACTTGAAACTCTGTGGACCCACTATCAGTCAGTGTAGAAGACAATACTGAAGTAGATGGACTAATGGTTCCTATGTCCATTCTTTGGTGTAGCTATTAGATTAGTCCCCGTCCCCCCAACTCCCGTTGTCTTCCCCTGTTGTCTTTTGTGTGTGTGTGTGTGTGTGTGTGTGTGTGTGTGTGTGTGTGTGTGTTTTGGGGGGGGGAGTGAGAAAAAAAGGTTGGGGAAGGGAACTGTGCATAAACCTTTTTTTTTTTGTAGCATAGTTTTGTATTTATATTCTTCTTTAAACTGTTTAACATGGGGAACTGTGCATATTCTGGCATGGTAACTAGCAGAGCCTGTAAGCCCATGAGGCAGGCTGAGGCAACTGCCTCAAGTGGCAGAAGCCTACAAGTTAGTGCCGCTTGTAGGTGCCCCACCCAACCCGCCACCTCTGCAGTAGTGGAGAAGTGGCATCAGCAGTGGTGGCAGTTTCCTGTGACATTTCTGGTTTCCGCTGCGTAACCTAGATAAAGGAGGCTTCGGTGGGGGTGGCAGAATTGTGACACCTTCCCATTTTGCCTTAGGCAGCAAAATAGAACATACTGCCCCTGGAAACAAGTAATATTAAATTGTAAGCATGAAGAACATGTTCTTACATTAAAAATTAACTTGTGTTCAAAGCTGCTACATCCTTTAGCAGGATGAAAGAAAATGATTTTTGCCCCTGAATGTTATATATATGAACACATTAATCTGACAGCTCTTAAAACAAAAGCTCAAACACTTGCCATGTAAACCAGACCAAAGAAGAGTTTGTTGTGTGGTTGTAGAATATTCTGCAAACATTAAATAATGATAGAGTGGATTCTCTGGAATGTTTTCATGCAGAACTTGCCAAGAGAGCTTTTCCTTTCCCAGAAGCAATTTCCCCTTCAGCTATTTCACTACTGATTTTATACAAAATATTTGTTTTCCTATATAGTAGTCCTCATCCATCACTAGAGACTGTGTTTGAGGTGGCATTAACTCAGAGTGCACTTTGTTACATTCCAAATATTATTATTATTATTGCATATATTTGTTTTGAAGGTGGTTTTTGAAGCTAAAATCCTGAACCGGGAAGCTTTTAGATGCAAGAAGGCTTTTATGGGGGTGAAGTGGGGGTAGGGGGGTTCCACTACAGTTCTTTTCACTGCCCATTTATCTGCTCCTGAAAGTTGGGGGGGGGGGCTTCCACAGCAGGATTGAGTGGAACATGAAGGGCTGCATTTGCAAAGAAAAGTGCTTGTGAATAAAGCAAGTCCTTTTTAAAAGGCCAGTGCAATGCAACTGAGCTGGAAACAAGTAAAGCTGTTTTACAGCATTGCTGTACTTGTGTGACTTCAGAGCTAACAAATTTTATACTTTTCTTATAATTAAAAAAAGGGGGAAAGAAAAAGGAAATTGTCTAAATACAACTACTAGAAATAGATGTTAATATGTTTGGCTTAGGAAGAGCTTGTATTATTATGACATGGGACTGGTTTTGATTTTGGCATGCAGAACTAATTTAATTCAAATAAAGATAAAAGTTTTTAAGTGTCCTTGGAGTTGGAGCCTATTATTTATAATGTGTTTAGAAGTTTCAGGTGTTTCAACAATCATACAGTGAAGGCAAAAAGAAAGGGACTAGGTAGACTGATTAAGGCAGACACAAGCTCAGTTCAGAGTTGTGTGTAGAAGCTCAAGATGTTAACTGGACTGGAGGTGGTTGAGAGGCAGAGGAAAAGCAAATGTTTTGAGCCGTCAGTTGCTTCTATTGCAGACAGAAGAGAGTTCTTCACTGTGAAATCTATGCCATGGATACATGGTTCTTCTGGATGTCCTCCGTGCCAGAAAAAGGTGTAGTTCTTCTCTCAGAGGCTGCCAGTCAAAGTGAGTCTGGTCCTCTGTACAGTGGCAATGTCAATGTTAAGCGTTTTCAGCTCATGGCAAATGATGGCCATCTTCTACACATGTAATGCCTAGGAGACCTGGCAGGCTGTAAGTCTATACCCTTCTTTAATAAAGCACTAGAACTGATCACTCTGGTGTTTGAGGCATCCTTCTTTGGTATACCTGTACCCAACCACTCTCACAAGCCCTCTGTTGGGCCTATGGTTCAGAAAAGTTGTTGACCTGCCACAGGTTAGTGGACAAGCCAGGACACATGGTCCTGACGTCCCAGCTTGCTAGGTGGAAGAGGATTGGTTTCTTTTCTGTTTTGCTGGTGCAGTATTTCGGTCCTCTTGTCAAGTGATACTCTGAACTCCAAGCACCCACTGAAGCAGGTAGACAGTGATGGGTCAACACTTTATTGACTGGCAGTTGCCAGGCTTAAGATGGATTGTGCCCAGTATGTATTGTGCTGACCTTTAAAGCCCTAGATGGCCTCGGCCCAGTATACCTGAAGGAGCGTCTCCACCCCCATTGTTCTGCCCGGACACTGAGATCCAGTGCCGAGGGCCTTCTGGTGGTTCCCTCACTGTGAGAAGTGAAGTTACAGGGAACCAGGCAGAGGCCTTCTCAGTAGTTGCACCCGCCCTGTGGAACGCCCTCCCATCAGATGTCACAGAAATAAACAACTATCAGACTTTTAGAAGACATCTGAAGGCAGCCCTGTTTAAGGAAGCTTTTAATACTGGATGAATCATTGTATTTTAATATTCTGTTGGAAGCCGCCCAGAGTGGGTGGGGAAACACAGCCAGATGGGCGGGGTATAAATAAATAATAATAATAATAATAATAATAATTATTATTATTATTATTATTATTATTATTAACCTGACCAGTGAGACACAATGATTTCTCCCACCAACAAAGACAACCTGTAGCACTTGTACCGTATGCCATTCAAGTTGAGCTTATAATTCATAACTGCTGCCTCCTGCAGTGATTTTGCTATGTTTGCAGTAGCAAAGTGACCTCACTAGGGCAGTGTGTATGGAGGTCCTGGGCCACCCAGACGACACAACCCCCCCCCACTTGACCTTATTGATGTGGTCCAAAGGAAAGGAAAGAAAGACATTTGGCACTAGCTTGACTGCAGGAGTTGCCAGAAGGAGGCAATACAAGACACTATCCACCTGCCTTAAGGACTCCACTCTGGATTTGTGTGCGGTTTACTGCCCAATGCAACAAAGTCTGCAAAATGTTTCTGTATTACCAGGGCCTTTTCCTTAGACAAGCTTTGCCCAGAATGGCAAGCCTGTGAGTGAGTTGCCCCACACCAGATGCTTGCAGCTGTATGATCCATTGGAAATATTGTCTTTGTTGGTGGATAAGATTTAGCTTGGTGTTTCCATTGATTGTCTGGGATCAAACAGTTGTGATGCTGGAGAACCACAATTGCCTTCTTTTTAGTTTATAACAACTGCAATAGGTTCCACTCTTTATTGGAACGTTGGCAGTGTGGTGAGATGGGTAATTAAGCTCTTCCTCCTCACACCATTTCCCCAATCTATCACTTGCCAAAAAAGAAGAATGCTGCTCTTTATAGTATGTGTAGATATATTCCACTTTCAAGGAGGAATAGATCAAACTCCACTTCTCCCAATCAAAATTGGACCTTCCCTGTGCTTCTCTATCCAAAAAGTTGGGAGATCCAAGCAATGTCCTGCGGCATCACGTCTTCTTTTTTTTCCCGTCTAGTTTAAAGTAAATGTAATATGACATAGAGGATTATAACAACAATAACAGAGGATGAAAACAATGGATGAGAAGATTCGTACCTATTGAGAGGTGCACCCGCTAACCTGGAGACCTAGTTAGTTTATTCCTGCATAACCCATACGTAAATAAAAGTAAAAAGAATGTAGTATTACAATAAAATCTAAAAGTAGCAGATTTTTTAAAAGCATCATAAAAACAGGATTAACTTTTCACATTTAAAAGGCTTAGGAAATTGAAATTATCTTTGGCCTGTATTGAAATGCCATTAAGGTAGGCACCAAGGGGAGTCTTCCTAGCCACTCTACTCATGGGCACCAATGCTGAGAAGGTCCTCTCCCCACAATATCCACCGTAACTTGTGCATCTTCTAGGACTATACTGTATCAGTGAAAATGGGAACTATCAAAACTGAGCTTAGAGGAATTCTGGGGAATCCTTGTTAAATATAAGCCATGTTCATATTTCTTGCTAATGAGGTAAGCCGGTGAGACAACACAAAATGGAGCCTACTGTTTTCTGTAGCCTACTGCTTACTTTATGTATCAATATCTGAAAGATTGATTTTTAGCACTTGCAAATTAGCTTCCCCAGCAGCCAGTTTAGGAATCTTTATATTGCAGCACTTAGATACTCTAATTTTCATTTGCTGTGAAGAGGAAATTTCAACATCAAGGAGAAACATTATATAATAGTGATGCCAAAGTGCCTCATCATGAGCCATAGCTATTACGAAGTAGGCAGGGAGGAAGATGCACAGAATCAAATGAAAGACCATCTTGAACAATAATATGCTAAAAGATACTAGCTCTAGAGCAATACTTGAAAGTTTCCTGGTGATTTGTTTTTGAAATGCTTATTTAAAATGCATTGTCAGAATTTACATAAATTGGGATAATAGTTGGATGTCATTTTAAACGTATTTATTATGTTTACTTCTTTGAAACCTCTTATAAATATTTCATTCCAAATCTGTGTTTTGTGTCTTGCTTGCTGTTTGGTTTAGTGTGTCTGGAAAAAGATACTCTGACTCATTTTGTGTTACATTTTTAATCATATCATTTAGAAACTTGGTTGAAAACATTTTCTTCATAATGATTTGTTCAATGATTGATCCTTTGTCCTCTAGAAATACATTAACATACAATAATTCTTATTTTAACAATCTCTGTGTGTATCTGTGGGGCAAAATTAGCAAATATTTGTTGGACTTGTGGTATCTTATATGAACTACACCAGCAGAGGGATGTGAAATCCAGGACTTTTGTAATACTGAATTATTTACTAGAGAACATGGATTATACATTAACATACAATAATTCTTATTTTAACAATCTCTGTGTGTATCTGTGGGGCAAAATTAGCAAATATTTGTTGGACTTGTGGTATCTTATATGAACTACACCAGCAGAGGGATGTGAAATCCAGGACTTTTGTAATACTGAATTATTTACTAGAGAACATGGATTGTTCAGCCAGAAATACAGATTTTGCTAATGGACTGTATACTTTAACATAATGGTTGAATTTGATTTTTGACATTGATTCATATCTTTTATTCACTTCCTTGGGCTAAGAAACAGAAGGCGAAGGTAAAGGAAGGAAGGAAGCAGTGAGGATAGACATAGACTTGGGGAAAAGCTAATGATTGTGCTAAGTGAAGTGTTGAATTCTATACTCTCTTATCTAGGATATCACCTTTTCTTACATGTCTACATGTGTGGAAAACCAAGGAAAGTTTTGCTGTTGTTTTATGCAAGGGATGGGAAACTTGTGGTCCTCCAGATGATCTCTATTTCCTGTCAGCCCTAACCAGCTTGGCCAGTGTTCATGCATGATGAGAGTTGTGGTCCAGTAACATCTGTAGGACAGCATGTTCCTCACATCTGATGCATTCATTCATAGAATCAAAGAATTGTAGAGTTGGAAGGGACCCAAAGGATAATCTAGTGAGCCTCTGCAATGCAGAAATCTCAGCTAAAGCAGCCATGGCAGATGGCCATCCAACCTCTGGTTAAAAACCTCCAATGAAGGAGAGTCCACAACCTCCTGAGGGAAACCATTCCACTGTTGAACAGCTCTTACTGTCAGAAAGTTATTGCTGATTTTTAATTGGAATCTGCTTTCTTGTAACTTGAAGCCATTGGTTCAGGTCCTACCCTCCAGAGCAAGAGAGAACAGGTTTATTCCCTCTTCCATGTGACAGCCCTTCAGATATTTGAAGAGGATTATTATATCACCTCTCAGTCTCCTCTTTTCCTGGCTAAACATACTCAGCCCCTTCAACCGTTTCTCATAAGGCTTGGTTTCCAGACCCTTGTTCATCTTGGTTGCCCTCCTCTGCACATGTTCCAGCTTGTCAACATCTTTCTTAAATTGTGGTGCCCAGAATTGGACACAGGATTCCAGGTGTGTTATGAGCAAGGCAGAATAGAATGGTACTATTACTTAACTTGATCTGTACACTGTACTTCTGTTGATGCAGCCTATAATAGCATTAGCTTTTTTTGCTGCGTGCGTCACACTGTTGACTCACATTAAGCTTGTGGTCCACCAAGACCCCTAGATTCTTTTCACATGTACTGCTAGTAAACCAGGTGTCCCCCATCTTATACTGGTACAGCTGGTTCTTCCTGTCTAAGTGCAGAACCTTACACTTGCCCCTGTTGAAGTTTATTTTGTTAGTTTGGGCTCAGCTCTCCAATCTGTTACGGTCATTTTGAATCCCGATTCTGTCTTCTACAGCATTAGCTACCCCTCCCAGTTTGGTGTCATCTACAAATTTGATGAACATCCCCTCAATTCCTTCATCCAAATAATTTGTAAAGATGTTGAACAACAATGGGTCCAAGATAGAACCCTGTGCCACCCCACTTGTCCTATTTTTTCCAGGATGACAAGGAACCATTAATGAGTACTCTTTGGGTTCGGTCAGTCAATCAGCTACAAAGCCACGTATCAGTTACCTTGTTCAGCCCACATTTTACCAGTGGTAAATTCCTCACAAGATATTCCTTGCAAGAATAGTATGGGGGACTTTTGTCAAAAGCCTAACTGAAATCAAGAGACACCATGTCCACAGCATTCCCCTGATCCACCAAGCTTGTAACTCCATCAAAAAAAGAAATGAAATGATAGGGGGGGGGGAAGGAAAAAAAAGAAATGAAAATCATCTTGCATAATTTGTTATTGAGAAACCCATGGTATGTCTTAGTAATCACAGCATCATTTCTAAGTGCGCAGAGACCGACTGTTCAGTAGTTACCTGGATCTTCTTTTTTCCCCTTTTGGAAGATGGGGACAACATTTGCCCACCTCCAGTCTGCAGGGACCTCACCTGTTCTCCAAGAATTCTGCATACTGTTGATTAAAATGATGTGGGATGCTGGTGTCTGCTGCATGTATCATATGGAAAGAATTCATAGCCTTTCCTTCTTCCTTTATTAGAAATGCCCAGCTAAAACGGTTAAACTTTATACCTTACACTTTTAAAGTACTGTATGCTTAAGGGAATTGAAAGGCCAAGGGCAGATGATATTCGTGTGACAAAGTAGCTTGGAATCTATCCAGGTTTCACATTAGGGCACATTTCTTTTTATATAGATCTATGAACTATTATGGATAAGAGAATAGATACTGCAGGATCACAAATAAGTGAGCATAATATTAAAATTCCTGCAACTTGTGCTGAGAAATACAGATGCTGTTGTTGATTCTTTGACTGTTTCATTCAGCTGGAGTTTATGGCAGTTGGTTTGAATAACCCCTGAACTGATCATACCGGTATACCACTCAACCATCCCAATTTAAGCAGGACATCCCAAAATTACAGAAGCCATTCTTGGCTTATGATTGGACCCAGAAATCTCCCAGTTTTTGGTCCTATGCGTGAGTCAGCTGGCTGTCGTGAGAGCTCGGGACCAAAAAAAACAAGTGTCCTGATTTGGATCCCCTGTATGTTGGGAGCATATGGAATCATCGGGTTCTCAATACCGGTAATTGCTTAAGGGACAAAGCAATATCTTTTTCTCAGGAACTCATAAAGTATTAAATAATATACTGGATGTTTAGAGAAAACTTTCAAGCATAACATATTTAAACTGACATTGTCCCTCTGAAAGCCAGCTTATTTTCATGGTTACATGTTACATTTCTGGAGACTGTTATCAAATTGTTTTAAAAATTGGTAAGTTATGATGTTAGCCTTTTTGGATTCATTTGGTAAAGGTGGGGTGTGAATGTTTAAAATAATAAAAATAATCTCTGCAACATAGATGTAAAGAGATCCATTCTAAATTCTGTTGACACCCATCAACAGAAGACATATATTCTGCCTATTTGTCAAATAACAACAATCACATCAACTTGCGCTGTTTAAATTCACAGTATCTTACTACTTGTTTTACCTTAGTTACTACAAGTAAATAATGCTCCAATGTTAAATGCAAGTGAGTAGTTAAAAGCCTCAGTCCTTTAACCAATCAAATGGAAAATATGTTGAAAATAAAACAGGGTGTTGGTATAGTGACTACCTTGTATGCATGAAACATGGATAAATTTGTTTTCTTCTGGCCTATTTATTGACCTCCCAAGAAGGACTCAGAGAGATATTAAGGAATAACTATTAATAGCCAGACAACAGAAGGGTAATGAGTTTGACAGATTAGGTATTATTGGAACAAACTAGAGATTTTGTTAATATTTTAAAAATGCTGTTGCATTTGTCCTTGGAAATGTACTTTTTGGTATCATGCCAAAGCAGTAGTAGTATTTCATTAGTGCCATTTAGGACAAATGATCACTGATCTATATGTTTAATTTTCTACCTATTACTAGTCACATAAAAGTTGTGAGCTCAAGGAAACTGGCAGCCTCCATAATGCCTTAAAACTGGACAGGGAAGTGGTGATGGAGCGAAAGTGCTGCAGGTCAACAGCATAGTGTGGGAAATTGGTCTTTTAAATTTCCTATCCACATGCTTATCCGCAGCCCTGAACCTGTGCACTTTCACAGTTGGGATTTTTCAGAGCTTTCATTCCAACTCTGTAACAGAGTGTCGTCAGGGCTAGGTGCTCTGTGGTATGGACAGTCAGATCAAAATCTGAGTGCTGTAGCAATGTAAGTTAGTGGCCAAGGTTTGGGAGGTGAGTAAAGCTGCATAGCCAGTCCCCAACCTCAACAATACAGTCATACCTCGTGTTGCGTTCCACTCTTGTTACGGACTTTCAGCTTACGAATGCAGCAAACCCGAAAGTGTTTACTTCCGGGTTCACCACCCACGCATGCGCAGAAGCAATCTGCGTGCTTTGTGCACGCGCAGAAGCGATCTGCACACTTCGCGCATGCGCAGAAGTGCTCAATCGCGCCACACAATGCACTGAAGAGGCGCTCTAGTTGTGAAATTTTTCGGATGCGGATGGCACCCCGAAACGGATTAAGTCCGCAACTAGAGGTACCACTGTACAGCAAGTCTGGCAGAGTTTAATTATTTCGCTCTGGAGCCAATTTCCTACCCATTTGAACAGAAGGGGCCTTGCCTTTGTCAAGCACTCAAAAATCAGCAGAAAGGGGGCCTTCCTATCTTTGGACGTATTTGATTAGTTTTAATTCTGCTACTGCTACAAATTTATGTAGAATTGGATCCAGAAATGTGACTTTGGAAGAAATTCTGGCAGTGGTAGAGTTCCATGAAGTGTTGTTCAAGAGCTAGCCCCCCCCCCTCTGTTACCTGCACAACCTGAAAATCTGCTCTTGGTGTCTGGTGGACCCTCTGGAACAGCATAGCATGTGGCAAGAGCTTTGCAGCAGAAAGGGGGAATTGCTGAAAATTGGGAACCCTCTTTGCACAAATGGAAGTGACTTCTGTTCATGCAACTACACCTTTAGATCCAAGGTTTTGTCTTGTGTTTGCAACTTTTTATTGATGGTATTTTGACAAGATTATTTTACTGTATTTTATATGCATATTTTAGCCTCTTAGAGGACTTTTATAAATTTCCTAAATAAACAAGACAACATGTAAAAGAGCAGAAATAAACAAATAGATCAATTAATTGCTTTTGAAAACTCAGAAAACCAGGACCAACTTGACATTTAAAGGATAATGAAGATGATACCAAGTGAATATGCTTAGCATATATACGGTGCACAATGAAAGAGTTGTATTCCTGCTCACTTGGGAATGAATGAATGAATGTGATATTGAGAATATATTTTGTGCACTATACTGTTGCTAGCTACAAATTTTCAAAACTAATTCTTGTCTATCATGGAAGTTGCACAATATTAAGCAAGCAAGCAGAAGTAGAGAGACTACAGTACTAGTTTGTGCTTGTATTCATCTTTTAACAGAGGTGAGGGAGGGTTATCTCTGCCCCAAAAAAAAGGTTTGAAAGATGGTGGTAGATTCTACTATCAAAACATCTATGAAAACAAATATCTGTCATACATTTTTGCAAACAAAATGTAAGGAATACATCATGTATTATTTGCAGTTGCTAAAGTATTGTAGCTGAAGACAGCAAAATAAAAAATTGGTGCAACTGAAATTTATTGTTGCAGTGAAAAGTGACCTATTACCAGCAAATTGATTTTGCCGTATAAAGTATGTATGTATACTCTAATAATAAGTGATGGCATTACGAAGTAAAGAAACGTAAAGGAGGATGTATAATGGCTTTAAAGTTCTTAGTCTAATGGACTCATTTTGGGGTTTCTTGATTCTTCAGAAGTCTTTACTTACTATTATGCTGCCTTTTCAAACCTTGAAGATAAACAAAGGAGCTGTTTGAAACATATAGAAGACAAAGCAGTTAAACATACAACAAAAGCCCTGAATACAGATTCAGGTTGTATTTTAAAAAGGTTGCTGATTATATATTTTGTGCTATGCCATAAAATCATTCTATGCTAATCTTTCACATACTTTTAGCATAAAATGAGTGTAATAACTACTATGTATTTGATTGGGATGTACAGTATTAAGATGAACAACACAGAGGTACATAATGAAAATAGAGATAAATTCACCTTCCCATCTCTATGCATTTCCATATTCTTGGAGACCTAAGTGTGGGATCCGTATAGTTAAAGGTCCGTATAGTTAAAGCTATGGTTTTCCCAGTAGTAATGTACGGAAGTGAGAGCTGGACCATAAAGAAGGCTGATCGCCGAAGAATTGATGCTTTTGAATTATGGTGCTGGAGGAGACTCTTGAGAGTCCCATGGACTGCAAGAAGATCAAATCTATCCATTCTTAAAGAAATCAGCTCTGAGTGCTCACTAGAAGGACAGATCCTGAAGTTGAGGCTCCAGTACTTTGGCCACCTTATGAGAAGAGAAGACTCCCTAGAAAAGACCCTGATGTTGGGAAAGATGGAGGGCACAAGGAGAAGGGGACGACAGAGGACGAGATGGTTGGACAGTGTTCTCGAAGCCACTAGCATGAGTTTGGCCAAACTGCGAGAGGCAGTGGAGGATAGGTGTGCCTGGCGTGCCTTGGTCCATGGGGTCACGAAGAGTCGGACACGACTGAACGACTGAACAACAACAAAGTGTGGGATGCTTCTAAAGCTTTGGGATAAGCCAAGGCACCTATACCTCCATCAACTATGCGGCTGTGCATATGCAAGGCAAGCATGTTTTTGCTTAGCTCTTTCCTGCCCAAAGACACAAACAGATGGGCTTCAGCTTCAGTGGTAACTAAAGGCTCATCCACACTTGTCCAGCTGCTTTCCATATTCTTACTCTCTGTTTTGTGCTGTCAATTCCTGATCCACAAGAGGACCTTTCCCCTCATTCCATGACTGCTAAGCTGACTCAAGAGTCTTTAGTGAGGTGCCTTCTTGAAAGTCCAGGTATGCTATGTCAACTGGATCACCTGCATCTATATGCTTCAAAGAACTCTAATAGGATAGTGAGATAGGACTGGCTCTTGCAAAATCTACAGTGGCTCTGCTTCAGCATGGCTTGTTCTTCTGTATGCTTGGTTATTTTATCTTTAACAATACTTTCCACCAATTTTCCCAGGACAGATGCTAAGATGAAATGTTTTCTTCATTTTTACCTCCTCTTGTCAAAAGACAGTATTTGAATACTGAAGGTGAATTAAACTGGAAAGTCAGCTTTGTATTAGGAAATACAAGATATTAGATTCTTTCTTACATGAGAGGGATCTTTTAGTCTGTGGTTTTGTTGTATATTGCCTGGATGACTATTGTAGTTCTTTATAGTATTTGCTTATATAGCTTTTAAATCATCATTATTAGATGAATGTTGCGAGAACCAGTGTGCTGCAATAGTTAGTGGCAGAAAAAACTAGGGAGTCCTCATGTTCAAATCCCCATACAGTGACGGGGTGGGTAGTGGTTGCAGCGTGGCACAGGGAGCAACATCAGGCAGTTGGCCGACAGTTGGGGGATTCCCCAGGCCGGCCGCTTTGGTGGGCAGACTTTCCCACCGGCCAGTGTTTCAATTTGGGCCCTGTTCCCTGGGGAGGGGTTGCTGTGAGTGGGTCCTCAATGGGGGGGGGGGTGAGAAGCAAGGATGTTGACTTGAGCTCCACTCCTTGGAGGAAAGGCAGAATATAAATTGAATTGTTAACATCCATCTGTCCCGAGAGACAATGGAGTGCACTTCCAGGGGTGAAGTCAAACTACTGCATTAGCAGCACCAAAGTGACCCCCCCCCCGAGCGCAAGCCTGGGCAGTGTGTATGGAGGTCCTGGAGCTGGCCAGATGACAAAACAAGACCCTCTCTCAGCCTTATTGATGTGGTCCAAAGGAAAGCAGAGCACTACTTTTGGCATCACCTTGTCTGCAGGAGTTGCTGGAAGAAGGCAGACAGGGTGCCATCCAACCATCTTAAGGATTTCACACCAGATTTGTATAGGGTTTACTATTTAGCCTTTTCTTCTTCTGAAGGTATCTCGCAAGGCAGAGGAGGTTTAGGATCAGAGTTTTTCTTCTGCTAGATGGACTACCTTGCCAGGTTGATGAGCCCCATCTGCCGCTATAGATTGAATGAATAATAACAAAAAACGCAGTTTATTTTCTGGGGGAAATTAAATAAATTCTTATGTAAGTTTAATTGCCAAAATATTGCATTCATACAAAAAAAATGTTTAATTAGCTATGTTATTTGATAACACTCAAATTATTTCTTTTCTCTTTTCTCTTCTACAGTTGTGACTCTGAAAACAGATACCTTGGTAATCCACTCAGGGGAACATGCTACTGTAAGTATTAGTATAATTCATTGCCCTTTGATGTTGCGCATTAAATAATACGCATGTTAACTCCTGACTGAGGTCCATTAGTTATCATTTCATTTGTGATGTGTATTTCATCTAGTAATATATTAGTGAATGGCACCGTGGAGTAATGGATCTGGAAATTTAGTAGACCTGAGTTTAATTCTGTCTCAGGTATAGCTGAGCCTTGGACAAGTGAGTTTCCCTCAGCCTAATCATACTGCAAGATGATTCTGAGGGATAATCCCATGTACGCTATTCTGAATTCCTAGGGAAGGGCAAGAGACACTTGTGAAAAGCAGAATATTATCAGGGCTTTTCCATACTTACTCTTATTCCACTCTTTCCAGGTACTGTCTGTGCTTTAAAGCTCAGTGTCTGAACACTTTTGGGGGGCGGGGGCTCTGGAGCTTTCCCCATGAAAACACACTCCTTAAAAGTTCAATTGGAGGAAATGGCAATCTGTAGAAAACCCAAATTGATGATTGCTCTGATTGAGCACTAAAGAGTAGGTTTTCACAGGGAAAGCTCTGGGGCAAAAACAAAACAAAAAACCACACACACTCAAATATGGAGCTTTTAAGTGTGGACCTGTGCCTGGAAAGAGCAAGGCAAAGGGTAAGTATGGATAAGCCCTTATTTGTTATTGTGATTGCCTTGTGTGTGAAATTAGTATAATTCTCAGTGTAAATAGAATAAAAGTGGGAAATAATAACTGGCTCACATCTACCAATGAGACTAATGCTGACCTGGAGTTTATAAAGGTAGTAAGAGATAGCTTTAAATTTCTAGATGTTCTATGTCTTGCTATATTAAATGACAATAGTGTCAGATGTATGTAGCTTGTATTAATTTTATTTAAGCTTGTTAAAATTCAAAACTTGGACAAAGGTTTAAAAAGAAAACCAAGGCATCAGCCAGATATTGTGTAAAGTATGCAAATTAGGCAGAGTTAAATAGTTTAGAGAATGTCAGTAAGGTCTAAACAGTGATAGCCACAGAATCTGTTTTCTTTCTGTAGATATTCTGGTTTTCTGCAGATTTATTTTGTCCTCTAAAAATAAATGTAGACAAATTTAAGTGATGAACAAGATGTGACACCAACAGAACTGTGGGTTCTGGACACCCACAAGGAAGGGCTTATTCATTATTGTTTTCTAGTAGCTCTGTTTCATAAATCTTCTTTGCCTGAGAAAAATTGTGCCATATCCAGATAGCCTTTCACCTCTAAATAACCAAAGCTTTTTGTCTTCTATCAGGTTTTTAAATAATGTAAAGATTTGGTAGTGTCACACTGATACCGTATATACCAGTTGTTAACCGTAACCCAATAGTGTGAATAAATTCCAAATTCTTGTATTAGTTTATATGCCCTCTTGATGCTTCATTAACCAGATACTTTGATCTCTTGGTGTTAGTACTCTGGCAGCAAGAAAAGGCATGTTGAGTTTCACTGGGGGGCGGGGGATACTTTAATGGTGGAACCCTTAGGATGGATCTCATTGATTTAATGTGGGCTGTTTGCTCTGCTTTAAAGTGCCTAAGGATGACAGGTTAATTGGTTCATTTGTTTCTATATCAAGAGTGACTTTTCAATTCACAGATAATTTAATGGTCCAGAATTTTCACTTAATGGTCCAGAGTTTCTGCAGTGGAGCATTTAAAAAAGAGGAACCATGAATTTATATATAATTATAATGAAGTTTATCAAGTGCATATGGTCATATATGTGCGCGCGCACAATTTTTATTACCCGAGGAAACATATTCTATGAGTGGCTGGGGGAACCCAGCCAGATGGGCGGCGTACAAATAATAAATAATTATTATTATTATCCAATTGTTCCACGTTGCTCCCTAATGCTAGCCTTTGTGGGAAGTTGTTCACATTTGTAGAGATGCAGTCCCCGTCCTATAGAAATAAAATGACATGCTTCCTTTGATCTTAATGGATTAGTACTGAGGTCATTAATGTGTCTTTGCAGTACATTCAGTGAGCACAGACACCCACAGTTCAGGCGGCAATTGTTGGAGACAGAGCAAGTACCTAGAGCACGGGTGAGCACGCTGACCAACTGAAGCCATTGAGGAGTCTAGTCTGTCAGCCATAAGTTGCCCAGAGTGAGGAAATGCAGGATACCTTTCTATATAACATGCAGTGATTCAGAATTGACTCTCTAGAAACAGCTGATTTCTAGGACCAAGGGGATTTTAGTCTCTGATGTTATTAACTCATCTTGAATTGCCTTCAACTCTTACTGATCAATGGCTCTGGTGGGTGGTGCAGGGAATTGAAAATTGGTGCCTAATCCATGTAGGTACTGGTGTAAGTTCCATGGTGCATGGAAATCAATAAAAGTTTCTTAGCATCAAGAAGAGTAGGCTGTTAACATCCACTTTAATGCAAAGTGAACATGATGTTAGCCTGCTCATTGAAATTATAGTAGCATCATGCTGGAAGTAAGACAGCCACCCACACCCATGTGACTCATGGTGCAATTTAACACAAAATGGGAGATAGTAACATGTATTATAAACCCTCTGAAACCAAATGAAACCCTAAAAACATTCATATGAGGGTTTGAGTTAAGGGAGAAGGTTTTACCCCCTGACTGCACCAATTTTAATTTAATCAAGCATTCCATACATTTCTAAAACTTCTTGTGAGATACTCTAGAGAAACAAAAGGAAGTATTTCTTTGCAGCCTCAAGTAATGGTGATGACTGCAAATACAGACAGCTTTAAAATGTGATTAGTAAAATTCCTAAATTTAATCACCTTTGACTTTCATATTGATTTTAAAAAGTTGAAAGAAACAGAGCTTCAGTGAAAGGTTTTAAAACCACAGTTTTACATTGAATTTCATGGAGGTCAGTTGCATTTCATTGGATGGTCTCTGCCTATTTGTGTTCACGTGGATTGCTTCTTTGTACAGCCAAATGTTCTGTACTTTCTGGAAAAGCAATCAGAACAAGTCGAACCAATGATCCATCCTTGCCAGCATCACTGACTAGCCATGACTGGATCCAGATATTTGTGAAAATTTATAACTGCACAAAGCAATAATAGCATGCTGTTGGAGATACTGTGTCCCCCTCCATCTGTTTCCTTCAACTGAACTGTCCAGACATTGCAACAACCCTTTCTCAAAAAAAGTCACTCAATGTTTCCTTTAAATTATATTTTGCTATATCACAAAGATTTATGCTGATCACATGCTATAGTTCTGTCTTAAACTCATGAAAACAGAATTTTGATTTGGCCACTGGTCCCATCACCTCCTGGCAAATAGAAGGGGAAGAAATGAAGGCAGTGAGAGATTTTACTTTCTTGGGTTCCATGATCACTGCAGATGGTGACAGCAGTGACGAAATAAAAAGACGCCTGCTTCTTGGGAGAAAAGCAATGACAAACCTAGACAGCATCTTAAAAAGTAGAGACATCACCTTGCCGACAAAGGTCTGTATAGTTAAAGCTATGGTTTTCCCAGTAGTGATGTATGGAAGGCTGATCACCAAAGAATTGATGCTTTTGAATTATGGTGCTGGAGGAGACTCTCGAGAGTCCCATGGACTGCAAGAAGATCAAACCTATCCATTCTGAAGGAAATCAGCCCTGAATGCTCACTGGAAGGACAGATCCTGAAGCTGAGGCTCCAATACTTTGGCCACCTCATGAGAAGAGAAGACTCCCTGGAAAAGACCCTGATGCTGGGAAAGATGGAGGGCACAAGGAGAAGGGGACGACAGAGGACGAGATGATTGGACATGAGTCTGACCAAACTGCGGGAGGCAGTGGAGGACAGGAGTACCTGGCGTGCTCTGGTCCATGGGGTTATGAAGAGTCAGACACGACTAAACAACTAAACAACAACAACAACAAACTGTTGGTCCTTGAAAAAACAAAAACATCCTCATCCCTTAAATAATATTCTAAATTAAATTACAAATACCAATCAGGTGTTTAGGCGTGAACACTCAGGTGAAATTTTAGGTACATCATGTGTAGCAATTTTGCTTAACTTTTGCCAAATACCTCAGTAGCTTCTAGGACAGGCATCCCCAAACTTCAGCCCTCCAGATGTTTTGGACTAAAATTCCCAACATCCCTGACCACTGGTCCTGTTAGCTAGGGATCATGGGAGTTGTAGGCCAAAACATCTGGAGGACCGCAGTTTGGGGATGCCTGTTCTAGGAGAACAGTTTCATGATCTTCCATATGTGTGAACATGCAGAAGCTTTTCTTTTGGAGGAACTTCTTCAAAATGTGGGTTATAAATTTGGAGGAACTTCTTCAAAATGTGGGTTATAAATTTTATAGAAAATAAAGCAGATCAAAATTAAAATAAAGTAGGAGTTTGTTTTGTGGTGTTTTGCACAGGTACCAGATTATTCAGGTTACAAATCCTCATGGGAATGGATGCAGTTTGAGGTGCTTATATAATTTAAAGGAAGAAAGGATAGGAATGCATTTATTGAGAGTTGATTCTCAAGTGTTCTAACAACTTCACATAATACTCATGGTTTGTGGAATATTTTTTGTTTGTTTGGATTTGGTAAATACTGATACCATAGCAAAGCTATACAACTCTGGGGCAGTTTTCTATTGTACTGATCTCACAAGATTTTGATTGTCTTTTTTCTAAGTAAAGAGACTGGATTGCTCCTAATGGCACATGAAAGGGAGAGAGAGGGAGATCTATACATGCACAAATGTGTAGATAGAATAGGTGGATAAGTAATTATTATGTGAAAACGTTAGATACTGCAGACATCGTGGAGGTGTAATTAGTGAAACATTACCTTGGTACTACTACTTGATTCTGAAAATATCCTTTGCTAAACCAAATTCCTTCAAGGAGCACCTCTTAGATCAAACACTTTGATATTTAATTAGAATGTATAGTTCACAACTTTAAATGACTTTGACAAACATTGTAATGCCTGTTCTGATATCGATATAGAGATTTTCAATTAGCCTGACTTGTATAACTTGCAGATACTGATGTAATCAATGCTTTTCTTCTAGGAGTAATCAAGGTTATGCAGTACAGGCACATTTCCCCCCACATGTTAAAAGTGTGGCACTTACTTTGATGGTAATCATCACAAATATATTACTGCAACAAAATGTTACAGTGTACTTCTATTCAGAATTCCAGCTAATCAGCCAGAAGACTTTGTTTTATTGCCACCAGTTTTCTGGGTTTTCCTCTCACCTCAGACACTTCTATGACTACTGAGCACAATTACTCCTCATTAGGCTGTTTTTTGGACCCTCCTCTAGAGTGATTTTCATAAAGTGTTTACTTCTGCAAACCTTGGGATTCCCCCAAGCCTACTGATCCCACACTCATGTGCATGGATGGTGCTGTTTTGATTGCATAAGAACTGAAACTTCCAGAAAGAATCTGCAATTAGTATATAGAATTATAGAATCTTTTACCAAATGATGTCATTGTCATGCCATGATTTCACAATTAATAAAGGAAAATGACAAGCTATGAAAACTGAAGCTACTTTTTAAAAATCAGTTTTGGAAGATGTTTGAAGGATAAACTTGTGTAGCTCTCATAATAGTCCATCCACCCCACCAAGTGTGTCACACTTCATGATACCAAGAATACTATTAAGAATATTATGATTTCTCATTACTCAAATGGGCACCTGAAAGGTAAAGCAGTGATCGGCATATAAAAAGCAGTAGAGCAGTTGGTTTCAATGCATCTTGCTTGCTTAAATCATTCGTATCATGACAGTTTTATATGCCTGTTGTCTTTGTCCATGAGGTTTTCTTGGCAGGGATACTGGAGTGGCTTGCCAGTTCCTTCTCCAGGTGGACCTCAAGGTTGACCTTGAGCCAGACATCCTAGAGAGTGAAGTCAAATGGGCCTTAGAAAGCCTTGCTAACAACAAGGCCAGCGGAAGTGATGATATTCCAGCTGAACTATTTAAAATTTTAAAAGATGATGCTGTTAAGGTGCTACACTCAATATGCCAGCAAGTTTGGAAAACTCAGCAGTGGCCAGAGGATTGGAGAAGATCAGTCTATATCCCAATCCCAAAGAAGGGCAGTGCCAAAGAATGCTCCAACTACCGCACAATTGCACTCATTTCACACGCTAGCAAGGTTCTGCTAAAAATTCTACAAGGCAGGCTTAAGCAGTATGTGGACCGAGAACTCCCAGAAGTGCAAGCTGGATTTCGAAGGGGCAGAGGAACCAGAGACCAAATTGCAAACATGCGCTGGATTATGGAGAAAGCTAGAGAGTTCCAGAAAAACATTTACTTCTGCTTCATTGACTACGCAAAAGCTTTTGACTGTGTTGACCACAGCAAACTATGGCAAGTTCTTAAAGAAATGGGAGTGCCTGATCCATCTCCTGAGAAACCTCTATGTGGCCATCTATGTGACCTCTATGTGGGACAAGAAGCTACAGTTAGAACTGGATATGGAATAACTGATTGGTTCAAAATTGGGAAAGGAGTACGACAAGGCTGTATATTGTCTCCCTGCTTATTTAACTTATATGCAGAATTCATCATGCGAAAGGCTGGACTGGATGAAGCCCAAACCGGAATTAAGATTGCCGGAAGAAATATCAACAACCTCAGATATGCTGATGATACAACCTTGATGGCAGAAAGTGAGGAGGAATTAAAGAACCTTTTAATGAGGGTGAAAGAGGAGAGCGCAAAATATGGTCTGAAGCTCAACATCAAAAAAACTAAGATCTTGGCCACTGGTCCCATCACCTCCTGGCAAATAGAAGGGGAAGAAATGGAGGCAGTGAGAGATTTCACTTTCTTGGGTTCCATGATCACTGCAGATGGTGACAGCAGTCACGAAATTAAAAGACGCCTGCTTCTTGGGAGAAAAGCAATGACAAACCTAGACAGCATCTTAAAAAGCAAAGACATCACCTTGCCAACAAAGGTCCGTATAGTTAAAGCTATGGTTTTCCCAGTAGTAATGTACGGAAGTGAGAGCTGGACCATAAAGAAGGCTGATCGCCGAAGAATTGATGCTTTTGAATTATGGTGCTGGAGGAGACTCTTGAGAGTCCCATGGACTGCAAGAAGATCAAACCTATCCATTCTTAAAGAAATCAGCCCTGAGTGCTCACTAGAAGGACAGATCCTGAAGTTGAGGCTCCAGTACTTTGGCCACCTCATGAGAAGAGAAGACTCCCTAGAAAAGACCCTGATGCTGGGAAAGATTGAGGGCACAAGGAGAAGGGGACGACAGAAGATGAGATGGTTGGACAGTGTTCTCGAAGCTACTAACATGAGTTTGGCCAAACTGCGAGAGGCAGTGAAGGATAGGCGTGCCTGGCGTGCTCTGGTCCATGGGGTCACGAAGAGTCGGACACGACTGAACGACTGAACAACAACAACAACAACAACATCATGACAGTTTTAAACTGAAAATTTAATTGACCCTTTTTATCACAGTAAGTAAACATTTGTTGTGCGCTGGTTTTTATATACTCTAGTCTACTGAAATTAATTGTTTGCCAATATTAAAAAGAAAATACAAAAATAAGTGATGTGATAATAATGATTTGGAATACAACATGCTTTTTCACCATTGATGTTTGAATTAAACTAATTGGAGTTAGGATTGTATTCTAGACACTCATTGCGCTAAACAACTCAATATAAAGCAAGGTCGAAATAAATGTGTAGTAAGAAAATACAGATGGTACAAATTGCTGGATGTTTTAGTTTACTCTTTGATCTCTATATGTGCACACTAAATATCTGGTTTTTGTATAAATAAAATGTTTTATACATTGATTGATTGATTGATTGATTGATTGATTGATTTATTACGGTTCTTGACCAGCACACATAAATATGCAATACATAAAACAGTAAAAAGAGACCAGAATATCTAAAATAGACAATCGACATAGGTTTTGACAATTGGTTAAAAAGAACTAATTAATAGGGGTATTACTACTTTAAAAGGTGGGCTACAGCAATTAATATCGCTGGATCCTCTTTAGCTAGTCCTGAGGATGTTCTGAGGATATTTGGGCACTGCTAATTAGATTGGACCTAATTCTTATAGCTTTGGCACAGAATTTAGCAACCTTCGCTGACACAATAGGCTTAGCGTCGGAGAGAAGCCACTCTATATAGAAGGTTTCCGAGCGTCCAGGTAGCTCTGCCAGTATGCTGTGAATAAGGTCACCTCGCACCTCCTTATAGAAGCAGCATCGCAAGAGTATATGGCCAATGGATTCCACTTCACCTGAACCGCAAGGACAGCATCTCTCACAAAAAGGGATCTGTTTATACTTCCCCTGGAGAACTGTTGAAGGCATTATTCGATTACGAGCCAAAGTGAATGCTCTTCTATGGGAGGGTATTTCCAGGTTGGATAGATATCTGGCTGGGCGGGCCAAGTATCTCCTTTCCTCCTCAATTAGAAAGTGAGGTACTTTACTTAGATCCTTCTGTCTTTCTATATCAATGATCCTCTGTTTAATGAGGGTCTTTGCTGTATTAAGATCGTGTATCATAAGGCTAGATGGATTGAGGCCTATACTCAGCATCTTATTCACTATGGTCTTGCTCCAGAGGGATTGATAGCCATCTTGCGCTAGCACCAGGAGTAGGCCCTGGGGATTCATGTTGTATTTCAGCCATAGATTGCAGGCCTGCATCCACACTCTGGCCTCCACACAGGTCAGGCCTGTTTCTAATCGTATGGCCGCATTTGACACACATGGGGGCATTTGTAAGGCCGCTCTGAGGAATTTGGACTGTACTCTTTCGGCTGTCGTCAGATTAGGTGGCGGGATGTTAAGGTTGGCCCCATAAAGGAGCTGAGCCATCACCTTAGCCTCATACAGTTTTAAAGCCGCGGGAATATACTGTCCCCCCTTTGTTCTAAGAAAGCTTAAAATAGCTGTAGAGGATTTGTGGGCTGCTATTACTGACTGTGTTAGGTGGGCTTTCTTTAGCCCTTTGTCGTGAAAAACGACACCTAGATATTTTAGGCAGTGGACCTGTTCAATTTTCTGACCGCTTATGCACCATGTATAGTTCTTAGGCCGTTTGGCAAAAGACATTATTTTTGTCTTTTGGTAATTGATAGTAAGATGGGCTTCTGTGCAATATTCCGCTATGGATCGTAGTGCCCTCCGTAATCCAATTGGTGTCCTCGATAAGACCAGAGCGTCATCCGCATATAGAAGCATAGATATATGCCTATCTGCTAATTTAGGAGAGTGAAACTGTGGCCCTTTTACTTTTGATACAATGTCATTTATATAGTAATTAAACAGAAGAGGAGCTAGCACACAACCCTGTTTGACACCTCGCTGCGTTGTTATCTGTTGTGTTAGTTGACCCTGGGGGGACCAACGGATCCGAAGATTGGTGTTCGTGTATAATAATCTTATTAGATGGAAGAGGCGTTGGTCAATTGAAGAAGATTTTAGCTTCTCCCAGAGTTTGGTTCTTGAGATAGAGTCAAAAGCCATCTTTAAGTCGACGAAAGCCGCAAATATTGCAGAAGATTTATCGACTGTATACTTTCCTACAAGATGTTGGAGGATCAAACAGTGGTCAACTGTGGCTCGCCCTTTCCGGAAGCCCGCCTGTTCATCTGCTATTAAGGATTCCTTCTCAAGCCAATCTATCAGCTTGTCTTTGAGATGTAAGGCATACAGTTTGCTCACGATATTAAGTAGGCTAATGGGTCTATAGTTACCTGGGTCTGACTTACTCCCTTTTTTGTGGATGGGGATTATTATGGCCATCCCCCAATCTTTTGGAACGTGGCCCGTCTTGTCGATATATGTAAACAGGGAAGCCAGGGCCGGGCACCACCACTCTTTGTTTTCCTTGATAAGCTCAAGCGGAATTAGATCTTCGCCTGGTGCTTTCCCTGTTTTGGATCTGGATAGTAATAACTGTATATCCGTCGTGGTGACCGGGTTCCAGCTTGGGAGATCTGTCATAATAGATGTGTCCCACCTTTCTATGTAGTCTGAGCTTTCATACATTTTCCTGAAGTGACACTCCCACTCCACAGGTGAAATTAGTTGTTCTGGCATTGTAGGACTACTCTTGCTGCTGGACACCATTTCCCAAAATAGTGACCAATTTTTCCTTTTCGTTACTTGAATGAGCCGGGCCCACGTAGCCATCATTGCCTCTTTCTTTTTCTGTTTTAAGATACTTTTATAGTGCTTTTTAAGTGCATCAACTTGTATGGTGGCCTTGTTTGTTGATTTTGATTTGTTAACTTTAAAATTGGAATATGCCCTCATAAGGGCTTCTTTGGCCTTAATACAGTCAAT
This sequence comes from Darevskia mixta, assembly GCA_034641385.1. Taxonomy (NCBI): domain Eukaryota; kingdom Metazoa; phylum Chordata; class Lepidosauria; order Squamata; family Lacertidae; genus Darevskia; species Darevskia mixta. The sequence goes on from JAWWNH010000022.1 coordinate 6,975,675, forward strand.
GTCGAACCAAGGGCGGGAAATCGGAACGTGGATTTTTTCGGTACGCGAAACATCAGTTCCTAAATGGGGTAATAGTTCACGTACCAGGGATTCGTAGGCACTTACTGGATTATGTTCTTGTCTTATTGACATCATTTGCTGTCTTAGCCTAATATTAGATTTGTTGGCAAGGACTTGCTTTAATTGGAGGTCTAATCTTTCTGTCCACTTTTTCCTGCGTTTGATTTCCATTTGTGGTCGATGAGTTGTCGTGAAATATGTCTCTGGGATGAGCCTGGGCACATTAGCCGTCATCTGGAGACAAATTGGAAGGTGGTCACTGTCTATGTACGGGAGTACCCTGAAATTTTCCAGCTTTGCCAGTAAGTCCCCCGAAATAGCAAAGTAATCCAAAATAGAGGCTCTGTTCCCAGAGAGGTGGGTGTATTCACCAGGGTGATCGGCTTATTTATTTTTGTATAAATAAAATGTTTTATACATTCATATTACATATCCCAAGCTATTTTGATTTAGGCCAACATTATATTTAGTGACTAGTGAACAAATTGATTTGGCACATATGTGTGAATTCTGACTGGATGCAAATGATAGTTTTATAAGCCAAGACAGGCTGCAAATGCAGTATTTTGTCACAGTGTATTTATTCTTCTTTTGTTTTAGTAACTGCCAAAATTATAGATGTCGATGGATCCTAGATCATAAAAGAAGCATCCAAATTTTTGGATTAGTACTTCATATATCAGCATCTGCAATGCATGTGGTTTCAAAATCTGTGCTCCTGGGTATGAGTGAATAAGTTGTAGAAACAGATGGTTTTTAACTGATAGGGCAAAATTGGTTGGCTCTGGTGCCACCATTGTGGTTTTAACAAATCATATTTAAGCTAAATGGTGAGAGCACAACATCATTGATAATTATATTTTTTTCAGAAAAAAAGATGTTTGAGTTAACAATTGTTTAGTGAGCCAAGTAAAAACTGGACCACTAGAAAAGATGGGCTAATATTTTGTGAACTTGACTCATGTGTAGAGGCTGAACACCTTCTCTATAATTATGGAAAATATAACCAAATGAACAGATGGCAATTTCCAAGCAGTGTCGATAACATTCTCTTCAGATATATTTCTTGTCTTCCCTGACTGTGAGAGCTGTTGAGCTACAAAGAGCGATGCTTTATCACAGGAACCGACATTTTAGATTTGGAGATATAGTCCTCGTTCAAACGCCGACCTGCATTCAGTTCAGATTGTGACCCCTTTATATATACCATTAAACCCCCTCCTATTATTTCATATATTTTTATAGGCCCTGAACAAATTTCTCAGGAATAGCTGTTATCAGACAGTATCTTAGTTTCACTGATAATGGCCTTGTAACTCCAGAAGGGCAAAGAGGTGGCAGGACCTTAGATGGCTCTGATGTGACCACTTGTTCATAACAAAGCCTATAGCTCAGATAACCCTCAATATCCTGATGTGGTCTGGACTGACGAACTGTCCTTGACTCTGCCCATCTTGGATGGATAAAAATGTTTATAAAAGGCTCATCTTGATGCCTGAAATCTTGCACTCAATAACTGCTCAGCTTGACTAGCTGGGTGTGTTGTTTGTGCCAGGTTGGAGGTGAAGACTGGAAGGGCCTTGCAGATGATGCTAGTGGCTTCACAGGCGATTCTGGTCTAGGAGGTACCACCGAACATGAACTGGATTGGAGGAAGAGCTCCATTCAGGGGCTCTGCATTTCTAGACCCTGTGGTGGTGTCAGAACTGTTTCTGGAGTCAGTGCCACCAAACCCTAGAGTTTTGGAGCTCCTCCCCTTCTGTATCTGTGCTTGAAACCATGACAGTAATTCCAGATCTGGTCAAGTTGGATAACTGCCAATACTGTGAGTGACAATACTCCTCCTGATATTTCTGAGTGTGTGTATGACTCATTCTTGTGGGGAGAAGGCCTTGAACTGTATGTGTTTTGTGGTGTGGCCTCATGACTGCTTTTCATTCTCTTGTCATTGCTTTGTCTTGCCACTTTAGGAGGAGCTGCTGGTATTTGGTATCCTTAAAATTAATCACTCCTGTCCACTAAGAAATTGTTTTATTCTATTTCCCCACAATGTCAAGTGTCGTCGTCGTCTTCTTCTTCTTCTTCTTCTTCTTCTTCTTCTTCTTCTTCTTCGGAGCAATGGCTAACAGGAATCTTGTCACAGAGTCATCTTCATGTAGCAGCTCTCCAAAATAGTACTGGGTTTTCTTTTTTTGTTTTTTGGCAAGTGATTCTGTATTCAATGATATGCCACCACCCTAGAAATCTAGTGGCTTTAGATGGCTGGTTATGTCTTGGAGCTCTTTCCTAGACACCAGATGAACAACAAGGTATCACATAGTGACTGCAGTAACTGCCTATATGAAAGGGTTCATAGCTGATAGGGCAGTGGAGGAGAGTGATTGGGAATAACAAATGAGAACTCTTGATTCAAGTCTGGAAATATTCATGGGCACCCCCAAACCAAGCTGTGGAGAACAACACTCCTAATTATGCTACTAGATTATTTGTATGTACTGTATTTACCTATATAGTAATTAAATTTGTTTTCCTCCACTGTGAGAGGTATTAAAATGAGTAAACCTTGTTGTAGAAAGATACTTTTTATACTTAAGAGAATGCATTCTGCTCCTTTCAAATCTACATTCACACACATATAACTTCTAAGTAATTATGTGTATTTAATGCCACATTTTTTAATCTAAAAAAATATTTAATTTTTTGCTTTAAACATTAGTTAGTAAAGAATAGTAGAAAGTGCTATCCAGCACTAGGTGGCAGCCTTACTATACTTAAATAGCTTGTTATAGCCAGAATGTTTTGTGGACATTAGTTTATATTCTAAAATAATGTTAGTATGCATTAGCAGAAATTGATTATAATCAATGAAGTTGAAATTTCCAATCAAGATTTTATAAAAATGGCAGGTTTCAGAGGCAAAAAAACCCTACCACAAATAATTTGGGTGAAGTGTAAGATATGGCCTAGCAATTTGATTTTCTGCTACTGGCTTTTTATTGCTAGTTTTCTTTTGGGACACCATTTGTTTAAACTAAATACCTACTGTAATTGTAAAGCTGTCATGCTTGACTTGGAGTAATGAGTTTCAGCAATTATATCTGACACTAATTGACTTTGCAGATTGAGGCTATTTTTATTACTGTTAAATGTAGTAGTGATGATCACCACAAACTGTCATTGTACTTTCAATATTTGGTAATCTAGGAATAAAAGCTGTCTAAAAATCTCTGTAGTATTTAAGGATGGCTAGTGGAACAAATTGCATCTTGAATTAGAGTAGCAATATAATATGTAGGAAATAATAGATTTAGCAGATGGTTTATCCACAAAATGTGATATAACATAATGATGGTGTTAGACAAAAATAACCATAGCCTTATTTAGAAATTTTTGTTCTGCAGTTTTTTCTAGTTTGCATTTTTTTACTTCGGGGTGTCCTTAGGCTGTCATTTTGCCAGGAATGTGTATAATATCAGTTTCTCACTGGGGATTCTGGTACATAGTCCCATTCCCTGCTGGGAAAAGATACTTCTCTGGGGCTCTGCTGCAGCATCTGGGCCTTGAGGCAAGGGAGATCATAACAGAGACAGGTATTTTGTGAATATTCGGTTTGAACTCTCACAAAGGCTTTACGAGAAGCACTTTGATCTGACCCCAAAGAATGCTTCTTAAATTCTTCAGCAACAACCAAACCCATTTATCATTTCTACACCCCTGCTGTACTTGATAATAGTAATAATAACAATAACAATAACAACTGATTTATTTCCCTCCAAGGTTCCCTTCAAAATTTATATTAATGTATTCCCAAGATCTTCCCTGTGTAATTTCCCACATTCTGAACATCAATTTGTACTTCCATCCCCCCCAAGCCAAAGCAATTCTCCCCTAAATATTCATTTCTACCATATATCTTTCAAACCCAGTTTTCATGCTCTGTTCATGTTGCTTTGTTTCACACTTCTGCATGCATGAATATAATTCAAGACCCATTACTATTTAGGGAATTTCAAATAGTAGAGCTAAATTAGGGTTGTTGTTTTTAAATTTATTACCTGTCCTTCATCCTAAGGTCCCTGGTGGCTCACAACATTAAAACACAATAATTAAAACAACTTACAATTACAGAAATAAGGAGGATCCTAAGAATATACATCTCTGTCATAAGCCAGGGCAAAGAGGTGTATCTTCAGCAATCATGGGAAATCATTTTCTACTGAGGCTATTCCTCATGGCTCTGTTGTTGTTGTTGTTGTTGTTGTTGTTGTCGTCATTGTTAATTTGTTTTATATGCCACCCTTCATCCGAAGATAGATCCCAGGGTGGTGCATAACATAAAGTTCAAAATTACTTCCCTTTTTCTCTGCTAGGTAGAAACAGACTTTAGTCTGTTGTGAACAGAGGACAGATGTATTGTAATAAATTAATTGCTGGAAGCTTGTCCGGCAATATTTTTTGTCCAACTCCCCCATTATAAAATAAAACAAGGGGGTTTTTAAATGCAAAGAACTGTGGGGAAGAAGAAAAAAATATGCTTTGTTAAAATAAAATATTTATGAGCCTGATGTGGGGCAATAGCAATAAGAGGGCCCTTCAGTAGGAAATCCATATGAAAAATATAATAGTTGAAAGGACAAGTTCACCAAAGATATGGCAATGAACATCGGCAATGCTCTGTGATGTACTGCATCTATATTGTACAAATACTCGTAACAGGTAAAAAAGATAAAAACAGGTATCAAGTTCTGTCCAGCATCAAGCCCAGCATGGAAGTCAGTGGGTAGAGTAGCTTTTATTTTACCCCAGATATTTTCCTGTTGCAGATATCCGTTGTAAAAAGTATTTGACCCTGATTTTGTGAACATTGTGTATGGTTCTAGGAACAGATTGGGAATCCTGCTGGTGTGCTATCCTTAGCTGATCCAGCAAGCATTATATCGGATATCGTCCTGGTTTGAACATAACAATAAGCCATGGTTGTTTTTGACTATGATTTGTTAAATAAGCCAAGATTTGGCTCACTGGTGTTCAAACAAACTGTATCTCTTTGCATTGCCCAAGAAGTGACAAGGCATCACTAAATCAACAGTTATCTTACTATTAGCTAGTAATGAGGCAAGAAACACAAATGCTCTCCTCCTTGAAGATTTTCAGCCACAAAAAACAACCCTAAAGCATCTCTCCCTTCCTAGACTGACCCGAAGAAGGCTTGCTAGACCTCTTCGTTAATGCATCTGTTTCAATCCCTTCCCACTTCGGCTGCTCTTTCAATAAAGACTTTTTTTTTCAGTGCTAAAACTTGAACAAGCAAAGAACAGGTGTTAGTATTAACTTAGGTTATAAAAGGAAGTTGATAAATTGTTGCAGAAGCAAAGATTAATGGGAAGTGAGGGAGTAGTGGCAACTACTGGAGTATTTGGGGTTAAACTGTGTAATTGCATCTGTTGAACTGTTGGTATAACTTGCTAAGGGCAAACATGCTTTTAAATACAAGCCTTTTGTATAAGGATAAAAGAATCCCCCTTACCCATACAAGGAGCTGAGTTTGAGAGAGTGAGTTTGTCAGTGAGGAGGTGGGTGGGAAATGTGAATTGTTGCCAGGCGGAATAGCACAAAGGGAGAGGACTGCAAAAGCATAAGTGAAATCCTCTTAGTCATACCAGTGGTTTCATTTTCAGGCAACTCTAAAGCTAGAATTAAACCAGGAAGCAGGTCACCCTAATAGTATAATTTTGCCCTTTACACACTACTCTCACAGCCAAAGCTTGGAGAAGAATAATTACCACATGAAGAACAACTCGGTTTATTTACATAATTGGAGATGACACTATGGCTTCTTAGAGTTTAGATTGTGGTGTTAAATAGAATTCATGTGAATGAATTCCTCTGATGAACATCTATATGAAACGGCTGGTTAACACCATAGTTTTTGGAATGAGTTACCATCAATATTCTGATAACCAGCTTTATATTTCAGTGTTTGCTGTAAATCAGTGTCTGAAAATGGGGTCAGAAAAATGAGATCATTGGACTGAAGATGATCCCAAAAAATCAGAGGTGAAGCATGTGGAGCCTACTCATATCATTGGGTGGGGAATATTTGTGTGTGATCAATGGGGATTATTTCTCCAATGGAACAGGTGTGGACTCTGGGACTGCAGTTTCTTAGTCCTATATAGTGTAGTCAGTGGGCAGGGATGATGGGAGTTGGAGTCCAGTAACATCTGGATACAAAATCAAGCAGGTGAATTATGAGAGTCCCATATTCCATGGATGACATTAAAATAGTTTATACTAGTTGTTCAAAACAACTTCACTTTTAGCTCAGCCTGTTATAGACCTAAGCACTTAAGAAAAATAAGTTATGCCAATTTGAAATAGCTTTGGCAGCAGTACTATAATAAACAATTCTGGCATGTTTTGTCTGCAGATATATTCTGTATGGTTGCTAACAGCACTATCATGAAAGTCACACTTCTGGAAACATAAATGGATCTAACTAGTTTGTATTCAAATAACTCTTAGCAAAAATAAAAGACAACATCTGTACAGTGCATGTGAAATAAATATATATATACAATAGTTTGATAATGACATGCATTGTTTAAAACTAGAAAGTCTCCTAAAAAGAATTTTAAAAATGGAAAATTGTGATGAAACACATGTTACAATGTTGTTCTTATTAAACAAGTGAGCAAAACTAGCACAAATAAATTTTGTAATACTGGTCCTTTAGAAGCTTTCCTTTGGCTGATGAATGCAATCTATACAATTCTAAATTATATTACCACTCCTGTCTTCTGTGACCATTGGCCATGCTACTTGGGGCTGATGGAGGTTGGAGTCCAGGAGCATGTGAGAGGGCCGCAGGTTTCCTATCCCTGCTCTGAGTCTTAATTCTGTATCTTACTGTGCATAAATATTTTTAATGCCAATGCAATTTGTTAAGGAAAGGGAAGCTCTTCACAAAACAGTTATTAAATGTGTGAATATGTTAACCTTCTCTCCATATCATGCATCAAGACTTTACGTGCCATTTAAACAACCTGTACCCTTATGCTGAAATTGCTCGTTCAGTGTGGTACTCGGTCCTTTGCAAAGTTGAGTACTGCTAACCACACTTTTGAAAAATAGTCACTTTCAATTTAAGCAACTGCTGTAGTGGCTCACTAAGCAGGTGGAGGCTGGAGGCAGTGGTGATCTGCTTCTTGGAACAGGGATGGGGTGGGGTGGCAGGGATGGGGTGAGGTGGCAGCAAGATTAGAGGAGCTCTGGCTTGGTAATAGTGAGTGAGTGGCACCTGGGGAGCTGCTACCAACAGAGAGTTCCCCTGCCTTGCCCTTGCTTTGCCTTGTCCCTCCCTGTCTCAGTTAAATGCAGTGCTGCTGACACCAACAAAATGCAATTGCCCCCCCCCCCGCAAAACGAACCACTGATAGTATGCAGACTAATCATACTTTATGGAAGTTGAGTCTCCTTAGCGCTGACAGGTAGTTCAGTAAAAAGTACAATGCAGTTCCTACCTCTGACTGCCTTTAGTTCTAGGCCAGTGGTGGCTAACCTTGACACTCCAGATGTTTTGGAACTACAACTCCCATCATCCCTAGCTAACAGGACCAGTGGTCAGGGATGATGGGAGTTGTAGTCCCAAAACATCTGGAGTGTCAAGGTTAGCCACCACTGTTCTAGGCAGACAGCTTAGAAATAGGTCTTCTCAGCAAATAGCCTCCCCGCAGAAATTCAACATAGATCAGTGCCAGCCTGCCAGCCCCACCCCAACTTCGTTACAAATACAGGGCTACTTATACTCTACTTTGTGCTGAGTCACTGGCAGCTCCTTCTGACTGATACCTCACCTGATCTCATCTAGGTGCAGACAGTAACCCTTAATTAGTCACGACCAGTGCTTGCGGTACTCATTGGTTCACAGTACTGGCATCTCCCTGCCCGGAGATGCTCATCTGCATGGGGAGCCGCTGCATGAACAAAGTCCCACCAGAGTCTGGCCACCACTTACTGGGACTGGCTGAAGCACACGAAGCTCCCCAAGGAGCACGAGAGTGGGAAGCGCAGTTTGTGATGAGCTTACCTCACCGTGCACTGTGCTCTGCTGCTGGCCCGGGGCACCCTAGTCACCATGCTGGCGGCCCTCATGATGGTTGGGGTAGAGCAGGCATAGGAGCTGCCAATGAGTACTGGCAACTTTTTTTTCTAGAAAAATGGAACTGGCCATGACCTGCTTTTTCTTTGGAAGCAAGCATAAACTTACATACTCCTAGGACTTGGATTGCTCTAGTGCAAACAGACAGCTCAGGCTCAGCCCAGCTCACCCAAAGGTTTTCCCATTTGCTTGCCCATTCTAAAGAAACATCCTACTTGCCATGCTGAAGTCATTCCTTTCTCACTTCTTTATAATAGATGTCCAGGAGACATATCACTTGTGGGATCAGTACCATAGCATGCGTAGTTATGCCTTGCACTTGCTGTATCATTGATACTTGCCTCGCTTCCGTACTATACAGATTTGAGCATTTAAGTTCTTGGTAGAGAATATAGTCTGAGTCCTTTCATACAGAGAGAGAGAGAGAGAGACACAGGACATTGAAGAGGATAAAAAAAATGCACTAGTTGAATGCCTCCCACATCAAGTATACTATTGTAGTTGATTGGAAGAGCCATATACTACAAAATTTCATTTGTTAAATGGGAAAAGTGACTTTCGTGTGTTGGCAGTAGTTGGATTAATAGTTTACTGCATTAACATTGCCTCTCTGGAGGTTTAGGTTTGCCCTCAGTATGTTGTTTTCCTGAGCATTTATGGGCTACGGCCAAACATTTCAAGAGGCCAAATGTTAAGGCAATATCTTATATGGATTTGACTAGAACAATGTCTGTATTCCCTACAGGATACGAAAACAAAATACCCGTTAACCTGCTCTAGAGTCATTTACGCTCACTAGAAAGTGAATTGCTCCTTAATTGAGCGGCTTTACTGAAATTAAATGGTTGCTTACACGTTTTTCTTAGACTTTTATTTCCTTACTTAAATAGTGGTTTTCCTTTAGTTCTTGAGATACAGTTTTACAGTGCTCATTGCAGACATGTGGAGCTGATTCAGACAACTCTTGCTTATCCAGATGAATGCTCCAGTTTTGAAGTACTTCTGTGCCTGTGTTATCTTTTCTTCTTCCGGGGAATCACCACTAATGTCTCTTCTATCTGTAGCAAAAGGTTCAAATTATTTATATGCACTGCTTGCTTGAGAATGGTCCTGACCTTTTGTAGACCTTAATGAGTCCATAGTGGGTGTAAAAAGTTTCTGCTCTGACTTAGTGCAGTATTTATACTGTGTTTGAAGTCATGTAATTGCCTATACAAGGTGTGATAGAAAAGAAAATATGCATATGCACACATGCTTAGCAAATGGTGTCGTGGACTGGCTGGGTGCAGAGGAGTGGTGGGAGGAACTAACTGGGAAACTCCCAAGGGAAGAAGGCTCAGAGTCAGAGGATTGATGGTGGGATGACAATGAGTGGTCAGAGGAAGAATAAGGGGCAGACATAAACATATTATTTCAGAATTATTATTTTTTTACTTTTTATACAGTATTTCAAAATTGATAAATTAGCAATTATTTAAAATATCACTAGAAATTAAAATATTTTAATACCATAAAAATCAATGTATACTTCAACTTCTGCTCCTCATTAAACTTTGTCTCATACCGGTACTTAAGAAGGAAATCTGTATTGAATGTGAGACATTTAACAGCTAGCTCTTTAAGAAAATCCATTATAATTAACATTGTGGGGTTTTGTTTTTTGTTTTTTTAATTACTACTATTGAAAAACATACTGTGAATTACACATGTATAAGAACGAAAAAATTTGAAAGTAAAGATGAATCTGGATAATTTGACTCAAGTACTTCATTAAGTATATATTTCAAGCTGCAGAACAATATAATACTTATAGATCTGTAGCCAAAACAGAAGTGTCTATCTACAGTTTCTTCACCATGCACATTGGCACATTGACATTGTGAATTTTTTTGCGTTCTAGGATGGAATTGTTTACATATGATTACATTGTATAAACCATATGGTGTTCAAATATGGGGGGACCTCTGAAATGTTTGCATTTCAAGCACTTGAATACCTCAAGATCCACCTGTCAAGAAAACCATTGGTACTTCCCCTCCCTTTCTCCCCTCCCTCCCTGAGTCAATATGTCATTCCACCAGTAATGTGCTGTTCTATTCACAATAACCCCTTTTATATTAATTGGGGTAAAGTGCTGATATATTTTATCTGTTTCTATGGTTGTGCTTTCTTTTTTATTCCCTTTATGTAATTAGGTTGACCACTTGGGGAACAAATAAATTAAAGCACAAAGCATGCCAGAAAATTAGCTGTATGTTGCTCTTTGCTGGAATTCCATTGTCATGACCACAGGTAATGTGGCTCAGGGCTCATCCACAATTCCACTTGTGCATACTAACAAAGACTGAGTGGTTCCTGATAACAAATCCTATATTAGTTGCCCTGTGGTGTGATGCACCCTTGATACTGTTGCTTAAGCTGTTTTAACACGGATGCCACTGAGATGATAGGAACATAATGTCTGGCTGCTTTAAAGCCATCAGCCTTTCTGCTCTCCTAATGCTAAACATCTCACTTTAATTTGGTCACAATCAATACAGGCTTCTTTCCTAATTAAAGTAATTTGTTTTTGTGAATCCGTCTTATGTAAACTCAAACAGGCTCTTGAATAGTCTGTGTTTTGAATGCAAAGGTTATGGATATATAATCTGCACCTTTGATTAAATGTTTGTGATAGAATTAAAAGTCTTTGTGCAGCATGTTTGCTAACAGAAGAATTTTGGTAATAAAATGAACCTTCTGTTAGTATACCAAGGTAAACAGGTGTTGTTACATGGATCTTGCTTCTTTTGCATTAAAAAAAAAAGCAATGTGATATGCTGCTTGTTCAGGTTCAATATTTTACCACATCTTAATTTTTTAAGATGTCACAGACACCTGTAATATGAAATATCATTGAAACATAACCTCTTGGGGAAGCTATCCCACACTGAAACTTAGGAGCAAAAATTATAAAACTGCAGAGAACCTCATAAATGTTGTGGCTGGGTATGGAAATCTAAAATTTCACTCCCAGCTGAGCTGCTCTCTTTTCCTTTGGTATTTATGTTAAATTAATGTAGCACTCCTGTGGCTGACATTAGTAATTGGATATAGCTGAAGGAAACCTAACAGAGAAAATGGCACCCATTCGTCTTAAATTAAAGCATCAATTTTGCTAATACTGGTGACATATTCCCTGACTGATGCTGGTGGAAGAAGTTAGGATTGCTACTAAATTTCTTATGTCGGTGGATCTCCAAATGACACCATTGAAGTAAAGGTATTTTGATGATATAATGGTGTAGCAATGACATTAATGGCATAATGTTAAGTCAGTGTTAAGTGGAATTGGGGCATGACAGGAGTGCAGTTTAGTCAGAAGTATATGCTCACTGAGGGTTCGATTCCATGCTCAAGATCAGCATAATATTAGTTAGGGGGGGTGAAGAGTGGTGTATGTTTAAAGCACCAATAGAAATGTGATTTGTGGGTGTTCTCTGTAAAATCATTGGCATTCAGGTGGTTTAACCTTTCCCTTGAGAAAACTACCAAGGGTTTCTGCATGTATGCCTCCTGACTAGTGAGCTGTGGAATTGTGGTTGGGGAGACACTATGTGCTCTTGCATTTTATGTGGTACTTCCTATGCATGGGTAATGGGGGAATGACTGCTTTCCTCTCGCAGTTAGTTTGCTCTAAATAACATTTTGTCAGCATGGGATGATAGCTACTCAAGTGGTTTGTGGCAAGTCTTTTTCTCCTGATAGTTGTCACTGTCCTAGAAGTTCAAGAACATGTTTTGGGGATAATGACATCAAAGACAAATTAGGACTCCTGCCAGGACTGTTATCCAAGAATGATAACAGTTGAAATGCAAAACTATATTAGAAAAGGTATGACAATGATTATAATTCATGGATCTTTCTGCTGTGTGACTCAGATATAGTGCATAGTACAGCTTTACAGGAATATTTAATAAATTTTAATAGAATTCATGTTAAGAATCTGGCAATATTTTACTCTGACCCATAGTACTGTTGCACTCTACCTGCTTCTTTCCATGCTGTGGCTTGAGATAGAAGGACTGAGCAGACCAATGCAATACCACAGAAAGGTGAAAAGACTTGTAGGTCAATTCCATGATCTCCCAATCATACAGTATTAATTGAGCAGCGCTTCTCAAACTTTGTGGTTTCATGAACCACTTAAAAATTGCAGGGGGACAGGTCTCAGCGGACCACTTAACAACCTCCCCCCCTCCCAGCACTCTAATCATCATCAAAAACCCCCAGCAACATTACAAATGCTACTGGAAAGGACCCTTTGAACTGATAAACCTTTAGGGGGAAATTAGCTGACTGGTTCAGTGCCATATTATGAAAATCATGGGCTGTAGTCTAGGGACTTGTTAGTCTGTTGGAACATCTGTCTCCGGTCAAAATGGATGATTTCCGTTATAAAAGCACAAACAAATCAAGTGAAGAACAATGTACAATATTCATGACTAAAAAAATTAAAAAAATTGTCCAGTAGCACCTTAGAAACCAACTACCGGTAAGTTTGTCCAGTAGCACCTTAGAAACCAACTACCGGCAAGGTTGTTCGTGTGCATGCACACTTCTTCAGATACATCTGAATATAAGACAATCTCATCTGTTAATTTCTAAATGTTTTGTCCACAGACAGCTTACTGATTGATTACCAGTTTACCTTCAGCTTATTACAAGAAGATGATCGCCATCACACTGCCATAAACTTCATTGCAAATCCTGAACAGGTATGCTAATATAAGTAACTGCCTCTAATATGATTATTTAGTGATCATAGACTAGGTATCCATTATATCTGGTAACTTTCAGTTCAGGGAAAACAAGTGGTTTCTTCAGGTTTTGAATAATCAAGAACTCAGATTTTGAAGTGAGATATATATCCTCATCCATTGGGACTCAAATCAATTTCCATTACACACATATGTAAATTTAGTTGTCTCACTCCTGCAGATGACCAAATGTTTCTTAATGCTTTCATATTGGTTGCTGGCTAGCTTCAGTCTTTCTGCAGTGGAGCATGTCACAGTGCCTCCTCACTTGTATGCAGAGCTGATTGATGAATAGCTGCTTGTCACTGCAATTAATCCCTTGCTAAGGCTGCAATCCTTGCCCCACCTACTTGGGAGTAAGCCCTATTGAATTCAGTAGGACTGATGTCTTAGTAGATGTGGTTGGGATAGTACCGTAAGGTGTGAAACATATTTATTTTTCCTTGGACAAGGCAGTGGATAGTGGAGATGTTTATAGAAGTTAAATAAAGTGTGTGTGTGTGTTCATTCCGTATTTAAAGTGTTGCTGTTTTAAAAGCCAGAATACCCATATATACTTCTCAAGACCCATATATACTTCTCAAGTTCATTTTCAGAGGTCCTTCTCCAGGTATCTCTACCAGTGAAGTGAGGTGGTAGCCATTAGGGAGAGGGCTTCTCACTGATGGACATGCTAACCTGGTGCTTACACTGTAGACTTTTTCGGAGCTGGTGTAGACTATATATCCCAGATTTTTCAGTTTTAGAAACATGTTTTTGTGCTTTTTAGACCTTGGAAACTACTGTTTTCATTGTTGTTGGTTTTATTCTGCTTATATTCTGATACTCATTTTTATGTTCACGCTGTATTCTTATTTTGACTATTTTCTGTACACTGCAGATAAATGTTTGTTAATGGGCAGTATAAAAATATTGTTAATAACTACATGATAAATTAAAAAAACCTTGAACTATGCAATGACACTAACTCTATGCTGAGTTAATGTAAAATTATTCCTCATGCTTTAGCAGATCTGAGAAGTGCAATAATTCTGCTCTGAAAACGCTCATCAGCAACACATTAACTTGAAACATATCTTGTGTGGCTGTGAGATGGGAACGCTGCAGTTCGTAGTATTTTTCCTAATAATATCACATACTTTACAAATATAGTAGCAATTTAGATGCCTTTTTGTAGCGCTATTGACATTGATGGCTGAGCTTTTATTTCTCAGGAGCATGCAATTTGAAGAGGTGCTCCACACCTTAATTCTGAGTTAACCAAATTACTGTGCAATCCTATGCATATCTGCTTAGAAGTAAGCTCATTGACTTCAGTTGGACTTACTCCCAGGTAAGTGTGTATAGGATTGCAACCTTCTTATACAGTGTGAATCTGAAATCTTGCTTGAGAAAACAACTAATTTGGACTTTACTATAGCTAAAAAATATAGGAAAACATTTGGGTCTATGTTAATTTCATTGAATCTTTCTCATAAATAAAAATTTCAAGTTGGATTTTATATTATCATGTGAAATGGATAGATTGTTAGTTTTATACTCTCTTGGATATATTCCTTTTCAGTTAAACATTCCTGAGTTTATTAGCTAATATTCTGATGTAATCAGCCATTTCCTAGAACCCTACAGCTTCACTAGCAAGGGCAGGGAAGGTACTACTTTTCCTTTCTTCTTTTATTGATAATAAGCAGCCTACTTGCTCTAGAACAGGCTTCCTCAAACTCGGCCCTCCAGATGTTTTTGGCCTACAACTCCCATGATCCCTAGCTAGCAGCACCAGTGGTCAGGGATGATGGGAATTGTAGTCTCAAAACATCTGGAGGGCCGAGTTTGAGGAAGCCTGCTGTAGAAGAACAGCTTTTTTGGTGGCTGTGGGGAATTGGCCATTAGCAAATCAATGGGAAGTTCCCTTGAAATCAGTAGTGATTGCACTCCAGAAACTACCGTATTTACTCAAATCTAATGCTCACCTTTTTTGGCCAAATTATGTTGCGAATATTAAGATGCACATTAGTAGTCTATTAAACATCTAGTAAATACTGTACGGTAACATGCACAAAGAGCTTCCCGTTACTAGCTATAGCAGTTTTGCAAGTTCATGGAGGCCTTCATTGTCATCAGCTGTAGAGGACGAAGGCCTTGTAGCATGTGAAAAACTACGTCAGTGGAGCATGCCCAGTGTGTTTAAGATCAGGGCATATGTTTGAACACCTTTAGTAGAAATAAGGTCATTGCTTGTGTAAGCAATAGTCTTACGTAATTTTCATATTTTCTTTTTAATTTTTTTAGTCAAACAAAAATTTGGACATATCAATTAATGCATCAAACAACTTTAACCTGAATATCACTTGGTCAATTGGCTCTACAGGTAAGAAAGCCCATAATGTATTTCTGCTTCCATATTCCCTCAAGTACTTATCATCTAACTATATTTACATGATTGCCTTTTTGTTTCTTATTAGTAAAGCTTAATAAAATGTATTCTTTTTCAATTCTCATTATGCCATTATTAATGATATTACTTAAAACTCAGATAATTTGCAATCTGAATAAAGGTTCATTAACATGTTAACTTTCTTCCCTATTCAATTAAAATTACTTGGGTAGCAAAACCTTGTATGCTCTTTAAATTTTTAGATTGGCAGTGTTATGAACGCAGTGATTTTAATTAAGATAAATTACTTTCTTAACTACTGCAGAGACTGAGATTTTAATTTCTTTGTTTCAGTGTTCAAGCCTGGAATTTAATTATTAACCTTAACATTGATATCAAACAATAAAATCCTTCTGTGTGTGCTGATAAAAGAACCTGCTTATCTTTTTTTTCAAACTTTTGAACCCAATTTCTCCATTGGCTTTAATAAAAAGCTTTGTTTAGAAAGTTTCTTTGAATTGGTTCTGTTGACTTTCTGAAAATATATCCAAGGAGAGCACCATTGATTACATTTTTAATTAATTATGCAGAATGGTTAAGAACAGGAGGCGCTTCACACTTTATGTGACAGCTCTGTTTCTCCAGGTGTCAATTATGGTTTTACCTGTGGAACACTGCAACATTTGAAAGGGAGATGCATTGCGCATTTGCGAACATATGGTGTACACACACTGATGAATTGCAGCCAGGTGTAGCTCCACTTGTGTATCCACTGTATATCTCTGTATTTTGCAGACCTGCACTCCCTGTTCTTATGAGATCTGTGCTAGCATTACAGATTGTGTGTCATACCTAGGTGCACTACCACAAGCTGCTGAATAGGAAGAGCTTGATGTTAATAGTTCAGGGTGCTAATAGGGAGGTGGTGCCATGGGCCTGTTCCCTAAAGAAATTCCTATGATTTTCAGTAAAATGAGACAAAGTTTCATTACTGCATAAAACTAGCACTAAGAGACCTGTGCTATGCATCATTGTCCCTCAGTTAGTCTCTCTCTCTGTGTGTCTGTGTTTAAACATGTAAAAAATACAGTGACACAAATCCTCTTCAGGTATTCATCCTGCAAATGCAAGGGTGAAAATTTGCAGCAGGCTGGAGCACAGCTATTGGTCCCACCTCTGTTACTACTTATACCCCCTCAAGCCTGACTTTTGCATGTTTAGCATGAAGGTCCGAGAGCAGCTTTCAAGCACATTTACCTTATGTACTTAAGAAGCCTCCTCAGGCATTGTTCCTAACTGTAAAGAGGCTTGCAAATGTGCTTACAAGACCCTTTCAGACCTTTGCACTAAATAAGTGCAGTTTTGGGGTTGCAGTGCACATTGGGAGTTGCGCTGCAGCACATACCCGGTATTCGCATCCCTCTACACATTGTTAAGTAAATCGAGGGATGATTTACTAGGCAAACATTTACTGGTGAAGCAGAATGTGGGACGCCCACTCCAGATTTTAAAAGTGTACATTGTTGAATCTTAGTTCTGTTTAGTAAATATGGAATTTTCATTCTCATGATTACTTCCAGCAATAAAAGTGAGTGCGGGTGGTCACTTGAAGGGAAAAGCAGCATGGGAAGGGGAGCTTAATACTCATTCACCCATTTGGGAAAGGGAGCTTAATACATTCATTCACCCATTTCCCACTGAAATCCTTTGTTCCAGCTGCTTTCTCCCCAGTACTTTCCCCTCCATGAGTCTGGAGAATACTTACAGAAGCAAAATGACAAATGCCCCCCCTGCTGTTCTTCCTGCAACTTCCACCCCACACTGTACTCAGCATATCAGAGGCAGTCTCTTGTTTGCCATCAAATGTGTGTTTCCCAATTAAGAATACTTTCTCTGAGGTGTAGTTTCTTTTACTTCATTGTTGCTTGAAATCCCCTACTTTATTTTGAATCTTTTGTTCCTTGTTGCCAGCTCAGCAATTTACAGATCAAACAGAATTGCTGAAGAGTCTCATGTCTTACAAATGGAATAGGTTTATCTAGTTGAATATGAGATGTCCTAAGAATAGTTGAGATACTAAAGCAATATTTCACAATCAAGACAAATACATTTTTTACACACTTGAATAACTTAATTCAATTTTAGTGTAACTTACTTGAGGAAACTGTATTAGCTGTGTGGTGAAATGGGATAAAGTTGGTATAACTTTCAAATCCATTATATGTTTCATTAATCATTCATAATATCTGAACAACTATCCATAATCTTTGCTAGTATATAAAGGATATATGTATAAATGTTTGTTTTATATGCCTCACGCCATTTTTGAAAATGTATAAAAGTCACTTATAGAAGTGTTATACTTTAGAGATCTTTCCCCATAATATTCCATCATGATTTTAAAGATGAATCCAGTGTACTGTCTTGATCATATGAACAGTGTGCTTGATTCAAGCAGCAAAGTATGCAGAATGGAACTCTTAGCTGTCCAGCACAATTCAGTGTTCTTTTCTCCTGAATATTCATCCAAGGCTGAATGTGCATTTTCTGAAATTGTTGCTGTTTCTCCTTCCTTGGACTGGGTGGAATTAAGCAGCTTTGAGGAATTTAAATTTGTTTCAGTCTACAGTTTTGTTATAGTAATAGATATCCAGATACCTGTTAGTTTTATTGTTGTGCCCCACCATGTGTGTCCTTGAGATGGAATGGTCTACAAGCTAATTATTTTTTTTAATGGGCTTGCTTTTTATTATTTTTATGTACTCTCATAGCTGGAACGATATCAGGAGAAGAAATTCCTGTAGTTTCAAGGGCTAATATAAAGGAATACAGAGATAGTTTTTCCTGTGAAAAATTCAACTTTCGGAGCAACCCAAATATCACTTTCTATGTATATGTCAGCAACTTTTCATGGCCAATCAAAATACAGGTTAGTATAAATAACAACTATGATACTTCTGTTATATTAAATTAATATTTTTCTCTGATCTGACCACCAGAAATGCAAAACTGGCTGTATTGTCTGTGGAGGAAGGCCCTGTCATTGTGCCTTGTTGTGTTTCCTTTAGTGTTAAATCTGTGTGGTTCATATTTGTTAAAAATGCATGGTTTATTTTTTTTTTTGATTATTTTAAAAAACAAGTAGTTCTCTGAAAACCTTGTGAATTAATGAGACCTGATTGCTGAAAGAAAAAAGTTTATACTTCTACAGAATGGAAACTTAGACTCAAGTGCTTTGTCATATTGTTCCTACCTGCTGCTGTGATACAAAACTCCTTACCTTTCACCTACCTATTTATACATGTTGGGATATATACAAAGATTATGAAAATATTATATACTCGAGTATAAGCCTAGTTTTTCAGCACATTTTTTTTGCTGAAAAAGCCGCCCTCGGCTTATACTCGAGTGAGGCAGGCAGTGGCTCCTATGAAGCTTTCCCAGGTTTTTTGTGGTGAAATTGGGTGCCTTGGCTTATATTCGGGTCGGCTTATACTCGAGTATATACGGTAATTATTTAGTACATGGACCCAAGTATTCCATAACAATAAAACAAAGTTGGAAGTATTTGATTTAAGATGAAAACAATGTTTAAATTTAGCTTCAGTGTCTCTTCTCTAATGCTGCTTTTGCCACCTGACAGTGTAAACATATACATGCCTACGCAGAGGTAAGTGTGATGGGGCTTACTTCTAGGTAAAGTGGTATAGGATTGAAACCCAAAAGTTCAATCCTCAAAATATGTATTTAAGTCAATATTACTTTGTTCTTGGGCTCAGGGATACTTAGAAATGTACAATAGACTCCATGAGACTGATGTGTCAGGCATTTATGACAGGATCTGAAATTAAAATTCTTAATTTTTTTTAAAAAAAAACACTGTTCCCATTGTGTTTGCACAGCTAATTTGTATGTGGAGACCATGGGCAGAGAATCAGGTATTAACCCTGTTTCAGATGTAATGCAAATCCATAGCTTGTTAACAAGCCATGAACATAGACCACAGTTTAATTTTGACTTGTTTGACCTCCCCAACCTGGTGTCCTTGATATGTTTTGGACTACAGCTCCTATAATCTCTGAGCATTTGACATGCTACAGTGAGGGGAAAAATATTTGATCCCCTGCTAAACTTGCCCGTTTGCCCTATGACGAAGAAATGACCAGTCCATAATTTTAATGGTAAGTTTATTGTAGCTGTGAGAGACAGAATAACAACAAGAAAACCCCCAGAAACTCATTCCAGTGGGAAAAATAAGCTATTCACAAGGAATAAGATAATGAGCTGGTTTATAAATATTGCTACTGGGTTAGGCTATTTTTAATCATCTTTGTATCACCTGTCTTCATATAGCATTGGTTGCTATGGACTGACAGACAGCGACAGAGAGTGATTGCTATGTTAATTCAAAATAAACAACCCAAAGGCTAAGAACTTGATTGCAGGAAATATGTGTGCAAGGATGGTCAAAGATCACTAAAGAGTAACTAAATTTTGTTAGGTAATCTACTCAAACAATGAATCATTTAATCAGTTAGCAGCTGGAATTTTGTGTTCATTAAATGGCAGAATCATGCATGGAAGGTAGTTCTTGCTTATATATTATAAATATTTAGAACATGTCCTATATAATTACATGTATCTAGGTGAATGAATACATGCAAAAAAACATACTGCCTTCCTCAAAAGCTCTTTACATGAATACCGAGGTTAAAATTTGACATTGGTATAAACTTTAAAAATACAAATGGACTAAAATGGGAGAGAAAAGTCAAATATGTTTTCTCCCCCACAGTTTCAAAGGCAATGTACTTCAGATGTGTAACAATATAAAACACTGCAATAAAATTCAACATGTATTGGTCTTAATTCTTTCTGCACTGTTGAACACACAACATAAAAATGATTGTTTCGAACATTAGTGGTTCAGAGCTATTTCAGAATGCCTTCTTCAGCAAAAAGAACTTTCCAATGAAGTTTTTTCTTCTTCAGTTCAGTAGTGTCCTCTCTTGCTTACCCTGAGGTTTCAATATAATATTTTACAATGTGTAACATCTGCAGAAATCATGCAGAAATTATGTCATAATGATATGAGACTTTTTTTGCTGAAAGTAGTACGATAGGACAACATTATTTTTCTCCTCCTTTAAACAGTATGATTAAGTAACAGGTTTAAAATACAAAGCCCAGATAGCAATGGATTTTCATTTAGAACAGACTTCCTCAACCTCAGCCCTCCAGATGTTTTGAGACTACAATTCCCATCATCCCTGACCACTGGTCCTGCTAGCTAGGGATCCTGGGAGTTGTAGAGCAAAAACATCTGGAGGGCTGCAGGTTGGGGATGCCTGATTTAGAACTTTTGCAGTGAAAGGTTTTTCATCTGCGGTCTTCAAAGTAGGCAATGCAAACCACACATCTAAGAAGTAAAATTGGGAGTTTTAACATGGTGCAAAAATGAAGGCAAGATTGTTGCCAGGTGACTCTCAGCGGGGAGGAAATTCTACAAGTGGGGTGCCAGTACAGAAAAAGCTCTCTCCTATGTAACCATATCATATGTAACACCCAAATATGGGGTGCCCCTGAAAATACCATTGCTTGGATAGGACAGTTTTGGGAGAGGGGTTTCTTCAGTCATCAATTTTCCAAGTTGTTAAGGACTTCATAACACCTTCAATTCAGAACAGAAGCATTGTTGTATGACTCTTAACTCAGTGCACCATATAACAGTCTTGACAGCCATGTTTCATACCAGTTGCAGTTTCCAAGGCATGTTTAAGGGCACCTCCACACAAAGCATTTATAGTAATTGAATTAAGAGCTTATGAGAGCATGAACTACTGTGGTCACTATCACTATCCAGGAACTGATGTAGGAGATGAAACAAGCAAAGTTGATATGGCACATTGATTTAAACAAGAGGTCTTCACTGATCTGGTTTGGGTGTTACCATTTATAACTTGCTGGGAGAGAGGGAGGCACAACAATGGTATGTGAGGCCAAAACCTGCTACCAGGCTTGGCACATATAGAAGTGTGTGTGTGTGTAATAATATTGTTTAAATTGGGCCTTCATGACTTGTGCTCTGGGTATGAATGTGTGCTGCATTTAGAATCGGTAACTGTTCTTTTGTGATGTTTTGAGACCTCTGTCAATGTGGCTTTGCTCAGTTGTTTGATTCATCAATATCTATTTGCACAGCTGTGAATGAAAGTGTATTTATTGGCTAACTACTTATGATATACCTAAAACTGGATTATGAATGTTAATCTGAGGAGCTGAAGGAAGGGGCTTAGTATATGGAAGGGTCTAACCTTGTGATGGAGGGCTGATGCTGATGACTTTGGAATACTTGGGTTGGGTGAGACCCAATGTCTACTAACCTGCTTTTGCTAAGTTTTTATTTCCAAAACCTGTAGCAGACAATTTAAC